>CM036938.1:21054558-22254558 GCA_020800305.1 Porphyrio hochstetteri
CAGATCTGGTCCTCCAACACACATGTACCCAGTGTAAGCTTGCATTCTGAGGAGAGAGACAAGCACCTCTGAAAGCAATTCCCCCACTAAAATAAAACAAAATCAACCAAACAAACAAAAAGATAGGAATAGATGAGAAACCTTTAAGTGCACAAGTATTGAGAAGACCAAAATACAAAACAAGGAGGTGAAGAATGTGACATTTTGGAAATCATTAAAATTAATAAAGCGGTATTAAATATCCTCATTGTTCTTGCTCTTTGTGCCAATGAGTCATAATTGAGTCACTTTCAGACTTTGCATTTAACTGTTAATGCCAGATAGATGCGGTCAAAATCCCCAGGGCCATCTTCATCCACACCACTGTGTGTTATTGAGCAAGTTTCCTGTTTTGTTCAGTTCATGACTTAATTTAGATAATATCAAGGAAAGCCACCTCAGCCTCAGCTGCATTCACAGAAAGGTGTGAGCTGGCTGCTTTCCTTAAAATAAGTCCTATTAGCAAATAAAGCCTGGGACTCTACAACCTTTCTTCTCATGGTTAAATTCCCAGATGACTGAGAAGATATTTCAATAACTGCTTCCTCCCTGGCAGACAACTGGCCAGTCTCCAAATGAATTTTTTTATATTAAAACTGCTAAAACTCAATTTCATTATATTTATTGTATAATTAATTATGTTAAGCAATGTGGAGCTCTGCTAAGTACCTTTGTTATTTGAAAGCTTAATAGATAAGTAAGATTTGCATATTGTCTCATTGCAAGATTTCACTAAGAATATGGCTGCAATAATTCTATTTCTCTTAATATTATAATAAGGAGATATAAAACCATAATAATTTTATGGATAAAACAAAATGTTGGGATATTATTTGCCTGTTTGTACAGCAGCATCTCATGTCATGCTTTACTCTGGCTTAGCTGAGCTAAACATGTGTCTGTTTCTTTGTATATTAAAATACATTTTATATAATATTGCACATGATTACTAGTGATTTTCAAAATTACATAGATAATTCCCTTATAAATCCAGATATTTCAAGTGAAACACAAAACTGTAGTCTGTCTCCTTGGTCTTTTCATTTTTTATCTTTGTGTTCTCTTCAGCATTCTAAAACATACAGACATCATATGCTAAAGACTTGATATAACCCCATCCAGTAGCTGAGCCCCACTCAGCCAATCACTCTCCTCTGGTGGGATGGAGGAGAGAACTAGAACAGGAAAAGGGAGAACGTTTCCGGATTAATAAAGTGCAGTTGGGAAAGCAAAAGCTGTTCAAGCAAACAAAGCAAGACAAGGAATTCTTTCCCCACTGCCCATGGGCAGGCAGGTGTTCAGCCATAGCCAGGAAAGCAGGGCACCGTCATGTCTAACGGTGATTTGGGAACACAAACACCTTTACTCCTTCCCTTCCTTCTTCCTCCCATTCTGCTTGAGAAACTGGCTACCATTGGCATTAACCTGGACACACTCTCTGTTAGGTAAAAAACCATCTGCATGGCCGGGCCCAAAGGGTTGTGGTAAATGGAGATAAAACCAGCTGGAGGCCAGTCACAGGTGGTGGTCCCCAGGGCTCAAGCCTGGGTCCAGTCCTGTTCGATATCTTTATCAATGATCTGGGTGTAGGGATTGAATGTTACCTCAGTACATCTGTGGACAACACTGAGCTGGGAGGAAGTGCAGATCTGCTTGAGGGTAGGGAGGTTCTTTAAAGAGACTTGTACAGACTGGATCAATGGGGTGAGACCAACAGGATGAGGTTCAAACAAGGCCAAGTGCAGAGGCTTGCACAAGGGACATAACAACCCCATGCAGTGCTCCAGGCTTGGGGAAGAGTGGCTAAAAAGATGCCTGGCAGAAAAGGACCTGGGGGTGTTGGTTGACTACCATCTAAATATGAGTCAGCAGTGTGACCAGGTGGCCAAGAAGGCCAATGGCATCCTGGCTTGTATCAGAAATAACATGACCAGCAGGTACAGGCAAGTGACTGTACCCCTGTACTTGGTAAGGCTGCACCTCGAGTGCTGTGTTCAGCTTTGGGCCCCTTACTACAAGAAAGACATCGAGGTCCTGAACTGTGTCCAGAGAAGGGCAAACAGGCTGCTGAAGGGGTTGGAGAGCAAATATTATGAGGAGTGGCTGAGGGAACAGGGGTTGTTTAGTTGGAGAAGAGGAGGCTGAGGGGGGACCTTGTCGCTGCCTACAATTACCTGAAAGGAGGCTGTAGAGAGATGGGTGTTGCTCTCTTTATCCAAGTGGTAGCTGATAGAATGATGGGGAATAGACTCAAGCTGCACCAGGGCAGGTTCAGATTAGACATTAGGAAAAAATTCTTCACCGAAAGGATTATCAGGCACAGGAACAGGCTGCTGAGGGAGGGGATTGAGTCACTGACTCATGATATTTTTACTTGACGGGTAGATGATGTACTCAGGGATATGGTTTAGTAGAGGACTGGTATGGTTCGACTCAATGATCTCAAAGGTTTTTTCCAACCTAGTGATTCTGTGATTATAGTCTGAGCATGCTGCCATATGGTAGGGGTTTGTCCCTTTGGACAGTTAGGGTCAGCTGTCTCATCTGTGTCCCCTCACAAATCCTTGTACACCCCCTGGCCACTTGCTAATGGGGTGGGGTGAGAAGCAGAAGAGTCCTTGGCTCTGTGTCAGCACTGCTCAGCAGCAACAAAAACATCTCTGCCTTACCAACACTGTTTAAATCACAAATCCAAAACACTCTCCCACAATAGCTATTATGAAGAAAATTGACTCTAGCCCAGCCCAAACCAGCACAACCTACCATTTCTTGCATCATGTTACAGCCTATCAGACTAGCACATCATGTTTTATTGTTCAGACTCATTAGAATACTGTATTTTTCACCTTTACTGGTAGGAGAGATTTATGAAAAAAAGGAAAGTGAGGGAATAGCCAAAATAATGTAAAAGTCAAAATAATTAGATCAGCTTTAAAAAATCAAAACCGCATCTTTGAAAAATTTATTTGGTGTGTGTTTGCAGGCAGACATCAAAAATTCCATCTTTGAAACAGAATTATAGTGAATAATGAACAGTGATAATTATATACATTAAATAACAGATTATTATAATCAGAAATTATAAACCACATTAAATATATTTAGATCTAATTATATAATAATGATAGAATGATCTAATAGATGCAAATTACATCATATAGTGCCCCATGAATTAAATATTTGGATGTTCTTTGAAATAAACAGAAAAAGATTGTTGCCAACTCCTAGTAATTTCTTGTGTGGATGACTGTAAAAATGCAGAAAGTTTTCAGGATGGGGAAAGGGGTGAATTGGCATAGTGGTATTCAATGAGCTCCACGAAAAATCGACACAAGGCTAAATTTCTAAAAATTGTTTTACAATTACATCACCCAATGGAAGATCAACCACATCAATACAGTTTTTTACATTGTTTACTTGTCTAGAAAGGACTGTCTATTTGAACACAGTTACTGGAGATTTGCCAGGGCACAGACCTCATATGTGTAGAATTGCCTATGCTATACACTATCTACTAATCTTGTAGCTGCTTCTCTTGACTTAACAGAAGGATGAATGCATATTGCAGCCATTTAAGATCAGTCAGAGTAACTAAGTACTGCAGATAAGCATTAACACTTGCAATACTAGTTATGATCTACTCAGTTTTTTGAGAACACAAAGTTACTGCTTTTCAAAATAACTGTTAAAATAATTAAAATAACATTTATTTATTTATTTGTTTCTTTCTTTCTTTATAAAGACAGGAACACTTAACGTACTATCTCAGTTAATGTCAACTATGTAAGGAAGGATTCTCAGGATCAGCACAAAAATACAAGCAATTTTGCTCATATAATAATCTGTGTAGCCTCAACAAAAGCTATCAAGACAATCTTCATGTTTTTAAAAAACAAACAATCCAAACTATAAGATGGTTTGCTTTTCAATCTTTCAAGGGGAAATATCTGAAAATATAAAAAATTTAAAAATTCACAAAACAGTCAGAATCAGAAAATGGGTCAGTGTCAGTAATGAATTAATTTTTCAACATAAGAATTCAATTCTCCAGCATGCTCTTTTCAGGACTCTTTGAAGTAAACAGCAGTAAAACTGGAACGAGTTTGAGTTCAGAATTTGTGTATTACATTTTTTTAATCTTGCTGCTTTTAGAGTACAAAGGAAATAATGAATCCTTTAAAACTACACCATTTTATGTTTTGCTTCAAGCATGTGGTTACAATGAGTGGCAAGGTTTGTGCTAAACTGAAATAAACAAGAAAAAGTGGCTACGTCTCAGCAGTTCAAAGGAATATCATGGGGAGTCTGCATCAAACCACAAAGACCCTATCCTTCATTACCATCGTCTTTAAGCAGATATTTGGGTTATGTAATTGCAAAAGGGGTGGGGGAAGGATTAGCTTTATTTTTTTAATTAGTTTGCTCTAACTGCACGAAGATTATGTTTAACATTAACCATGAACTAATTATATGCAGCTTGACCTTCAAGACTTCATCCAAACTTCAGCAACTCAAACTGCCTTGAGATTCACAAACTAAAGACCACCACTTTTAGCACTGTCATTCTTCTACATCAATTTTGGAAGAAGTTTGTTTCTACCAAATTCATTATAAAGGCACAAATGGCAGTCCTGTTTCCAAATACAATTTAAATAATCCAGTATTAACTGTCCACTCATGGTACTTTCACAGAGCAGACCACTAAATATCCATTTGATCTCATGTAAAGTTGGGTAAATCAAATTATTTCTAATCTGTTACACTGTTTTTCTGACCTGTTCTCAGAATACTTAATGTAAAATTAGTTTAGTATTCATAATTTATTGGAATTTGACAAATTAATAAATCAAAACCAAACTAAATGTAAAAAGAATCCTTTTTTAGGAATCCTCTTATGCATGTTCATGTAGCACAAAATGAACTAGTTACATTTTATACAAACTAAAATCTTACCATAGCTCCATAACTTTAGTTAAATTGTAATAAAAGCATTCTACTATGAAACTCACTGTCATTAATGGATTAACAGGTAGGCCTATATTTATCATTTACTGGCAACAATTCTATACATTTATCATCAAATTATGTTAAGATGTAGAATTATGTTAAGATATATAATTTATTTTAGATATATTTTTGTTTTCTTAAAGAAACGTACCGTCATAATATTCTTCATTTCCCTTTACTCAAGAAGATTTGATTTCTCTTTTATGTGAGTACTTTGTCAGAAATAACTTAAATCCACATAGATATCCTTCTCAAAAGTGATATGAGATAAACCAAATAGTTTTCCCTCTCATTCTTTTTATCCTATTTACATATGCATATAGGGTAAAGAAAGCTTTGGAACAGGCACATGGCAATGATCTCCTTTTTCATTAGTAGTCACAGTAGTTAAAAGGATTATGGGTAGATTTTACATCTTTGCCAGAACACTGTCAAGACAATTTTCCATACATGATACAAACATACAAGACAGAAATATGTCTGTGCTTCACTAGGGAGCATGTTAAAAGCGATTATTAATGTCTCATACAGTCTCAGGATGAATAATTTAATGAATACTTAGATATAATTTTTCAACTTCCAAGACTTACATTTAAAAATATAAGAAACTTATTTCATCATATATTTGTATCTAGATATTTCCCTTAAGATTCTGAGTATAATTGAACTGCAAAATCAATTTACATTTTTTGCCTGTCACCTGAGGCAGCTGGTCCTGATGCTGTTCAGTACCAGGATTTGCACTGACTGCAATTTTGATGAGCAAATTGCCAACTTGGAACAAGAGAATGGACTAAGAGGTTTCACAGTTATCAGCCATCACTTCTATTGATTTGAGCTCACTGGGGACATAAACGGGACTCAAAAGCTCATCTATGGATAAAGAACACCATACATCAGTGTCAATCCCCTAGCCATCCTCTTTACTCTTTTTTTCACTGATGTAATTTCTCAGGGCACATCTCTTTAGACTAAAACATGAAATGAAGCTGTATTATTTACACAGCTCTTCATTGTGGCCCTACAGTGGTTGCATCCTGCAGATTTATTTAACAGCAAATCAGTTACAAATTACTGAAACATTTTTGTACAGTATGCAAATCTTCCTACAGCAGAAATCTTGAATCTCAATTTATGTTTAATTTTATTGTTAATAGTTTCACTGAAATCAATTGATTAACTTCTTCTAATACTGTTGCAAATGAAATGAGCATCCAGCTATAAATTTTTCATGCTGAAGGATGGAATATATCATGATAATTGAATAATACATAACATATAAATAATACATCTAATATAGAGTGTACAAATAAAAGTATGTAAAGCTACATATATAAAATTGCAGTGAATTTTATCCAAAAGGAGAAACTAACACAATTTTTTTCTTTTTCATTTTTTCCTTCCTTGTCTACAAGGAAAACTTCTCAGTCTCCTATTTAAACACCTTTGAAGCTGGCTAATCCACTGTTATCTCCCAAAGGCTTCTATATGTTGCATTCTATAAAATTATTAAATATATGATGATCTATATGATGTTAACAAAATTGGAAGTAAATTACTTTGTATAGAGGAAAGCAAAAAAATTTCATTCATAAAGCACACCTACTTTAAGCAAAGGCCAAATAGCTCTCTGCCTCCTGAATGGGAACCTACAGCATACTCACAAAGGTGAAATGGAGCTCTTCATCACCAGGCTGGGAAAGCCTGAGGCTATATGCCAGTTTCTTCAGCTTCTTTGGTTCTTCAAGTTGATATTGAGCTGTATCTAGCAGACTGTTCCCATGCTGGTGGATGAGCTGCTTCATGATATTGCTGGGCTTTGGATGAAGTTTTGACAGCATGATACTCCAGCCAGTATACAAAGTATAAAACATAACCTCTCTGAGTTGATAACATTTCATATGCATGTTGATGTATCAGTAACAAATCAGGCTGTGAATGCTGGTTGCTATTTACACTTATTACACCTCCACTCTGTTTCTATTATTCCTTTGCTTGAACATGATTCATCTGTTTAGCTCTGTTCAAAAGGCTTCATCCCTGAGGCTATTGAGTGGCTCAAGGTCACACATATATCATATATATCTAGCTCCATGACATAAAATACTGTAATGTTTGTCAGATTGATCCTCTCTTACAGAGCCAATAGCTGTCACAGGAGCCACGGATCTGATGATTATTTGTAGCTGCCTTTAAGTTTGTCTTGTTCTTCTGCCAACTAATAAATATCTACAGATATCTACAGCTACTCAATTTCAACAATAACTAGTGGCAATTACAGGTTGAAAGAGTCAACTTTCAACTTTATATTTTATACCACAGAAACTTCATCCTAGTAAACAAAGATATATATATATATATATATATATATATATTATTAAACCTGTTCTCTCAATATCTGAAATCCACAAAAATCCATTACCAGCCTTACACATCCAAAATAGATGGTTTAGGTAAGGTTCTGAAAACATACTAGAGGCAATAAAAGCAGGATTTTGCCTTCTTTTTTTAAATGTTTTGTTGGTACAGTCTCCGCAGTACTTAAAGATAAATTAGTCTTCTAGGAAGAATATCTTGACTCAGGAAAATCTTGACTCAGTCAAGATTGTCTTGTTCTCCCAAACACTTTAACTGAAGAAAAGGAGCTAAATGCATCACTGTATCAACATTCAATGAATTATGTAAGATCTTTGACATGCAAAATTTGCAATTGTCTCTCTTAAAAGTGACTTATAATGTTTTAGTTCTCTATTTACAATATGAAGGTTATGAAAATAAAAGTGTGCAATACAGACCAAATCTAAAAAAATGGGGGAGAGAGAAATACTTTTGCAACTAGTCAAACAAGGACAAGGTATGAAGTATGGCCATGGTGGGCTGGGGGTAGCAATGGCCCAGGGGAGAAAAAATAGTTTCATTAATCCTTTCTCTGCCTAAATCACTCTTTAGTACAAATATGAATATGGATTCTCTATAGAAAATGTTATTGCCTTTTCAGAAAACTGATTTCCCATTACTAAGTTTTGTTTTTTAAGACTGTTGAGACTTCTACCATAAGTTCTCTTTTCACAGATCTATAACTTGGCCATAAAATCTAAGTTCATAGCTGAAATTTAGTACCAGAAAAAATTCTCTTTTTAGTCTATGTATTGTAGGAAGAAGTAAGATGAAAATGTTCCAATTGTTTTCCTTTAGGAGGGGAAACATTAATATTCTTATTAAATTATGCTTAGTTAATGAGAAAAAAATAAATGAACTACCATCATATATGTCTATCTATATCTGTATTTTATAAATATACTTTCCCTTCAACAGCCAGGTGAGATTTCGTACTAATTGATGTCTGAGTGTTATACTCCAAAGGATTCCTGTTTCCAGTTCTTGGAAGATCCACATATCCTCTGTATAGATCTTGGTTCTATACAGAGGAATAAAGTTCTATATTAGGAGAAAAACTCTTCTAACTATAAACATATTTAAACTGTTGTAAAGGAAAAGTCTATGTGTAATTCAGGAAAGGAACTAGACAAGAGATTTCACACAATGAAGCACATGCACCCAAATGCAGGAATGATTGAAAATTGCACCTGCAAACCTCATTTTTAATAAAAGCTTTCAGGTAAACGTGGTGCAACAGCTTTGTAAGTTCAGACTGCTGTTTGTCCAGGCCAGGTCTAGTAGCTGGAAACAAGCACCAAGATGTACTACTATGTGAACTCATATCTGTATATTTTTCTCCCATATCATACTTGAGAAATCTCATGTTTAGGCCTTTTTTTTTTTTCTTACCCAGCATGTTTTGAGGGTATAGGTCAGTATTAATCCATTTCACTAAGACAAAATATCTGTTTAAAAAGTTTGTATGTTTAATGGGCGTCTATGTGGTTAACACATTGCCATTTAAAGCTGCTGTGCTCTCTGAACCTCAAGAGGTACAGCGCTGAATTATGTTCTGCAATCTTAGGCAAAAAATTGTCAGTTTAAGTTAATATCATGATAAAGAAATAAATACAAGTCATCTGTTTATCCGAAGCAATGCAGTGATTTTCATTGCTACAGTATCTAATACCAGTTCCTGAGTCAGCAAATCCAGAGTGAATTTTACTGGGTGTAACATTAGTGGTTTATCGTGTTTAACTGAATGAAGTGTGGTGGTACATTATCACACCAATTTCTAACAAGAGCAAAAATCAATTAAACAAATGTAGCAGAAGGCTAGATGAAGATGAGACTCCACAAACATGAAGTACTTTTAGGCTATTTTCACAGAATCCATGTTTGTTAATGATACAAAAGACACTGGATATACTCGATAAATTATGCACTTGATTTTTAAAACAGCTGTATCTCCAGCTAATCAGATGGGGCCCTTTATTCTTATTTTTTATGTAGTTCAACCACTGACAAACTACCATTAGACAGTCATTCTAAAAAAATAAAAATACAGACCAAAGCACTCCTGCACGCAAAACTTTGTTTAAAAGAGACATGGAAACAAATAATAAGTACACCAGAAAAGACAAGTTTCTGTCAGGATTTTGTATCTCTTTCTCCTCAGAAACACAAGTCTCAATAAACATGGGTTTGTTTTCTGGTTCTTGCTATTATGTCCATTGAGATTCAGCACACAGAAAAGATGTTAATAATTTTCAGGTATCTTTCCTTCTTGTGTGCAACAAAAGGATGGATGCTATGCTGGGTACATACAAGCAGTGAATTTTAATATAAGTAATGAGTGAAAAATGAGTTCTATGATCTTCTCTGCAGAACAGTAGGCTTCCTGCAAAGGAATTTTTTGTATTACAATCTGAAAGAAAAAAGTAATGATGATTTCTAACAGTCTGTAATACTCTGCTATATCTTGTTTTAGTATCTCAGGAGGCAATTATTATATCATTATTCATACACTTTAGGAACAGACAAAAACATTAACATTCATTGATAAACAACTTTAGATTTTTTTTGTGTATACTAATATATTTATAATATATTTATTTAATATTTATAATACACTAAATTTTCCTTCCTTAGACCTCTTTTTTTTTTCTTCAACCAACCTTTTCTTACATGTGTCAGAGAATAAAAGAAATTATGATATAGAATCTAGGAAAATAGGACAGAAGAGAACTCCAGAAAGTCCAAGAAAGAATTAATGTTTTCTCTGGCTAATAAGTTTCAAAAAATCTCTGGTGAATAATACTCCATTACCTGCTTAAACCAAGTATTTCAGTGCTTTAAGTCTCTACCACATGAACGATACATACCATTTCTAATTCTGTCATGCTGTATATTTTTTTCTTGCCCTGTCCTCGGTGATCATAAAGAACACTATATACCTTTCATTTTTGAGGATAATATTTTTATTTGGAAGTAATACAAACTCTTCCAATTTTTTTTCAGCTATTCTGTTATGTCATGGCCCTTCTCTGGAGCCACTTGGCCCACAACTTTCTTAAACTGCAGTTTTCAGGAAAGTCGGAAATACCAGAAAAGCAGAAGTCTTTAGCTCTCACAGATTTTGCAACAACATGAGAGGTCTGAGTCATGTTTTCCTTGTGATTTGCCACAGACTGCAAATTTCCTGCACTGCTTGTCTATTTGCGTTGTAGTATATCCTGGCTAACTTTGGGATTTTGCTTCTATTTTTATTACTCTTTTAAATATTTTAGATTGATTTAACATATAACTATTTGCCAAATTATTTTGAATTCTAGTCTTGGACACTTCAAGACCTTGATACAATCTGCAAATGCAGGAAATGGACTATATATATTCCACAGACCATCTTTGATGAAAGTAAAGATATCTTTTATGCTTACACTGAGGTATATACTTTACTGAAGCATATATTTATTTATATGTCTGTCTTCAGTTAAGGGCAGAATCCCATGTAATACTGTTTACTATATCTCCCTTTTGACAATGAACTATAAGCAATCTTAGATACCGCTAACATCTAAATAGTATTTTCCTTAAAACTTCCTTATGTGAAGGAAATTCCTCTACTGGAATGGGGCAGTATCACCATTTTCCTCAACCAACTACAGAGCTATTGAATATGAATTGATTTTTTGAATACACTCCATGAATAGGTGAACATCTACCTGATGTAAAGGGTTGCCTACTCACTGTTGAAGAATGCGATGGAGAAATAGCTAGTGAGAAAAGTGGAAATGTCCCAAGCTTCCTTACTATCAGATTCATGCTTATATTTTTATATGATGTATATTCATCTGGCATAGTTTCAAATCAACATCCTCTAAGATGATCTTCACACAATAAAATGAATATTCGGAAATTAAATGAATGGATGTGGAGGCTCAATACACAGAGATCCACAGGATTGATTCCATTCCAAATACAAAGTCCAAAGTATCTCAGCATATGTGTGTGTGTGTGATTTTATAATATTTTTCAAAGTTTTTGGTCACACCTCAAATCAGTGCCTGGTAAAATTATGGCAAAAATGATGCTGGGTTTTATTGAAAAACAACTAAAGAAAATGCAGTCATTGGTTGCAGACAACATGAGCTCAGGAGAGAAAGGTCCTGTTTATCTGATTTCATTTTATGACAAGGTCACCCAACAAGTTGACCAAGCAAAACCAGTTGATGTTTTATTTTATTTCAGTAAGGTTTCTGATACTGTGTCTCACAGTATCTTGCCGGACAAAATGTCCAGTATACAACTAGACAATGCCATAATGCATTGAGTGGGCAATTGGCTGACAGGTTGGGCCCAGAGGGTGATAGTAAATGGGGTTACATCTGGCTGGCAGACAGTCACTAATGGGGTGTCCCCAGGGCTCCATTTTAGACCCAGTTCTTTTTAACATTTTCCATAAATGACGTGGACACAGGAGTAGAAAGTATCTTGTGGAAGTTTGCAGATGACACCAACTTGGGAGGAGCTGTTGACTGTGTTGAGGGTGGAGAAGCCTTGCAGAGAGATCAGGACAAATTAGGGAGCTGGACAATCACCAACCTCATGAAGTTTGACAAGGGCAAGTGCCGGATTCTGCACGTGGGAAGGGATGATCCTGGCTGTACATACAGACTGGGTGATGAGATGCTGGAGGCCAGTCATGCTGAGAGGCATTTGGGGGTCTTGGGTGACAGCAAGCTCAACATGAGCCAGCAGTGTGCCCGGGCAGCCAGGAGGGCCAACTGTATCCTGGAGTGCATCAAGCATGGCATTGCCACCTGGTCCAGGGAAGTCATTTTCCTACTCTACACTGCACTGGTGTGGCCTCACCTTGATTATTGTGTTCAGTTTTTGGCATCACAGTACAAGAGGGATACAAAGCTATTGGAGAGTATCCAGAGGAGAGCAAAAAGGATGGGGAGAGTCTGGAGGGAAAGTCTTGTGAGGAGAGGCTGAAGCCACTTGGTGGGTTCAGCCTGGAGAAAAGGTGGCTAAAGGGAGACCTCATTGTGGTTTATGGCTTCCTGACAAGGGGGAGTGAAGGGGCAGGCACCAACTCTTTGGTGACCAGTGATAGAACCTAAAGGAATGGTATGAAACTGAGACAGGGGAGGTTTAGGTTGGATAATTGGAAGGTTTCACCACACCGAGCTTGACCAGGTTCAAGAAGAGTCTGGATGATGCATTCTGTCACATGCTCTGACTTGGCTGGTCCTCTGTGGAGCCTGGATTTGGAATTGATGATTCCTATGAGTCCCTTCAAACTCAGTATATTCTATGTTTCTATGATTCTCTAACTGGGTCAAGATGCTTTAGAACAGACAGAGTCATAGAAAGAACAGGTTTTGTCATTTTAATAAATAGCATAGCATCTGCTGCTGAAGTTTGTCTGTAGAGAAATCATAATTTGACTAAAGACTACTCCTCTCTCCATACGATGCCCTTTTAACAAGGCCATGTTACACACCCACATAGGCAGTTACATACAACATGCCTGATACAGTAGATCAGCTGTATTTACTTTATCTTGCAAATAACATTCAGGCTTTAAGAAAGAAACCAAAAATGTCTGGAGTCCTGGAACCTGCCTGACCATCCAAGAAAGCATGATACATTATTGTCATGAGAAGAGAGTAAAAAAGATTTACCTATCAGATTTTAAATAGATAATCTTTGAATTGCTATTTGAACAGCACTGTATAACATTGGTACACATAAGTGATGACTAGTTGTTTACAATAGTAGAGGTTTTGTATTTCATTTTGTTTTTCCCCAGATCCACACCTTCATTCTCAAAAAGACAGAATCTCTTTCTTGGCCTGTATGTTTTCCAATTTTTCTGCCATACATAGTGTCACTGAACATTGCAGTAAGGTAGACACATGGACTCTTTCCTAAGATCAGAGAGAAGCAGAACTGCTTCTTCAAAGAACTGTTTGTTGAACCTGGTATTTACCTGTTCCTAAATTTCAAGGGGTTTAATTTAGCAAGTTTTCAGTGTTTGTGCTCTTCCTTATTATTTTGAGATACTACTTACTGTCAGAAATGAGCAGAGCTACACCATCATCTATGCCATCTACACCAGCTGAATAACAGGCTGTGGGTCTGGAATTCATATGATTCTTCTCTTCCAGGGTGCTTACCTGTGGAGGAACTGAGGTACAATGCTTATATTTGTATACAGAAAGATAAAGCAGTATTTATAAGGATAGTAATGATTCTATCCAGAGGAAGTACAGCAGCTTCCAAGCCTTTATCTGTGAAATATATATAGTTTAATTAAATTTTTCTCCTTCCCTACGCTCCCAGCCCCCAGCATTTTTGGTGATAGTCAGCATTCTAGAGCTAGAAGATCATCAAAACCATTTCAATAATGTCAGTGTCTCAGCTGGCATGTGGCATGGTGGAACAGGAGGACTGAATGCAAGCTGAATGCAAATTGAGATAGTTTGGTAAATAATTAACTTTCTTATTGTGATACAGAATGTTTCTGTAACTCTTACATTAAATAATGATTTCTTCTTAAGAAGAAGCAAGGGATAAAACAGGCACTTAAATTTGTTTGTGAAACCCAGAGATAGATCTCATCACTCAGACCAGCTTGCTCATAGCAATGGGAAATATTTTTTCCCTAATAAATTCATCATTCGTGCCACAAGATTCATATTTACCTATTTGAGAGAGAAGTCTAGAGCTGACAAAAGTATAACATGTTGAGTGAAATCTTGGAAAGAAGTTTATAAAGTATGTCTTATGCAAAAGGTAGCTGACAGAATAGTGATGTTAGCTTGCCTTTAATTAAGGCTAAACTTTTTTTTTAATATGGAATTATATGCTGAAAACATGCTTTTCTGGTATGTGAAAACATAGAGTGTTCTGAAATACACTAACTTCTGATATCACACAGGTAGGTCAAAATAGCAGGGGTCTCCCAAATAAATGCAACAAGAACAGATTGTACATGATAGAGTTACAACCATGCATATCTTAACTGTGATTCACTAAATCTACTAATTAAACTCAGCATTGTGAAAGAAAACTTTCTAAAAATTTCTAGCATGGAACAATGTCTAATAAACATAAAAAGTAGAATTTTAAAATGTAGCAAAAAAAAAGTTCCAAAAGTAGCAACATCACCAAGGGTCTTAGTAGTCATTGAAAGAAAAGGACAGAAATGTGTCAAAATATAATAGATAAATAAGTATCATTCTAGATAATTCATGTTATTTAATGGTGTAGTTCTTTATTGGTTATTTAATGGTCTGAATTGAAAGAACTAAATGGAAGCAAATAACTCCTACATAATACCAATTGCTGTATCATTCTTCTGTATGCAAAGACAGCAATTTATTAATATTTTCCTACAATTAGCAAGCAACAAAAAGAAAAACCTATACTTTATGCTAGTCAATGATATTAGCTGTAGCTTTGTTAATTCCCTGGAACTTCCCAGACATCCATTTAACCCTAGTTTATAAGGTATTCTTCTAAGCCACATGCTATAGCCTGGATAACTAATTCAGCTGACATGAATTTGATAGATAGATCAACACAGAAATCTCTAAGAAATAAACCAGAGGTTTCTAATTTAAGTTTAGATTGCATTAGTAATCAAGGGTCTAGATTCAGTTTAGTTTCATAGTCCAACCTATGGGAATGCCAAAATAACGTTAGATGAAAAAATTAAGTATCACTGCACCCCAGGAGGCATGTGAAATAAGTAGCATACTATAAAGCTAAGGGATAAGTTCCTTACAAGTTGTCATACTGTTTCATATGGTAATTTATCAGCGTTATGCTAATCTCATAATATAAGTACTGCTAAATTCCTGTATTCTGAAATTTTACAAGATTTCCTATGTTCAGTTTGTATACTAAGAAGCATATAGCAATTTTTGAGGATTTAAGGCCACTAGGAGCTTATATCTTTATATTATAAATATGTTTGGGAAATCTTTGCCTTGGTTACTTAATTGCGTGTGTCAAATCACAATTTTCGAAAAAAAAAAAATTCTTTGGTATATTTATAATGATAATCTTTCCATGCTGCTTATATTAATTAAATAGCATTTTGTCTCTAAACAGCAGGCTAATCATGATTTCAGTGGGAAACCTTGGAATTTTCATAGAACAAAAAATAACTGTACACGGTGGGGTTCTTCTGCACAGAACTTGGCTATTATATGAATAAAACAGCATATTGATTCAGTTTCCCACATTAAAAGTTAATGGAATGGATGTCTTAAAATGGTAATTTCGCTACAAGGCATATGCCTTTTTATATGACTTGGTGTCTCATGATTCTTTGGAGCAGTCAAGAAAGTGTTTATGATTTTGGATGAGAAATCCACTTTATATGGTGTGTTAACAGGCAAAGCATATGTCAATAGCTAGAGAGAGAACACTGGAAGGAAGCTATCCATTAAGACATAACTTCACATTTTTATTCCATGTTCTTACCAAATTTTGGTCCGAATCATTTAGATTTGTCTGATCTATTAATGGCTTATGCCTGTTTAGAGCACACAAAGAAGTTCACTGGTCTCATTAAAAAAAAAATTAAAATAAGGGATACAAAAGCACCAAGCTACTAACAGTATTTTTATTCTCTATCACCCTTTATAACTGCAAATCTTGAGAAGACAGAATTTATAAATGCCATATTAAGCGATAATAAAATCAATACTTGTGTGTCTATGCATGTGCACAGAATTGGTAACTTTTAAATTCATGTTAATTGAAAGAATACTTTGACATTAACAATGCTTTGTTGATGTTTTATACTCTTCTCCCATATTCTTGATCTTTTGAAGGGGAATGATTTCTGGTTATAGCTTGCATTAATTTTCAAGGTAATCAGCTTACCAATTTACCATCAAATCAAAACACCTGCTCTTCATCCATTTAAAGTCCCCTAGGAGAAATATTTCAATTGCATAAACCAGAAACTCCAGCCCTGCACTACCTTACAGTGGGTTTCTCTGTTTAACAACAGTTCATTCTAGAAATACAGTTCCCATGGAACTCAAGCGAAAGAATAATGTACAAAGTTTCCATAAATTATTTTAGCATTTCCTAAAGTAATTTATACTCTGAAAAGTTCATAGGTCAGCATTTTCTATGCAATGAATGTCTTTTATTCTCAAACAATGTACTGAGCTAATTCTGGAAGTAAAATAATGCTTTTAAGGTAGAAACAGAGTCATAATTTCTACTAATGGTATTTATCTGTTTTATTTAGTAGCTTGCACACATAACTGCACATATACTCACATATGTCTCTCTGCTACACACACAAGAGATACACATATAGCTGTCTGGAGAATTTTTATACTAAAATAAAATTCATTTGTGATTGAGTGTAACACTTTTCTTTCTGCTACTTTTCTTTTTTGCTTGGCAGGGAATGGAGAAATTAAAAGCTTTCTCCACAACACCTCAGAATATGATAGAGATTGATAGCTTCTGCAGTGAGATCTAAGAGAAGGAAAGCAGTGTTTGAAAGTCAACAGTCAACATGTAAGGAAACAATAAAAACAACACTACATCTAATTTTCCAACTAAGAAATGATGCAACAAGGAGACAAATTTTAATAAAAGTGATGGGAGTATTGTAATGGTGCACTATACAATAAAACCGTACACCGGAGTCTTCAAGTCCTAGAATATTCTTAGCTATAAAGGGAAAGAAGCTGACTATAATGAGAAGAATACAGTTAACATTTTTAAACACAGACAGATACAAAAAATCATGTTGCTTACTGAGTACCAGCTACATCTGGTACTAAAACTAGCTACATCTAGAATAGTTACACTGATTTCAAAGGTTTTTAGATCGAGCCCTAAATCATGTGCCTAAACCCTCTTTTGGGACTTGATGCAAGCCTTGGATCCAAATTGTTGCAAATGTTAACCATTCCTATTATCTGTGTGGTTCTTAGTAAGGACACTGAAACTCTAATCAAGTCCAAAAGCTGATGTTTGGATTAGAAAGAGGGGAGGGAAGGCGCTGATAGTAAGACCCATCATTTTCTCACTAATGATTTTTCTGAGGAATATTTGTATACAGTAGGTAGAATTTTCTTTCATTTGAAAACTTTTGTTGCTTAATTAAACTGTGTTAAAACTATTTTATCATTTACAGATTATTACAGCTAGGCGAAGTTATTTTCTGATATGTTGCTTTTTTTGCTGTTGTTATTTCTTTCGTATATTTTAGCTCTTTAATGTAGCCGCTAGTGAAAGCAAGCTCTCTTTACAATGAATTCCGTACCTCACTGGGGATTCCAGCTATATCCCTCATATTAAGATAGTCACCATTTTTGGTTAGAGATGTTTTTTGGCAAAAAAGTTCAATAAAAAAGTACAATAGCACCTGAAGGGATTTATTTCTGGAATTTGCAAGAAGAAAAGCATAACAAAAGAGTATTTTTATTTTTTAACCTGCCAAAATGAAAAAGCAATTTTTCTGTTAAGGAAAAACGAAACTACATCTTCCATGTTCTTATTCCTACTGCTCAAATGTTCTTCTCTCATTCTATCTACCTGACCTTTCCTGCTGATGAGCTGACACTCACTTGTCTTCCTTTGAAATTCATCTTTCCAATATCTTTGGCTTCCATCTGCTCTCATTTGCTTTTGACTTGACATCTGAAGGGCTTCATACTCTCAGAAGTCCAATGCTATTGATGGCTGAGCCTCTGTACCTTCACGGATCTTCTATTTCACTCTTTTCTGTCCCTGCAAGTGACCTTTATTGCTTTTAACATATCAGCTTTGATGATATTCAAGTTTTTCATGAAAACAAACTAGCAATTTGTCCTTTTTCAAATTTCTTCCTAGAAGTAGTTGCTGATTTTTACATCCAAATGAATCACCTCTGAGTATTTTTGCTACTGGAAAATATGTGGGCTCAATAGCTATGCTATGAGGTGTGCAATTAAAACGCATATAAAAGCGTATCTCTAAGTGCTATCTAAAGGGCTTGGTAATCATTCTGCGGTTAATATTTTCCAGCAAATATACCAGCAAGTCTTTGCAAGCTGACGGTAGCTTTTCAGGAAGGGATTCTACAGCTTTCTACCTCAGACCACCAATATTGAGAAGAGAGGCTTTAGGAACACCAGCAAAAGCTTTTACCCAGAACTATTGATATGAAGGGGGAAATTATTGATCAATATTAATTGAGTGATTTTAAGATCAAAATGGAAACATGGTTTCCAGAAATACAGACTGTGCAAATCACATATTTAATTTTATTTTTGTATACTGGAATAAAAATATAAGCTTTAAGCTCTCCTATAAGACTCAGAGTCTCTGAGATTAGTTGGAATTACTATAGATGACAATGGAAAGGAATCCTTTTATTAATAGGTAGGTAAGCAGCTTTGATTAATGCGTTTGGTCACTGTCATGTAGTGGCATTCAGCTGTGTTGCAGCAGATGGGCACTATGTGGGCAAGCGTACCAATATCTGGTATACAAATGAAAGATGGAGAAGTAATTCTGTATGAGATCCACTTAAATCAGTGTATGATCAGATACTCTTAACAAGGCTTTATTAGTGTAATCTATGCAACTTCCAGCAAACTCAAGAGAAACTCTTTTGAAACCTGCTTGTTTTCTGGGTTACATCAATAAATAATATACAATGGTAGGATTACTGCTCCATTTCTTTCCAATGACGTGAGGAGTACAGTCAGCAGAATTTGAAGCTTAGTGGAAAGAACTCCCAAGTTAAAAAACCTGCTGAAAAATATACCCTTGCGAAAAACCTTTATTTCAAAAATTGGTCTTTTTCAAATATTAGTGGCACTGGTTTTCTCTTAACATGAATTATTCTTGTCACACAGAAAGTCAACAGAATGGCTTTCAAAAAGCTCAAGACAAATGGTGTTGATAGTTACAAGATATAGCTGAGTGGAGACTGGAATTAACACTGGGACAGATAGAAGTGCCATGTTTTAACCCCACCCACTAATCAAGCAACGTGTAGCCACTTGCTCAACACTTCCTCCCCAAGGGGATTGGGAGTAGAATGGAAAAAAACCCTATAAAGACCGAATAATAATAACAGTTATAAAAGTGATGCACAAATGCAATTAAAAAGACCCCAAACAAACAAATAAAAAATAATCCAATGTTCAGTCTGTTTCTGAGCAATTATCCTGCCTCCCCTGGCTAGTTTCCCCAGTTATATCCAGAGCATGATGTCATATGATGGGAAATATCCCTCTGGCCAGCCTGGGTCAGCTGTCCTGGCTCTGCTCTCCCAGCTCCTGGTGCACCTGGCAGGGTGTGGGAAGCTGAGAAGCCCTTGATTTTGTACACTACAGCCACGTACCAAAACTGAAACTGTCAGTGTCTTAACATTATTCTCAGGCTAAATCAAACATGCAACAGTATACCGCCTTTTAGAAAGAAAATTAACCTTATCTCAGATGAAACCAAGACAAGAATTAGTGATTCTAGCATAAATTTTGCCAGTTTGTCATAGAACAAAAATACATGTCACATAAACTTCCAAGGTGTACACTGTTCCCAGAAATCTATAAACTCAGATGGAGAAGAAGTCTGATGAGAAGGAAAAGAATCTGAGCAGAAAAAGCTGAAGGAAAGGGGGACAGGAAAGATATTCCTTCAAGCACAATGGAAATGTCATGTCTATAAAAGGTCCAACAGTCTGTCTGAGGAAATGGAAAACATACTTCCAATTTCAGTGAGAATATCTGATCAACTCTGGACACTTAGGTGAGACTGTTGATGCGTTTGATAATTTGTACCAGATTTTTTCTGGACCATCTCATAAGGTTTGCACAGTTGAGAACAGATACAGCATGACAATTGTGTTTGAGCCTAGGCCTTACTGAATCTAAATCTCTTAGTTTTCAGCAGTGTCCAGATACCTCTGTGTGCAAAATGCTGGTAGCTTGCTGTAAAACCCTAGAGAGATAGATAGAAAAACTTTTGCAGGTCATTCTGCTGTAAGCCTTTTCTTTTTCACTGAGCATTGTCAGCACTGTAAATTGAAATCTCAACTGAAATCCACAAATATTGACTGCAAGCTTGGTTTGCCAACAAACACCAAATTATGGCTCTTTTATAACACTCATAGCATGTGTCTGACTGAAAATGTCAAACCAGTTATCAGTTTGGAGATATGCATCTACAGAAATATATAGAGATAAGTGGCTCTACATTTTGTTGTTGCCTAACACATCTTTGGAATATTACATTTTCATAATAAATTTCTGTGTTTTAAGTTTGAATTGTTGGACTTCTTTGAGTAAGATCCTTCCTTTTGCTATAGTTAAACACACAAGCTAGTTTTAAAACTGAATCTGTGGTAGGATGACAGCTATAACACAGCTACAGCTAACCATGGGTCAGAATTTCTTCTTGTAGAACAGCTAGAAAGTAGGTATAAACTTTCCACAGTTCACTTGAAAATTTATAGGGTATTCTACATGGCACAACATAGTATATTAAGCTTTTTAAGCTAGTTTTCTGTTGTTTTATTATTTAGCTATATGTTTTGGGACAACACTGCAGCATCAGGCAGTTGATTTTTCTTTTTAATAAAGTTGAGAATGCAGATTTTTATAGTTCACTTGTAAATGTGCTGCATAAACAACATGCTATACACTCAATGAACCTGCAATTATTCTTTTGGGGCTGGATGTGGAACACAGGAACCACACCACCATCATTATGCACTTCCTCATGTCAGTCCAAAGCAATTCAGAAGGTCATTTCAAGTTTTGTCTCCCACTGTGCCTAAAGTTTCTCACCAAAAAGTAATCTTAAGTTTCCTCCATCGCTGTGAGGCTGTCTTCTTTAGACTTCACTAGGCTACTGGTTGTCATGGAAATATAAAATTATTCTTGGGATATGTAGTTTATGTAGCACTAATACAGACAATAACTATTTCCCTGCCTAGGGTGTTCTAATACACAGACTGCAATTGGAGTTTGGATTCCAGCTCAACACACCAAGGTTATTCAAGACTTCTAAGCATGAACCAAGGTAGCAGGATTCTATTTGCTCAACTTCACTTCAACTTCGTTAAAGTATCATCCTAAAAGCAGAACTTGGCCATAGGGTACAACCCAATCCATTGACCACTGAGTCAATGCCAATACTTCCATTTATACATACTCTGTATGTACCAGAAGGTTAGATACCGATTTGAAGTAAATTGGTGAAATCTAAATTTTGCCATGGGCACATCTCAGTGCAAGTCACTTCAATGTGGACAAGATGAAAATCTCTGGCTTTTGATGAATTATGGCTCTCCAGCCATAATTAATCATGCTCCCTTTACTCAGTTCATTGCTCTGCAAACTGCCTAGTTTTATCCTCTATGTTTCCTCACAAGCTCCACAGACTTCTGATTCCTCTTGCAAAGAGAAATTTTAGGAACCCCACACAGGATGCATCAAGATAAATTATACTTTTCAACCTTCTCTACTATTAATGGCTACAAAGTTTAGACTTCAAAAATACAAGAGAGATTAAATAGAAAAGACATTTTTAATTATGTACTTCAACCATGTTATGAAAAAAACTTCAGAAAATGTACGTGTTACTTATACTTAGCAAACATGTCTGAGGAAAAGTGAATGCTGTAATCCTTCCACTGTACAAATATAAGTAGTGTACTAGTGCAGTGTACTAGAGAACTGCCTTAGCACCTAACAACATTGAACCAAACGTACTACTTCTGAAAGAATTTGACCTTGGAAAGTTTTTTCACGTTTGCTTTTTGCGTCTCACTATAGATGAGACAACTAGATCACTCTGATCTGATCCAGTACAGCCATTCATAAACTCCTGGTTTTATACCTTCAAAACTTTTATACCTGACAAAATTTTAAAGTAACTTAACATTCAGAAACTGCCCTGTATTTAAAAAATGGATCATTCTGAATATTTTCTTGTAATCATATAATGCTATCTTTAATCTATGGAGATAATAATTTAATCTCAGTATTTTACATGCCAAAATAGATCATGTGACAAACTGGGATGAAATTTTGGTAGGACAAGTATGTTCCACTTCATGTATTTTACACATTCTGTAACTTTTCAGGCTGATCTAGTAAGTATCTGAATAAATAGAAGGATTGTAAATCATCTGTGGTTTTAAAAGAGATTTTTTACTTTTATAATTCTATCTCATAATATAACACTGAATTTCTTTTTTGTCTGGTAAAGGAGAAAATGTTAACAGATAACCCTAGAAGTAAATCTATGCACTGTCCTGGAGGCTTCTCTGCTGATTATTAATTGCTTAAACTGTAGTCTTACATTTTAGTACATAAAGCAGAGGCTTTTATGTGAAACAGATTTATGTGTTCTCTTGAAATTTCTAATCTACATTTCTTACATTGACTCCTGAAATGTGATATTGGAATATGCCTACAAAATAATACAGCAGAATTCTTCACTTTAGGTTATTTTCGTCTGAAAAATGAATTTTCAGCATTTCTCTTTGTGCTGCTCCCACTTCTCCATTTTTGTGGCCATGGGTGGGGTTTTTTTCACAAATAACCTCAAGATTGCTCACAGTATTCACACTGTTAGATTAAATATTTTGATATCATTACATAATTAAATTAAATCAAAATGTTTGAGTATGCAAGTTTATAATGGTCCAAAGGTTTTGAGATTAAAAAAAGTCATTCTATGCTAATTTCAGGCTCCATATCATCACCTTTATCTAAGACCTGACAATGCCCAAGTTTCTTTCTTACATTTAGCATACTGTACTAGGTTTTGTACCAGATAAAACTGTCACTGCAGTTGATCTGAAATGCCTACAGAATATTGCTGATTTAAATACTGATTATCTCATAGATAGCCATTCTTCCCTTTATACTGCCAGCAGCTGGGATACCTCTTTCTGGCAAAAAAAGAAGGAAGAATGGAACTTAAATACCAGTACATTATATTTAAGTCTAAGGAACAAACTAATGGTGTATGGTAAATATATTTGTTAGAAGTTGTTCAGACCAGCTAATAATGACCAAAAAGCTACAAATTGGTACCAAGAGCTGTTCATCCACATCTCTCTCAGAAACCATGACAACCAACAATGTTCAACATGCAACATGACATGATGTACCCCAACCCCAGTTTTTCTCCTAAGCAAGGTTGTGACATGAGACAACATAAAACTGTTTAAGGTCCATGAGTATTCATGATCCCTTTTATGTCATTCAAAAAAACTATTTGGTTCTGTAAATAAATAAACTCCTACTACACAGAACTAAAACTAAACATTTATGATAACATGAGTGTAAAATTCCATCACCAATGGCAGAATTACTTATTTCCTCTCTATCCTGAAAGGCAGCAGAGAGATAAAATGCAACAGGGAATAACATATTTTTATTGTAGTCAAAATCATGATAAACCTAAATTCAGAGCATTAAGTTCTGCACTTCTCAAGTCCATCTATAAATTTCAGAACAAGATGAACATTATTTGTGCACAGCACAGTGCAAACACCAATTTAATCAATAAAATTAGGCTGGGATCCTAATGTAAGATAGTACTAATTAATTACATTAACAAAATAAAATACAATAACAAAATACTTCCACAAATGAACTAAAAATTAGAAATACAAGGTATAAAAAACATTGTTCTAGAAAGAAAGTAAAAATGCAGCTACATTTCTTATCTGATTCCAATGTTTTAGAATACATATTACACGAATTTAATTTTACTTCTGTAAGTTAGAAAGAATTAGCTACCTCTTCCAGTTGTTATTACTTACTTTGTTCCTTAAACATGAATCTATATCCAGATTAAATGTGAACTACAGACACTACAATACTGGAGGTTACTTAGATTTTGGAATGGATTTGTCTTTATAACCGTTTCTGTCTTTTTAGAGTGAAATGTCAAACCGGAATGATCACAAAGATCAAAAATCACATTACCAAAACCACTCATGAACTCAAAGGATCAGATGGGCGTGCAACTAGTAACATACAAAGGATGTCAAATGTTGAACACCTGTTACTACATGAAGAGCAAAATAGTATCAAATCAAAGATCAGCCTTACCATGGATCTTCTTTCTAACAGTACCTAAAGAAGACTCAGTGGTGAAGGATTAATAGAATTGGGGAAACAGGAAACAATAATTTCCAAATATCCCAGAGTCTCAAGGATTTTCAGTGGGGACCTGAATTACTTTATATATCAAATATTTCCCCCCCCCCCCCCCCCGATAAATTTATTTCCGCTGGAGTCTATCTGGACTTTTATAATCCATAACATCCCAAAACAGAGAGTCCCAGCTGCAGTAAAAAGAGTCCCTTTTTATTGCTTGCTCTGAACTTTCCTCCTGCTAATTTTATTAAGTAACCCATAGGGGTTTTTTGCACTAGAAATTGTAGTGGACAATAAATCCCTTTTCTTGCTCTCTATACCACTCAAGAGTTTAAAGTTTTCTCAGATGACCCCTTTTGGGGGACTGTTTGCTTAACTTCATTGCTCCCTCTGTGGAAGATACATCAATCATACCTTTATCACCTTTCACTGCATCTACAACGGCATTTTGATTCCAGCAGTAAAGAAAGTTTTGAAGCAAATCCCCTTGTTCTCCCAGTTACTGCATGTTGTTTCCATTTATTAAACACTTTTGATGTGTAAGAACTAAACTTCTAGAAAAAAATCAACTCAATGAGGTATGCTTCAACCAGAAAGCTTTGAAGGGTGCACATAGTAGAAACATTCCGCTAGAAGATAACATCAAGCTATATATGGTGCAGATGCAGGGTCCTTAGCACTAGCTGTTCTGTTCAGTTACTTCCTAATGCAGATGTATGTGTTATCTTTTTCCTTTGAAACCTTTCTAGATCTAATACAATGCCTTTAAGATGGTAAAAACTAAACTACAGCCATCATTCAACCTGTAACATTCAGTCTGGCTTTTTGACCAATATTAAGCTTTAGGATAAGCCTGCAATCTTGCTGAAATCTCCTTTATAATAATTCTCACTTACTCTGAAAATTTTACTCAGGGGAAGAGCATCAGTATGAGCTACAGCAGCGCTAGATGCACTAAGATAATAATGCCTCATATTTCTGGGGATAATGTCAGATTTCTGCAAACAGACAGTGTATGCCACTTGCAGACACACCCCAAATTCTTTCTTTCTGCTTTAAAATGAGAACCTAACAGGTCCTACAGAGAGACCTTCCTTGCTCTCTGGCCTAAGCCACAGGTCATTCACCCTAAGGAACCTTTGAACTCACAGCTGGTACCAGATTTATAAGGCATTTTACTCCAAAGAAATTAAAATAAAGGAGACAGAACACTATACCACTGCACACCCAACATGAGCATGCTGAAGAGCATTGTCTTTGGTGAAGGATCAGTATAGACAAATAACTACATTTTATACTTGTAGCTGCATTTCCTATTTCCCAATTTCTAGTCAATAGACCCAAGTAATATAAAAACCTAACACTTGAATTTTTCTATTTTTCCATGTAGTAATTGTTTCTTGAACTATGATCATGACCTTGCAAGGATAAGCAAGTGATGGTAGGGGCTACCTGGGGACAGTGCAGGTTGCGCCCCCTCCTTCTGAGAGGTTTTAGGCAGCAATGGGACAAAGCCCTGAACAGCCTGATCTGATCCTCTAGCTGACCCTGCTGTGAGCAGTGTCTTGCACCAGCTATCTCCCAAGCTCTCTCTGCACTTGAATTTCCAGTGACCCTATGATCTGGAGCTGCAAGAGTTTATTTTGCAGATTGTACTGACAGGACAAGAAGCAATGGTTTTAAACTGAAAGAGGTTATACTTTGATTAGATATAACAAAAAATTTCTTTACTATGAGAGTAGTCAGGCACTTCCACAGGCTGCCCAGACAGACGCTCCCTCCCTGGCAGTGTTCAAGGCCAATTTGGATGGGTCTTTGAGAAACCTCGTCTAATTGTGGGTGTCCCTGCCCATGGCAGGGGGTTGGGACTGGGTGATCTTTGAGATCCTGTCCAACACGAACCATTCTCTGATTCCATGATTCTGTGATTCTATTATTAAAGGCAGGGTACTGCAGTCCTAATCCAGACACATCAGAAAAGACTGTGAATTGACATTCACTTCAATCTTGTTGTTGGGTTTGCCTTGGAAATATTACACATTTCAGATCCGACAAACCTTCACAATTTTTATTGTGTTGCAGGCTCCTTGAAAACAAGTGGCTTGTCTTTCATAGGTATAAGTTATTTTAATGTATTAGGCAAACTTATAGAAACACATTTTTCAATATAGCAAAAAAGGAGTTTGGTAATCAAAATATTATGTATATGTGCATAATACATATATACAAACACACACATATATCCATCCAAAATTAGAACTATGAACACTTTGCTTAGGGCTAGAAATTACATTGTTTAAAGAAAATGAAAAAATAAGGCATTCTTATTGTGCTGATTTTCTACACATTCTACGCAGGATGCATTGGCAGTCACATTAGAAATCTTGTTTTTGTGACCTATAGTAAGTTACTGGAAATATACCTTAACAGAATCATACCTCCTCTTTTTTCCTCTCACCTAACCAAACCTCATTCCTAGCACACCACATCACCACCACCGATCAAGCTTGTGCCAAGGAGCCACCCTGAAGACATCAGGAGAGCATTCCTTCCACATTCCACCCAAAAGATATCAGGAGAGATATCAGGAGCCATTCACACATTGGGCCTTCCATCATCCACCCTGAAGCATTCCTGCAGCCAGGTGGAAGGCTGTGGCTCTGCCAAGGATGACTACAAAAAAGGGAGTATTCCGCCATGGAAAAACAGGGAAGCAACAGAGAACGAACACATCCAGAGACAACAGAGGGAACGTTCTATTCCCCCCTCCCCCCCACCCCTCACACCCCCTCCCCCCGCCTCACACCAGCCCACCCCCACATCCCACACACCCCCTCCCCCCCCCTCACATCGGACTCTGAAGAATACTCTGCCATCAGACAGAAGATGTAGCCTGATATCACAATCTCCCTCTCATCTCCCTCTCTTCTCTCTCTTTATCTCTCTCTTTTCCACCCTTTTCTCTTTCTTCCCCCCCTTCCCTTGCATGTTTGTTGTGGGTCAAATAAAGTAACTTTAACCTTGACTCCATTTCGAGTCTTAATTCTGTTCTCTGAGAATCGTGATGAACTGATCATGATAAAACACCTAACAACTCGACTTCACTCAGGGATTAAGTCCAGCCACTCCCAGCCACCCAGAGGGATCTGAGGTTCGGTTTGAACTCATAGCGTTCTCCTCTGCCAAACTAAGTCTTGTCCAGGCTGTGGATCGTGACACCTATCTTCTCTAATTTTTTTGGAAAAGTATAATGTGGAGAGTTGATCTCAATGAGAAAGGTGTATTTTTCAGATTTGCTTAATACTACTTACAATGTTCCAATGTCACATCATTTTTTTTATATTGCAATGAGTTTTTTCCCCTCGGGTACTGAGTAACTTGTAACATGGATGTTAATGAAAGCAGATTGTATAAAATATTCTCAAAATAATCAACTCTGTCTTTAAGATAATAATTTTAGAGAAACCCAAACAAAAAAAAAAAAGAGCAAAGATAAGAAGAATAATAAACAACAGGAGTTTTTCCAGTTTAGTATTTGGTTTTATTTGTTTATGTTGACTTAAAGGGGAGGGGTCAGGCTGAGGTGTAGCATCTGTTTCATAGTGGGATCCTGTGAAGCCTTTCTTATGGAAGTGTGTAAAGACTGTAAAAATACTAATTAGTGTCTCTCATGCATTTAAAAATGCTTACAGTTCCAGTTCCTCAACCTGTCTCCCTTTATCCCACCTTTTACTAAGCATATTCTCTTAAATTTTGTTTCAGGACTTCCTCATTACTGATTCCTCCCTTTGTTTTATTGGTTTTAGTTCTACATCTTTCAGTAAGTATGCTCCAATCTCATATATTTTGAAAAACATACCAAAATATCGCCATAGAGAATTCATGGGAGTAGTTTACACTCTTTGCTCAGATAGGAACTTCCCTGAAGTTAGTGATCAGATTTGACATTTTCAGAAGAACCTATTTCATCACAAGTTTCTTTCAGAATACAAATTTAAAAAAAGACTAAGATTCAAATAAAGTAATTACATTTAAAACAATATTTTTAATATGTTGAAAGGAAGTACTCTGTCAAAAAAGAAGACTTACAGACAAGTCACACTGGCTTAATACTGAACAACTTGCAGAGTCAGCAAGACCCTACTGTTTGCATTTTTTAATTTCACAAAATTGAATATTAATACCTGGAGACCAGCGTCACAATTGACAGTATCATTGTATTAGATGCCAAGTTAACAACTTAGATACAGATCTGTGTAGAAAAACTATTCTGTTCTAAGCTACTTTTTACCAAAGATGAAGGACAATGGACAGTGATAATTTACAGTGCCTGAATTAATCCTGTTCACATTTAGAGTTTTTTCCATATAGATTCATTGTTTTCTAATGTTATATGTTCTTTGAGATAAAAATTACTTGCATGACATGTCAGGGCTAAGTGGGGTTAAATGGAAAAATAGCTTTGTGTTTACCTTTCACTTTTCCAAAAGAAAAATAAACACTTGCTTTGCAACTCCTTGGTCCTTGCATTTTCCTATGTACCAATCATCAGAAGCCTTGTTCATCTGTAGTGAGCATGACATCACATGGGATGGAAAACACCCTTGTCCAGCTCAGCTCACCTGCGCTAGGTCCTTATAAAAATTAATTCTGTCCTAGTAAAAACCAGGAACATGATGCTACATATCCCTTTTCAGCAACTTCACTTTTAAAACAAAGGGGAAAGAAAAAATAAGACAATTAAATACCTAAAAACCAGACAATACTTCACCTGTCATACCTTCAATATGATGTATATTAAGAGAAATGTTCCTCTATATTCAGAATAATGAGCTAAAATAGCAGTCCTACTGACTGCAAAGTGAATACAATTTCAGCATTATCAAAACTATACAGCAACACTTCTATTACTACTGTGACATATTCCCTGAAAAAATACATTTATAAAAATATTAAACCCCTCTCTTTATCTTTAATTGTAATCCATTTTATGACATCTGTTTTGCCTTCTTTCTTTGTATTTTTTTCTCACATACATTGAGAAGAGGATGACCTTTGAAGAAGGAATTCAGCATAGTCTATCAAGGCTAGAGATAAACAACAGAAGAGTGAATTAATTTAATATCAAAAGCAAATACAAAAGATCTTTTTTACAATTACTATATAACATTCTACCTTAATTCATACAAAATTGAAAATGTTGTCATGGGCACCTCTATTAACAAGTTACACTTTGCTCCTTAATAAGTGATCCCGTCTTCATTTTCATAGAATCATAGGGGTTGGAAGGGACCTCGAGAGATCATCGGATCCAACCCCCCTGCCAAAGCAGCTCCCTAGCTCATATTGCACAGACAGGCTTCCAGATGAGTCTTGAATATCTCCAGAGAAGGAGACTCCACCACCTCCCTGGGCAGCCTGTCCCAGGGCTCTGTCACCCTCACTGTGTAAGGTCCCCCCCTTAGTCTTCTTTTCTCAAGGCTGAACAGCCCCAGCTCACTCAGCCTTTCCTCATAGGGGAGATGCTCCAGGCCCTTAATCATCTTCGTAGCCCTTCTCTAGACTCTCTTCAGGAGATCCCTGTCTTTTTTCTACCAGGGAGCCCAGAACTGGACACAATACTTCAGGTGGGGCCTGACCAGGGCAGAGTAGAGGGGGAGGATCACCTCCTTCGACCTGCTGGCCACACTCCTCCTAATGCACCCCAGGATCCCATTGGCTCTCTTAGCCACCAGGGCACACTGCTGGCTCATGGCCAACCTGTCATCCACCAGGACCCCCAGGTCTTTCTCCACAGAGCTCTTCTCCAGCGGGTCATCCCCCAGCCTGTACTGATTCCAGCAGTTATTCCTTCCCAGGTGCAAGACTCTACACTTGCTTTTGTTGAACCTCATCTGGTTTCTCCCTGCCCAGCTCTCCAGCCTGTCCAGGTCTCGCTGAATGGCAGCGCAGTGTTCCTGTGTGTCAGCCACCCCTCCCAGCTTTGTATCGTTGCACTTGCTGAGGGTGGATGCTATTCCCTCATCGAGGTCGTTGATGAAGATATTAAACAGGACTGGACCCAACTCCGAGCCCTGGGGAACACCGCTAGTCACAGGCCTCCAGTCAGACTCTGCTCCACCGATCACCACCCTCTGAGCTTGGTCTGACAGCCAATTCTCAATCCACCTCACTGTCCACTCATCTCTCCCATACTCTCTTAGCTTTTCTATCAGGATGTCATGGGAGACAGTATCGAAAGCCTTGCTGAAGTCAAGGTAGATGACATGCACTGCTCTCCCTCCATCCACCCAGCCGGTGATGAGATCATAGAAGGCTATGAGATTGGTCAAGCACGATCTCCCCTTGGTGAATCCATGCTGACTACTCCTCATGACCTTCTTCTCTTCCAGTTGGTTGGAGATGGCATCCAGAACAAGCTGTTCTATCACCTTTCCAGGGACAGAAGTGAGGCTGACTGGCCTATAGTTACTCCGATCCTCCTTCTTGCCCTTTTTGAAGACCTCCAGCTTTCAGGCACTTCTCCTGTTCTCCAAGAGCTGTCGAAGATGATAGCAAGCGGCTCCGCAATCACTTCCTCCAGCTCCCTCAGCACACGTGGATGTATCCCATCTGGGCCCATGGATTTGTTTGTATTAATTCCTTTGAGATGCTCCTGGACCACTCCCACCTCAACCAGTGGGAAGCTCTTCATCTCCCAAACAATCATGAATGATTCTTCTCCCTAATGTTTGATTCTATTTGCAGACCCTCCTACCTTTTGTATAAGGGCATCTGGGATGGTGGGGTAGTCACAGAGGAGATATGCCTCCTATTGTTGGCTGAGTTTCTCTGAAAGTGTTGCACTGGTACGGGCATGCTGGTTTCTCTTGTACCTTTTCTTACAAGTTAACTATGAATAACTTAGTTAATGTTTATTTATAAATGAGAAACTTACTGTGGTTTTGCTAAATCTCAACCAGGGACAGCAGGAGAGAATGAAATTATTCCCCTGGCTTTCATAGCACTAAATAGATGCCTTTGGATCTTCTTAGTCATGTGGAAATCCAAACTGTTACATATGATGAAATTCACTGTCAGAGAACTGTTTAAAGAGCAATGCAGGTGAGGTTGACAAGATGTTGTCTACTGCAACAGCAAGTCTAGGTGCCGTTAGAATCGACACTAGGAAGTAATATTGAGTTTCACATTTCATTGCATTTTGATTAGGTGGCAAGATATAATTTTTCTGTGATGAAAACACTGTACTCCCCTACCTCTCTTATCTGGAAGCCAGCTCAGAAGTAACACCCAGAGAGCTTCCATCATTCACTTCACCCTAAAAACTTTTTAGATCTGGCCAAACATAGGACTAAATACTTTAACAACTCTCTTTCAATGGCATGAATGAAGCTAATTATTGCTTCTGAATTTACATGCATACATTTTTTTAATGTATGCAATACATAGTCATGGTACCTATGGGTTGAGCAAGATCTACCTTGCTATAGTATCTCTAAGAGTGAACAGCGAAAGAAGAAATATGAGTAACAAATCCAGCCTGGAAATATAATTCCCTTATGATATTTTGTTGCAGCCAGACCTTTAAGGATTTTGTAAGCTGGATGTTACACTCAGATCATTGGTTAGGAAAAGCTTAAGAGGGAACTGTCCTTAATGATCTTGGTTTATGCTTTTTTGAAGGCCTTTTGGTTTTATACATTTGGACTCTGTACAATGACTACCTCAATTTATTTTGGTGTTGTGTGAAGAAGTCCTGCACTAAGACACCAAAAGAAGTCAATTTCCTCCCTCACAGCAAGGAAATAGACTCTGAACCTGAGTAAAAGTCTAGTTCCCTGCCTGTAACATAGCTATTGGTCCTTGCTCTGAACATAACAGCAAAAACAGATGTAGCCTTATGCTTACAATACTTTTGTCTTCTACGTACCAGAAGGATTTAAAATGCCATAACACCTGAAAATATCAAAGGTAATAGGAAATTTATAAAGTAAGTTGCTAGTACCAAATTAATCCCTTGTGCCACTCTGCTGAAATAAGTGAAATAACATCAGGGAAGAATTTGGGCCATGATTTTTAAAATACTACCTAGCACAAATTAATTGTACACCAAAGGCTTTTAAACCATGTTAGATAAGCTCCACAGTCAAGACTAATCTTATAATAATGACATGGTAACATTAGTACTACATTACAGAGAATTTAATTCTGCTCCTATGTGCCTTATTTAGGTGCCCATTATCTTCATTTTCTGCCCTACAGAAGTGGAGTTGAAGCTAAAAACATGCCCACTTGTATCTGCCACTTCAATTTACTCTTGATTTTGTAGTGTAATTTTGATTATGGACAGAAAAGAAACACAATCAGTAAGAAACAGGATGGTTGCATGACCAATGCAGCTCTGCCTTCTCTCCTATCCTTCTTGTGCCCCATATTGTGTTCTGAAGCAGATATGGAATTAACAGCTAACTGAAAAAAATAATAAGAATTAAAACCCCTAGGTTTGGAGAAAAAATAAAAATAAAAAAAATTACAATATTTTATCAATACTGTAATATTGATCTTTTAATATTGATATAGATATTGATATAGCAATAATTTAATAAATTTGGAAATGAAAGGAAAACAGTAAGGGCATAAAAGAGATTTGATCTTTTCTGAGATAAAGTCACTTCTGTCCCTGGAAAGGTGATAGAACAGCTTGTTCTGGATGCCATCTCCAACCAACTGGAAGAGAAGAAGGTCATGAGGAGTAGTCAGCATGGATTCACCAAGGGGAGATCGTGCTTGACCAATCTCATAGCCTTCTATGATCTCATCACCGGCTGGGTGGATGGAGGGAGAGCAGTGCATGTCATCTACCTTGACTTCAGCAAGGCTTTCGATACTGTCTCCCATGACATCCTGATAGAAAAGCTAAGAGAGTATGGGAGAGATGAGTGGACAGTGAGGTGGATTGAGAATTGGCTGTCAGACCAAGCTCAGAGGGTGGTGATCGGTGGAGCAGAGTCTGACTGGAGGCCTGTGACTAGCGGTGTTCCCCAGGGCTCGGAGTTGGGTCCAGTCCTGTTTAATATCTTCATCAACGACCTCGATGAGGGAATAGCATCCACCCTCAGCAAGTGCAACGATACAAAGCTGGGAGGGGTGGCTGACACACAGGAACACTGCGCTGCCATCCAGAGAGACCTGGACAGGCTGGAGAGCTGGGCAGGGAGAAACCAGATGAGGTTCAACAAAAGCAAGTGTAGAGTCTTGCACCTGGGAAGGAATAACTGCTGGAATCAGTACAGGCTGGGGGATGACCCGCTGGAGAAGAGCTCTGTGGAGAAAGACCTGGGGGTCCTGGTGGATGACAGGTTGGCCATGAGCCAGCAGTGTGCCCTGGTGGCTAAGAGAGCCAATGGGATCCTGGGGTGCCTTAGGAGGAGTGTGGCCAGCAGGTCGAAGGAGGTGATCCTCCCCCTCTACACTGCCCTGGTGATCTCGCGAGGTCCCTTCCAACCCCTATGATTTTATGATTCTATGATCTGCTTTGGAGGTGTGGCCAAGTTAAAATCAGCCTATTCCCTTTGTCAAAATAGTTTCCATAAAGAAAAAAAAAGAAAGGTCATTGTTACAGCAAACTCTCTCCTGAGGGGAACAGAATGCCCAATTTCTTAGGGAAGTCTGCTGCCTCCCTGAAGCAGGGTTTCAGGTGTGAAGAGAAAACTTCCTACCTGGTATAGCCCTCAGATTATTATCCAGTAGTGATTTTTTTAGGTAGACAGTGATGAAGATGCAACAAGTCCAGGGGTGAGCAACAGAGACTTTGGGGTCTTCAGACAACTGTTTAAGGGGTCAGGAGCACAAACAGTGTTCTCCTCTGTCTTTGCAGTTGCAGGAAATGGTGAACCAGAAACAGGAAAAGCGAGCAGATCCAGACCTGGCTCTGAGCCTGGTGTCACCAGGTGACAGATGGGGTATACCTCACAGAGAGGGAAAAGGGTCTTTGTGCAAAACTATGTGGGGGGGTCCTTGAAAGAGTCTTAAACTAGATTTGAAGGGGGCAAAGGGATAAAACCAGGCTTGCTGAGATAAGTCTGAGGACAGCACATTGTTTGAGGGACAGTGTGCTATCACAGTCCTTTGTCTTCCATCTCAGTGGAGATAGGGTATGTAGATCTATGCAACTGTAAAAATGCAAGGGTTATTGATGGGTTAGAAACCATGGAACTGACTGAGAATGGTCATGTAAGAATTAAGGCTTCCCTTAAAAAACATGGCTACATCAATAGCCCAACTGAAGTGCATCTACACCAATACACACAACATAGGCAACAAACAGGAGGAGCTGGAAGCCACTGTGAAGCAGGGAAACTAGGATATCACTGACATCACAGAAACACGGCTTTAGTCAATAACCAGCTGAATATGATCCAGCAGTGTGTCCAGATGGCCGAGAAATCCAACAGCATCCTGGCCTGTGTCATATAATAATAATAGTGTGGCCAGCAGCATAAGAGAAGTGATCATCCCGTGTACTTCCCATTGGAGAGGCCAGACCTTGAAGTACTGTGTTCAGATTTCCACCCCTCACTAAAAAAAGACATTGAGTTGCTGGAGAATGTCCAAAGAAGGGCAATGAAGAGGGTGAAGGATCAAGAGAAGTCTTATGAGGAGTGGCTGAGGACACTGGGGTTGTTTAGTCTGGAAAACAGAAGGCTGAGGGGAGACCATATTGGTCTCAACAACTACCTGAATGAAGGTTGTAGCCAGGTGGGTGTTGGTCTCTTCTCCCAAGTAACAAGCAATAGGGCAAGAGGAACTGGACTCAGCTTGCATCAAAGGAGGTTTGGATTGGATATTATGAGAAATTTCACCACTGAAAGGGTTGTTAATCCCTGGAACGGGCTACTTAGGTAAATGCTTAAGTCACCTGGAGGTATTTAAAAGATGTGTAGACCTGGAGTTTAGGGACATGGTTTAATGGTAGGACTTGGCAGTGCTAAATTAATGGTTAAACTTGATGATCTTAAAGGACCAAATCGTTTCTATGATTCTATAATTCCATTGTTCAGCTTCCCTGTCGCTAACAGTAGAAGTGACATGAGGGAGCAAAACAAAGTCAAGCAGGATTTCCACTTGCAAATACAAAATAAAATCTATTTATAGGCTCTTTGGCCTTTTAACATATATAAATGAATCACCTTCCCCATAACAGCTCATATACAGGATAAGCAGACATGGCTCACAGGTATTAAACTGAATTAATGTTGCTCTGATCAGCACCATCCTTACTTGTTTCATCATTTGCTTCAGACAGACACAGTTGCCCAGTAAATCCAACAAACCTTTTTATGATATGTACAAATATCACTCATCATCAACCTAAAATCATAAGCATTTACAGCATTTACTTTTTGTCAGAACATTTTAAAAAAAAAAAGTCTTCAAGAGTTTGGTAGAACAAAAGTTTTACTTTTATAGCCTATATCAGGGATGGCTGGGTACCATGACATTAATGATTATCGTGCAGCATATAAAATTTTCCCATAACATTTGCAGCAAATAATAATGTAACCAAAGCCAAGAATTTTCCTACCCTAGATGAAGAGAAATAATTTATACTCTGATTACTTTGGGATGTTGCTATGCAAGTGAATACTACACAGCTTTAGCCAAGGAGACCAGTTTTTAATATTGCAGGATTGCCACTGAAGTTTGTGTTGTACTTTTTGTGGCTCAAAATAAAGTACTTACACAACATAATCTACAGAAGTGCTCATGTTGCTACAGTCTCTAGCAGAGATGGAAACTGAGCTGCTTCAATGTGTGCATTCCTGCTGTTTGAGATCGGAAGCACAGGTCATTAAACTTTTATTGGTGCCTTTCATACAGTATCCTTTATACAAAAGATTTTCAAAGAAGTTGATTATAAAAGATGTCTGGCCTCATGATTTAACAGTACTAAGTGGGTGTTTCCTGCATAAAAATGTATAACTGCTGCAGTGATGATAGGATGTTAAATTTCAGACAGTGTGAGACAGTTGAAGAAACAAAGTCCCAAGGGTATTATAGATGAAAATGACATAATGAAAAAGGTATCTTCACAGCAGGCCTTTGTCCCGTTAAATTTGATCGCTGTTTCACTTTTTAAATGAATAATGTCAAATTTTTCAAAGCACAAATCCATAAATTCTTGCAACAATGAATGAATTTTTCTTCCTTGTTTAGCCTTATCTGGACACATTTTGCCCCTGAGGTAAGATTCCAGGGACCTGTATAAAGGGCAGTACTTGAGAAAGCATGTAATGAATTAATTTCAGAGCATTTTCGTTGGTACTAGAGCTCTAAACTATGACCTTTAGTGCTGAGCTGGAGCAGTAGAAGGGCCCTACTCACAGCTCCGTTTGAAAAAAGGCAGTGCATACTGGATCCCTGTGCCTTCTTCAAATGGCTTGCAGACCTGAAGAAGAGCAGGATTTTGCTGCTTCTTGTTACTAGTATCAAATTGATAGCCCTGTCCTCTAGGGGGAATTCAACTTCCCAGGTGTCTGCTGGAAATACAGAACAGTCCAGGAAGTTTTTGATTATGTGGAGGATAACTTCCTGGCACAGCTTCTGAGGGAAGCAACTAGGGAACTGTTGTTTGCAAACAGAGAAGCACTTGTGGATGTTGTGACAAGCGGAGGTGATGGTTGAAGGCTGCTTTGGACATAGTTATTAAATTATAGGTTTGGATTCTAGAAAGGTAAGGAGGGGTGGGTCAACAGAACTGCTACCTCGGACTTCTAGAGGACAGACTTTGGCCTGCTTAGGAGCCTGGTGGCAGAGTCCCTTAGGATGCTGTCCTAAAGGGCAAAAGAGCGCAGCAAGGTTAGACATTCTTCAAGAAGAAAATCTCAAAAGGTGCAGGACCAAGTTGTCCTCATGTGCCAAAAAATGAGCCACTGGGGAGGAAGACAACTCACCTGGCTGAGATCTTTGGCTGGAATGCAGGAAAAAGGGAGAGGTTATGACCTGTGGAAGACGGGGGAGGGGATATAGTGAGACTTGCTAGGGTAGAGCAAGTAGCCTGTAGCTTTATACTAGATTCGAAGCGTGAAGAGGGTGAAATTCAACAAGATAGAGAAGGGCTTGGGGATGCTGAAATTCTACAAGACTATAGGGAAATACCTCTAAAGTGTCCCATAGGAACTTCTGGGGACTCCTCAGAGGAGGTAGTATTGCTGACCCCTCTTCCGGAACCTTTTAATGTCCCTCTAGGAGGCAGTGGGGGAAAACTTCAGATTCCTCCCAGAGGATTGAGGGAGGGCTCCTCAAAAAAGGTATTGAGCCAGAAAGCCCAGCTGAAGTGTCTGTACATGAACGCACGCAGCAAGGGTAATAAGCAGGAGGAATTGGAAACCGTGATGTCACTGGAAAATTATGATCTAGTTGCAATCACGGAAACATGGTGGGATGATTCCCACAGCTGGAATACCCCTGTAGAAGGGTATCGCCTTTTTAGAAGGGATAGGCTAGGAAGGAAGGGTGGTGGAGTTGCCTTCTATGTTAAAAAGTGGATAGACTGTGAGGAGCTCTCTCTGGGAAGTGGCCAGGAGCAGGTTGAAAGCCTGTGGGTCAGAATTAGGGATGGGGCTAATAAAGAGCAGTTGGTGATAGGGGTCTACTACAGGCCACCTGATCACAGTGAGACTACTGATGAGGCTTTCCTCCTTCAGCTGCAGGAGGCATCGCGGTCGCAGGCACCCGGACATCTGCTGGGAAAACCACACTGCGAGCTGCAAGAGGTCCAGGAGACTCCTGGAGTCTGTAGATGACAACTTTCTGGTTCAAACAGTGGATAGACCGACCAGAGGCGATGCATTGCTGGACCTGGTGCTCACCAATGTGGGGGAGATCATTAAAGGTGTTAAGGTTGGAGAGAGCCTGGGCTGCAGTGACCATGCTCTAGTTGAGTTTGCGATATCAAGGAATGTGGGCCTGGCGAAGAGTGGGATCAGGACACTGAACTGTAGGAGAGCAAACTTTAGGCTGTTTAAGGACTTGTTGGCCAAGATCTCCTCAGAGGTGGTCCTTAGAGACAGAAATGTTGAGGACAGCTGGCTACTCTTTAAGGATGCCTTTCTGAGAGCTCAAGGGCTCTCTGTCCCTCTGAATAAGAAAGTGGGCAGGAGGGGCAGGAGGCCAGCATGGCTAAGCAAGGACCTGCTGGTCAAACTGAGGGAAAAGAAAGGCAAATACAAGCTCTGGAAGAAAGGGTGTGTAGCCTGGAAAGAATACAGGGATGCTGTTGGGACTTGCAGCGACGAGATCAGGAAAGCCAAGGTGCAGATGGAACTGAACTTGGTGAGGGATGTTAAAAACAACAAGAAGGGATTTTACAGGTACATTGGCCAGAAGAGACAGGCCAAAGAGAACATACCCACCTTGGTAAATGAGAAAGGAGAATTGGCTGCAACTGATGAGGAGAAGGCTGAGGTACTGAATGAGTTCTTTGCCTCGGTCTTCTCTGGCAGCCAGGATTCTCATAACTCTCAAATCCCAGAATCTTGCATCCCTAGAACTCCAGGTGGGAAATGGGGGAGGAAATCCCCCCGTACTGTAAGAGCAGAGCAAGTCTGTGACCACCTCATGAGACTGAATGTCTACAAGTCTATGGGGCTGGATGACATGCATCCCAGGGTCCTGAAGGAGCTGGCTGATGTGGTTGCTGAGCCGCTCTCCATCATATTTGGAAAGTCATGGCTGTCAGGAGAGGTCCCTGGGGACTGGAAAAAAGGCCACGTCACTCCCATTTATAAGAAAGGGAGCAAGGAAGAACAGTGAGTCTCACCTCTGTGCCTGGGAAGATCATGGAACAGATCCTCCTGGATGACATGCTGGAGCACATGAGGGAAGAGCATGTGATCTGGGACAGCCAGCACGGCTTCACCAAGGGAAGGTCGTGCCTTACCAATCTGGTGACCTTCTATGATGGAGTGACAGCATCAGTAGATAAAGGGAAGGCAACCGATGTCATCTACCTGGACTTGTGCAAGGCCTTTGACACAGTCCCCCATCACATCCTTATCTCTAAATTGGAAAGATGTGGATTTGATGGGTGGACCATCCAGTGGATAAGAAACTGGTTAACAGACCGTAGCCAAAGGGTGGTGGTCAATGGGTCTATGTCCAGGTGGAGGCCAGTGACAAGCAGTGTCCCCCAGGGGTCTGTCTTGGGACCGGTTCTCTTTAACATCTTTATCAATGACAGCGATGATGGAACTGAGTGCACCCTCAGCAAGTTTGCGGATGACACCAAGCTGAGTGGTGTGGTCGACACCCTAGAAGGAAAGCAAGCCATCCAGAGGGATCTTGACAGGCTGGAGAGATGGGCCCGGGTGAACCTAATGAGGTTCAACACTGCAAAGTGTCAGGTGTTGCACTTGGGCCAGAAGAATCCCAGACATAGACACAGACTGGGAGAAGAGCTTCTTGAGAGTAGCCCTGCTGAGAAGGACTTGGGGATTCTGGTGGATGAGAAACTTAACAGGAGCCAGCAGTGTGCTCCTGCAGCTCGCAAGGCCAATGGTGTCCTGGGCTCCATTAGAAGAGGGGTGGCCAGCAGGGACAGGGAGGGGATTGTCCCTCTCTACTCTGCCCTCGTGAGGCCCCATCTGGAGTCCTGTGTCCAGATCTGGGGCCCCCAATACAAGAAGCATGTGGAACTGTTGGAGAGGGTTCAGAGGAGGGCCACGAAGATGATTAGAGGTCTGGAGCACCTGCCCTACGAAGAGAGGCTGAGGGAGCTGGGCTTGTTCAGTCTGGAGAAGAGAAGGCTGTGGGGGGACCTCATTGCAGCCTTCCAGTACATGAAGGGAGCTTATAAACAGGAGGTGATTCAACTTTTTAAAAGGATAGACAATGACAGGACAAGGGGGAATGGATTAAAACTAAAGGAAGGAAGGTTTAGATTAGATATTAGGGGTAAGTTTTTTACAGAAAGAGTGGTGAGGTGCTGGAACAGGCTGCCCAGAGAGGTAGTGGATGCCCCGTCCCTGGAAGTGTTCAAGGCCAGGTTGGATGGGGCCCTGGGCAACCTAGTGTAGATCCAGGCCTGAGGTTGGTGGCTCTGCCTGTGGCATGGGGGTTGGAGCTCTGTGATCCTTGGGGTCCCTTCCAACTCATACCATTCTATGATTCTATGATCCTATGGGGCAGGCAACTCAAGAAGACTACAGAGATGTCATTAGGCTCTGCGGAGGGATGCATTTGGCATCATTTCCTTCAGCATTTTCCTGAAGAAACTGCCTGCTCATTGCTTCAATGTGTGTACAATTTGCTGGGTAAAAACTGGCTGGATTACAAGGGCCAAAGAATTTTGGTGAATGGAGTTAAATCCAGTTGAGAGCTGGTCACAGGTGGCAGTCCCCAGGGCTCAGTACTGGGGCTGGTTCTGTTAAATGTCTTTATCAGTGATATGGACAAGGACATCAGGTGCACCCTCAGTAACTTCACAGGCAACACCAAGTTCTGTGGGAGTGTTGATATGCTTGAGGGCAGGAAGGTTCTGCAGAGGGATCTGGACAGGCTAGATTGATGGGATGAGACAGGCTGCATGAGGTTCAACAAGGATTAGTGCTGGGACTTGCGTTTGGGTCACAACAAACTATGCAACAGTACAGGCCTAGGAAGGAGTGGCTGGAAAGCCCCCTGGTAGAAAAGGACCTGGGGGCATTGGTCAACAGAATATTAGAAAAGCTAAGAGAGTATGGGAGAGATGAGTGGACAGTGAGGTGGATTGAGAATTGGCTGTCAGACCAAGCTCAGAGGGTGGTGATCGGTGGAGCAGAGTCTGACTGGAGGCCTGTGACTAGCGGTGTTCCCCAGGGCTCGGAGTTGGGTCCAGTCCTGTTTAATATCTTCATCGAAGACCTTGATGAGGGAATAGCATCCACCCTCAGCAAGTGCCGATGATACAAAGCTGGGAGGGGTGGCTGACACGCAGGAACACTGCGCTGCCATCCAGCGAGACCTGGACAGGCTGGAGAGCTGGACAGGGAGAAACCAGATGAGGTTCAACAAAAGCAAGTGTAAAGTCTTGCACCTGGGAAGGAATAACCGTCTGTGTCAGTACAGGCTGGGGGATGACCTGCTGGAGAAGAGCTCTGTGGAGAAGGACCTGGGGGTCCTGGTGGATGACAGGTTGGCTATGAGCCAGCAGTGTGCCCTGGTGGCTAAGAGAGCCAATGGGATCCTGGGATGCATCAGGAAGAGTGTGGCCAGCAGGTCGAAGGAGGTGATCCTCCCCCTCTACACTGCCCTGGTCAGGCCCCACCTGGAGTATTGTGTCCAGTTCTGGGCTCCCTGCTATAGAAAAGACAGGGACCTCCTGGAAAGGGTCTAGAGGAGGGCCTCGAAGATGATTGAGGGCCTGGAGCATCTCCCCTATGAGGAAAGGCTGAGTGAGCTGGGACTGTTCAGCCTTGTGAAAAGAAGACTAAGGGGATACCTAATTAATGTTTATAAATATCTTAAGTATGGGATGCAGGGGGAAATGGCCAACCCCTTTTCAGTGCTCTGTAGGGACAGGAAAAGGGGCAATGGCTGCAAGTTAGAGCATAGGAAGTTCCGCACCAATATGCAGAAGAACCTTTTCACAGTGAGGGTGACAGAGCCCTGGGACAGGCTGCCCAGGGAGGTTGTGGAGTCTCCATCTCTTGAGACATTCAAGAGCCATCTGGAAGCCTATCTGTGCAATATGAGCTAGGGAGCTGCTTTGGCAGGGGGGTTGGACCCGATGATCTCTCGAGGTCCCTTCCAACCCCTCTGATTCTATGACAGTCTTATGTCATCGTGTGTGTTCTTTTTTTCTAGATGTTTTTTTCTAGTCCATGTTGTCTGTTTTGACCACGATACTAATTGTGGAATGATTTCTTCTTGTCCTTATCTCGACTCCTGAGTCTCCCAATATATATTTTTTCCCCAGTCCAGCTGAAAGGGGGAATGATAGAGCCTTTTGCTACTTTGCTGAGTTGTGTTAAAATTAATGAAAATAAAAAGTGACATGTCTTGAATGGTGTTGACCTAAAATCTCAGACTACCTTTTGGAAAGGGATTCTTCAAAGGTTGTATTTAAACGGTTCTGTTTGTCATAAAAAGGCACTGGCTACTGCAAATAACACTTGAAGGATTTTTTAAGTGTCTGAGTAAGTAGGTGAGAAATCTCACTGAAATGAAACATGTCCTTCAGGCACTTTTCTGGACTTAGGTTTTATATAGTTAACCAAAAATACTTGGTTTTCCTTCTGTCTATCCTGTATCAAATTGTGCATTATTTTCATTCTGAAAGAAAGATTATGAGACAGATTCTCAAAGAAGTTTAGTAGACCTAATCTATTTGGATATTTTGAGTACTTCAAAAGATGCTATCTCCAAGTATTTATACACTTTGGAGATCTCCATTCTCCCTAGAAAAATCTGTTTATTATTTGATAGCTCAAAAATCCATTCCTTTTTTTTCTGACTATGAGGAAATCCATACAGCAGTAATGTTCAAATGCAGGATGTATCTGTGTGTTTAGTAATAATACCACATATGTTTTAATTTGCTTAAAATATATCTGCTTGAAGCAATAATAATATTTTAAAAAATAAAGGAAAAAACATATTCCAGTAAAGGGAAAAACAGTGAATTAATTTAGCTATGTAAATCAGTTAATCTCACAATTACACAGAAGAAATAAAAGCTACAAGGATGAAAATCACAGTAAAAGAAACCTTCAGGCCTGTCCATCATCATTATTTTGACTGTACCCTCCCATCTGGCTGGTTTGCTGAAGCTCCAGAAGGTGCTCATTTATTGGGCAAGCACTCCTTACCACAGTCCAGAGCAGTTATGAACTCACCAGGCTTACTGTAGAAAGGACTGGGAGGCCCCACCAGCAAGCCATGGTGGATAAGATCCTTATGCGTGGCTTTGCTTGGAGGTGAGATCTACATGCTGCTTTTAAAGCTTCGACCTTATGTGGGCTAATGATCCTCATAGTCACATTAGAGGCTGTTCCCACTTATACTTGTCTAGCCAAAGTGAGAAGGTGACAAAATAATCTTCTCCCTTCCACCTTTGAGTTTTCCTTAGCACTTGGCTTAAGTATTATATTAACTGAAATGAAGCAAATAATTTTCCAAATTTATAGTCAGTAGAGCCTATCCATAGCACATTAATGGACAATTTTTGCATCCTTCCTATGGTTCTACTTAAGTATGTCAGGACCAGGCAATCAAAATCAGCTCTGGCAGCTTCCCTGCCTGTTACAAAAGGGTGGAAACCCATAACAAACCAAAGCACACAACGGCTTGTGCCATCTGCAGAGTTCCAGAGCTTTGTTAATTTTGTGGAAGTTGGCCAAAGGCTAGGAAAACCATTATCCCAACTTGAAACTTACATCTATCCATGGACTAGAAAGAAAGTGGTGATGATTAGAAAGTAGTCTGTGAAAAACATAGAACAGGCAAGAAAGTTCAACAAATATCAGCAGGGATACATAACAATTCTGTGGATAAAAAATGAGACAGGGAGAGATAAGAGTGGTCTTGTGGAAAAGAGGCACAATTCTCTGTAATACAAATTTGTGGAAACCAGAAAAATGCTACCAGAATGATGCTACCCAGCTATAAAACTTTTAAACCTTCCTGCTATGAGCTGTTTCTTCCTCTATCCCAGTAGTTTGTCATGACAGATGAATCATAACATTCTTACGCCAGATAAAATAAACCTTGAATTTTAAAGCCTCAGTGCTTTCACATTTTTGTTCCTTCTGGATTGTCAAATGGGAAGATTTATTCCTACTGAGATTAATATGCACCCAAATTCAAGTATTCATAGCTGAATATTTGTCATTTTGAAAAAAGATGTAACTAACCATGAAGGCAAATGTATCTTTGAAGCCATTAAGGCTAATGGTTTTATTTCTACTTTTTATTTTAAATCAATGGGATATAGCTGCATGGTAGCAATATTACATGGACATTTAAATCATCGTACAGTATCAAACAGTGAATTTTCTCTCTGATGCAAACACAAGATAATAGGAGGGGAAAGGTGGTTGTTAGTGCTTGAATTAATTAGCACAAAATATCTGGAAAGAAAAGGAAGGAAAAATAATGGTGAAAACTTTAGAACTGGACATACAGTAGACTAGTTATTTTCTATTTTGACTGAAAAGGGAGGAAAAAAGAAGGGAAATCCTGGAAGAAATCAGCCAAAGAAAAGAGAATATATTCGGCTTGACTCTCATCTACACTGTTCCTGAGTTAAAAGAGCCTCTAAAGAAGTGTAAAAGTACTCTTTAATACAGTCTGTTTGAGAATCCCCTTACAGCGCTCATGCCAAGAGCAGGAGCCTGCATGAAAATGAGGATTAATAAGAAATGCTTTTAAGGCTTGAGCTATGTCTTCAAACAGGCTTCTATGATGTCTTTCAGCAGAGAGTTTATCTTATGACTGCTTGTAGGATATTACCACAGTTTATCTTCGGAAAAATAGAGTAAAGATGCTCATGGGCTTCCAGCCCTGGGAGGTCTGAGATCCTACTGTGAACATTGGCACTACTGGAGAGCATTGCACTGAGTTAGAGGTGCCTGGAAGGAGGCAGAAACAGGCTTGTCCAGGGTCCTCTGGCTGGTCTGTGACTGCTGGCAGCTTGGGTGCTGCAAGGACACAGGCCCCCAGAAATGTTATCACCAGAATATGAAAAACATCTCAGTAGAGGCTTTTCCACTGGGTTATAGATGACATAGTGTTTGGCCTGTCCAGGGATTATGCTGAGCTAAACCAAGGGACAGTGAGCGTATTGCTGTGCTGCTGGACAAGGTGCTTGTTGCATAATTGCGACAAGTCAGGTGTGCTAGTGGATGCAGCAGAACCTGCTTTTCTGCCTGTGCAAGAAGAGGAGGCTTAAGTCCACATGATAGAGAGGATAGTTCTACAGCTCTAAACTCAGAAGTCTTTCAGAAATGAGATCTACAGAGAAAGGATCTGTTTTTTAGGGTGCCAGGGCTCCAGCACATTCTCCTACACACACATTCACAAAGCAGATCTGCCTCAGTTGTGTTATACTGCACAGGAGGAAATGATCTAGAACTAATTCTACTATGAATGCTACTAGAGCAGATATTTTTCCTTGTGATATCTAATATCCCAGAAATCTCGTCAATCTTCTAGGCAGTGTAAGCTATTTCTGAATTGAAAAGGAATACAAGGTAACTATGTTGTTGCCACATGTTTTTACCAGCTGCATGTGTTATTTAAAGCTAGGTTGTGTGTAAAGAGCTGGGTGTGAAAGGGTATGACAAACAAAACTTGATTATATGTCAGACCTTTAAATAAAATAAATTCTGCTCAGTTGAAATGTGCACATGCGATTAGTCATTTGGTATTTGAGTTTAACTAACATAGTAATCAATTTAAAGACTCCAGACATTTGGGATTTTATTTATCCGTTTATTTCCTACTGCCCATCTGGTGTGCATGCCAGAAATGGTAATGTTCTATAAGCCAAATTAGAAAAGTAAAAAAACCCGCCAGACTTACTCTGTAAGATTTGTTCTACAAGGTCTCTCCTTCCGTACCTCTAAGATGTAATTCAAGGCCCTTGGATAATTTTTAAATACGATAGGGATAAAAATATACTAAGTTAGATTATTCAGGAAATATTCAGAGATGCTGGAGATTATTCCTGTGCAGTGCATGTAGTGTTCGTGTCTGGTTATCATATCAGCCTGAGCCAGGAATCTTTAGATAAATAACTGTAACTAATTTTGAGACTAATCTCTTCATAGTGAGTATCCTTGGCTTCTATTCCAGGCAATAGAATTAAAAAATTTGCCTTGTTTTTCTACAATTAGCTATTGAAATCTCAAAACCAGCAAGCAGGACGTGAGTTCAGCAACAGCTACTTAAAAACAAAACAAAATGAAACAAAGCACAAAACATCCTCCCACAGCCAGAGGAGTAAATAGTGCTCCACTTTTATAGTAGCTCAATAGCTGGAGCTTTTGTCCAACACTGGTGTTAGAGACTGCCTACATTTTGCCTTAAGCAATAAGAAAAAATTCTAAAACAGTCCTCAGAGTGGGTTTTGGAAGCTGTGTGTTGTGGTTTAACCTGGCAGGCAGCTAAAACAACCACACAGCTGTTTGCTCACACTGCAACTCACTCCCTGCTGCAGTGGGATGTGGGAGATAATCAAAAAGAAAGAAGGTAAAACTCGTGGGTTTAGCTAAAGACAGTTTAATAGGACAGAAAAGGAAGATAAAAATAATAACATAAATAATGATAGAATGTACAAAACAATTGTTGCACAGCACAATCGCTCACCACCTGCTGACTGACGCTCAGCTAGTTCCTAAGCCGTGTTGCCTCACAGCCAGACCCCAGTTATATACTGAGCACGATGTCATATAGTATGGAATACATCTTTGGACAGTTTGGGTCTGCTGCCCTGGCTCTGTCCTTTCCCAGCTTCTTGTATACTCCCACCTTCTCATTAGCAGGGCAGTAGGAGAAGCTGAAAAATCCTTGACTGCTTGGCAGCAACTAAAAATATGAGTGTGTTATCAACATGATCCTCATCCTAAATCCAAAACACAGCTCTACACCAGCTACCAGGATGGAGATTAACTCTATACCAGGCAAAACCAGGACAGTATGTCAGCCCACTGCCTGCCAAATGCCAAGGGAACCAAATGCCTCTTGTACCCCTTCTGTTGTTCAATCAGCAAACGCTTAACCCTTCTGTGCTACATGAAGGTTCCAGCCTCAGGAGAATGTATGGAAAACACTTTTTTTCAGATACATTAGCCTCTGTCTATGCTTTGACAAAGAGACAAAGGGTTGACATATCAAGAAAATAAATGAGTGCAATTTTTGATTTCATGTCTACGCTGGTCAACATTGTCCAGTACTGAGTACTCAAGTACTGAGCTGTAGGATGAAGGTTGAAGCAATGAAAACTGCATCTTCCTAGAAAGGTTATTGCTGCTCTGTTTTTGAAAAGAAAACAGAACTGTGAATCCTGTGTGCAAGGTATGCTTTCTAGTTACAGTGAATGAGGTATCTGAGTCATGGATGAAGTTTGGTTTGCATATCTGTATTATGTATTTTTCATTGTCTAACACAGAAACATTTACACTGCTCCATGAAAGTGTGCTTTCTTTGTGAGTACCACTTTGTTACACCCAGATCACCTTGGGTGCAATGTATGGCAAGTGGCATTTAACTTGAGGTTACGTATTCTGCCCCAGCAGTCAAGTACCTTACTCCATTTGTAGCTGAGTGACAAGTTTTGAAGGAAATGTGTGCAAAAACTGTTACAAATGAAAAAGAATTGTGTGGCAGAAATTTTTTTACATTCCTTCATTTGTGAAAAATAGAGGACTGCAACCAAAAATTAGGTAATGGGTATATTTTGTTAAAAAGACTTTGTTGTAGTTTTTTTAGGTTTAGAACAGCCTAACAACTAGTGCCAAGACGAAGTATGCACCTTTATTTTATTCCAGAATGACAAAGGTATAGTAAAGTTTTCACAATCCTATCTCCATTATTCATCAGAAACTTTGCTTATCTGTGGCATTTGAAGACTTGAGATTGTTCAATAAATAATGAATATGAAAGCAAATTATGAACTATGATGTTAGCCATATTTGTTTTCTCATTACATGCATTTTCTTCTTAAATAAAAATAAGTCTCTTCTTTTTCTACATAAATTGAACAAACATAAATTACCATCTTTAAGATACATTTTAAAGATTGTTTGAGACGTTCCTTGTTGTTCCTTAGAAATTTTATAATTGCTATAGGTAGCTAATTTCATTTTCCATATTGTCTTTGACTAGTGTCATACAGGACAACTGTGCAGTACATCTTGTTAAGAGTGGTACTCATGGCTTTACAGCTGGAGAATAGAGGAGAATTGTACTAAGGTCTCCCTCAGCCTCCTGTTCTCCACAGTAAGAAACCCCATTGCCCTCAGTCACTCCTAATAAGACTTCCGCTCTTGACACTTCACCAGCTTCATTGCCTTTCTTCGGACATTCTCCATCAACTCAATGACTTTCATGTAGTGAGGGGAGGAAAACTGAACACAGTACTTCAAGGTTTGGCTGCCTCCAGTGGCGAGTACAGGGCTGGAGGCAAGATGCCCACAAAAGTCTGCCTATCACTCCACTTTTCAGTTGGACAGGGGAGTAAATATATATTGAGAGTTTTAGGAGTCAAGAGAAGGAGAGGGAGAGATCATCCTGTAATCAATGTCATGGACAAAACAGACTCAACACAGAGTGAAGGAAAGAAAACTCTCTTTATTTATTACACTACACCACGCACACAGTGACACCAGAGTCACAGAATCACAGAATCACAGAATCATAGGGGTTGGAAGGGACCTCGAGAGATCATCAGGTCCAAACCCCCTGCCAAAGCAGCTCCCTAGCACATATTGCACAGATAGGCGTCCAGATGGCTCTTGAATGTCTCAAGATATGGAGACTCCACAACCTCCCTGGGCAGCCTGTCCAGAGTGACATTGGCTATCCTCCAGTCTTCAGACACTTCTGTTCTCCAAGACCTGTCGAAGATGATAGAGAGAGGTTCAGCAATCACTTTCACCAGCTCCCTCAGCACACATGGATGCATCTCATCTGGGCCCATGGATTTTTGTGCATTAATCCCTCTGGACCACTTCCACCTCAACCAGAGGGAAGCTCTTCATTTCCCAAACTCTCTTACATTCTTCCAGTGTCTGGGGGTCCCCAGGGGTCTTTGCAGTGAAGACCAAGGCAAAGAAAGCATTCAGTATCTCCACTTTCTCAGCATCCCCCATCACCATGACACCTGCCTCGTTCAGCAGGGGACCCACATTAAGCCTAATCATCCTCTTACTATTGACATATCTAAAAAAAACATTTTTATTATCCTTTATGTCCTTTTCCAGTTTCAATTCCATGTGGGCTTTAGCCTTCCCAGTCGCATCCCCACAGGCCCTGACAACATTCCTATATTCTTCCCAGGTGCTCAGACCCCTTTTCCACAATTCATAGACCTTCTGCTTCCCTTTGAGTTTACCTATGAGCTCCCTGCTCATCCACACAGGTCTTCTGCCTCTCTTTCCTGATTTCTTGCTCAAAGGGATGCACCCATCCTGGGCTTGGAAGAAGTCCTGTTTACATACTAGCCAGCTCTCACAGGCTCCCTTACCTTCTAACAGCGTAGCCCACAGGATAGCTCCTATTAGGTTGCAGAAGAGATCAAAGTTAGCTCTTCTAAAATTCAAGGAAACTATCCTACTTTTTGGCTTGCTTCTTCCACTCAAGATCTTGAACAAAGGAGTACGATAGGGAGAAGAAAAATCAAATCTCAAAACACTTCCCCCAACCCTTCCTTCTTTCCATACTTAACCTTATTCATGATTTCTCTCCCCTCCACCCCCCAGACCCCCGCAGGTGACACAAAGGGAGACAGGGAATCGGGGTTTAAGTCAGTTCCTCACAAGTTGTTTTCCTTCTTAGTGGGAGAGGGCATTCCACACACTCTTCCCCTGCTCCAGTGTGGGGTCCCACCCACAGGAGACAGTCCTCCACGAACTTCTCCAATGTAAATCCTTTCCCACAGGTCTTCAGTTCTTCACCAACTGCCCCAGAACGGGTCCTTTCAATGGGGTACAATCTCTCAAGCCCAGACTGCTCCAGCCTGGTCCCCCATGGAGTCACAATTTCCCCAGCAAACCTGCTCCGGCATGGGCCTCTCTTTACACAGGCTGCAGGTCCTGCAGGAGCTTGCTCCAATGCTTGTCAGGGCATTTTCCATATCTCTCCACCTGCTCCCGTGTGCAGTCCTGCACAGGCTGCAGGAAACTCTCTGCTTCATCATGATCCTCTATGGGCTGCAGGGGAAACTCTCTCCAATACCTGCAGCACCTCCTCCCCCTGCTTCTTCACTGACCTTGGTGTCCGCAAAGTTTCTTACATCTTCTCCCTCCCTTCTCTGGTAGTAAAAAACATCCACTTGCATTTTTTTTTTTTCCTAAATGCGATTCACAGAGATTCTGTAACTGCTGCTGCTGGGCTCAGCCTTGGCCAGCAGCAGGTCCAGCCCTGAGCCCAGCTGGTATTTACTCTGTCGGGCCTAGGGGAAACTTTTATATGGATCCCGGAGAATCCCAGTTTCTAAATTACTAAGATTTCAGGAATTTTCCTTAATTAAGAAAATATCAAAGTCATTTTTGATCTCAAATAATCTTGATGAAAAAATGTCCTTTTAGAAGAAATAAATAACCTGAAAATATTAACCATTAGCTGGCACTTAAATTGTGTTTTGTAAGATCGGTTCAAGGTGTTTCTCAAAAAGGAGGAAGATATATTTTAGAGAAGTATGTTTTATTTCAGAAGAGTCAATGTTCTTTTTCTAAACAAAAACTCATCTTTACAAATGTTTCAAAATTTTTCCAAGTGATTAACAAGCATATGCATGAGGTTGTCCTGTTGTTCCATTGTACCTGGATTTCCTAGGGGATTTTGACAAAGTCCCTCCCAAAACTTGGCCTAGCTTATTCCCCTGTTGGATACAATGGCATGAGCATTGCCGTTGCAGACCTCACCCCCCAAGTTCTTCAGTCTAAAGCCTGATTCACCAAGTTGTGCAGCCTACTGCCAAAGATTCCTTTGCTTCTTCTAAACAGGCTAATTCTATCCCTCTCTAACAGGTTATAGTCACCAAAATCCCCCATGATGGTAGTACCCATGTAGTCAGAAGTTGATATTCCTTATAGACCTATTTCTGACTGCCCCCTTTCCTTTAACTGGTAAAATAGGGGGGAAAAACCCCTTGGGCTATAATGTTTTTTCCTTGCTCCCCCAGAGCCTCATGGTCTTCCTCAATTCTGCCCAGATTCCAGCTTGCAATGTCATTCATGTCCCCATGAAAGAAAACAGTGGACAATAGTCTGTGCTTTTGAAAAGTTGTGGCGTCCTCTCAGTAATGTCTTAGATCTTAGCTCTGAGAAAACAGAATACCTCTCATGACTCCCTCTCAGGTCAAGAGATGGGCACTTCAGTGCCCTTTAATGGAAAGTCACCCACATCAAGCACTCATCATTTCTTTTTATGGTATTCAGTAGGCAAACCATACTGTGGCTGAGAAAACTCCTGTGATGGATAAATTGAGCCTAAAATATTGAGGGAAGTATCAGAAATGTTTGCCCTGGTTTTACCCTTCCTATTCCAAGCACCTCAGAGACAGATCCTGTCTCTTTCTAAGTCCACAGCCTGAAGCAATATGGTCTATTCTATATTTTATGTTTCTAAATAGAGATATATGGTACATCACCACCATATCTTATTATGTAGTATCTCAGTGCCTTCAAAAGAAGTGACAGTAGCACAGCATTAACAGTGGAGTGATACTAGCACACCTTTCTGTTAAGAACAGACTAACTGCAGTAATACAGATGAAGACTATGAGAAGGAAAAAAAGTATGTGTTTTGATATGAATCTAAGTTCAATACATACTACCCAGATTCAGATTTGAGATTCAAGGAATTGATGAGGAATTAAAAATATTTGAATTTTAAAATATTTTATTAAATGCCATTTGATTTCTGTCCCTGAAAAGTGATAGGAAGAAAATGAGAGATACTGAGACCTCACATATCTCTCATATAGTACAAGATTTTTCCCCCTTCACAGAGTCAAGATACAGAAGGGATGCCTAGCATGTGCTGTAACTGTCCCCCAGTTTTGGGAGAATTTAAAGACCTTTGTGGAGAAATTGCAGTATTTGTTCAGGTACTGGTTTTGCTTTTATGTTGCCTCATGTTGTAAGGTCATTATGTACCCATGCAGGGGAAAAAGTATTCAACAGACACATATTTTACTTTTCTGTTACTTTGTGCATTGTATGTTTAGCCTCTGTGTGCTATATGCTATCGCTGGAGCTTGTAATTGCCTATAAGACTGATGGTATATTGTCCTACCTAATGAAATGTAAAATTGGCTTTTGAAATAAACAAAAGAAAGTTGTTAAATCATATAAAAGAAGGATGTTGACTGTAGGCCTTTGCATTTCAGACTATGAGGAAAAACATTGCCTTCATGATGACTCCTTTCATCACAGTGGTTTCCTGGTGGCAACTTCAGTACTAAAAATACCCAGACTTTTGAGGTATAAGCACAAAAGAGGAAAGAAGGCATTCTCTAAACTGGAACATTCTCAAGCTACTCTCTCTTACTGATGCAATTATATGAGCGTGAAAACAATTGTTTCTGTCATGTAAGTTTCAAGACTTTTTCACTGAACAACTTCAGCTGGATATTTACAAATTCAGCATATATTGCCTCTAGTGAAATCACCAAAGTCACATAAACAAGCATATTTAGGAGTGACATACTCAGCTGGTTTAAATCAGCAGGCACCAATGATTAAGTTTTCATTACCTAAACAGGAGGACACACACATACATTTTATACTAGTGTTTATTCTACCTTTAATTTCCAGTTCCTCTGCAGAGTCAAGTCCTCAGTACAGTACAGTACAAATTGCAAGCTTAGGCAACCCTCAAGCAGAGGCCTAAGTGTGAAGGATTACATATCCTATTTTATAAACGGGGTACTGCAGCAAAGCAATAGGAAGGCAATATCAGTGAGTTTTTGGAAGATCTAAAATTAACAGTTCAATAAATACCATTTAAGATCAGAGAGCACCACCGTTTTTTTTCTCCCACCTCACTTACTGCCACCAATCTTCTGTCTTCCCATGAAGAAAAGCAGTTTTCTAAATACTTTTAAAACAAAAAAAAAGTTTTGTTCCCAAATATGTAGGTAAGGATAGATAAGGGCTTCAGACTTTGCAGCAATGTTCAGACACCTAAATCCTTTCATTTTGATGCCTCAGAGCCAAAGAAAATCCCACCAGATGTCTGTCTGTATCAGTAGGTGCGTAAACAATATCGAAAGGCAGGACCCCAGAGACCAACTAGACATGCTTTCAGAGCTTCTTTACACACAGAAATATCTTGAGATTAATCTGTAAGATTCAACTTGTGGGCAGCCTAAATGAACCCATTTTATTTTGCCATACGATGAGTTGCTGCATTTCACCAGGCAGACAATAATAGCATCTGAAGTCATGCTCCAACTCGGGCTTGCAACCATGTAAACAAATCCAGACAAGGTAGATAAATGAGCCAGAGTAAAAAGGCAGTTAAGACTGCATGATAAATTAGTAAAATCACTCATCTTGCAATTCATCAGTTTATCACATAAGTACTACCTGTACCTATACACTTTCATAATCTCATGCCTCTTTTCCACACCTCTCTGTATTGGCTTTGTGCCAACCAATGTTTGCCAGGATAGGTTTCAGTTACATTATGAAGTAGGTGCTAATCAGAACTGTTCCTAGGTATGTTTTTCAACATTTTCACCTATGCTGATCTCTGTCTCCCATGTTTTAACTGATCATCTGCTTTCCATGAATGGGTCATTCATGTAGTTCAGGGACTTATATTCTGCCTTTGAATAGAATAATCTTACCTGTAAAAGCAAAATTATTTAGTGGGACTTAGTTGAACTGGGTTACTTCAACTTTAGAGGAATAAAACTCCACTATTCCATCACTTTTGAAGTGTGGCTTCTCAAAAATAAACAATCCACACATTCCTAATCAGCTCCTTAATCCTAACTTTACATTTATTTTTTTGTATCGGATGAAAAGGGTAGAATTTTCTTTAAAAATAGCTTCAGGAATATAGAAAGTCTTCACGTCTTTTAGCCATTCTCAGCTTGACCCATGATATTTGGGGGAAGGGACTGTGGTAGGACTGGAAAATTCTTTCCATTTGACCAGATATGAAAACATGACTGAAGTGTTGATTTGATTCAATTACTGTACTCAAAGTCGTATTTTAAATATTTAGATAATTCTTCCGATACCTGCACTTCAGGAAAGGGAGTAGGAAAATGTGTTTTACAGACAGTGCATGAAGATCTGTATGATCCTAAAAGACATCAAATAAAGCAGTATCTTAATGAATTTTACTGGCATCCACTGGATGCATTACTTAACATTAAATGGTAAGATTTTGTGAATAGTTTGCAGCTAGCAAGAATAAAACATGGCCTGAGGCATTCCCTAGCCTCTGAAGCAATGCAGATACCTAGATATTTTTTTTAGGTGCTCCAAATCACTTCAAATGGCAAGCCAAGTAACATTTCAGGGTCCATTACAACCTTAAATTGCTTTCACTGTTGGTGATCTACAGAGACTTCACTAGTCTCCATTCTATATTATGGTGGAATTATGGGGTTGGTCTTCATACGAAAGGGATATTTTTCATTTTCATAAAAGGCTTCTAATGCCAGTGTTAATCATAATGAACCGCTGCACATCATGTTTTTTTCCAGCAATAGAATCAGAAATATCTTTTTGACCAGCTGTGATATAAATGAACCAGACCCCTGAGAATGAGAATGGAAAAAAGTCATGGTAGATTTCATGTGTAAATCACAGAAGACAAAGTGCTCTCCTCTTGCCCCTTCCCCTCCCCTTTCCTCCCCTCCCCTCTCTCTGATGTGCATGGTAAGGTCTGCTTGTTTCTAGCAATACCTCAGCTATGGATTCCAGATGGAAAATTAACTCCAACATTTCCCTCAGCCTGTATAGACTATTAAGAAAGACTAACTTTCAGTGTAGGTCAGCCCAGTAAAATCTACTCTTGAATAACCTCATGGCTGTGTTCTTCAGTGCATAACTGGAAATGCCAATAGTTTGTTATAATGTTTCATTGCTTCCAGATGAGAAATAGAAACAGTATGGGGAGGAAATGAAGAATACAAGAAAGAAGAATACTCAGAAAAAATATAAGGGAAGTCAGTGTGGATACTACTGTTATTTGGTTCTGAGGGACACAACAAATACAAATACATATAACTATCTCTAAATTCTTTCAAACTACATAAATACCTTTCTTTAAGAAAATTGTGTATTTCTTCCAGTAAATTGATAACTACCATATGTGAACACACACACTTGTAGTCAAACTGTTCAACATATGGGCACCCAAACACCCACACTTACCAATTTGCAGACAGTGCTTCACACACAGTTAACTCACCATCTCACATTAGCTAGGGCCTTACACAACTTTCCTAGTTTTTCCTTCAGCAAAGATACTGTATTGTTTGCATGGGGATACTACGTACATATATGTGTATATCTCAGCTGAAATTTACAGCAATCTAGCTTTACTTTCTATAACTTTACTGGCAGAAATGGTGTAATATACATTAAAAACATAATTAAGCATTCTGAGAAGAAAAACTCACAAAAATAACCCACAAGGCAGACTCATGAATCCTGTGAATCAATTCACAGTCTTAGTGATGTCTTTGTACCCAGTTTTTATGTCAAAGTTTTACATGTATGAATTACTAATTTATTAGAAGCAGATGATTAAACAGTTCATATTTACTGCTGAAATTATCGTTATTTTTTGGCTCTGAAAACATTACTGAATGTGTGACAATTTAGCAATACAGCAGACCGATATGCTTCTCTCCATTTGTCCTGGAAAATTATTACCAGGAGAAACCTTTGGTTGTGGAAGTCTTTTAAACTGCAGAATTATCCTAAGCTGGGAATACAAATAGACATTATATTACAGTGGGTGGTCTATCATACTTAATTTCAGGCTGAAATAAACTCAGAGAAGATTTAAAAGCTCTTTTTCTTGAAGAAACAGATGAAGGAACCCATCCTGCACTCAGATCTTCACTTGAAGGAAATCAAATGGAAGGACAATCTTCTTATTTACCATCTCTCTTGAATCCTCAGCGCAATATGTGTGTGCACACACACGCAACACACACACACACACACACACACACACACACACACACACACACACAATTTTCACCTCAGTGGGCCTGCTGCAATACCTGGAGTCCTATTTTTTTATTTTCCAGTATTACCTGTTTAATAAGAAGAGCTGCTGCAGTCACCTAATTTGAAAAGTTAGTTTTTTGTCCCATTGCATTCATATCACAAGTTGGATATAAACTATTTTTCCATTCCCTTGGTACACAAAATACCATTTTAAATTTCTTTTCAGTGTAGAGTGGCTAGGATTTAACTTCAGCTTTTAGGTTCATTTGTTCCACATGGAAATTGTGTGAAGTCTATATCTAACCCTGGATGAAATATTTCTACGAGAATAAAGTCATGTAACACTCTAGTGTCACCAACAATGCATGCTTCTATTAACATTTCTACCTTAGCAACTATTCATATCAATAGTACACTCTACAAAACTGCAAAAATATATATTGTGATTAGCAAATTATATACTTTCAAATGAAGCAACGGTACTATACATGATCTGGACAGCACAACACTGATGTCACAATGTTGTTCTAATGGGTTACACACCATTATTATGTAGGCCTCGGTGCAACTGTCCCAGTATGGTCTGGAATTTTCACAGCCTTCCTTACCTCCTCTGTACACATAATCATAAGGCTCTTGAGAATACTGGTCTATTACCCAGGTCTCTCTGAGGAGACTCATAAGCAGTGTCCACAAAAGCAATTTCCATCCAACAGGGAACCAAGGAATAAAAATAAAAGAAAAGAAAATCTAGCATGCAACAGCCTTTATCAGGGCAGTTCCAAAAAGTAAATTATGGAGTTACAGCAATTAATCTGACAGCTAAATTTTGAGTCTTTCTGAATCAAACTATCAGACATTTACCATGAAAGTCCAGCTGCCCTTGGTCAAAAATCACAAGAAACAGCAGAGGATTTCATTCACTGCAGATGTCACAGAAAATGAACTGAATTGCTGGATGAGTCATTGAGTAAGTTTGAACAGGTTATCTGATGGTGTCTGTCTCCCTCTCTTATATTTTTTGATTTTTTGGGATTTTTTGGGGTTTCTTTTTTGTTTCCTTTTCTTTTTAAAAAAAGAAGTGAGGCTTAGCTATGGGTCACCTTGGATGGCTACCAAGAAGAAATATCTCATCCCTAAAACCCACATAATTCTCTAACCAGTCAGTGCCAAGACAATTGACAGTACTGTTTCATCTGTTATAGAAACAATAGGAGTCCCTTTACAAAAACTAATCATAAAACAGATAACAAATCAGTGTTTGATCCCTGAAATACCAAAAAAATCTAGGGAGGCAATGTATATAAAAAGTTTTATCCCTTTCTTCAACAACTGCAATATCATTTCCATTATTTCTCCAGGCTCACATTCTGAATTCAAAGCAATTTATCTGAAGTTCAGACACTGTCAGTGTGATTTAGTTTCAGTTTTATGGCAACTGCAGGTCTCTAATAAGTATGCTCCTTTCATTGATTTTGTTCCCCTTCAGCTGCTGCTGTAAATGTAATTGAAATTTTTGGTTTTTTCCCTGACCTAACTTTTTTTTTTACTGACAGTAGAGCAATCTTAAGAGTGTCCTACGAGTTTTATATACCCTATTAATAAGAAATACAGTTTCTCCTAGAAATGGACTACCATAATAACATTGACATTCATATTTTTAAAAATCATTTAATTCTGCGTATATTTTTTCCAATTTTTCATAGGTAGTCTAATGAACAAATACAATCTGAATAATACATATTAGTGAATACATGACTGGGTGTTGCCATCTACTTACTTAATCTACCACTAAAACTTTAGGTCACAATTTCACAAGTATTTCAAACTGGGATTTTAGCACTATAACACTGTTTTCTTTCACCTTGGTATATAGGTTGTTGTACAGGTGTGCCTAAGCATTGTGTGTCAGTGTGAAGACAGTATGTGGTAACAGTATTTGGTATAAGACTCATATCTGCTTCCCCATCTGTAGATGTACTAGCAAAAAATGCAGCTGAGGGTCCACACCCCGACGCAGACTGCAATTTGCACTCTGGGTTCATTGGAAGGTTCCAACTGCACCCTCAAAATTCAGTTGAAAAGTGCAGAGGAAGAAGACTTCTCTTTGTTGCAGTCATGGACGTAGATGTATAAAGCATTTTTTGTTGTCTTTCCAGTGAGGAACTGTATTCTTTACAATGACTGTATCCAAGAGGCTCAGTAGGGAAAATGTTATGTGCACCTCAGTCCCAAGTATAACCAGAAGAATAGGTGCTGTCTTCTCAGTCACAAATTGAGTTTTCATAATGATCCAAAGTACAAACAGCTCTGGGATTGGTGGCATTTTTTTTTTCCTATCAATCTTATCCTTTTATTAGTTATTTGGGCCCCTTTATCTAAAAGGTCCAACTTGCAGAGGATTCTTGGCATATCTTGCATTATCACACCCACAAGTACCTGTCACAGAATCATAGACTCATTAAGGTTGGGAAAAACCTCAAAGATCATCTAGTCCAACCATTCCTTTACCGCCTATATTACTAACTAAACCATGTCCCTAAGTACCTCATCCAATCTTTCCTAGGACACCCCAAGGAATGGTGACTCCAACACCTCCCTGGGCAACCCCTTCCAATGCCTAACCACTCTTTCTGAGAAGAAATTACTCCTAATTTTGAACTTGAACCTCCCCTGGCACAGTCCCTCTTGTCCTATTGGTACTTATCTGCAAGCAGATGCTGACCCCCAGCTCACCAAAACCTCCTTTCATGTAGTTGTAGACAGCAATAAGGTTTCCCCTAAGCCTCCTCTTCTTCAGGCTAAACAGTCCCAGCCCTCTCAGCCGCTCCTCATAAATTCTTCTTCCAGACCCTTTACCATCTTCATTGCCTTTCTCTGAAAATGCTATCCTAATGGCAGACATGAGCTTGGGATAATGAAGGACTGAGAACCCTGCCTCAGCTTCTCAGGGTTATGAGAGGATTGGCAAGGTGACCAAAGGAAACTCCTGGCTCTTACCCTGGGGTGGGGGAGTGATATGCACTCCATTTAGCACAGAGAAGCACTGAGCTCTGGTGCAAGATTTTGGATAGCCCAGTAAATGCTACACTAAAACTAACTAAAATGTGGTATTGTGTGGCACTGTTGTATGGCATTCTCTATGCTGATATTATGCATATTGAGCACTGCTATTACACAGAACAATTTCTTAAGCAAGAACTTAAACATAGTAGATGAATGAAGGGGCATGTGAAATACAGAGAAACAAAATTATTCCTATGAAAATTTTGGAAAAACCCTGAACAGACACTCTCAGGTGATGAAACATACTGTTCTAATACTAATGTATTGCTCCTGTATCTGAATTAGTAGTCATTTCAGGATTTTTTTTAGTCATTAGGGGCTTAATACATTGATTTCAGTCTGCCCTGCTTTGGGTGCTGCAGTTAATTAGAGACCTCACAGGGTAAGGACGTAACTCTGGTGCTTTAGTCTCTGCTTCCCAGGGAGAGGCAGTTATCCTTGACACAGGGCAGCTGACAATCCTGTCTGTTATTAGCCAAGCCCCAGACATCTGTGGTTTCAAAATCATAATCCTCGGATGCATGGAATCAAAGTGATAGCACACAGAGTTGTCTGTGCCAGCTACATTTCATTTCCACAATAGCTGTCAAGCCCCCTGCAAAAATGAAAGTGTTACGAATGAGTAAATAATCACCTCAAAATGTGTTTGGGAAACAACATTTACCCAACAAATATTTTAACGCAGATTAGCTAATGGTCCCTTTGGTGTAGATCTTCCCTATAATGGATATTAATGCTTTTTGATGTCTCCTTTCCAGCCCTGATGAGAAAAAGCCAGTGAATCAGCGGATTAGACTCTGAGAGAACCAGTGACTGGAAATAATCACTTTCAGAGCACACACAATAGGGGCTGTGGTTTCCTCCAGCAGTGGAAAGCGAGTGTGATCCTCTTCCTCTCCAATCTCCCTTTTGTTCTCATCCTTTTTTCTCATTTTCCTTCCTTAATCTCAGAATAATATCCTGTCTTGTCTGCTGCCCTGAAGGTTTGCTTAATATAGTCATAAAAAGCTGCCAATGTATTTTAAAAGAGTCAGAACAATAAATGTTTAAAGCCATGCTGAGGAGAAAGCCGTAAACTATCAGCACTGATATTTATTTAAACCTTTGTATTTAGTTTAAAGGTGAAATGAACTAAGATCCTAAAAGCATCTTCTAAGTGCAGATATTTAGGCTCTGATCCTGCGTAGGGAAACAGTGTTGTCTGATAGCAGCCCCATTTCCTAATACAGCTTATTTAACATTCTGTATGACTGGACTCTGATACCAACCCACTAAAGGGTAAATCTGTCTAACGAGTAAATCTGGTGTGGGGTGGTTCACTGCAGTAACACATAACTTTACTTCAGCCTCCTAGATTGCAGGGAGGATGCATGGAAATGACATGGTCTCATCTGCAGAGCTCACATCTCCAGTGCAGAGGGACAACGGGAAGAAGAGAAAGGTAGATCACTTGAGTCTGCTGGCCCTCAGCAACAGAAAGTTGGAAAGGACCATCTGCTGAGAAAAAACTCTGTAATTTATAAAGAATTTCCACAGAACGAGAAGTCTATGCCCCTGATATCTTGTTTCTCAAACCTTGTAAACCTCCAAAAGTCTGGTCCACGGGCATCACTACCCCAGTGTGACAACAGAAATGGAGGCAAATATGTTTCATATGCCTTTGGGTTTGTTCCCCATTTATGCTTTCATTAGTTGTTCATCTCAGCTGTGCTGTGGATGGTAAATCTGAAATACAAATTATTCACTCCAATAAAAGAAAAAGTAAGATAGAGAAATAAATGACTACGTACTTCCTGAGATGCTCTGAAAATGACCTGACCCTTAAGGATAGAGGTGAGGGCTTTAAAACCCAGCATCCTCTATGCTTGCGAAAAAATTTCCCACAGCAATGAAATCAATACAACCTCAAACAGATACATTTTGTGACAGATCCTTCCACAATGCTCTCTTTAATGAAATAATGTCTCAGTATTTCCTGGAAGTTTGGAGGAAACCAGAAGCAAAAGTTTCTTCATCTGCTTAATGGACGAGGGTAAGGCTGTGGATGTGATCTACCTGGACTTTGGTAAAGCCTTCAACACAGTTTCTCACAGCATTCTGACTGAGAAACTGGCTGCCACTGGCCTGGACAGGTGGACCCTCAGCTGGGTTAAAAACTGGCTGGATGGCCGAGCCCAAAGGCTGCTGGTGAATGGAACAAAATCCAGCTGGAGGCCGGTCACGAGTGGCGTCCCCCAGGGCTCAGTCCTGGCTCCAGTCTTGTTCAACATCTTTATCAATGATCTCGATGAAGGGATTGAATGCTCCCTCACTAAGTTTGCAGATGACACTAAACTAGGAGGAAGTGTTGATCTGCCTGAGGGTAGGGAGGCTCTTCAGAGGGATCTGAACAGACTGGACCCATGGGCTGAGTCCAATGGGATGAAGTTTAACAAGGCCAAGTGTAGAGTGCTGCACATGGGACATAATAACCCCATGCAGCGCTACAGGCTTGGGGGAGACTTTCTGGAGAGCTGTCAGGCAGAGAAGGACCTGGGGGTGTTGGTTGGCTGCAGGCTGCTTATGAGTCAGCAGTGTGCTCAGGCGGCCAAGAAGGCCAATGGCATCCTGGCTTGTATCAAAAACAGTGCGGTCAGTAGGTCTAGGGAGGTGATTGTGCCCCTGTACTCGGCATTGGTGAGGCCACACCTCGAGTACTGTGTCCAGTTCTGGGCTCCTCACCATCAGAAGGACATGGAGGTCCTGGAGCGAGTCCAGAGAAGGGCAACCAGGCTGGTGAAGGGGCTGGAGGGCAAATCCTATGAGGAGCGGCTGAGGGAGTGGGGCTGTTTAGCCTGGAGAAGAGGAGGCTGAGGGGAGACCTTATCACCGCCTACAACTACCTGAAGGGAGGTTATAGAGAGGTAGGTGATGGTCTCTTCAGCCAGGTGACAGGTGATAGGACAAGGGGGAATGGCATGAAGCTGTGCCAGGGCAGGTTTAGGTTGGACGTTAGAAAAAAATTTTTTACTGAAAGAGTTGTGAGGGCCTGGAACAAGCTGCCCAGGGAGGAGCTTGAGTCACCTTCCCTGGATGTGTTCAAAAAAAGGGTAGAAGAAGTACTTAGGGATATGGTTTAGTTTAGGATGTGAATGGTTGGACTCGATGATCTTAAAGGTCTTTTCCAACCTTGTTATTCTGTGATTCTGTGATTCTGTGAAAACAAAAACAAGGTGTGAAACATTCTGTCTAGCAGTTCAATATGAAAACAATGAGCAAACTGCACTGCCCTCGTTTTAGGTTTCATTCTATTAAATTAGTATTGTATCAATATATCTTTATAATCTTAGTGTAATGCTAGCTGTTATGTTATCTGTAATACTAATTAAATGCCAGGGGCTGTACTGAAATCAGTATATTACAAAGTGCTGTGCTTTCATATCACGTTAGTTTCTTAATGTCTGATTCCCACTGTACTTAATGTATATGCTTAGCAATTCCTTGCTGGAAACAAGTAGGTTCATCAATTAATTATCCTCACTAATTCAGTGAAAAGATGAGGAGAAATCTCATTTACTGTTCGGTAATAACTTCAAAGCTATACATTCAGCTCATCTTCTAACTCATCTGAGGTATATTTGGGTGAAGATAAAACTAGCAAAGGTCTCATTAAATAGCTTGTTTATGCAGTTTTTTAAAAAAGACACAACCTACCCTACTCTTTCTGGAAACACATATTGATGTATGCTCTAATTATACTCAGGTGTAGCTAACAGTAGGCTTATGGACATGAATGAAAGATCAACAGTAGTGAAAAATTTGTCAAAACCACACCTGTGGTAAGTGATGTTAATTTTCCTAGCAAGATATCAGACATCTGTTGCATTATTAAAAGGATGGCATATACTGATTCACCTGAACACACAGGAGAAATGGTCTTTGCTTTTCCCTGTTTACTTTCTTTATCTTCCTAGTTCCCTCCCTCCATTCACTAGCTTCCTTAATTTCTCCTCATGTATCTTTTAGATATATGGTCTTTCTTTGGTAAAAACAAACAAGGCAGCAAACATAAAAATGCTTTTAATATGTACACCAATATGAGGAGAGATCTGATTTCAGACAATGGAGGTGAAGACATGACTGAAGAAAGAACCACAACACAAAATATTCAATCCAAATTCGACTGCCCATTCATCTTGACCTATACCCCATCTTTGACTATGATCATTACCTGCGTTTTCAAACAGAGGTCTTGAAAGTCTGTTGGGGGCAATCACTGAGAGACTTTCTTCTTAATCTCTTAAATCTGCTCAGAAAGATATCAGGTGCATGGAGTTCCTGAGCAACTAATCTCTGGAAGCTGAACAAGTGGTATTACTAGACATCTGCTCCACCATAGTATTTTCCCTGGGGGCTCTTGTTTGGAATGGGATGCTGGGATAGACAGATGGGGGTCCAAGATAGACCTGGCACTGTGAGGTGCTTAACACTGGACTCTGGCCAGCACACACCAGGTTTCTCACCCTTCTCAAAGCACAGCAGGAACAATTTAATAAGAAATATTTACCCAACTCCTGAAATATAAGAAAAAATATTGCTCATCTATAAAGTGTAATCATTGATTTAATTTCTTACTATGAGTTACTGTAGTTTTACCCCATAAATTTTCAAACAAAGTTTAAAATTTTTACTTCATATGGACACATAGCACCAAAACTAACTTTGAATGTCAGGTGAGGTTATATTTGGACAATTACAGAGAAGAGAAATAATAGCCATTGGTCTTTGTGACAAAACTGTGCAATTCTATGAATTTACTGTTATTTCAGAAGCTGTTTGTACAATACTGCCTGTTTACTCATAGCCAGGCACTAAATCATGCAAAAAAATGAATTTCTCTTTCCTAATCTGTGTTTGAACTTGTAAAAACAGTCAGTATTGGGAGAATTACATGTTAGTCCAGATCTCATGGGAAATTTTGCTCATACCTGTATAGTACGCTCAATGTTTACATGTTGCAAGAAATCCTATGTACAGCCCTTTAAACATGCTAAGAGAAAACAGTGTGCAGCCAGAGTTCAATAAAACAAACGCTGATACCGTTTTCGAAGACCAATCCAATTTATTGAGCTAAGTTCAACAGTAAGAACATTGTGAAGTCACCTCTTAATCAAAACATGAACAAATCACACACAGTGCAATTACCTAAATGGTGTGCTGGGCTATAGTACAACTACTTAAAAAACATAATCATCATTCTTCAGTTTTTATTAAAAGTCACTGAGAATTATATTCAGTTCTTTGCTGTTTTCAAGAAAGGGACAGTAACAGATAATTTCATAGCTTACTGAAAAAAAAAAAGTACTGTAATAAAAACTGACCCAGACAGGTAATTCTTTGACAGCTTTAGCCAAGTTATTGTGCATCTAATTTACTGTGTATTTGACACCACTTGCTGTTTCACAAGCAGGAGTCTTGGATCTAGAGAAAGAAAAGCTATTTAAAATAATTGCCAGGAGACAACAATAGTTGAAATAATGAAAGAAAACTTCATCTGTGAAAGCCGAATTTATGACAGTTATCATAAAAAAGCAGAACAACTGCACTGGTCTTTCACATCTTGAAAGGAAGATAGGAAATGCAGCCATCGGGCTGAGGTAGCTACCAGAGGCAATCCAGTAGCTTCCTACCCAAGAGTTCATTGCAGCGCCGCTTCAGTACCAGGCTCCATGCAAACAGCTTTACTCCCACAGCACCACTGGTTGGACCTGTAAGCACCTATCTGTAAAAGCACAATCACAAAATTAGATCTTAGCAGGACAGTCAGGTGACAACACAGTGTATGCTGTCTTGACAGTATCTCAAAGCCAGTCAACACCATAAAATGGACATTACATTTTTCCCTAAAGTGTCATGGTAGTTAGAGTCCATTCAAACTGAGTATTTGTACTTTTTTTTTTTAATTTACAGACTCTTGTCCATACACATCATCAGAAAAGTAACTAAAAGTTTTTGACTTAGGGAAAAAAAGAAGCAGTATTTTACAGAGGTAAAAATGTGTTAGCACAGTTCAACACTTTCTGCAGAATCACTTTTAAATAAACTTTACTGCCCAGTAAGTAAATTTACATAATAAAATTTTTGCTTGAAATTAATTAATACTGTCTTTACAGTAAGGTGTGATGATTTGTTCTACCTATTAAGGGATTAATATTCTGTATAAAAAGCGATGGCAAATGTGTGTGTGTATGTGTGTGTGTGTGTGTATTTTTTTTTCTCCTGACTGTATACAGTTTTCAGAACAATGAGACAATACTAAGGAAATTGAAAGTCAAAATCTTTATAATTATTTTTGTCCCAAAAGTCTTCAAATTTAATATAAGAAAAAGATACTCTCAATAAAATGTTAAAATGTGCATGGGATTTTATTACTATATACGTAATATACATAGTCAACTAAACAGTAGTTGATGCTTTCCTTGGCCTAGTAAGAAATTTCACTTAAACTATGTTGTAGTAAAAATGAGCCTGTGGATTATTGATTTTGGGGGTCATTTGCTCAAGATTCCTCTGAAGTGCAATTCAACTCTATCAAAAAAAAATTCTTAGATATAAAACACTAGTTTTTATTAATGAGTTATATACTTTGTCAAACATGAGTCAGTTAGAACTTTGCTAAGTCTCCTCGGAGGATTCAGCGTGTCGTGTGCCTCTTTCAAAAATGTTCTAATGAATTTATCTTACTGAAAACCTTGACTTTAATTTTATTTAAATATAAAAAGAATTATGTTGGAAATTAATCACTAAAATTCCCCTTTTCCCTACAATTGCACATTCTGGGTAAAGTTCTGTCATGTGATACAGATCATATTACATAATTAATCCACAAAAATATTTTAAAACTATAGAGCAGACAGGTTGATTCACATTCTTTGTGGAGTGACAAAGTTTATGGGATGTTAATACACAACTCTGATTCATATTGTTCTTAAATGCTAAACTTAGCATGACTGTTCTCTTTCAAATAAAAATCTCAGGCTCTTTGTTACATCATAACAAACCAAATGAATTCTAATACCGAGATCATGATAGACTTGTTTTCAGAGGTGTCTTGACTGGGTCTCAAGACCTATGTCTCAAAATATTCAGTGTACATTTATGATCTCTACTGAGTAAAAAATTGAATCATTCTTCCTTGTCTACTTCCCTGCACTCAATATGCATTTTTGTGGAGTTTCAGACTTTGAGGCAGGAATGTGGAACTTTTTTTTCTTGCTGGGGGGCTGAACACATCTTTCAGATACATTTGGCATGCCACACTTTAAAACTCAGCTCAACATTAACCAATGGAAATGCTGGAAGACTTTGGGGCTGAGGGCTGTATTAAATGAAGTCAGGGATTTGATACAACTCCCCAGGCTGTACATTTCTCACTCTACCTGTAAAACAAACAAATCATTTCTACAAAGCATTCGTTTCCCAAGCTAAGTAAGTTGTCCAGTTTTACCAAACTCATAAAATCATCCCAACACCCAAAAGAGTTGCAAACTGCAGAACCATAAAACTTTACCCAAAATTCTTTAACTTTAGAATCATAGAATCAAAGAATTGTTAAAGATCAAATCAAATTGTTAAACATGGTAAGACTCCCTCTTTTAGCTACTTCTCATGCCAACCTTGCAGATCTCCATCTACAATGTTTGCCTAAGAGATAAGTGGATACCTGTGTTTTTAACATCTTGTGCAATTCTTACTTGTAATCTTCAGGCATTCAGAGTACCTGTGAACATGAAATAAATAGTGATCAGTCTTGATTTGACCAGTAAATAGTTGGTTAGAAGGTGGGTACAACCCATTTAGTACTGATTCAGTGGAGTATTGTGTGTTTTAGCCCCACCTACCTACTAGCCAAAGCAGCATTAAAAGGCAAAATTAATAAATGGCTTTCTCAGATTTTAAGGCTTGCAAGCTGTGCATCAGATGGAATTTGATCCAAAATCTGAATTTGGCTGTTTATCCTACTCCATATCTAAGCCGTTATGATAGTGCGAGAGGTGAAATAGCATCTAAGAACTTTTTTTAAAAAATAGATCGGGCCAGGGTAGAAAAAAGATTCTCTCAATTTGTTTTAATATTTTGCAGATCTGCAAGGTTCATCTCAATAGATAGGTTCATATACTATTGGACGCTACAATTTATTACCATGACTGGATTTCCTCTAGTCATTAGCCTGTGGGATATAATTAGAGCAGAGTACTTTGCAAAAGCAAAGGTAGGTGCTTTCAAGTCCAGGCTGTCAGCAAAATTTGTCTCATTTTTGGAGCTGATCAAGAAAGTTACAGCTGTTAAAAGGACAATTTTCTGTCATTGTTTCAGCCAGTTTTATCTTCTTGAGAGTCTTTTATGTTCCACAAGTCTTTTTAAGAGGACTAAATTTTAAAAATAGATGTCCTGTCGGATCTTTGAATAGTAAAGGGAAATCAGTATATAGTATGAACTTAATAAATTAATTTACTCTTGAAACAATATCCAACATCCTCTACTTTCAGAGTTAATTTAAAAATGTTAAAAATCTGGGGAGGGACTCCGTCTAAAAAACAGAGGTTCCAGCAATATATGTCTGCTGCATCAAATATTTTAACAAGGCAATATGAAAAAGTAACTGTTTAACAGCACCTAGTGTTTTCAAATTTAACAGAGACTTGAAACTGGAGATTCGTAGGGGGTTTTTATAACATTTGATATTCTGAACTAAAGCTCTCTCAATTTGCTTACTCTTTAAAGTAAAATGTAGAAAATATAATTTAGAGAGGAACACAGGTCTCACAAAACCAACTTTTTTCTTTTCATCTCACATATTTACACATCCCATATAGTTTACACATGAACAGATACTGAAGAATTAATTTCAATATTATTGTGTCAGACCCAGCCTAAAAATAACCAAATTATCTAAATTTGTTAAAATCAAGGTCTTCAATTAAGACATTTCTATTTCAATCAGGATGACCTGAACATCATCAGGCACTCCAAAGTCACTGACAACATAATGACATACAAATTAATATGATTAGAGAACAGCAGGTTGGGTTTGGTTTTTTTTATCTGCCAAAAATTTTTATTTATTTCCATCATTCCCTTCTACAATGGAAGTAAACGTGGGAGAGACCTGGAATCAAGCCACTCTCCATCTATCAACTCCTACACTAATTTGCACAAGGCTGCTCCTAAAATATACAATTTAAGGTTTTGATCAGTGTAATTTCAAATAAGAAAAGAATTCTCAAGTCACACCACCAACATATTCTGGGTTTTTTCTGAAACCAAATTACAAAGGAAATGGAACACGGATCTGCATCCATCTGCTCCTAGACAGAAGAAATAGGAAATAAAACATGTCAGTGTTATTATAGCTAAGACATTGTGTTTTCTGCTTACATTGTGATTTTTTTTCTCCTATTAGAAAAGACTGGAATAGCTTCATAATGAAAATATCCTCATAGAAGTTTTAGAAAAAACACCTTAAAACACTGTTCATGAATAATTCAAATTTGATTTGCATTTATTTGTATTACAGTATAAGACAGAGCACTGGGAAACATATTCTTATGTTTAAGTAATGTTTCATTTTGCCTGATGGAAAATAGCTTGTAATTCCCGGAAACATTATGCCTTTAAGCCAGAGTTTATTGCTGGCTTGCATCTTACAGATTGAGGTCACCAAGGTCACAGAAGAGAATTCTAGAAGAGTAACAGGGTATATCCAAGAGCCAAAAGTGCAGCTGAGAAGGCTGTTGAGTAGTCCAGAAAAAAAGAGCCCAGGAAACTTACCACAGTAATGTCATATAAAATAAGCCTGTCAAGAACCAGGCTCAGCATTGACAAGAATTCATTACATTACTTTCTACCAAGAGATGCTCATGAGGCAGTAGTACTGCAGGGTGAAGCAGGACAAGCAAAGATCAGATTGCCAATAGATTGTGTATACCCTTGAGTGAAATGTGTCAGTGATTCTGTTTAATGGCATATAAAATAGTCATTTATAATAGCAGGTTTTTATCTACTGAACAGTTGAAGATCAGAATTATCCCTTAAGTTCAGAGGGACTCAAGGTGACAATTTATGAAACTGTCCTGAAACCCAGCTGAACTTTACACATGTATTTGTCAGAGGACTTCAGAAATGTCACTGTTCAGTAATATTGGGAAAAATTACTACCCTTAGGGATACAATTCAAAAAATCTGGGTGAATGATGGGGAAATTAGCAGAAGAAGGGAAGACTTGATTCTTAATCTAATTCCAAGTTCTCCCATAGAACAGGACTCTCCTGCTTTTTATATAACTCCAAAATCCTGCACCAATTTTTTTTTTTTTGTATCAAAACAGGGTTCTCCACCCCACAGACTGAAAGTCAAGATCTGCCTTAATGAGAATATTCAAACTGTCATTAAAAGATTAACAGAGCTGTAACGGCATCATTCAAATTCTCTTCCAAAGTGAACTCTCTTTCACAAGGTAAACAAAGGTTTACTTTTCTCCCTAGGATGCAGTGAAAATTAATAAGTTATTGGTCATGTACTTGGATATTCTCAGATAAAAGTTGCTGTTTGGATACCAGGTATTATTCAATGTTATGATTCATCACATTTCTTTGGTATAGCATGTGATAGACTTTCTAAAATTAGTATCTGAACGTTTTTCAGAAATTATCAGAGCTTGTACCTACTGGCTCAGATGTTCTACCCTTGTGTCTTGCAAGGTGTCTTTGCTTTCATGTCAACTAAACAGCTGAAAAAAACGCAATCCTTTAGTAAATGGTCCTTTCTTCATTTTAATACTTCAAAACCAAATATTCCTCTAAAAAAAAAAGCATTAAGAGCTTTCAATTCTTGAACATAAGCAACAGTGCACAGAGAATATTTTTGCAAGTGCACATAAATCCATGTACCCATCTTTGTGAAAGTCACACAAAAGTGTGGCAGAAAATTATTATTTCACAACTGGTTCTGCTGGAAAACAGTGAACACATGGACAGTAATGTTCATTCTGTGTGTTGTCCATTATGCCTGCATCTGCAAGGATATGTAGATGCTTATCTTTTTTGCAGCTATCTGACATGAGACAGCTGCCTAGAACTTCACTACCAAAAGCACAAAGTGTTCTGGAAATGCACCATCAGGTTCTGTGTTATAAATTAAAGTAACTGTCAAAAGTTCAGCTTTTTACTCATTTTCATCCTGGAAATCTACTAGTTAGGGTTTTTTTTCTTCTTCTTCCTTTCCTAAACTTCCATAAAGTAGGTCTTTGATTTCTGAAGTTTAGGAAATATTGTGCAACCTACTGTAATTTCTTCTTGACTCATATCTTTTTAGAATGAGAGAAAAAAAACCCTCAATAAAACAAATTGTAAAAGCCCAACACTTTCCCCACCATAGCAGCATATATTGAAACTATTGTAATTCGGGAAAATATCCAGTTTTCATAAGAATCCTCAGAGAGGTTCAGATTATTTTTTTGTCTGGTGTCAATGAGTCTGAATAATGGCAAAGTCTGACATTTTTTTGTTAAATGCAAGAGTGTGTTATATATCTGTGCATATGAGAACATTATTGCAGCAAGTCATTGGTAATTAAAACTGATAATCAAAAAACAGAATAAAAACATTGTCATATATAAGTCTGGTTGGAAAAAAAATTGCAAAGTGCAGTACTTTTTACTTTAAATGTTCACAGGGCAGATAGACTTCTGCTGGAAGTTGGTAGGTAGTAAAAGTGCCTGTAAAAGTAATAGGAAAGAGACATGTACCTTTATGACAGTATTGTTGAGTCTTGAAATAGTAAAACATAAACATTATCAGAAGTTGACATACATTGCAGTATGTTTACAGACTGATTTTATCAGGAAAATGAAAAGAGAAGTAGAAAAGTAATTGAGTATTTCTCCAACTTCCCTTCAGCTGTGGAACAGCATCCTTTAATACTATGCATACTTAGATTTCCAGTCCTTGCAAAATCAGAAAGGCACAATTTATTCACAGCAGGTCTGTTTTGCCTTTTACTAGACATAGATGCAGAAACTCTACAGTGAGCAATCAACCTCATACCAATAGTGCTGCCAGAGGTCATTGACAAGAATTGCTGTAAAAGCCATTTAGTGTGCACAAAAGTCATAAAACTCCCATCAGGCTTGATACTGACTGCGTTTTATTTGAATAACCTTAGATGACATATTGAATTCTAGAATCTCTAGATTTGATTGGTTATAACGAGTACAGCAGTTCCTGAATTAGGAAAAAAACATGCAGTTTACTAGAAATTTGATTTTCTTATTATTGCTTGAAGCAGTAATCATATGAAGGACAAGAAATGCAGAAGAAAACATCAAGTCTGATTAAAAGTAGAAACTTACATATAATGTCACTATTCTTGAAATAATCACGCACCCAGATTGAGTTATTTCCCATGTTTATGGTTAGTTAGATATTTAAGCAGCCATTTTTCATACACCAGTGGAATTTTCAATAGCCATGGGAAATGAAGAGTTTTGCAACTATTAATAGATATTTAGCTCTGCACTGTTGGGTACCTTTTCCCCCATGGATCTCAATTCTACAGTTTAAAAATCTAAAGCATTGACTTATGAATTTCTACTATACCCACTTAATGTTTAGAAATTGCTACAGCTTTGTGTCATTTTCACTAGAAATATTGTGGTTTAGATAATGTTGGACTGTAACATTTTAAACTCTTTTAAATGGACTTTGTTAAAGCTACTACAAGTGATACAACGTCTGCTCTACCTTTTTTATCAAACTTTTCTTGAACAATTGCATTCTTGTAACAGTACTCAAACAGCCTATGTTTTTGACAGATAATTTTAAATTTGGTTCACAATGGTTTTTTGAATCTCACTTTGCTGATTTTATGAGCAGCTGTGTATGTACAGTGCTTCCTATCTCACAAAGGCACATGGTTGTTATGGGGAATTGCTGACACTGGAGGACACCACATGAAAAATATAAGGCCTACGCAGGTATTTCAGCAATTATCCAGGGTGCCACACTAATATGTGCACCTATTAAATGTCCAAGAATCCATCAGTTCAGACATAAGTCACTGCTGGCCAGACATAAGCATTCGTGCTTTTTTCATAACTCTGAAGTCTCTATGATTTTAGTAAATCTGTTATTTTGAAAATAGTAAACAAAAACAAAGGGAAGTATGCAACTATATTTAAGGAAAAGTTAAAATCATGCTAGACATTAAGCAAAAACAAGTTCCATCTTATATTAAATCTAACATGAATCTATAATATAATCAATAACTTCACAGTTATTGGCCATGGGGTGAACACTTAATAGAATACTGTTAAGAAATTAGGCCAGACTTCTGTAAAATTCTCTCTTTTATTCATTATTATGAATGATAAACATTACAACACCCTCAAAACAGGGATTTCAGTATTCCAGTATTCAATGCACAGAATACGCTGGATGAGACTTAATTTCTTTGCTGTGGGAAAAGGATAAAGTATTCATCTTTTTAATGGTTTAAAGTCCTTGGAAAAAGTAACGAGCTCCAGAAGCAAATAAACAACATCAGGAAAGGGGAAGTTCTGAATCATATTTTTCCTAGTGTTCATATCATCTCAAGGCATTTTAATTTCATACTGTTTCCAGACTGTGTAGAGTGAGACCACAGAAAACAGTTACAAATCACAATTTTTTTATTGAACCACATATACTCTCCTAGATTGCCAAAGAATTCAGCACTTGAGAGGTTATCTGCATAATGTGATACATGGCAAATAGCAGCACTATTCACATTAGAATATAATTTCCATCCTCCTCAACCCAAAATGCCTGAAGAATGTTTTACCGGAAATTGTATTTAATGAAAAGATGTTTCAGTGTCCAAGATTACTCCGCCACCAACCTTTGTTATGAAATATCTAATAAAGAGGATAAATTACTTGATTTACCAGGTGTTATGTTTGTTCTTGTCCAATAGGAAATATACTTCATTTCATGTAAACTTCAGGAAATACGCTGAAAAATGTCAGTTCACTGGTCAATAGACAGATGGAATATTAAAATTTAATAAAAAAGGAAGATAAAGCAATAACAAAAATAAAGCCATACACCCATGTCTTGAATTGCAGACCCACGATACTTGGCAGTTCTCAGTAACTTAATCATTTAAGTCAGATTGCAAAGCACATTCTGATGATCATATTCAAACAGATATAAATTAGTTGTGAGAATAAGATTTCATCATACTTTACATTACAGAATGCATTACAGAAATCCAACCATATTCACTGTGTTCCTACATCCCCTCATATTGTAATTATATAAAAAGAGGATACTGTCTGCTGCATTCTATTCTTAATCATCAAGGTTAGTGACATAAAGATTTGCTATTGTTTCTTACTCTGCTTGCAATAAATTAATCTCCTCATTAAAACAAACATTCTTCATACATTTCAGGAAAATCTCCAGCAATACCATCATTTATTTCTAATAATAGGGTTTTTTATAGAAACATTCTAAAGATATCTAACTTCCTCTAAATATATTGCATCAGCCTATGCAATGAAAGGATTAGATGAAGGGCTTTTAGCAGAGGATAAAAACTTAATGTTCATAGAGTCTCTTGTTAAATGTGTATGGATGTTTTTCTACAATTTTTTTCTTCATTAAATATGAATTATAGCTCTTTAAATGATGCTGATTTGGAAATCAGAGAAGCTTGATTTTACTCTGCTGCTTCATATCCATAGTCTATGTAAATCTATTATAAAGTTCATTTAAAGAAGGTAACTTGGAAAAGCAAATCTGTGATTATTTGATCCTTTAAAACTTTGTATGTTATGTAAATAGAATCCATGAAATGTTCTTTCTCAACATACCTGGAAAACTTTATTTTGCATTTTGAAAAAGCTGGGTGCAAGACTTGCTGATGAATAGCCAGTATGCTGGTTTGGGCTGAAACACAGTTAATTTATTTCATAGTAGCTAGTATGAGGCTACTGAAAACACTGTTGATAAGGCAGAGGTGCTTTGGCATAGCTAGATACTGCTTACACAGAGCCAAGTCTTTTTCTGCTTCCCATACCACCCTAACAGTGGAACAGCTGGAGGTGCACAAGAAACTGTGAGGTGACACAACCAGGACAGCTGACCCCAACTGACCAAAAGGATATTCCAGACCATATGGAATCATGGTCAGCATACAAAGCTGCAGAAAGAACAAGGAAGCAGGGAGACGTGTTCAGAATGATGACATTTGTCTTCCCAAGTCACCGTTAGGTGTGATGGTACCCTGCTTTCCTGGATATGGCTGAACCCCTGCTACCCATGGACAGTGGGGAATTAATTCCTTGTTCTGCTTTGCTTGCATGCGTATCTTTTGCTTTCCTTATTAAACTGTCTGTATCTCAACCCACAAGTTTCCTTACTTTTATTCTTCCAATTCTCTCTCCCATCCCATCAGGATGAAGTGAGTGAATCATAGAATCACAGAATCACAGAATGTTAGGTGTTGGAAGGGAGTTCAAAGGATCACCTATTCTAACCCTCTCTGCCAGAGCAGGATCATCTAGAGTAGGCCAAACAGGAACACAGCCATGTGAGTTTTGAATATCTCCAGAGAAGGAGACTCCACAACCTCTTTGGGAAGTCTGTTCCAGTGCTCTGTCATCCTCACAGGGAGGAAGCAGCTGTGTGGGATTTAGCTGCCAGCAAGGGATAAGCCATGCAGCTGGCCATTGGTCTGATATGTTCTGCTTCTCCTTTTAGGCAATTACATTTTATCTGTTGAAACTATTTATGCCCTTTGAGGAGAAAAACGTCTGAAAAGGAACAGTACAAAGAAGAAGCAGCAGCTTACCATTTCTACGGAAGATGATTTCATTATGGAATGTAGTAGGAAAGTCAGGGGTGCTTCTCATATGCAATGACACCCCAAAGCCACAAGGTATTCGATATCCTGTTTCCCAAGGCCTACTACAAAGCTGGGACCCTAGATACTACTATTACTTATTAACTATCAGGAAAAAGCATCACAAAACTAAATGTTGGTAAACATTTGTTTTTCAGTGGTAACTGCCACATCAAATATGTCTGAGGTATTAAACCTGTTTTTTAGACACTGGGCACCTACATTACTGTCAGTTCTCATGACAAATATGTGTGCCTCATTAATGTCACATTTAAGCATAATTGATTGTACAGTACTGGGTCAGGGTTTTCTGAGTTGCACTGCATATAAAGAGGCATCATTAAAGATGGCTTTTAGATTGTTTTACACTGTCTACTAGTCTGAAGATAAATCCTTTAGACAAGCTTATCATTTTCCAGTTTTTCCTGGGTCAAAGTAAAAATGATTCTTATGTCAATCATTTCATCTTGGGACCTATAATACAATAACATAGTATCTAACATGACATCAGAGTTGATGAAAGGGAAAGTATCGTGCTATATTGACATTATTATTTTAAACATTCCTTGCTCTCAGCAAAGTGGCATAAAGTGATTTACTTTCCATTTGCCTGTAAAAGTGAAATTGACTTTTAAGGCACAGTATACTAACAAGTTATAACTCTTTCGAGGTGTATGTCAACTTAAGAGGTAGAAAAATAGTGTTCCTTCATGGTTTATTTATGCAAAAAATGCCCAGAGTTTTAGCCAAGAATACAATATTCTAGTAATAATTTCAATTTGGTTTAATAACAAAAAAAGAAGATTATTTTTTTCCCTATCCCTAAACGTTTTTTGTTTAGGCAGAAGCTAAGGCAAATTTATAGCAGCCTTTTTAGAAGCATCCCTTTATAAAGTTGTAATGTACTCTAGAGCAGAAAGCGATTGGTTGGAATTCAAGGCTAAAAGTCACAGCAATTAAACCCCAGTACAACTGATATATCAGGAGTTATTAAAGCACCTTCATGTATACAACTTTGAGAAATAGCAAAGGAGGAAATGATACCTCCTTCTCCAGGTTGGTGTATTCAAATATAATGAATACAAAGGACATGTTAAAAGAGAAATAAATTATCGATACATTATCAAGAATATTTCATCAGACTGAAATGTACATGGAACTATTTGTCAGAAATGGAATAAGTATCACCTGAGTGATTTATTATTGACAAAATATTTAGCAATGTATATTTGTAGCTATCTAGGACCAAACTAAATGTTTAAAAAAATACTATACAAAGCAGAGGATTAAATGTTTTTGCCTGTAATGTCTATTTAGCTATGAAATTCCTCCCTTATCAGTCTGCCTTTCTGTTAATTTCCAGCACATGCTGCTAAACTCTTCCTTTCTCTTCAGGTTTTTGAAAATGAAAATTTGAAGGATGTAGAAATCATGAAAGGAAGAAAGAAATAAGTGGGGCTGCGTGTCTCAGTTTTCTGAAATATTGATTCTGCACTGGATTTTACTGTCACACTCTAATTCTTAAGACACTAATCTTATTCTATTTTTAAATTAGGAAAGGGACACTGGAGAATAAAAATCCTCAAGCTAAATTCATGCCATATTAAATTCAAATAAACTTTGTTTTAACATCAGTAGAAGTTCTCTTGAGGCTCCTGTTGATATTTGTGTGAAAATGGAAATGTTAAACAGTAATGTGTATCCTATACTACTAGTGAACTAAATTTCCTCAGGTTAAAACAAATTTACATACAACAGCTTGACAAACACTTGAGTAGAAAACCTGTGATTTTTTTCTTCCTTCAATACTTGCACTTAACTCACCATCATTAGAATTATGTATTGTATCTAAGATGCTTGGTAGAAATAACTCTAAGTTGTGTTATTATGTAACACAACTTATTTGAGAGTCACCCTGCATAAGGATACATCAAGTTTACTTATGAATAGTGTAAGATATGAAACAATGCTACCCAACGAAGCATAATATCCTTTCTCTGACAGTAGTCGGGAACTGCTGATTAGGATAAAGGGAGCAATTCATGCCAGACAACCTACCACAACTTTTTTCCATACTAAAGGAGAAAATTTCCTAACAGCTCTTAAGAAAATTAAGATTCTGAGTCATGAAATGTCAGTATTCCTATCTCAGGCCCTGATCCAGAAAAGCTCTTAAGCATGAGCTTAACTTTTATCATGGTCTTAAGTGATTTGTTGGATTGGGGCCCTAAAAGACATAACTACAAATCTTAGTCATCTGATGAAAGCAGTGCTTCTAATTGCTGAATTAGTCAATGTTTTCTATTTGTGTGAAGGGTACAGCAAGAAATGGATGTCAGTCACACACATATGTCTTTTTTGTTTTGTTTTGGTTTTTAAGTTATCTTTTTACTGTTAAAATTAATAAAAAACCTGTCTTCAATAACAATCTTTAGTGTTACCACTCACTAATCGCTTTAATACAACATATGACTATTAACATAGGCTACTATAATACTGTAAACTTTGATCTCTGAATTACTGACTTTATTGTTATATAACGCTAATGGAGTACCTACACAGAAAAAGAGTACTATGTAAGTGAGAAAAATCAAAAGTGCACAAAAGCTTGGTGGGAGTTTCCTTTTGCATACATAAAGTTTCTTAATGCTGGAAAGAAAAGCAAAGTGGCAGATCTTGTATTTATGTCATTTAAAGTTGCATTTGAGTTCCTTCCTCAACAGTGCTGCAAATGAAAACGTCACTTACATCTCTATACCATACTACCTTCTGTACATTTACGTATAACTTTTACTATATATTTCATCACACTGTCTGTTTCAGAATAAGAAAACCAACAGCATATAATTTACTTGAAAAGTATGTCGGTACTTTTTCAACATAAAACATTATGTTAGTCTCTGTGAGGGTTGCTGACTCCAGGGAACAAGCAGGAGGCATACTTTCTACAGTGCTTTGTAAAAGTGAAGTTAGTGAGTAGGTTCAGGAGGCTCTATTTTAACCTAATCATATAAAACTTCCTATCGAAAAAAATAAAAACACAGTACATTTTCTTCTGTGATTTAACAGGTTTAGAACCCAATTTGCCTTTCTCCCTCCTACTGCTTCTCATTGCACTCCAGGGTCTTGCCTCATTTTACTTCTCTCCAGGGTCTTGCCTCATTTTACTTCTGAATGTATTGCTTAGGAACAATCTGAGTAGTCACATAGTGCTTTTCTGGTTTCCTCAATCAGCTGAGCTAATCCCATAAAGCAGAAGAGACCACAGAAGCCACTGTGACTCATTCCCAGGAAAAAAAAAAAAAAAACAAACCCTCTATGCAGCTCCTAAAAGCAGTCCTGTGTGTACAGTTGGCCTCTGCCTACAAGCTCATGTGAAAAATATTGTAACTGTAGTGTTCCCTCCAGTCAATGCAATAATGTACTTGCTGGGAATTGTTTAACATTTATTACTGTATCCTGGAACTGATTTGATATTAAGAAGTCCATTGATTTTGCTTACTTGTCATTTAACAAGAGGAACACAGAAGCAACCCAGGGTCTGAGGAAGATCTAAGACGAACATACTCCTAGAGGCTATTTTGTCATGTCTAATCTCTTGGTTTAAACACCCAAGGCACTGTTGCCTTTTCTTTTGCCTGACATTATTTTATATTTCTTCTTCAATACATTATAGTAGAGTATGTCCTAAGGGCAACCATTGTCTGAGATCTGAGGACTTACTCTGCTATGCCCCTCCTTCCCTATAACCTCCAGTGAATAGATTGCATGATTGGAGCCTGAATAACAAGTAAGGACAGCAAATGTAGGCCACATCGATGTTAAATCCCTTTTAATTCTAAGCTCAGAAAATAACTAGATTGTAATCTAGTTGACATTGTATTAAAGTCCTGCATTAAGTTTATATATTCAGGCTTGGAAGAAAAGAAAAATCACCCAATTAATTAAGGGATCCAAAGGAGAAAGTGACTGATTGCAGGAATGTGAAAATTGTATGTATGTGTAAGTATCTATACACATAAACATAAATATATATACACACATATATGCATATGTATACATATTCATATGTAGGTATTCTATATGACTATAGGATAGGAGCAGTTGCACTGTCAACTAAGAAATAAATTCTTCCTATTTAGAGGTAAAAATCTTGTCGATATTGGAGGCTACTTTTAGAAACCACAAGTGCATCTTCAAGCTGCTGTTTCTTTTTGCAGTTTTCAGAGTCTGTATGTACAATTTAAGGAAGCAACAAAATCACGGAGAAAGCTTTCCTGAGAGATGCAATGGTATTTCAGAATACAGATATGCTGATGTTTTATCTAAAAAAAATAGCAACCTTGAGAAAAGGCTGGAAGGTGGGAAGCAAAAGTATCTGAAGAGCAGTAGCCTATAGGAGAATAGTTCTTCTTGTCCTCTTGCAGCCACAAAGGAGGAAATAGATTTCAAATGTCCTCATCCCTATCTGAATAAAAGGCTCATAATTTGCACAAAAGACAAAAAACCCTACTGTTCATGAAGAGAAGTGTAAAGTATGTGTAGTTCTGCCACTGTCTGCTCACGTCTTCTAGTCATCAAGTACACACAACAGTAAGTGTAACACGTAGCAACTTTCTAAGTAAAAGAGGAAGACATAGGTGAGGATGTCACATTTTTTTCATCACATGATGTTGCTGACCTATTATGTCACACTTAAAAGAAATTGTTCCTTGTGCCAAATGCTTTCCCTTTTTCAAAACAAAAATTAACAGAATCACAGAATCACTAAGTTGGAAAAGACCTTTGAGATCATCAAGTTCAGCCATACCCATTCTTTACTAAACCTGAGTATCTCATCTACCTGTCTCAAGATCCAGGGTTGGTGACTCAACCACCTGGGCAGCCTTTTGAGTGCCCAATAACCCTTTAGGTGAAGAATGTTTTCCTAATATATAATCCGAACCTGCCCTGGCACAGCTTGAGCCCATTTCCCCTCGTCCTATCACCTGTAGATTGAGTGAAGAAACCAACACCCATCTCTCTACAACCTCCCTTCAGGTAGTTGTAGGTGGTGATAAGGTCTCCCCTCAGCTTCCTCTTCTCCAGGCTAAACAACCCCAGCTCCCTCAGCCACTCCTCATAAAGTTTGGTCTCCAGCCATTTCACCAGCCTGACTGCCCTTCTTTAGACACAGTCCGGGACCTCAATGTCCTTCTTGTAGTGAGAGGCCCAAAGCTGAACACAGCACTCGAGGTGCAGCCTCACCAAGTACAGGGGTACAATCACTTGTCTGGACCTGCTGGCCACGCTAGTTCTGATACAAGCCAAGATGCCATTGGCCTTCTTGGCCACCTGGGCACACTGCTGACTCATATTCAGTCTGCAGTAAACCAACTCCCCCAGGTCCTTCTCTGCCAGGCAGCTTTCTAGGCACTCTTCCCCAGCCTGTAGCTCTGCATTGGGTTGTTGCATCCCAAGTGCAGGACTCTGTACTTGGCCTTGTTGAACCTCATCCTGTTGGTCTCACCCCATCAGTCCAGCCTGTCCAGCCAGACCCCTCTGAAGAGCCTCCCTACCCTCAGGCAGATTGACACTTCCTCCCAGCTTAGTATCGTCCTCAAACTTACTGAGGTAACAATAAATTCCTTCATCCAGGTCATTGATAAAGATATTGAACAGGACTGGACCCAGGACTGATCCCTGGGAACACTACTTCTGACCAGAAATTGATCACAGCAGAACACCTATCTTCTCAGTTTTCCTTACCAAATATGTCAATATTTTGTAAGGAAGTCAACACAATAATCATGCTTCATTAAAAATGTCAGATTTTCTGAGTTTAAAGGGTGGTCTCTATTGCTCCAACTCCCCAGCAGGGAGCTTTGCTGGGATCTTTTCTGGGTCCTTCTTTCTTATACCTGCAATCAACTCTTTGAAGCATTCAATGAAAAAGACCTAAGTAACTAGTTAATTAGCCCATAATCACTCTGTATGTCCATTTTTTTAAACTACATTATTCTATACATTAAGAGCGTGGGCTGCTGGTCCTGGACGGTTATTCTTCCACTCTACCCTGCCCTGGTAAGGCTGCATCTGTACTTCTGTGTCCAGTTGTGGGTCCCCCAGTTCAAGAATGACAGGGAACTTGAGTTCAGTGAAGGGCTACAAAGATGCTGAAGGGACTGCAGCATCTCTTGTACGAGGAAAGGCTGAGACCTGGGTGTGTTTAGCCTGTAGAAGAGAAGGATGAGAGGACATCTTATAAATACTTACAAATATCTAAAGAGTGTATGTCTAGAGGAAGGGGTCAGACTCTTCTCAGTTATACCCAGTGACATGACAAGTGACAATGGGCACAAAATGGAACATGGGAAGTTCTGTCTGACTATGTAGAAAACCTTTTTCATTGTGGGGGTGGCAAAGCACAGGAACAGGCTGCACAGAGAGATTGTGGAGTCTCCTTCTCTGGACATATTCAAGACCCACCTGGACATGACCCTGTGCAACCTGCTTTAAGTGATCATGCTTTAGCAAGAGATTGGACTAGGTAATCTCCAGAGTTCCTTTCCAATCCCTACCATTCTTTGAATCTGTGATAGTGCAAGTGATGTGTATGTTTCTATCTAAACATTTATAATTTGTTAGATCTTTAGATTATTTTGAACTCCTTGATGTTTTCCAGTGAGACTTCTTGAGATTCATGCATTGAGTCTATTTTATATATACATTCCTAGTATGTTATTTTCACAAATCTTTTTGCCAATCTCAGATAGAAAACATTGCAAAAGTTAGGCAAAAGGCATTAAAACAATCACAGTTTCAAAATACATTATGAAAAGACACAGGGATACTTGTTGCATTTTCTTAGGTTGTTTCACACAAATATGGCTTTGTGTTCACAAAGCTCTTCACAGTATCTGAAGCGTTTGGCATGGTTTCAGGAACAGAAAATATTTTCTACTCACAAACTGGTTCATTCATCTCAATATAGTCCTTCTCACCAGAAAACAAGGGAGAAGATAATCATGTTTTAGATTAAGGATTGTAAGGGATACTGCTTCCTATTTTTAAAAATATGTGAATAAAATATGTGGTTTAAACCATTGAACATGAACTAAAATATAAATTTAAAAGTGTTTAATTGAACACATTTTAAAAAGCTAAAATATGTTCATTAAAGAATAATAAGACTACAAAAGCATGTTTCTTTCAATGGAAATGTAAAGACCGAATAAGTATTTTAATAGCACATGAAAATATGGCTATTATTTTATTGTTGTAAAAAGTCATAATTTGTGTCAGAAATAGCATGGCCAGCAGAACTTGGAAAATTATTGTGCCCTATGCTCAGCACTGGAGAGGCGGCACTTTGAAATATCTGTTCAGTTTTGGGCTCCTCACTACAGGAAAGGCATTGAGGTACTGGACTGTGTCCAAAGAAGGACAAAAACGCTGGTGAAAGATCAAGTGAGCACGTTTTATGAGGAGCAGCCCAGGGAACTGGGATTATTTAGTCTGGAGAACAGGAGGCTGAGAGATATCACAGCTCTCTACAACTAGCTGAAAGGTGGTTGTAGTGTCTCTTCTCCCAATAACTAGAAACAGGATGAGAGGAAATGGGCTAGTTTCACCAGGGGAGGTTCAGGTTGGATATTGGAAGAAATTTCTTCATGGAAAGGGTTGTCAATTGCTGGAACAGGTTTCCCAGGGAAGTGGCTGAATCAGCATCCTTGGAGGTATTTAAAAGATGTGGTGCTTAGGTACATGGTGTAGTGATGCATTTGGTTTAGTGATGATCTTAAAGAGCTTTTCCAACAAAAGTCATTCTATGATTCTATGAAAATCTCTTTCACTTTTAGAATAAAATTTATGTTTGCAAATAATCACGGCTTTTAGTACAGATGTCCACAAAACCACAGATGTTGGCTAAATGTCATAAATACTGCAATCATGACTGAAGCTGCAAAGTGTTTAAGAGACTTTCCTAGTGTTCATGGTTTCAGCTGAATGAGCTCAGCATCTTGTTGGACTTCACCCCAAAACTGACAAAATTCTCAGAGTTCGTGGATGATGACAACAGTATCTCACTAGATCTTAAATCAGCACATTTTCCTGGGATTTTTCTGTGAGGTTCTGTGACAAGTCCTGTGACAAGACATTTTGCAGCCTGTGGATTGGCTAGAGCATTTATAAGACAGCAGCACTTCAAAGCAATGATAATATAAAATATTTATAAAAAAATTTATTCCCTGTTAAACCTTTGTTCAAAATTCAGGCATAACCTATTATTCTGAATTGTTTTCAGTTCTTGTGATTTTTGGGGAAATTGGAGAATATCTATTTGTTATTGTCAATGCCATGTAGCAATGGAGAAAACTAAGTTATTCATCGGTTTTGCACACTAGGAAAGACTGGGAGGTTGGAGGGATGCACTTTCTTTCTAGCAGTTGGTGTAATGCTGTGTTCAGGAGTTAGGACGGGAGCAGTGCTGATAATACACAGGTGTTTTTAGTTGTTGCCCAGCAGTCAGGTACTTCTCAGTTGTTCATATTGCCCTGCTAATGACAAGGCTGTAGGGGGGTTGCCTGGGAAGCTGGGAGGGACGTAGCCGGGACAGGTGACTGGAACTGGCCAAAAAGGGTATTCCATACCAATTACGGCATGCTCAACATAAAGCGGGGCTTGAGGGGGGAGGAGTGCATGGCTTCAGGACACTGCAGTTTTTGGGGACAGTGCAGTTTCCGGACAGCTCTGAGCTGTACAGCCTGAATTGTGTGGTTCAGTGAGAAACTGCATTGTGTATTACCAGTTTCATGTATTATTCCTATAAAAGTCCTATTATTGCTATTTGTCTCTCTGCTGTCCTAATAAACTATCCTTATCCCAACCCAGGAGGTTCACATTTGGGTTTTTTCCTTTTCCCCTTACCTTTCACTCCCCAGAGCAAGCGTCTCAGCTCCTGGCTGGGAGCAGAACCTTGACAAATACTTAAGATATCAATACTGTAAATCAGGAAGACAATTGGAGTTCTATCTTTAGCAAAGTTTCAGCAAAGAAGGAATGAAATGCTACATTACCTGAAAGAAGTAAGTTTCAGGAAAATGTCTGATCCGTACCACAACTCTGACTTATAATAAGGGTACTGTGAAGGTAAGATAAAAATAAATCAGAGAAAAGATCACAAGCCACCAGACTTGTGAATGTGCCTACAGAAAAATTCCCTCATTCTCAGTTACAGTGCATACATCACAGAGGTCCTTCTCATTGCCGAGCATTAGGAACAGTTGGAACGAAATTGTACATATTTACTTAGAACAGGGAGTGCTGAACAAACCTTGAACTGGTCAGTGATGGAATCCACATTAATGTGAGGGAGCCACACCATAGATTTCTGGAGGACTTTTTCAACCTGTCTAAATTAGGGTTCTCAGCAGTGTGACAGTTTACAATACAACTGCGAGCAGCATGGTGCTTATGATGATATAGGACAATGTAAAAGGAAAATAGATCTAGACTGAGGTTGCATGAAGAGGATAGAACCAGGAAACTGGGCACATGATAGGGATAGAGTTTTACTGCATATTCAAACAGCAACATACATATATGCCTGCACGGTCTAGGAAGAAATTTCTGAGATTTAAAGTTAAATTTACTGCAGGAAAGAATGCAATAACTTTGGATAAATATATTTAAAAGTTTAAACAGCATGCTGGAATTTTTATAGTCTCACACCACAGTTAGCAATCTTTTTTTTTCATTTGGGCAAAATGCAGTGAATGCTGAACTCATTTTTGCAATAGCAAGTAGCATCTACCCCATTTGAAAGTCTGCATTCCATTGCAAAGGAGATCACCCACAAATGTGTTTTTGAAACCTTCTGGAAAACTACCACCCATGCTTTTCCTTTGAGGTACCAGTAAAAGATAGTTTCCTTAATGTCTTCTGAAAGTCATGGAAGTCATGTTTGACTAATGTAAAAGCCTTTTATGAGGATATAATCAGGTGGATAGATTATGGCAGGGCAGGTAGATGTGGTCTACCTTTCCCTCAGTAAAGCATTTGGCACTGTCTCCCACAGCATCCTTGTGGCTAAACTGTGGTCTGGAAGATAGTGAGGTGAGTTGAGAGCTGGTTGAAGGAAAGAAGCCAGTGAGTTTTGATCAATGGGACAGAGTCTAGCTGGAGGCTGGTATCCAGTGGCATCCCTCAGGAGTCAGTACTGGGACCCGTACTATTCAATATATTCATTGAGGACCTGTATGAGGCAATAGAGTGTAAAATCAGCAAGTTTGCTGACGACAAAAAAGGAAGAGTAGCTTACACATCAGAGGGCTGTGCTGCCATTCAGCAAGCCTTAGACAGGCTGGTGAGTTGGGTGGGGAGTTTAATGAGATTTAACAAGGGTAAGTGTAGGGTCTTGCATCTAGGGAAGAACAGCCCCAGGTACCAATATAGGTTGGGGACAGATCTGTTGGAGAGCAGTGTAGGTGAGACAGACCTGGGGGTCCTGGTGGACAGCAGAGTGACCATGAGCCAGCAATGTGCCCTCATGACTGAGAAGGCCAATGGCATCCTGGGGTGTATTAGAAGGGGTGTGGTTAGTAGGTCAAAAGAGGTCCTTCCCCCCCTCTATTCTGCCCTGGTGAGACCACACCTGGAATATTGTGCCCAGTTCTGGGCTCTTCAGTTCAAGAAAGACATAGAGCTCCTTGAAAGAGTCCAGCACAGGACCACCAAGATGATTAAGGGAGTGGAATACCTTCCTTACAGGGAGAGGCTGAGGCAGCTGGGCCTCTTTAGCTTGGAGGAGACTGAGGGGTGACCTCATTAATGTTTATAAATACATAAAAGGTGAGAGTCAGAAAGATGGAGCCAGGCTCTTCTCAGTCATGGCCAGCAACAGGACAAGGGGCAATGGGTGCAAGATGGAGCATAGGAAGTTCAATGTGAATGTAAGGAGAAATCTTTTCACTATGAGGGTGACAGAGCACTGGAACAGGCTGCCCAGAGAGGCTGTGGAGTCTCATCTGGAGACATTAAAACCTGCCTGGATGCGTTCCTGTGTGATTTAGTCTAGGTCATCTTGCTCTGGCAGGGGGGTTGGACTAGATGACCTTTTGAGACCCCTTCCAACTCCTAAATTTCTGTGTTTCTGTGATTCTAGTCTTACATTTTTGGTACACAAAATTTATTGACAGTAGAGTTGTGTGAATATTAAGGAAAATGCAAGCATATAAATGCCATTTCAAATTCATTACTATAAATAAACATACTCGTTGTCTCAGTATCAACAATCTGTATCCTTCCCATACATTCATATTACTAAGACCATATTTATAGTATATTCAGAAGAATAGGAGAGTGGAAAATTTTTAAAAGTGTAATGTTAAAGTTGAAATATTATACCTTGAGGATTTTTCAATATGTAACTATAAAAATCATAGAAATCTTTTTTATAGAATTAAATATTTTTGTTTTCACTGTTTAGATAATTAAGTCTGCTTGTAATTGAGTCTGATTACAGCTGATACACACCGTGTCAATCATTGGCCTAGAATAGGCATTTGTTTGCCCATAGTCTCTGAGCTTTAGGCAGATGTCTCAGGAGGTTTTTAATAACATACCTATGGTCTGGTATGAATTATTGTTGTGTGATACAGCAAATTTAAACCTGAACCTTTTAGTATAAAATTTTTTGTGTGCTTCTCTTACATGCAAAATTTACCCTTTAAATCATCAAAGTTTTTATGTAAGCCATGCTTTCCTTCTTCATCTACAGAATCCTTACTGACTGTATTGTGTTTATTGCACAATTCTATTTGTGTCTAATGTCTCTCTCTGCTCTCCTATAAAACTACATATGTTTGAGTGAACTGCTGGCAGAAAGCAAGTCTCTTTGTGAACTGGACAGTAACTGAAATTCACATTTATTTTAGAACAATGAGATGAAAAACTAATTCTGTAATAAAAAGTTATTTATTATAGCTTCTTGATGATTGAGTAAATAAAAATTGAAAAAGTCTTTAATTTTTTTAAATGCTATTAGAAGGCAAATAAGAAAAAAAAAACCCAAACCAAAACCAACCACACCTCCACATTATATATTGATTTATCAAGGCTGCTTTCTAATCATCCTTCACCTTAACACAGTTCATTTGATGTATGTTACCGCAAAAAAATGAGCCATAAAACATATTAAAAAGCAAATTAAAGTACTAAAAATAAAACTGAACTCTCCTTTTGATAAAAAAAGCTTTATTTTTAATAAGTCTCAGGAAAATATACTAAAATACTCTCAGGGAGATAAACAACCTTAAACATGTAAAACCTTGCCTTTTCTTTGTTGATCACATTAGAATCCCATTTGAAGCCTAAAACACAGTTTGAGATATTATGTCTTATATGAAATGTAATCAAGTTTCATTATTTTTCTGAGTCATAGCATTTTAATGTTTTCTAATTAGATGCAATTATGAATCTTTTACACTACAAGATGGCACAGAAGCAACAAAAACGTAGTTACAGGAAGAAAAAATCATTAGTAAGTTACTTTTTTTATCAGGTGAAAGCATACAAAATTTCCTTCAGAAGAAAATCTGTCTTTGGAGAGAAAGCACACAGGATAAACTTCTGTAATTGAGATATTTTCTAAAATTACATATAACGTGCATATGTTCATCCTTCTGCCTGTTGTTCCATGCATTTTCAGGGCCATAGGATGAAAGTTTTTCTTGTTAATAATAAATAAATATAATTTTTTTACATAAGATTTTATTTTTCACACTCCAGAATACCTTATTATTATTTCATCCCAGTCAGACCCAAGAGATAAAAAAAAATTATTGGTGTAAAAAAAAAAAATTGTGGGCAAAAATACTTTAAACAATGTTTATGTATATTTAAATACATATTTACCTAGAAGAGATATTTCCTCTGGAGTAAGGGGTCTGGGATTTTCTTTCTGTAATTTGATGTTTAACCAAAATGAATGAATCTCATGTGAATGTGTCTATTTTCTAATCAGAATGTTTGAAAATTTATCATCTCTTTCTGTGGGCAAGCATTTTATTTAGTGCAAAGAGCAATAATACTGTAGAGTACCACCTCTTCCTTCTTCTCCTTTCTTCATGCCCTTATCTACTCAACACAATTCACCTTTTTAATGTCTCCTACCAGCTGAGAGCTGTCTTGTCTGGCAGAAAGCAACAGACAGCAGGGGTAGAGTCTGGGACATCCTGCTCATTTTGTCCATGTCATCTAGGCTAGAAAATAGCCTTGATAAACAGTAATTTCACTTCTAAAAACTAGATTAAGAGTTCTAATCTGATATGTTTCACTAAATATTTTAGACATTATTTCTTAAACAGTCTAAGTTTGGGACTCCTAAAATAAACAGAACCAACTATAAAAAATTAGATGTAAATTTTCTTTAAACTGTCTTGTAGGTTGACCATTACTCTTGCAGAAATACATTTTTAATCATACTTATCCAACTTTAGAAGTTGCTTTTAAAGTAGTTTTTACTAGTAAGCATTTAAGATGTTATCTTTAAAACAACTGTATATGATAGAAACCATTTATGTAGCTGCAGAGTTATTTGGGAAAAAAATGCATGCTGTGAGGCACAACCACAAGGGAAATTTCATATTATTTCCATAAAGCCATAATCCGTATTTAAAGTTACCAAAATAAAAAGACTACATTTCTTCTTTACCCTGGTAAATAATAGTACTGTTATTCCTGTCAACTGAAGTCAGTACTCATAATGAAAAGCACAAGCAGTTATTTACTCCAATGTAAATTTCCAAGTAACAGAAATAGTATTTAAAATATGCATTTTCAGGGCCATTTTACTAGTAAATCTCCATATGTGTAATCATTGCTAAGTCTGCCTATGTTAGAGTAAATTGTGGTATTTTCGTCAGAGAGAGATATAAAGAACATAGGAAGGTTTTATTTTTATTTGGTTTTTATAATACCTTCCCCTTTAGAATTAATTTTCCACTGTATGAGCTAGGATTCTTTAATACTGTAAAATAATTCTGGTAGTCTGGAGACACAGGATGTCATAATGCATCATAGAGCTTCACCACAATTCACTCTTGTCATCAGTAAAGAGAAGAGTGAAGAAAGTCCTATTAAACACATTGGAACTTCAGCAGAGAAGAGAAATGCTTAAGTCAACACATTTGCAGCCTAGATTAGGAGATACTTGCTATGGGTAATAAACCCTTCATAACATTGTTAGCTGTTTTCAGCTCTTGCCGTGATATACTGAGATCACCATAAACATTCCAGCAATACTTTGTGGAAATGAAATTTGTTTCTTCATCATGAGGTTCTGGGAATTTCCAGTGTTCTCCTAGTTTCATGGATATATGCTTCCATTGAAAAGAATTGACTAAATACAATTTTGAGAATTACAAATTCTGTGAGGTGAAAAAGCATTAATTCATCAAGCATATATATATCATATTATACTTCATAGTCTTCTGTTTCTTAAACTAACAATTACGAATATAAAGTTTTATTTATTGCAATTCATACAAAATTGTAGCTGTTGAACTACTAAAAATGCTGAATTACTGAATTGTTTTACATAAGGAGAGATAATGAGGCATTTCTAATTCTTGTAGATCTTAAAGGACACATTTTTTCATTTGTAAGTAAAATTTTGTTCCAAAAACTATCTACTCCACCACAGAACTAAATGAGAAATAGTCCTATTTCACACTTTATACATTAGAATTCTGTGATGGAACAAGTATGAGGAAAAGACAAAAATTATGTGTCAAATTAATCACTCCTGTCCAACGAAATATGTTTGTGCTTGCGTGCATGCATGTGTGTGTGTGTGTGGTATTTATTTCTTTTTAGGAAGCTGACATATTAACAATCAATTCAACCTCCACTAAAAACCCGAAGTTCACTTGTCATTATTTGCTTCAATGAAGAAGCGTCTCCTATTTTGACAAATGATGCAAATTGTAATTTCACCAAAGAGCAATTTTCTCATCAGTAAAGTTCCCAATAAAGACTCATTAAAAAAACTGACATGAAGTTTTCTTTACTTTTTGTTGAGGGCTCCTTTACTTCTAAAAAAGATAATTTCAATTTATTTTATTTATAGACTCATAGAATCATGGAACGCTTTGTGTTCAAGAGACCTCAAAGATCATCCAGCCCCAATCCCTATGCCATTGGGAGGGTCACCTTCCACTAGACCAGGTTGCCCAAGCCCCACCCAACCTGGCCAAGGAGGGGGCAGACAAAACTTCTCTCAACAACCTGTTCCACACCCTCACCACTGCCATAGTAAAGAAGTTTTTCCTAATATCTAATATAAATCTACCCTCTTACAGTTAAAAGCCCTTTGTACTATCATTCTATGCCCTTGTAAACAATCCCTCTCCAGCTTTTCAGTAGGGCCCCTTCAGGTATTGCAAGGCTGCTCTAATGTCTTCTCTTCTCCAGGCAGAACAAGGCTAAGTCTCCCAGCCTGAACTCATAGGAGAGGTGCTTCAGCCCTCTGATCATCCTCATGGCCCTCCTGGACTCACTCCAACAGCTCCATGTCTTTCTTGTACTAGAGACCCCAGAGATCAACCCAGTACTCCAAGGTGGGGTCTCACTACAGCAGAGTAGAGGGGCCTTGATCTGCTGGTCAAGCTGTTTTGGATGCAGACCAGGATACAGTTGACTTTCTGGGCTGTAAGTGAGCACTGCAAGTTCATGTTGAGCGTCCAAAGAATACTATTCCCTGGGGTCTTTGGGAATACACCATGGAAATTTCATGAGAACATTAAGACTGTATGAAATATATATCTTCTCTCCACCCCATATGCATAAATTGAGAAGGAAAATGAATCCACTTCTTTTCTGTTTGTTTCTCTTTAATACTACAAATCCACCTGTGGCCTCCAGAAAACAGGAAAAGTAGTCTAAAGGACCAGAAGTAATATTCACACTACCTGCTGCCCTCCTAGCCAGGGTACACAGTGCTGTTCTCTGCATGTTGCTTATGCTAACCACTGCTGATGAGGAAAACGTGATGTTAGGACATCCCTGAGCAATCACAACAGAATCCTGTAAAAGCACATGGATTGGTGGATTGGCAGCAGGCTGATACAAGACGTCTTTTAAGTGAGATGGTTAAGGCACATGAAGGGTTTTATTGATTTCTGGGGTAAGGAAAAATGTGAAGAAATTATAGATTTGGTAGCAAATGTGAAGAAATTATAGATTTGGTAGCAAAAATACTCTTTTCGTAACTGCAGAAAAGCACAGAACACTTTCTCTTATTTTTATTAAAGTTATTAAGACTAACTTGTCATTGATTTTTAAGCAGAAAGCCTACTCTTACTGTACTTCAAAATATCCCTCAATTCTCCTGAGACTTTTTCTGAGAGAAATCAGCAGCCATACATATATTTGACTTTTTAATGCATTAAAATATAAATAATTTAAAAGACTATTTTAGAACTTTAGAAAAGTGCTCTACTGGTTTTAATGTTACAGCACAATACCCCTTTCTGCATTTAAATATTTGTGCATATGTTACACCAGATATCTTTACTGAGCTATTTATTTAATTTTTTTTTTCTTTGTAAACCTTTTTATCTTCATCTTTCAGTAGTCAAAAATATTTTCATCAACAGGGAATGGTATTTGCCTCCTGGGGAATTCCCCAGAGTGATTCTGAGTTCTGCACACAATTTTAGGGCTTTATAAAAGAGTTTAATTTCCTTTCAGCTTATTTCATGTTTTACTTGGGTCAGCAATTGTGCTGCCTAAGGGATGGCTCCAAAATTGCCATTAAATAATGTGTAGATACAGGGTTGATGCAACTTACAGCACACCTTACCAAGACTTTCAATAAGGCCTGTAATTGGATAGCTATGAAGTAACCTAATGGATTTTGGGTCTAGTCTATACCCAGATATTCAAAGTAGATGACCTCAGAGTTAAACATAGTAATTATGAAAATTTAAAGCTTTTTATATATCTATCTAAAATTGTAAGATTTAATCTTTTGCCATAAAAGTAACTAGGTGTTGATTAAATTTGTGCAACTTTGAGTGGCAGAATAGATTATACAGCCAACTACATTCATTCCATCCAGATGTTTATATATTTATATCTTATCATATAACTAGGAATATCAGTACAATACTAAAAATTAATTAATGCAAATCTAAAATTAAAAAAGGAAAGAACTATATCAAGTTGACTTAAAGAGAAGTAAATTTTTATTCTATGTGATTCTCCTCCTCAAAAGAACTAGTTGCTGTAAAAGATTTTTGTTATATAGAACAAATCATATCTTACATGCATCATTACAACTGCAGTTCAAAAGTGAGTTAAAAAAGGGTTTTTTAAACTCTTTTACAGAGATGGTTTAGAAACAGAGTTATAGATGAATGACTAGAAAAATGAGAAACTAAATTTTCCAAAAGCAAATAATTAGTGATTTCCACCTAAAAATTCCTACCTTCTCATCTTTAGTTTTCCTTTAAAAACAAATTAAATCACGAACAAACAAACCAAAAAACCCCACAACAAAACGAGAGAAAAAACTAAGCAAGGGCTTCACTCCCAATAATACTGTGTAAGTCAAACTAGTCTATCTTGGAAATAAACTATGACAATTATCCATAGTGGTCTTTCATTAAGATATGGCATTTGTTTTTAGTGTTCGACTTTTGCTTTTCAGCTTCTATTATCATTTCTTTGGTTTTATCCGCCATTTTCTTCACTGAAGGCCTCCAAAGTAAACTTATCTTTCCCTGATAGGGATTCTTGAGAACAGAATGATTTTATTTCCCTGGAACAGATACTGAGAAAATTTATAATAAGCTGTATGGTGTATTTCAGCTTTATTTCCTTCTTGTTCTATTTTATTGGTCACAGCAGGATTTAATTAATTCGGTTTCATGTCAAGGAAAAGAAAAACTCACAAACAGTTTAAGAGTAAATATGAATATATGTTTCTTATGAATCTGGCAGGAAATCTCATTTTATGTTTTCTCTGGCAAATTGCACTTAAAAGAGACTCCAGAAATATGTGTAATCACCCTTTCATTCAGCCTTTTCCATGTAAAAGTCATTTATTTTCTCATTTTTTAGGGTGAGTTTACTCATCAACATATACTTCTGAATGTGTGTGCTATCGTTTCTAACATGTGTGTGTGAAGAGAGGTGAAGGGTGAAAACTCCATAATTTTTCAGATCCAGGCAGTTGAACTATTTCCAGAACTATGTCATCAGAAAGTCCTGTGAATATTTGAGCTATTTTCTTTTTTTCTCTGTGAAATATTAATTCTATCATTCACACTTTAAAAAGAAAAATAATTTTTACATTACTTAAAAATATAAAGAGAAAAATTTACCTTTGCAAGGAGTTTAGTAGTCTTTTTGCCTCTCAATTCAGTCATTTCAAACCTGATTGCTGATAGATACGGGTTTTCCCTGGTGATTTCTCATTTGCAATTTCTAAATTTAATAAGTGATAATTCACAAAACAAAATCTGTCATGTTATTCCTTATTAAGAAACCCTGTGTAGCAAATTCATACTGTTTATTCTACTTTTAAGCCATTTACATCTGCCTTTTACTTTTTGTATAGACATGAGTGAAATGACTCATTTCTGCCTGATTAATATATATTGATGATGCCAGTCTATCACAGAAGTCTTCACCTATTTTTTTATTCTCAGCACTCCATAAATCAATACAGAAAGAAAATCCAACTGTATTTTTCTTAAAATCCAAGCCTAGAGTTGAAGTTGACATGAGAGACAATCCAACTAGTCTTTGCAAACCAGATGTCTACTCTAAGGTATTCATCTAATATCCTTGTATAATCAATGCATTTCTAGAAAGCAATTTCACCCATCATAAAATAACTGACAAAGACAGATGGACTAACCAACTCTCTCTCTCATAAGTATTGACTTCTATTTGTTGAATGCAGAATGAGTCTAGTTAGTGCAAAGTATCTATCTGAAGGTAAGACATGTTAGGTGACATGTCTCAGCCCAAGTTTAAGGGAGTGCGTAGTAGAAAATTAAAAGTTAATGTCTCTGTAATATAAAATAGTAAGAATTCAATATTTTAGAGAAGTACAGGTTTCGGTTCATATATGTCTTCAACCCTGGACACATATGTAACAATCATTTGTGCTGCCAATATTTCCTCTCATTATTCTGTGTTATGTCTTCCTAAATTTCAGCTTTGTTTTTAATAGTTAATAGGAGAAAATTCTCACATTTTTTATTCACAAATCTCCCACCTTAAATTATTCTGTATAAATGAGATCAGTGGCTTCCCTGTATGATTGCCATCATTAAAGTACACTGAGCAGTATTAATTACAAGGCCTAGGTGCCCTCACAAGATGGAAAAGCACTGTTATTACCTTGTATTTATCAGTATACAAAAGAAATTCTTGTATTTTAATTAATAAAGAATCTATGAACTACCAAATTAGGTGACTGTTAATCCATAAATTGTACTGATAAAGGTACATGATATATATTTATTGTAGTCAGAAAAATTTTATACTAAGCAAAGAGTATAAATACATTTCTATACATTCCAAGTGAAAGAAAATACTGAATTTTTATTAAAAAAAAAGCAGAACTCAACCAAATGTAATACTACCTGCAAAAGATTTTTTTGACTGAAACTGATGCCTTTGTAAAAGCTAACATGCCTTCAGTTTTTTCATTGAAACAGTATAATTTTGAGGGCTTTAACTCCCTAAAAGGTGAAAATTACTTCTTTATTCCTCAAGCTTTTTTAGCACTTGTCCTACAGTCCTAGGCATAAGTGAATATACACAGTGTGTACACAGAATTGAGACCAAACAAGCCACAGCAAGGGAGACTCTAATCCCATATATCTCATACTTTTTTCATTCTTTGAGGTTTCTTCTAATAGATGAAAGCAAACCTCAAAATCTGGGGATTTTTTTCAAAGATCACAAACTATCTTTAATCTACTGAAAATATTAGAAAGTCTACATGGCTTTTCAACACCAGAAAACAATGATCTGTCTCATATCTTTTTCAAAGCCTGAGTTTCATTCTGATAGAAAAAGGGTTAATCAGAGGGGGGAAAAGAAAAAAAAAAAACAAACATGATGAAAAGTGAGTTTCTGTGCTCTGTATTTAACTTGTCCGGACTATATTCACTGATGTTTGGTTCAGCTAAACACATTTGTCTTCCCAATATGATATTACATAGCACATCCACAAACAATGGTGTATTTGTTGCTTATTAAAGAGGACTTTTCAATGAACTTCTAAGTGACAGATATTATTTAAGAAATCCTTTTAAATTATTTTTGATAATCACAGTTTCTGTCATTAGTAGGGCAAACTGACAAATTGTCAATGACATATTTATGCTACAACTGGCATTCCCTGGCAGCCAGGATGTAGGAGTAAAATATTTGGAAGACAATATGTATACAATACACTACTTGTTTGCCATCTGGTTATTTGCAATGAGTTTTGCATTAATTATAAGGGGAGTGTGGGGTGTTCCTAAACTGGGCTAGTATTTTTGTTCCAAGCAGGAAATGCCATAGATATTTTCTGTTTTGTATGTTTCTCATTATAAGAACAATTTCATTTTGTGTGGTTTTGAGGCTCAAATATGGCTACACTCCATTGCTTCTGAATTGTAATTGGATCTGAATCGCATTTCACCTTTTTGGGAACTCTTTCACCTTTTCTAAATTAATTCACTGAGAAGGAGAGGACCAGCAGCTCACTGCAGGAATGAGTGAAGGAGGAGGGCAGGCCAGGGGCAGCTCCAGTCCAGGTCATCAGGCATCAAGAAGCAGGTAGCAGTACATGGTGGCTGTACTTAAATTTACTTGCAACTGATCCATTACTTACTATTTCCCAAGTAATCAGACATCCACATCTGTACACTAAAGGTGTATAATGGATCCTAGATATGACTATGAGTTGCTCTTTCATATCTTCTGGAGTAGAACATATCTTCAAGTCAATTAAACTACATCCTGTTTTTCTTCAACAGGGAGGAGAGCAGTGTGCTTTGCAGTCCTACAATGCGCAATAGGTTTTTGAAAGACACACTTGTAAAATATAACAACAGCCAGTTAAAACCTTACATGAAAACTCATGGCCACAGCTGTCAAAAATGTGTATAATACTACTGAAGATAATGCAGCTACAGGGATTTCTGTTGTTAGGCCCGGTATTGAATACTTTCTAAATAGAACATAGATAAAGTCTTATGATAAAATCATGAGACCTAATAAGTACTGCAGAACAGTATGAGGGATAGCATGATAGCTAAAGGCAAAATGAACTACAAAAAGATTGGTACACAATTAATGTTTGTGATCTATTAAATACTGTAATCACTGTAATTATATGCATTCATCAATATTGCACTCTGATAGCCAAACATCATTCAATATCATATTGATGTAGCAGCCTTCTCAACAGAAAAACCAACTTCATATTTTGAATGAACCTGGAAACCAAAATCTTCTCATTGAGACAAGTGAAACTCTAAAACTCCACCAGCATTATTTTCTGTTTTCAAAATGCAATGATCTTCAGACTCCCTGCATTACATTACCTATGAGATTTTAGGTCTACTGGTTCTTTTAGTGTTCTTAGCTCTGGAATGTACCATCCTAAACTATTTACATAAAAGTCCTGTGATTTGGATTTTAATGTTTTCTTTGCCAGTTTCTTTTCACTTGACACCAACGAAGACAGGTTTTTTATGAAGTAGATGGGTAAAACCAATAAAGTAAATGCTAGAGTTTCGCTGATTTGAAGGAACCAACAAAACATAGTGAAGATCATCACATTTCTATGACCAGAATTTACCTGAAATTGTTTAGACATATGGGATACAACAAGCTACGGTTTTTTCTCTCAAAAGATTTTTTCTTGGCAATAAAACGTAGGATTACACTTGTGATCTGATCTGAAATCAATGTAAAGACTTCAGAAACTTTTCTATGAGGTCCTCAGCTAATATTACCTTTTCAGTGCTTGAAAGTGTGTTACATAAAGGGGCAGTCTCTAGACCCTTCTTCTATTTCCTAATATTCAGCAAAATGAACCAACTATCCTGAGAAAACAAGGCTACTTAGGAACAGTCAGGAAGCCTATACTGAAATGTAGACCTCTTTCTTTAGATTTCCATCACAGTAGCACATAACTTCAGTGTGAATACATCCTTTATTCTCCAGCTTTAATGTTAAAAACTCCAATACACTTAATGATGAGTTTCTCTAAGCATCACTATCCAGTTTAAAATTTGGCCCAGACTTTGCAATCACAAGCGCCACAGAAACTTCCCCATCAATGTAATAGTTTTAACATATTCATTTTCAGAAGCATACACATGAGACAACAGAGCATATATCTGAAATAACTTCTGGGCATGAATCTTAAATGTCTACTTCATTTCAAAAATGTCATGTTGAGTTCCGATATCAACATCCAGATATGTGAAAAGGCAAGTGATTCAACAAGCCACCCAAAAGATACAGACTTCTCAAAACAGCTTTACAACTTGAAAAGCTTCATCTACTTAATTTATTTAGGAGCTAATTTAACTACAGATTAGATGGATCTATAAAATCTATCAAATGTTCACAAGATAAAATTATACAAAGTTAGCCTCATAAATACAGGTTAGTAGTACACAGGACTAATGATGGATATATTACAGTTTTACAGTCCACCCAACTTGTTGTGAAATCTATGGATCAGACACAAGTTCTGGCCTTGATGCAGGAACTGGATTCACAGATAACTTTATATGAACTTAAAGACAGCTATTTATCTATTATTCCAGATTCCAGTGTAGACATCATAAATACCATTACCACTGAAATGCAGTTGTTTTTATTTCCAGCATTATAAAGAAAACCTTGAAGCTTGTAGCAATATTCCTTTCAATACTTCGGTACATGATAACATAAAGAAAATCTGGAAACAATGAAGGATAAAATTCAACCATCAATTTTAGCAAGAAAAATGCTATGCAACTACTAAAGATATAATTGTTCTTTCCTTGAAAAGTGCCAATTTGCAAAACATTTGAAAACACACCATGATTTCTTTTTGCTTTGAAAGTCTTTTGTGAAAGATAATTAGTTGCAGCATTAAATCACAGTGTATGTGAACATAAAATCTCCCATATGGCACCAAGTCCAAGTCTAGAGAGTATAGTGAGCTCTTCTGCCAAACATCATTCAAATCAACAGTAAAATCAGTGCTGATCATAATACTAAGTTCAATCTACTTATCGATCATATGTAGCCCTAAGGAATTTTCACTGGAACTGATCACAATCATTATGTTACTACTTTGAGATTGTTTGAAAAGAGAGACGTTAAAAAAAGAGAGAGAGAGAGAGAGAGAGAAACAAAAAAAAATCCCAAAACTTAAAGTAAACATGTCTTGTAAACTAGGCATTCTTATATGTTTGAATGCTTGATATTTATTATTTCAATTTTTTGCCTCAATTTTCTATTAAATTACACAGGTGAGTTTGGGTTTTTTTTCTTCTGTGACTGGATTACTTAACTGTGAATTCTTTTTAAAGAAGTAAAAAAGAAATGGATAATTTACCTGAGTTTTTCTCTCACAGAGACAAAACAAAGACAGTTTGCAAGATAGAGATGACTGAGTGATGTAATGAGAGGGGAAAACCAGGCCTGGAGAAATTTACAGCGTTTAAATCCAGTCCTTCTCTTAATCAAAGAAGCCTGACAATTATTTAAAAATACACAGGTTCTTTCTTGACATAAAAAGAGAGAGACACGTGAACTGCCTTTCTGGACAATAAATGTTGTCTTGTTGTACGCTTAAAGGTAAATGCACTGTGATATTCTTGAAGACTGCATGCAATGTATGACTTTGACCAAAACATGGGAAATAGAGAACAAGGATACAACAATACTCCACAGAGTTTTAAAAGGGATAGTTACACCAATAATTGAACAACAGTTTCACTGTCGCTAGCCTAAGTAATAAGTTTAGAAGTTTTAGATTAGCTATGAAGAAAACTTTTACATTCAATTTTAAACTCAGGAATAGCCTATGCGGTTAAGGTAAGAAATCCCTATCAGTAACAGTAAGATTAAGTTAAACAGATATACCTCAGAGTATTTTCAGGCTAAGCATATATAAAAGAGATACAGATTTTTTCTAGTTTCTATATTACATGGTTTTGGTTTGGATTTGGTTGTTTGTTGTTTTGTTTTGGCTTTTTTTTTAAAGAAGGTGTATGGAAGGATAGAGGGCAGAAGAGAAATAGAAAATCTTTGAAACAAAAAATTGAAACTTTCTCATCCACAGAGTCAAAACAGACCATTTCAATCACTTTGACACTCCAATCATTTTTCTTTCTCCAAATGAAATTTGAGTAAGATGTATCAAATATCTACATTTTGACTAAATTACAAACAGGAAAAATGGAGTGGGACAAGTAAAGTTTGGATGGCACCTGACCCTGTCCTCTTTCCAACTCACTTCACATTCCCACTTCCCAAGGCAAAAATTAATTCCCTTGTCAGTCATACTGTTGCCACCATAATTAGGGCAGCAGATGCATTTGAAATATTTACCTTTATGGTAAATAAAAGCTTTTGAATGAATACATCTAATCCCTCAATACTGGTGTCACAATCACAAGACACTATAAATGTTCAGAGAACACTTTCACATGGAATAATGACTGAAAAACAGCTGTTATTGAAGCTTTCCATATGGTAATCTTATACAGTGACATAAAATTAAATGAGTATTTATTATGACATAATCTATATATATTTCATTTGTCAACAGTTTTCATTGTGTAAGAGGGAGAATTCAGGGGGTTTTTAACCACTTTTCTTGTCATTCCATGGTCTGGGTGTCTCTCTCACATATTGCCAGATCCTTGATAATTCTTAAAACATAAGATCTCCTGTGAGCCTCTGGTTTCTTTACCGAGTCTATTTCTCTTAAAAAGGTCACAATTATGTTTCTATTTCTTTTTAAAAGTCAAATATAATCCACATCCAAATTTAAAGCCTAAGTGCTTTTCTTTTCTTTCTTGTTTGGTTTTTGTTGTCTAGAGCACATAGATATTTTTGGTATTTAAATTTAAGAGTAATACTTTATTCACCAGAAGGCATTCATGCTTCAACCAGTCCATTGTGTAAACAGTTCACGGAAAATGTAATATTTATCCAAGTTATTTTTCTGAAATAAAGGTTTCACTTTGCATCAATCAACATGGTAGAGAGAACATAAATTCTGCTTCATGGGGTGTCTCTTCAGTTTAAGTTTTTAAGATTATGTAAGAATTACCGTCTTTTCACCCTTTACACAGTATTGGAAATAAAATTTTGGAATAGTTATTTCAATATCGAACAGCTAATCCTGCTGGGTTAAATTCTAACAGTCTAAATTAAAAGAGGGATTATTTTATGAACCAATTTTTTTCTCTGCAATTACTGCAATACAAACTATTGTTAAGAAAGGTTTCATTGAACTGAAATTGCCAGCAATCAAGAAAAACACTTGTCCTTTTTAAACAAATTAAAAGCAATTATTTTAGTCCAGATTCTGCCCTTTTTCTTTTAGGTAAAGAAAGAGAGACAGTGACATCTATATACCTAGTTTTCAAGCCAGTAGCACACCATTTCATAGCATGTATTACCTGTACAAATATTACCAGAGTCCTGTACAATGCATCTGAAATATTTACCATGGAATCTGAAAGCATAACAATAGAGCTATGTAGGAGTAAAGGAGATGACTGAAGAGCTAGGATGGCAAGCACTTAGCTGAGAAAAAATAAAATTATGAGGTAGTTCAGAGACATCATTGCTAATGTGGAGTCTGCAAACCACATCTTAATTGGACTTTTTTTCAAGTTACTGTACTTGTGGTGTGATAAGGCTATAGCAGACCATTTGGCCAGATTCCTTTATATATGACAGGACAGTGAACAACACTTCTTAAAGGTACTCACTAGCATGTGCCTGCATTGCTTTAAGAATACTCCCAATGGATGCTCTGATGAAGCTTGTTCAGTAATTCTAATTAATTCAAGTACACTGCCAGGTAAAGAAGGAGAAGCAGAAGAAAGACAGGAATGGCTTGAAAGTGTATATTGTGCATGCTCTGCACCCTTCTTTATTCAAGGGAAAAGAGAAAAGGTCTCATTAAAAAAAAAGGGAAAAAAAGTGTCTAAGACCATCCACTTTTTCTAGTAAGATCATTCCATTTAAATTGTTTATAAATTACAATAGAGTAACCTCTTTACGGCTTACAGTATACATTTGTAAAGCAAGATTTACTTTGTCCCATCAGATAAGGTCCGCAAATATATCTTGATTGAAATTGTACTTTTGTCTCTTGAAAAAAATCAGTGATCTCTTTTTACTAAGATTTCCCTTACTTTTTTTATGCAGTGTTTACCTTTGGCTGTCACTATGGCTGCAGCTGCCTGATTAAATGGCTCAAAATGTGGTCCAAAACCACAGCCTTTTACATAGAAGCTGAAGTTTGGATTTGGCAGTCTTTTCATAGGGACTGCTCATGATGCATACTTCTTTCAGTTAGCATCAGACACGTGAACCAAACTGAGTTTTTAAATTGAAACTAAACTAAACATGAAACTGCCCACTAATTTCTGTGTTTTGAGCTTGCATAACCCACCTGAAATGTGCATATCAACATATAGAAAAAATGTATTTTTCTATATGTTGTTATATATATATAATATATAAATATATATATGTAAATGTTCTTTGGGCTACTACAAAAAAACTCACACATAACTCAATACACAATTCTCTATTTGCAAAACCTGTTATTTAGGGTTTGCCCACCCATTTTTACCTTTAAAAACATTTTCCTGAAAAACCTAACACTGTAGTCCATAAACAAAAGTTCTAAACAAAGACAATTCTGTTTAGATTCCTACTTGCTCTTCTCTAGCTCTGATTATAATCAATAGAGATATCTAAACAACACAAGCCTCAAGAGCATTCCCAAGATGCCTTCCAGCATCTGTAATGTTTTCTCACCTAACCCATACACCACCATCCACTAGTAAATATCTAAATTTTAATATTTCAAACTGAATACAATCCTCATAATAGGAATTAATCACAGTATTTGTTGGTATTATTGAAAAAAAATCAAAAATTTAAAGAGGAAAAAAAGGGAAGATCTGGAGAGAGACCAGTCAGACTCACCTGTGTGCCTGGCAAGATCATTGAGCAGATCCTGGAAACTACGCTTAGGTACATGGCAAGTAAGGACATAAAGGGTAACAGACAACATGGCTTAACTAAAGGAAAATTGTGCCTAACAAATTTGGTGACATTCTACAATGGGGTTACAGTGCTGGTGGAACAGGGAAGAGTGACACACATAATCTACCTGGGTTTGTGCAAAGCATTTGACACTGTCCTGCATGATATCCTTGTCACTATATTAGAGAGTCTTGGATTTCATGCATGGATTTTCAGTGGATAAGGAATTGACTGGATGGTCGCATTGAAAATGTTGTGGTCAAGTGAGGATCACTGATGAGTGACATTCCTTGGGGATTGGTACTTTGACTGTCACTTAAAATCTTTCTGGAGATGTGGACAGTGGCATTAAGTGTATTCTCAGCATGAGCCAGCAGTGTGCGTTAGCAGCTCAGAAGGCCAACTGTGTCCTGGGCTGCATCAAAAACTGCGTGGCCAGGAGGTCGAGGAAGGTGATTCTGCCCCTCTACTCTGCTCTCATGAGACCTCACCTGGAGTACTGAATCCAGTTCTAGGGACCCCAGCACAGGAAAGACATAGAGCTCTGGCAGCAAGTCCAGAGGAGGCCAGAAAGATGATCACGGGGCTGGATGAATCTTTGGGCAACCTGATCTCATTAAAGTTGTTCCTGCCCATGTCAGGGTGATTAAAGCCAGATGATTTTTGAGGTCCCTTTAAACCTGAGGTATTATATGATTCTATAGTAACACAAATGCTTTCACCTATCTTGAATGTTTATACATTCTTTGTAGTGATCATCTACATACTGCTGTCAGTTCTTGCCATCTGTATGAGATATTTAACAGCAAATGAAAGAAAGAGGGATAAACAGCAATGGTAGTAGGACATAAGATCACAAAAACCCGTGCTGATTTTTGCCTGAGTGCTTCCTAACTTTAAGTTTGGATAGGTTCTGAGTAACTACCAAGATGCAATAGAGCCAGGCATTCTTCATGTCAAGCCTTATTAGACCCTGGAGCACTGACTGTAAGAGGAGACTGGCACTTCACCAAAGCAGATCACATGAGACATTTCTCTGTTGAGATCAGTTTGAATTAGAAGAATGAGAGTTTAAAATAGTTCACATTTTTATTCCCTTTCACCAGTTCTTTAACAGCTCTAGGTCTCACTGGTTCCTAATCAACAGGAGACAGCAGAAACCAAGCGCTAGACTACCTTCTCTATCTCCCACAAAGAATTAAATCTTATGTGATCACAATGATTTATTGAGTCCTACTAATGTGACAGGTAATGCAAAGTGTGGGTTGAACTATCACAGATGTCTTAAATGAAAATACGCCTTTTGTGACTTAGGCAAAAGTTTCTGTGACTACCAAAACTTATATACACACATACTTACTCTGTTGAGTCAAGTGAGTTCATTTTGCTTTTCACTCTAGCTTGTCATACAGAGCCAAATATACCATGAGAAAAAGGGATTCTCTTCTTTGCTTTATTGCAATCTGAGGCTCAGTCTCCTGTTCAAGAACTGGAAGTCTGAAGATACATTCTTTCAGCTGCAAACTGAGCACATTAGCATGGAATATTGCATGGAACAAAACACAGAACTCACAACACACTAATTTTACAGAGCCTCCTTTCAGAATAGGATCCCCTCATTTGGTACTGGTCCACCCAGTAACACAAAATAATGCAAAACTCTGGTTGTCTAGGAATGACTTCTGAAGATCTAGGGAGAATTAGAGACACCAAAGATCCCATTTCTAATGAGATTTTCATTCAATTCAGGCCATAAAAAAGGAAGTAAAAAGGACCTTTATCAATTTGTTTAAGTTACTTGCAGATGCAAGGCAAATGATTAAAAGTCCAATTCAAGGAATTACTGAGAACATACTATTCCCGCTAAGTCACTGAGTATCAAGAGCACCACAAAACATTCCTTGCTGATATTTTTCTTATTGTCATGTCCAGTAACATCTGTTTAAAAAATAATAGTGAAATGACCTGAATGCCTTCATTAGTGTTTCTGATGTCTATTGTGTTTTCATTTAGCAACAATCTCTAAATGGGAGATTCTATTACCAGCAGTAAACACAGATCTTATCAGGTGCCCATCACCACACCTCTGCTGCAGCTGTGTGTTATGTTAATGCCTTTCCCCTTCTCTTCATTCCTGAAATGTAGCAAGATTAGATACATATTTGGAATAAAATGTATTTTATTCAAAAAATAAAAGGCAAAGGACATAAAAGGCAAAAGAAATAAAAATTTGAGAAAGCAGCAACTCATCTGAAAAACTGCTGAAAAGATAATCTGAAATGATCTCCCAAACTTTGAAGATACTATAATAAAAGTTTCTGAGTAAAGTGGAAAGGAATTCTAAAAATCCAATTCATACTTTTAAGGTGCTCTTAAACAGCATATAGTCCTAGTCTGAAACCATGATCTTCCTGAGCTTTATTTCTAGTTACAGCCCCATCATTCAGTGGCAACTGCCTGAAAGGTGTCCTGGTGAGATTCTAAATGTTGTTTCAAATGTATTATGAGGAAGAAGAGAAGCTATGTTTTGTCACCTAATAAATATTACCTGATTCCTCCTGACATTGCTTATTCATGCCCCCATTCACAGAATATTACCTATACAGAAAGGTGTTCCTGAAGCTCTCCTGGATCAAAGGGGAAGAAAAAGGTCAGAACATGGAGGCAAGGTTAGTCACCAACACAAAACATTGTCATATTTCATGCATTTCTTGTGAACTATTAAGGTGATTTCCCATAAAACATAAAAGATATTAAAAATTTGCTTCTAACCTACAAGGTCCTTCATGAATATAGCTTATTTTATTTAATTGGTGGCTATTCTTGAATTCCACTTTAGACTTTGAGTCTTTATGAAACTACTTGCCAAAATGCTTGTAGGCATATGTAATGGTTCAGACCCAGCTGGCAGCTAAGCATCATGCAGCCATTGGTTCACTCCCCCCCGCCCAATCTTCTGTTGGAATGAGGAGGAGAATCAGAAGAAAAAGGTAAGACCCATAGATTGCTACAAGGAAGTTTACTAAGACAATAAAGAAAGAGGAAAATAATGGAAATACTAATAAAAGAATATACAATTCAATTTGCTCCCCACCTGGAACACAATGCCAAGCCCATTCCCAAGTAGTAATCCCTCCTTCCTGGCCAGCTCTCCTCCTTATATACAGAGCATGATGTCATGTTATCGAATACCCCTTTGGATCAACTATCCCAGCTGTGTCCCATCCAAGGTTCTTGTGAAAATTAACTCTATCCCAGCTGAAAATCAGGCTAACATATTTTGACTTTTGTGACTGGGAAATCAGTACTGAATAGAATGGCATATTCCAACTCACCAGTTGTCTATTTAGTAGACATGGTAGCAGACATGACCCTGATATGTACACCCTCCAGACTTCATACTGAGTCACCAAGCCACAGCTTACAGAACTACAGCATTATCAAAGCCTTTATTAATTATTCCTTCAAGGATCTTGAATTCTCTATTCAGTACCTCCTCTCTACGTCTCTGATTTTATCAAAGCTATGAATAACACATCCCTCTTTCTATTGTTTACATCAATCTTTAATCTCTCAAAAAACATCTTCCCTTGAATCGCAACTATTTCAGATGGCAGTGAATATGAATGTCATTGTAGTCTCAGGAGCTAAGGTATGAACATACTTTCACAGTACTTACACTATTATTTTTAAATAAAAACTCACAACAAATAAGATTTTGTTTAAAATTAGCCCCTAAATTAAGTAGATTTCTGTGTAATGCCTTAAACTTCCACACATTAACAATTTTCAGTTGCAGCCCCAGAATTTAGTTTTAAAAGGGTCCTAATGAGGTCCAAAGCATCTGCCCTATGAGGAAAAGCTGAGTGAACTGGGGTTGTTCAGCCTTGAGAAAAGAAGACTAAGAGGGATCTGGTTAGGTTTTTTTTAATATCTGAAGTGTGGGAGACAGAGGGAAATGGCCAGCCTCGTTTCAGCTGTCTGTTGAGACAGGACAAGGGGCAATGGACACAAATTAGAGCACAGGATGTTCTGCACCAATACACAGAACTTTTTCACGCTGCTCGGGGGGCTTGTGGAGTCGTCTTCTCTGGAGATGATATTCAAGACACTTCTGGATCCTGACCTGTCCTAGGAAACCTGTTTTGTCAGGGCGTTGGACTCAGTAATCTCTGGAGGTCCCTTCCAACTCTTAAAATTCTGTGATCTGTGATTCCTATGTTAATTCCATGGTCTTTCTCCAGTTATGCACTTTCCACATGTATAACTTTAAAAGTTGATTTAAGTGCTTATTATCAAGAATTGGACATACATGTATCTGGGTTCTCAAACAACATTTTTACCTAGGTTTCACCTTTAGTTAACATTGGGCAAAAAAAATCTTATTTACAAACAGGTTTTATGAAAACAGAGAAGAAAAAGCAAGAAAGTGAACAAAAATATAGCAATATTATGTATCTCATAAAGAGAAGGTAATTAAAACAATGGAGAGCATTTCATCACCAAAAAAGTTAAATATTTCCTTAATACATAATGGATGAGAGGTTGTAACATCCACAGATGATCTAGAGGAACATTTTGTACCAATATGAAAAATAAAATCATTTGGACCATCCATCATTATCAAGACACACAAGGAATCCAAACAGCAGAGAAAAGTGCTGTACTGTGCTCTGGTGGACAAATGCAAATAATTCATTTGTATTATGTTCAGTTTAAAAAGCATATTTAAGGAATTGCCCTTTTTGTTTAGTACGAGTTAAATATAAAAATATTACAAAGTTTCCAGTCTTCAAAATTTTACATGTATATATTACTTCAGGGTGGGTTTTTTTTACATTAGGAGTTGCAAATAATTTACCAGGACATACTGCAATTGTGTGTTGCTTAACATTCTCATCAAGTTGAGGCTGAGGGGCTTTCTGCTCATTCCCGTGCATTTCTCTGTATAAGAAGTAACATTTCCTTTCAGTCAGAACAACTCTTATTGTAGCTCTATAGGAGATATCTCATGGGCTACGCTGTTAGAAGGTTAGGGTAGCCTGTGAGAGCTGGCTAGCATTTAAACAGTGCTTCTTGCAAGCCCAGGATCAGTGCATCCCTTTGAGCAAAAAATCAGGAAAGAGTGGCAGAAGACCTGTGTGGATGAGCAGGGAGCTCATAGGTAAACTGAAAGGGAAGCAGAAGGTCTATAAATTCTGGAAAAAGGGTCTGAACACCTGGGAAGAATAGAAGAATGTTGTCAGGGCCTGTAGGGACTCGACCAGGAAGGCTAAAACCCACCTGGAAATGAAACTGGCAGGGGACATAAAAGATAATGAAAGGGGATTTTTAGATATGTCAATAGTAAGAGGTTGACTAGGGTTAATGTGGGTCCCCTGCTGAATGAGGCAGGTTTCATGGTGATGGAGATGCTGAGAAAGTGGAGATACTGAATGCTTTCTTTGCCTCGGTCTTCACTGCAAAGACCCCTGGGGACCCGCAGACACTGGAAGAATGTAAGAGAGTTTGGGAAATGAAGAGCTTCCCTCTGGTTAAGGTAGGGGTGGTCCAGAGGGATTAATGCAAACAAATCCATGGGCCCGGATGGGATACATCCACGTGTGCTGAGGGAGCTGGCAGAAGTGATTGTGGAGCCGCTTGCTATCATCTTCGACAGCTCTTGGAGAACAGGAGAAGTACCTGAGGATTGGAGGATAGCCAATATCACTCCTGTCTTCAAAAAGGGCAAGAAGGAGGATCCAAGCAACTATAGGCCAGTCGGTCTCACTTCTGTCCCTGGAAAGGTGATGGAACAGCTTGTTCTGGATGCCATCACCAAGCAACTGGAAGAGAAGAAGGTCATGAGGAGTAGTCAGCATGGATTCACCAAGGGGAGATCGTGCTCGACCAATCTAATAACCTGCTATGATGTCATCACCAGCTAGGTAGATGGAGGGAGAGCACTGGATGTCATCTACCTTGATTCAGCAAGGCTTTTCATACCGTCTCCCATGACATCCTGATAGAAAAGCTGAGAGTATAGGATAGATGAGTGGACAGTGAGGTGGGTTGAGAACTGGCTGTCGGACCGGGCTCAGAGGGTCGAGATCAGTGGAGTAGAGTCCGTCTGGAGACCTGTGACTAGCAGTGTTCCCCAGGGCTCAGTGTTGGGTCCAGTCCTGTTTAATATCTTAATCCATGACCTCGATGAGGGAATAGCATCCACCCTCAGCAAGTGCCGATGATACAAAGCTGGGAGGGGTGGCTGACATGCAGGAACACTGCGCTGCCATCCAGCGAGACCTGGACAGGCTGGAGAGCTGGGCAGGGAGAAACCTAATGAAATTCAACAAAAGCAAGTGTAGAGTCTTGCACCTGGGGAGGAATAACCGTCAGTATCAGGCTGGGGGATGACCTGCTGGAGAAGAGCTCTGTGGAGAAGGACCTGGGGGTCCTGGTGGATGACAGGTTGGCCATGAGCCAGCAGTGTGCCCTGGTGGCTAAGAGAGCCAATGGGATGCCTAGTTGCATTAAGAGGAGTGTGGCCAGCAGGTCAAAGGAGGTGATCCTCCCCCTTTACTCTGCCCTGGTCAGGCCCCACCTGGAGTATTGTGTCCAGTTCTGGGCTCTCTGGTATAAAAAGACAGGGATCTCCTGGAAAGAGTCCAGAAGATGATTAAGGGCCTGGAGCATCTGCCCTGTGAGGAAAGGCTGAAGTAGCTGGGACTGTTCAGCCTAGAGAAAAGAAGACAGAGGGGGGACCTAATTAATGTTTATAAATATCTTAAGTATGGGATGCAGGAGGAAGTGGCCAACTCCTTTTCAGTGCTGTGTGGAGACAGGACAAGAGGCAATGACTGCAAGTTGGAGCATAGGAAGTTCTGCACTAACATGCAGAAGAACTTTTACACAGTGACGGTGACAGAGCCCTGGGACAGGCTGCCCAGGGAGGTTGTAGAATCTCCATCTCTGGAGACATTCAAGACCCGTCTGGATGCCTATCTGTGCAATATGAGCTAAGGAGCTGCTTTGGCAGGGGAGTTGGACCTGATGATCTCTTGAGGTCCTTTCCAACCCCTGTGATTCTATGATTCTATAGTAAAATGCAAGTAGAATAGGATGATGTCACAAATTTGTAATTGGAAGAAAGGCAGAACTGGAAGACTTTAAAGAACACTTTGTCTATTATGGTGAAATTTGGCTAAATGAAAACTACTGATTTAAATTTAAAGTGCTGTCTTATGCAGAAATAAACATGCAGCATCTCGGGAAATAACCAAGAAGAGCCCTGTGGTCTACTTATTGTTCTTAGATATTTACTGGATTCTGGGACTGAAGACACAGAACTTTCATGTTCTTGTTCATCATTCAAACATGCAGAGACAGGTGTTTGCACTTTCTTTTCAAAAGAAAAAGAAATTAATAAGATGTAGGATTTCATAGATGATATCAGCAGTTTGCCAATAGATGTTTTGGGATTATAGCTGGTACCATCACCCCTCAACCTATTTATTTAGAAGCTCTGCACCATGCTGGGTGAAGCTCCGCTTCCTGTGGTGTGCAGTGCATATGGTTCGTATTTTAGTCATTCTTTCTTTTGGAGCAACTTGTTCTCCAGCCATGACAGCACCAAACCATTGGATCTTCTTTAAAGACTTATTTTGAGCATCTATAGAGCATATGACATATCCATAATCCTCTGAGGAATCAGATTTGAGACCTTAAGGCCAGGTTGAATGTACCTTTCAGCAATCTGGTCTCCTGGAGGGTATCTCTGCCCATGACAGGGGCAGTGGAACTAGATGGTCTTTAAGGTCCCTTTCAACACAAAACATTCTGGGATTCTATGATTCTTAACTTGTAGGTACTGCAGTATCACTCAAGACAAATTGTCTCATTTCAGTATAAGACAGTAACAGAGCCAGATCATTTACAATACCAAGAGATATGAGTTGGCCAATTTGTTTCAGTGGAAGGATCTTTCAAGTCTCTATCAAAACTAGAACAAATAGCATGTATTTAAGTGCTAGGCTTATTGCCAGTGTAAAAGACATTATTCTAACTCAAACTCATTTGACTAAAATACAGCTAAGAAGCTTAGCAACTGCAAACACCTCTTTTTGCTTTTAGAAATCTGTCTTCATTGCATGATGTATATTGATTTATTGAGAAATCCAGATGGTTACTATCCACTTGGATAAGTCAGCTTACATAAACTTTAAAATCCATTTTGAAATACCATATGGAGTATTTTGTTGTTGAAAAGAAGGCCAATTTAGGGGTTTGTTAGAAAGACAAACTAATCCTTTCTGTCAATGGGGAAAAAGAGACAAACACATTAATATTTTGGGAACCAAAGACAGTATGTGAAAGCATGGGTCTTTATATTTTGTACAGGTTGTCTTTCTACTGTGTTCTATGTTTACAGTATGAAGTTTAACAAGGGTAAGTCTCGGATCCTGCACCTGGGAAGGGGGAACCCTGGCTGCACATATAGACTGGTGGATCAGGCTCTGGAGGTCAACCATGCTGAGAGGAATTTAGGGGTCTTGGTGACAGCAAGTTACATGAGTCAGCAGTGTGCCCAGGCAGCCAGGAGAGCCAACTGTATCCTGGGGTGCATCAAACATGGCATTGCTGTTCAGTCCAGTCCCGCTCTATGCTGTGCTGATGCAGCCTCACCTTCGGTACTGTGTGTACTTTTGGGTGTCACAGTACAAGAGGGATATAAAAATATTGGAGGATGTCCAGAGGAGGGCAACAAGGATGGGGAGGGTCTGGAGGGAGAGGCTTATGAGGGGAAGTTGAAGTCTCTTGGTTTGTACAGCCTGGAGAAGAGGAGGCTGAGGGGAGAGCTCCTCACAATCTGTGGCTTCCTGACAAGGGGGAGCAGAGGGGCAAATATCAATCTCCTCTCTTTGGTGACCAGTGATAGAACCCAAGGGAACATCATGAAACTGAGACAGGGGAGGTTTCGGTCAGATGTAAAGAAGAGGTTCTTTACTGAGAGGGTGGCCAGGTACTGGGACAAGCTCCCTGGGAAAGCGGTCACAGTGCTGAGCTTGGCTGAATTCAAGAAGTGTCTGAATGATGCACTCAGTCGCATGCTCTGACTTGGCCGGTCCTGTGTGGAGCCAGGATTTGGACTTGATGGTCCTTATGGGTCCCTTCAAAGTCAGGATATTCTGTGATTCTATGGTTCTATGAATGTGAAGGTGAGGTCTGATAGATACCAAACAGCAATTATATTTTTTATTTGATGGAAAACTTAGCAGATTTCAAAATATACTTGTTAGTATTCATGTACTCATGTGAGCTGAATGAACTGGTTTACTTGTCTCTGTTTAATCCTCTAAATACCAGCTTTCCTGGCAGTTTGCTTCTTCTATTTGGTTATCATTTTATTTTTCAGATGGATCATGCCATGAAAGTCAATGTTTGTCAGATGGACAGGAATTTTTGTAATTTTAGGACCATTTCCAGCTACAAGATTTACAGCTGGCAGAGAAAATAGCTATGTTTCATCTTAAATTGTACTTGGTATTGAAAGAAACTGCTCAATTATTAGCAGTATAACTTTAAGACTTTAAGCCACAAACTGGTAATTTTTATAATGGAATTTAATGGGGTAAGAAGGAAAGTCTTGCAGGTTTAATGAAATGTATCTGTATAAGACTCAACTTGATATAAAACATTTTAAACTGTACATTAAAAAGCATTGCCTTTCAGCCACGAGCATAGAAACACTGAATAAACACCCCCTCAAAATGTTCATTTCCCTGACTCTTAAATAAGAGATATTTCAAGATCCAAGTGCCAGACGCAGAAAAGGCCACTTCTGTAATGGGCAGATATTCACAAAACATAAAGGTCTAATTAAAAAAAAAGATGATAAAGTTTCTTTCTGAAAGCTGAGAAGCTGTTAATTGTTATAGTAAAAGAAGTAAAAAAGAGAAAGAATTTGTTGTTTACTTCCAAGTCAGATACGTAATGGATGAGGCCAATAGAATGTAAACAGGAATAGCCAGTGGGATTTCTTTATGAACAGGCAATAATATCACTGATGTTTGTTACTTTTTATAGTGAAGTCAAACTTTCTGATGATTTAGTTACCCCATGTCTGTCTTTTTGTTGTGTGTGAGCAAAGGATTGAGTCAAAGCTCAGGTGATGTAATGACTAGGCAGTTATTTAGTAGGGCTAGCCAGCAGCCCAAAACTTAGATGATTGTGTTGTTATAAAATAAACCAACCAGTATCATACCTGTTCCAGAATAGTTCCAGAATAGTGCTTCAAAAAATAAATATTTCTATTTCCTTCTTATTGGCTGTACCCTTTTTTCCCCAAATATTACCATTCATCAACCTCAGATTCTCAAGCAGCAAGAAAATTAAAAGCAGTAACTGACGGTAAAATTATCTTCTTTTGGTTTTATTGGGTAAAGTAACATTTCTCACTTCAGTATTGAGAAAACTGTAAGCTATAGTGATATTATTTTAATAAATAAATAACTTTTGCCACACATTTGCATCTAATCTCTGTATTTGGATTGCACTACTATGAATGTCTTCAAAGATCTCAATGGAACAAGGTCAGGGGTCAAGGGGAATAGGAGGAAGTCAATTATTTATTTTAAATAAAAAGTAGAAACTGAAAAATTTGTCTTCATTCATTTTCAGGTTTCTCATCTTCCAGGTGTGTATGAGCCATAGTATACAGTTCATATTCAGCAAGCCTTCCTACATATTAATTTCACTGACTAGGAATCACAAAAACACATCTGCAGCCATTTAAAAACACTTTACAAGTAAAATTATGGTATTTATAGACTATTCTACCTTTCTCTCATTGTGTATGGTATAAATCTGGATGGTAAGTGGGATGACATTACTCCCCTGATCAAACTTCTTCTGAAAAGGAAATAGGAAAATTATTTACCCAAAACACATTGTATATTTTTTCACTAGTTTATAGAGAAGTCTTAAAAAAAAACCCTCACCAAAACCTAACAAAAAATTAAAAGAAATATTAAGGAAAAGTATATAATCTAGGTTATGTTTTCAATGTGTAGCATGCTAGAAAGCTCTAGAAATGCTGGAGTGTGAACATGAGGTCATTGAGATCAAATCTAGTTGCCTTAAATCCTTTTCCAGCAAAGGAAACACACATTATCATCTGTCTCTGTCAATAAGCCCATTTTATTATCTCAGTTGATTTTTAAAGATCACACTGAAAAACATTTCATCTCCTGAAACATTTTCTGTCTTTAACCGCTGTTGGTGTGTGCAGAAGAAGAATCCTGTGCATATTACACAGTGTGCCTGTAAATTTAGGCTTGAAACTTCATCTCAGTGACTTATGTACCGGAAAGCTGCCACCAATAATGTCACATAAAGCAGGACTGTTCTTCTTATTTATTGCATTCAGAATGTTTTATGTTGATCCCATTATATGTCCCATCATCCATACTTACTCCCAAATCAGCAGGTTAAACATAAAATAAATATTAAAATATTTCTGCTTATCTTTATGGACTCTAATAAATCTTTCTGCCTCACAGTGAGGAACAGCAGAGAACATACATATAACAAATATCAGGTGGACGCAGGCGGTCTACAACAAAGAAAAAAGAACCCATCCTGTCATTGTTGAATCTTGGAATACAGGATACAGCTTGAGCATCCAAAGGTTTATGGCCAAGGTCAAAAAGAAGCAACAAGCATGTGGATCTTCTTGGAGACATGCTGTCTTCCCCTTCTGTCATCTGAAATATTCACTGAACGTAATTTGGGAAAAGAACTGCTTAGAAACTCATCCCTGATATTCTCATATGTTGACCATATACAATAGAGGTGTATTACACACTTCATGGAGATAGCCTCAGGAAGCATAAAATTGTTGATAAATGTGAATGTATATATACAGCATGGAAATTATGTATTGATACAAAAGTTCCAAGTTCAATTGTGCTGCAATTGTGATTTAATTCAAGCTTTCCTTGCATACATCTGTAATGCAGTCATGACACGGGCAACACAGCATTGACCCACTAGTGCAATCTTCCTCTTATATGTTGTAATCACCCATTCCAAAGGCTCCTTATAGGTTGTCTGGGAGCACCTTTCACTAATGTCTGGCCTGGAGGCAGCCCTCTATCAGCTTTGTGATATTTTTTCTTGTAAACTAGTACAAGAGACCAACTGAATTGCAAAAACAGGATCAAGACTTAAATGTTTAAATGTAACACAAAAAATTACTTTTTCTCAGTGCACCTATCCTAACACAAAAGCAAGTAATCCTATTCTATGCTGTATGGCTCTCAATAGTGAGAAAAGCACTTTATTCACTTCCCATACACTGTTGGTTCTGCAAATAAACCCTATGCTCTAATGTAAGTCAATGGGAAAAGGAACCTTTTTCTTTGCATTAACAGTTCCCTGAGAAACCAAATACATGCTAAAAATATCTTGTTGTTTGCATATCTGAAGCTGCATCAGCTCATCTGTAAGCCTCTTGGTACCCTTAATCTCAATTAAAAAGTACAATTGTTACTTCAGCTCTGACAACTCCTACAGAGTGCCAGCATGCTATAACTAATGTAAAACAATTTTCTTTCTCTCCATTTTCTCACTACATGTCACTCTCCTATCTTTTCAAAGTCTAAAAAGGTTAGCTGGCTTTTGCTGCCTTTGCTAAGCGCCCACAGAGAATCCTGTGCTGAATGCTCACATGGAAAGTACAATAGCACACACCTCTGCTTCAATTTCAAAAGAGTCTGAATATTGTCAGCATTTTCTTTGTGTGGCTTTTTAAAGTTTCCTTTGGTTTTATAGGCTGATCAGGGAGTTTTTTCTGCTTTCACCAATATCGTGTATATTTTTTCTTTCTCTATAAGCAAGAATTTGTTTGACAAATGTGACATGGCCAAGATCTTAAGAAACTTGTTGTGCATTTTACAAGTGGAAACATTGAGATAAAATCCACAAATTATATAAAATTTATAGACAAAACTTTTCTTTGATTTTTCTGAATATATATACAAAAGGAGACTTTTAAATGAGTTAACGAGGTGTACTGCAAACTAGGATGTGCACATCATCTTTCTTCTTTGATGTTCATTCTTCAAGTTATTTTTAAAACTGCATAAAAGAGTTCTATTTTTAGATTAAACTCTGTGTTCCTTCTAGTCAGGTTTGGTATTAACTTAAAGTAGTTTACCATTTGTATTAATTTCTACTACAAATCACAAACTCAATTTTGTAAATGGTAGTTGATAAATCAAATCAAAATAAGACACTGCAAAATATCATTTGGTTTAAGCAAGTCAGAAAGTAATTTTTTACTGTATCTTAAAACCTATAAAACTGTATGCAAGAACATAATACAACATCATTAGCGGGAGAAAAAAATAAATTAAACACACAGTAGTACACCTGTACAGATATTTAGGATGGTTGCAAAACTGTAAAACACAATCTAGTATATCCCCCTCTACCCTGCCCTGGTCAGGCCCCACCAGGAGTGTTGTGCCCGGTTCTGGGCTCCCGGCTATAAAAAAGACAGGGATGTTCTGGAAAGAGTCCAGAGGAGGCTACAAAGATGATTAAGAGCCTGGAGCATATCCCCTATGAAGAAATGTTGAGTGAGGTGGGGATGTTCAGCCTTGAGAAAAGGCTAAGAGAGGATCTTATTAATATTTATAAATATTTCAAGTGTGGGACACAGGGGGAAATGGCCAACCCCTTTTCAGTGGTCTGTGGAGACAGGACAAGGGGCAATGGCTGTAAACTGGAGCACAGGAAGTTCCGCACCAACATGCAGAAGAACTTTTACACAGTGAGGGTGACAGAGCCCTGGCACAGGCTGCCCGGGGAGGTGGTGGAGTCTCCTTCTCTGGAGACATTCAGAGACGCCTATCTGTGCAATATGAGCTAGGGAACGTGCTTTGGCAGGGGGGTTGGACCCGATGATCCCTTCCAACCCCTACGATTCTGTGATCAGAGCAGTCCTTATAAATATGCTTTACCCAGTCTCTTTTTCACATGCTGAACAGTGTTATAATAGACAATTTCATATGATGACGATGTAAAAAAGCCCAATTTACTCACATATGCAAACAATCCAAGCTTAGTAAAGGAAAACACAGAATCCATTATAGTAAAAGTTGTAAGCCCAGCTATTGACAACTACAAGCATTCTTTTCTGAATATTTTGGTACATCTATGAAGGCTATAAAATATTCTGACTTGTCTCTGACGATTTAATATTGCTCTTTATGCACCATTTATATCTATTTCTTACAACAAAGCAAGTAGGAAAGTATGGCAAAAGAAAGCAGATGTAATTTGAAAGGTGTAACAATTGCTTTAGCAATTTCCACATGTGTGTCTTTACCTTTTTTTTAAAATGTTTACCTGATTTGCAGCCCATTACTTTGGGATGAATCATGTCCCTTTTGTGTCTGGTGGAAGATGGATTCCACAGCGTCCCAACCATGAGTGGGACACCTCATTGCCTGGATGCCTTTCACATGCTCTAGAAACTGTCTTGGAGATAGGAAAATTACAGGAATGTTGCATGGTTGTTTAGGGATGAGGTCAGGAAGGCCAAAGCACAGCTGCAGCTAAACTTAGAAAGGGATGCCAAGAAAAAGAAGAAGGGCTTCTACAAGTATATAAACCAGAAGAGGGAAGTTAAAAAAGTGTACTACCACCACCATTCCCATCCTGATAAGCGACAATGTTGAACTGGTGAAAACACATGAGGAAAAGACTGAGGTTCTCAACAACTTTTCTGCCTTGATCTTGACTGCCGTCCTCTTTCTTCATCATTCTTGAGTTGATGTACCACAAGATAGGGACCAGGGAGAGAGAGTGCCTCCAACTGTAAGTGAACACAAGGTTCATGACCACCTGGAGAACCTGTACTGGGACCAGTGCTGTTTAATATCTTTATTAATGGTGTTGACAGTGCGATTCAGTGCACCCTCAGAAAATTTGCTGATGACACAAAGCTGAGTGGTAAAGTTAATGTGACAGAGGGACAGGATGCAATCCAGAGGGACCTGAACAGGCTGGAGAAGAAGGCCCAGGTGAACCTCATGGGTTCAACAAAACCAAGTGCAGGGTCCTACACCTGGGTCAGGACAGCCCCTGTTATCTATACAGGTCAGGAGATGAAGTGTTTGAAAGCAACCCTGAGGAAAGACATGAGCCACCAAAGTGCAAATAGCTGGGGAAAAACTGTTCACAAGGGCATGTAGGACAAAGGGTAAAGTTTTTAAACTAGAAAAGGGGAGATTTAAGGTGGATATTAGTTGAAAGTTTGTCAATATGAGGGTGGAAGATCACTGGAAAGGGTTGCCCGGAGAGGTAGTGGAGGTCCCATCCCTGGAGATATTCAAGGTCAGGCTTGATGGGGTTCTGAGTGACCCTGTCTAGTGAAGATGTCCCTGCTTACTGCAGGGGGGTTGGACTAGATGACCTTTAAAGGTCCCTTCCAATCTTACACATTCTATGATTCTATGATAAGATGGAATGGAAAGTTGAACAGTCTAAAATTGTATGGTCATATGCATGGCTTATGAATATACATAGATATATGTGTCTGTATGTGAAGCCTTTATGGGAAGGACTCATACTGGAGAAGTTCATGGAGGATTGTCTCCTGTGAGAGGGACCCCATGCTGGAACAGGGAGGAAGAAGGTGCAGCAGAAAAAACATGTGATGAACTAATTCCAAACCCCAATCCCCCATCCCCCATCCCTTTGTGCCACTATGGGGAGGATATAGATAAATCAAGAATAAAGTCAAGCCTGGGAAGAAAGGATAGGTGAGAAGAAGGTGTTTTAAGATTGTATTTTCTTTCTCATTATCCTACTCTGGTTTGATTGGGCAAATAAATTAGATTAATTTTATTACATTTTGAGTCTGGTTTGCCCATGATGTTAACTGTTGGATAACCTTTTCGTCTCTTTACCCTCATGACCCTTTCATTATAGTTTTTCTCCAGCCCAGAAAATGTGGGCAGTGATACAGCAGCTTTGGTGGGCATCTGGCCTCCAGCCAGGGTCAACCCTCTACTGTACATAAGTATATATGTGTGTCTATGAATGTGTATATGGAGACAGTCTCATGTATAAGTTATATAACCTTATTAATACATACATAATATAATTTTAGATACGTTAGATATGCTTTACCTTCTTTTTATCACAGGAGTGAGAATTGTCATCAGGAAAGCAGACAGTTTGACTTTGCTAGGGATCATGAAATGATAAACAGAAGGCAAGTGTGGTGAAAATCAGATAGGCTTGGCCTTCAGCATATCTTTGATATCTGTCAGTTTGGCAATGGAATTAAATGATTCAATCTCCACAGGGATACTGTGATTTCCCTGTCCTTGATTCTCTGGTTTAAGAGCAAGAAATAAGCTGAATTATCTCAACAGTCAAATAAACGCATTACTTTCTGTGGTAACAGCACTATCTCCCATCAAAATATGTATGAGACTTAGCATTACCAGAGTGCAGCTGAACTATGTAGCTCAATTCTTCATGGTGTTTTCAAAGACATCATCTTAGATCAAGCCAGTCATTGATAGATGTGATTAAGGCAGACACAGCAAAATACATGCAATATTAATAACATTTTAAACTTTCCTAATCCATGAGAACATGAAAGTGTCAGAAGTTCCTAAATACATAATCTACATAAAAACAGGTTTAATTCTGTTAACTGTTGAGTCTTCCGTTATAGGACACACAGGTCTGAAAGGTTCTCTTGCATTTTAACCTCTGCTATCCCAGACAGACACTTCACTGAGTTTCATAATTACATAAAGTTCCAAAACTCAGTCTCATGGCAGGAACACCAAAAGCTACTTTTTGGCATTGCTTCAATCTCTAAATTTCAGGAATAAATAAAAGGCCATGGCACTATTAATTATGGGTTAAAGTGTTTGCTTTCACAATGGAAAACAAATTAAAGAGAAGTTTTTCAGTTTTCTGCTGACTGCCTTTCTAGAAGGAAACCATGCAGACTGAAAGGCAACATTGAAAAGTGTGATGTTTGTTTGGCCTTCTGCTACTAGGCTTCCAGAAAACTGCTCAAATATTTGTATTGTGCACTGGTGTATTCTATTACCTCTTTGCAAGTTGGAGGCACGAAGTAGTCATCAGTAGCATTTCAGATGATCATAGCAATACATTCATTGTGCATGTGAGCTATGCAAAAGTCCAAATCCTGCTCAAAAAAGGGATTTTTTTCCATTGAAAACAGACACTTTCATCTCTTGACTTCTCAAAATACAGTTGAAGAATAGAGAGACGCACATTACAGAGCTGGTATTTTCACCATTGTCTGCTTCAATTGCATTTCTTTCTGTTCTCATCCAGCAGCAGACAGGAATTCTTTGAAGCAAGGTTTCAATTTTCAGCTGGTTATATTATTTTTCTCTAATGAAGCAGAATCACACTCTGATTGGGCAACAGAGTGCAGCAGATTTTATATGCACATATCTTTCCAAATGTGAGCTACTATATGTGCTTCAGTAGCTTAGAAACAGATTAGACATTACACTGATCATAAAACAGGTAGTGATTAGAGATTTTTGGGAACGTTTTGGGTCACAGTTTTGCAGAGGAGGGCCTAGGTACCTGAAAAAATACTAGCAATACAGCTTCATGATTAGATATCTCATAGTGCACTATAAATTTAGCTCTTGAAAACAGAATGATATAGTGAGCTACATCAGTGATTGTATATGGTGAATAGAAAAACTAGGTATGCTTTGTTTCTTTCCAATTGTGTTATTGCAGCCAGGGGCAGCCATGTGTTTTTCTGCAGAATATCCCAGAAGAATACAATATAGATGATGGTAAATCTAGTCCCTATGACAAATTTCCTAATACTTTTTTATTAAAAAATGGATAATAAATCCTATTGACCAAATTACTAGGTATCAACTTGTAATTTAAAAAAAATTATCCTGACTATAGTTCCACATTTCTACTAAGGACCAAAGCAGAGAAGTACTATTACATGTTACAATTCCAAAGCATGTTAGTTGTCTGATATCTTCACAAAGTCTATCATTTTTTCTAACATCTTTAGGTCACAGAGATCAGGGAAAGTACTGGATGACCTCGGATAGGTAAATACTGCACCCGTCTACATAAAGATCAACAAAGTGATCTCTGATACTACCCAACAATTTGGTCTTACTTCATTCCCTGATAAACGGTCTCATGAAACATCCTCATGGAAGCTGTTTCCAGCCACAAGAAGGTGTCCTAGTTTTGACTGACATAATTTTCTTTCTAGTAATCAGGATAGTGTTGTGTTTTGCATTTAGTATGTGAAGAAAGCTGGTAACACACTGATGATTTTAGTTGTTTCTAGGTAGTGGTAGCATCTTCACTAAGTCCAGGACTTTTAAGCTTCACACCCTGCCAGATGCATGGGAGAGCTGGGAGAGCACAACCAGGATGGCCAAAGAGATATTCCTTGTGACATCATGCTCCAAATATAACTGAGATGGCTACCTGGGAGGTGGGATTGCTGCTCTGAAACAGACTGGACATCTGATTGCTCATTTTTTCCTTTTGCATGTGGTGATGCATTTGTGTATCACATTGTTATTATCATTGTTATTGACATTATCATCTTCCTTTGCAATCCTATTAAACTCTTTATCTGAACCCACTTTTTTTTTTCCATTCTCCTCTACATCCTTCTGCAGGGGGAGGGTTGAGCCAGTGGCTGCCTGGTGTTCACTTACTGGCTGGGGTTAAAACATGACAGAGGGGACTGGGAAAAAAGCCAACATGGATTTACCAAGGTTAAATCATGTTTGATCAGTCTTATTCTATGATGAAGTAAGCTGCTTGGTCAGTGACAGGAGAACCATGGCATCACTTACCTTGAATTTACCAAGGTTTTTGACACACCCTCCCACAGCTTCCTTGCTGACAAGCTGGTAATATACTAATGAGAAATGGATGATGTTCCATTTGATGTTATGGGTGGAAAACTGGCTAAATAGTTGTCAAAAGGTAGTGGTCAATGACTCAAAGTCAAACTGGTATATCACAGAATTATAGAATCACTAGGTTGGAAAAGACCTTTGAGATCCTCGAGTTCAACCATACATACTAAACCATATCCTTGAACACCTCATCTACCCATCTCTTAAATACATCCAGGGCCAGTGACTCAACCACCTCATTGGGCAGCCTGTTCCAGTGCCTGATAACCCTTTCAGTGAAGAATTTCTTCCTAATATATAATCCGAACCTGGCCTGGTGCATTTTGAGGCATCCCCTCATCCTAACACCTGTTCATTGGGTGAAGAGACCAACACCCATCTCTCTACAACCTCTTTTCAGGTGATTGTAGACAGTGATAAGGTCTCCCCTCAGCCTCCTCTTCTCCAGGCTAAACAACCCCAGCTCCCTCAGCCACTCCTCATAAAGTTTGGTCTCCAGCCATTTCACCAGCCTGACTGCCCTTCTTTAGACACAGTCCGGGACCTCAATGTCCTTCTTGTAGTGAGGGGCCCAAAGCTGAACACAGTACTCGAGGTGCGGCCTCACCAATGTCGAGTACAGGGGTACAATTACTTGCCTGGACCTGCTGGCCACGCTAGTTCTGATACAAGCCAAGATGCTGTTGGCCTTCTTGGCCACCTGAGCACACTGCTGACTCATATTCAGTCTGCAGTCAACCAACTCCCCCAGGTCCTTCTCTGCCAGGCAGTTTTCTAGGCATTCTTCCCCTGGCCTGTAGCTCTGCATGGGGTTGTTATGTCCCAAGTGCAGGACTTTGCACTTGGCCTTGTTGAACCTCATCCTCTTGGTCTCACCCCATCAGTCCAGCCTGTTCAGACCCCTCTGAAGAACCTCCCTACCCTCAGGCAGATTGACATTTCCTCACGGCTTAGTATCGTCCTCAAACTTACTGAGGTAACAATAAATTCCTTCATCCAGGTCATTGATAAAGATATTGAACAGGACTGGACCCAGGACTGAGCCTTGGGGTGGTAAGCAGAGCTCCTCAGGGCCAATACTGAGTCCAATACTCAATTATAAACATATTTAAATGTTTATAAATTACTCAGACAACGAGACTGAATAAACATATTTAAATGTTTATAAATTACTCAGACGACGAGACTGAAGACACCGTTTCCAAATGTGTATATAATAACAAATTGGGAGAAGAGTCGGAAGAACCACGGTGTACAGAGACAGTGACTTGGACATCTTGGGAGACTGGGCCAAGAAGAATTACAAGTTTACCAAGAAAATACAAAGTCCTTCACCTGGGATAGAAATCTCAAGCTGCAATAAAAGCTGGAACTCTCTTCTTGAGGAGTAGCTCAGCTAGAAAAGTCATCAGGGTCCCGGTGGACAGCAAACTGAACATGAACCAACAGTGAGTTCCAGTATTATTTAAGGCCAACTGTATCCTAGATAATATCAACAGGAGTACAGGCAGTATGTTAAAGAATTTGGTTACTCAAGTCAACTTGTGATTTTTAAGGCTACATCTGGAGTATTGTGTCCATTGTTCATCCTCCAGTTCAAGAGAGATATTGAAAACTTGGAGGGTCCAATTGGAGCAGAGGAGTGGTACCAGGATGATTAAAGGGTTGGAAAACACAACATACAAAGAAAGGTTTGGAAAGGAGGCTTTGTTCAACATAGACAGGGCTCAAAGGGAACCTAATGACAGTCTTTCATTGCCTAAAAAGTAGTGAGAAAGATGGACATGGTCCCGTCTCAACCAGTCATATCAACAGGGCAAGAGGCAACAGGTATAAGTTCCTTCAGGTGCAACACTGTCCGCATGTGAGAAAAATATTGTTCACTGTAAAAGCAGTGAAGTACTGTAATAGATTTCCTAGAGAAGTGGTGAAATCTACTTTGCTGGAAGTAGTCAAGACTCATTTCCACAGGGCCCAAATTATCTCATCTATGCTCCTCTTTTAACAGAAGGTTGGAGCAGGTGATCCACAGCCTGCCAGCCTAGACTTTCTATACTCTAAGGAAATTATATTAATCAGGGGGTCAGAGGGGAGATGCTCAAAATTTCATAAGTAATTATCATCCTGCAGTGGGCCATTTGTTAGTATGATTTTCCATCACTAACAAAGTAGGTGAGAATCAAGGAAGCCAGGGTGAAAGAGAAAGACCTAACATACTGTCTTTATCTTTTGACCACCTGTGGTATTATAGTGCCTATTTTAGACACCTGTCCTGTAGACCATAATCATCATGCTGCTTTGTGTTAGCTTTTAGGGACTTTGGGTGGAAAAAACCAACAAAACAACACCAAACACATGTATATACAAAAATGGTAAGGACTCCTACAGATATAATTTTCAAGGTTTTCCTATGCTCGCTCAGCCAAAAACTAGCAGGAAAACCTGTATGTTGCATCAGGTTTTCAAAGCATCTGCCACAAAATTAGAAGATTGGTTCATTTCTGAAGTATTTTAAAGTTCAAGCAGACTACAGGAATTCAAAGAACTAGGAATAAGACATATATCCCTGTAGCCCACAGCTAACCCATAAAGTTGTTACTGAGCTTGCCCAAAACTAGATGTCCTATCCATAGACTCATTTTCTCATTATGATTTTGAGATTCACGATAAACTTTATTCTGCATCACACAATGACTTTATGCTTCCCTTAACTAAACTTTCTTATAAATTCAGATAAGTGCCAATTTAGAATACTGGTAAAGTCAGTATTTATGAACACCTCTCCATAATGATCATCCAACCATTTCCAACCTGAAAAAAGTTACCAATAACACAGTGGTGTTAAAAAAAGGAAGGTGACTTAATGTAACTTCCCTTCAAGCAGATTTTGTCAGAGCCATTCCAAATATCACGTGCTAAGTCTTCAAACTTGTATATTATATTAAAATAGGTTATTGACTGCAAGCATTCATAGTGAAGACATAATACTTAAAAACTCTTTTGTCAGAAATGTTATTGTAAGCCACATAAAACTTAATCAGCTACACGCTTTGTTTAATGAAGGAAAAATGAGGATTTCTGTGCTAAATATTAATTGTTAAACAAATCATAAATGTGCGGCTGTTTAATTATCAGCATAATGCGCTTTTGATTTTCAATGTGCCTATGAATCATTAGGTCTTATTTACATATAAATCAAGGTTTGGAGGGCAGTTTTTTGGAAATCCGTAGCAAATTGTGCCAAAAAAGAAACCAGGGTAGGTCAGCCAATATTTATAGATTCCATGACAACAAGGAAAGAAAATATGTTGTATCCAATTTAGTAAATGCAAACAAACTGGTTAGTACTATTTGCTGTGCATTATCTCATGCAGGTGGTTTTTATTAATTAACTTAAAAGGAATCTCATTAAAAAATGGAACTTTCAGTTCCAGTTTTCTCATCACTTTCTCTTAATGGCACTGCTTTGATAAAAAAGAAGGAGCAGAGTGGCGCAAAAAAAAAGAATTAGTGAGAGTGGTGCAACACTTAGCCAGCAAATATTCATTTTCAACAGTGAAAAACAAGAAGTGTATACAACTTAAGGAAAAACAAATTATGAGCAGTTTCTGTAAAGTTAATGTATATTACAACCAAAATTGTCAAATATCTTACTGTATATTTTCACCTAGTATGTTCATTTTTCTTAATTTCTGTATTTCAAATTATGTTGTAATACTGAATAGGAGGAAATCTGATCTTTCAAGACTAGATTTGGTATCTTTCTAGGCAGTCCTTCAAAAAGTAACAAATAAATAAAATTAACAGCATCCCTGAATTTTGTGCCAGCAGTCTCATATCAGTCTTCTAAATAAAGGCAGTAGTTCTATTACTCTAAAATGAAGTGACTATCTATGTAAAGAAGTCATATTAATTCTCAGCTGGTTTTTTGTTTGTGCCTTTGGAAATTCAAGAGCTAGTACTGTACCTTTTGTATTCTGTTATTTTAAAAGCATTAAATTATTTTATTGTAAGGTGTCTGATAATGAATAAGCAAAAAATCACATTTTGCTTTTAATTCTCTTCTTAAGTTCCTTTTCAAGTATTAAAAAAAAAAACATAAATAAGGCAATCAAAAAGCAAGACACTAAAGTTTGGCAGTATTTGTTAGGGGTAAAAACTCACATATGTAGACTAAGCTGTACAATATACTTTGAATCATCCAGCTTGTGACCCAGTGTTCAGTTTGAAATTAGCATCACTTCAAATTAACTCAAATTACCAATACATTTAAGCTTCACCAACAAACCTAGAAAAAGGGATGTCTCTCAGCAGTGCATGCACAAGGTTTGACAGAATGACAACAACTGGTCTTCTGTAATCCATGAAGGTGTGCAAAAATCAGGTTCTTGTTCATCATATCCACCCATGGATTGTTGAATAGAGTTTGGCATTTCCCAGCTAGAACACACAAACACAAGTGTTTCCAAACAAAAAAATTTAAAAAAAAATGCTTGCTACTAACCATCTCTGGGTAGAGGGAGAAAGTGCATTCATAGGAAGAAGAGCTCTTTGTTAGAATCTTCCAGAGGCAAAGAAGAAATAAGAGCAAGGAGATGCTTCATTAGATGCTCATCAGAAATTCCAGAGGGACAAGGTCTCCAGGGAAGACCTTCTCCATCAACATCCCTCAGCACACAGAGGATCAACTAGCTGAAAATTGTGTTTAATAGCCCTCCCCTACTGGAAATTCTTTGTCTGACATACAGAAAGGGAGATGGGGATGTCACTAGGGCACTTTGTGACCCCATGAAAAACGAAAGCTGTCTGCAGCATGGAATTGACTCCTCATAATCAGGATGTGGCACAATAGTGACTTTGGGATGGCATTATCCAGAGACAAGGTTGCATAAATACCATCTTAGTGGCAAAGCACAACAGAAATAACTTTCACAGCCTTTTGTTAAAACTGCAGAAGGAAACAACTGATAGTAAGACATTGAGGAGAAAAAAGATGGTCTGCCTGTAGAGACTCAGGCTTACAACAAACCTTCCTATTGCACTGCCTTCACTCTGCACCTCTACAAGGAGCTGATAAGAGTGAGCAGAAAGTATTTGGTGATATTTTAAAAGTTACATAAGCATAGGATTTTCACAATACAGGTGGGAAACTAGACAACTGTCTGATGATGAGATATTCCTCTGGTTATTTATTCTTCCCCAAATGACATTTTCTTCTCTTTGCCCTAGAAAATATCTTCCTTATTCTGTGAAATGGCAGATAAATATTAAGGACATTTCCAAGATGGAGGGGATGTTATTTAAAATAAATCTACATGATAATTAGATTAATTCATACTCCACCTATCTCCCCTGTAAAAAAATAGAAGATTTAGTTAAAAGAAATAAGCACCCATGATTCAAACAAGTATAATTAGTCCATTCCGCCCCAACACCTTCAGGATAATTAGCACAATGACTATTATAGAGAGAATTTCTAATACAAAAAACAGAGTGAAAGTCTGCATTTTAGTTTAGTCTTTACAAACAATTCAAGGATACTTTCAGTACCTTTGTACTGAAATAGTAGACCCAGGCTGGGGTGATCCCAAGCTTATGTAGCAATGTGGAAGTGTGTCATGGCTTGGATAAGTCAAAAGTAAGATAGCTACTGATAGTGATAATGGCAGAGTATCTCTGCTAGTGAAGATGAAACAAGAATGATGCTAAGATCGAAATTTTTATAGAGCTAAGGCTAACTCCACCTTTTATTAACTCCATAGGCTCTTCCTAGGCTCTGACACACATCCCAGTAAATCACTGAATATAGGCTTTTCAATAATCCTACCCCTAACAACTATTCTGGAAACAAGAATTCAATGATAATGAGGAATTAAACACACCCTGGAATGAACAAGAGAGAGGAAGAGGTTGTGACTGAAGAGTAAAATTGTCTGAAGTAATTTATTAAATAGAGAATTCTTTACAATCCAAAACTTGTATCTTTATTGAGTCCATGCTATGGGTGAGACTCTGTGGCAGTCACATACATATACTTACATCTCCGCTGCTGCTACCCTTTACTTGAGTTGAGGTTATCTTGGACTATTTCCTGTTTTATAAAGCTTCCAGTAAGATATGATTTTCTTTAAAAAAATGGAATTTTATGTGGAAGCCCATGGTTGCATATACTCCAATGACAGAACCCCTGTCATGTCTTAAAGGAGAAAAAGGGCCAGAGGGAAAGGAATGAACAGAAATTAAACACCCCTCTAAAAATAAAAGGTACTGTCATGACTGATCTCACCTTTTTTATCAAAGCTCCATTTCCATTCCTTTCTTTTCCAAATATGAAAAACCTAGGCATTTTCAGAAAGCTTAACAAGTCATAGTTACTGATAAAGGAAGTTATTGGACTCATATTGCACATGTTCTTAGGGTTTTTTGGTTTTGTTTTATTTTTTTTACAGAAGAGCCTTTTCCAAGCTATAACATCTAGCTACATGATTTGTGATACAGCATTGTGGACAAGGGAAAAGCTATGAATGTTATGAATGTCTATCTAGACTTCTGTAAGTCTTTTGATACAAACATTCTTCTGCTAAACTGGAGAGACATGGGTTTAATGGATGGACTTGTAGATGGGCAAGGAGTTAGCTGAATGGCTGTGTCCAAATGGTTACAGTCAATAGCTCAATGAACAACCGGGAACCAGTACCCTCAAGGGTCTGTACTGGGACCACTACTATTTAGTATTTTCATCAGTAACACAGAGTTGGATTGCATGCACTTTGAGAAAGTTTGCAGACAGCACCAAGATGAGTGGTACAGTTGATATACTTAAGGGAAGGGCTGCCATCCAGATGAACCTTGACAGGCTTGAGGAGTGGGCCCATGTAAAGTTCAGGAAGTTCAACACGACAAAGTGAAAGGTCCTGTACATGGGTCAGGATAATACCCAGTATTAAGACAGACTGGGTGATAAATGGCTTAAAATCAGCCCTGTGGAGAAGGACTTGGGGATCCTGGATACCGGTAGATGAAAAATTGTGTATAAGCCAGCAATGCACACTTGTAACCCAGAAAGCCACTCACATCCTGGGCTGCATAAAAAGAAGAGTCCAGCAGGACAAGGGAAGTGACTGTCACCCTCTGCTCTCATGAGACCCCACTTGAAGTACTGCATATAGATCTGAGGCCCCAAGAAAAACATAACCTTGTAGAGAAGTTCCACAGGAAGGATACCAAAACAGTCAGATAGACGGAACACATCTCCTGTTAAAAAGACTGGGAGAGGTGGGGTTGCTCAGCCTGGAGAAGAGAAGGTTCTGTGGACATCATATTGCAGCCTTTGAATACATAAAGGGTGCTTGTAAGAAAGTTGGAGACACTTTTTATCAAGGCCTACAGTGATGGGACAAGAGGCAACAGTTTGAAAAAAAGATGGGTTTAGAATGGATGTAAGGAAGACATTTTTTACAGTGAGGGTAGTGAGATACTGGAAGAGGTTACAGAAGGTGTGGATGCCCCATCATTGGAAATTTCTAAGTCAGATTGGATGGGGCTTTGAATGACACAATCTAATGAAAGATGTCCCCACCCATGGTAGGGAGACTGGACTCAGCACTGGTGAGACTTCACCCTGAGTACTGTGCTCAGTTTTGGGCCCTTCACTACAGAAAAGACATTGAGGTGCTGGAGTGTGTCCAGAGAAGGGTGATGAGGCTGGTGAGGGGACTGAAGAATAAATGTTATGAGGAGTGGCTCAGGGAACTGGGCTTGTTTAGTCTGGAGAAAGAGAAGTTGAAGGGAGACCTAATTGCTCCCTACAACTACCAGACAGAATGATGTGGAAAGGCAGAGACTGACCTTTTCTCTCTAGTGACAAGTGATAGGACAAGAGGAAATGGTATCAAGTTACACCAGGGGAGATTTAGATTGGATAGCAGGAAAAACTTCTTCACAGAGAGGGTTATTAGGCACTGGAATGGGCTGCCCAGGGAGGTGGTGGAGTGTCCATCCCTGGAGGTATTTAAAAGACAGTTAAATGTGATGCTGAGGGACATGGTTTATTGTTGATTGGCAAGTTAGGGTGCTGGTTGGACTTGATGATCTAAAGGATCTCTTCCAACCAAGATAATTATACGGTGTTGCAGTTTAATATCTTTATTAATGATATTGACAGTGGAGTGAGTGCACCCTCAAAAAATTTGCTGATGACACAAAGCTAAATGGTGAGGTTAATGTGACAGAGGGACAGGATGCCATCCAGAGGGACCTGAGTAGGCTGGAGAAGTGGACCCAGGTGAACCTCATAAGGTTCAATAAAGCCAAGGGCAGGGTCCTGCACCTGGTTTGGGACAGCCCCTGTTATCCATACAGGTTAGGAGATGAAGTGTTTGAAAGCAGCCCTGAGTAAAAGGATTTAGGAGTTCTCGTGGATGAGAAGCTGGACATGAGCCACCAATGTTCATCTGTAGCCCAGAAGACCAACAACATCCTGGGCTGCATCAAAAGATGTGTGGCCAGCAGATCAAGAGAGGTGATTCTGCCCTTCTAACTCTGCTCTGGTGAGACCTCACCTGGAGTACTGTGTCCAGCTTTAGAGCCCTCTACACAAGAAGGATATGGACCTGTTGGTGTGCATACAGAGGAGGGCCACAAAAATGATCAAAGGGATGGAGGAATTCTCCTATGAAGATATGCTGAGAGAGTTGGGCTTGTTCAGCTTGGAGAAGAAAAGGCTCTGGGGGGACCTTATTGCGGCCTTCCAATACCTGAAAGGTGCCTATAAGATAGCTGGGGAAAAACTGTTCACAAAGGCATGTAGGAAAAGAGTAATGGCTTTACACTAGAAAAGGGGAGATTTAGGTTGGATATTAAGTGAAAGTTCTTCAATATGAGGGTGGTAGATCACTGGAACAAGGTGTCCAGAGAGGTAGAGGAGGCCCCATCCCTGGAGATATTCAAGGTCAGGCTTGATGGGGTTCTGAGTGACCTTGTCTAGTGAAGATGTCCCTGCTTACTGCAGGGGGGTTGGACTTGATGACCTTCAAAGGTCCCTTTCAATCTTACACATTCTATGATTCTATAAGTCTGTGGTTTTATTCTTCGATTCTATGAAATTCCCAGTTTAACATTCTCAGTCAAATCCATAAGAAAATGCACAGTGGAGTAAACCAAAGTAAATTATCAATCAATCTGAGGTTCTGAAACAAAGAGCCTACAATTTAGTATTAATGAACACCTTTTTTAGCTAAACTTTAGTGAAAAATAGATACACTGTTCTTTTTTTCACACAAACTACCACAGTCCTGAATTTCAATTGATTCCTAGACATATAAAACAATTTTGGGTTTGTTAGTGGGTCATATATTTGCTTGTTACTGTACCAAACCATTCTTTCACCATCATCAAAATGGTATTTTCTTCTATAATCACTATGAAGTCTAGTTCCTGCTTTCCTGCTCAGCTATTTTATCTCCCAGAGAAACTGAGGGCAATTCACTATCTGAAGCCATTCACAGAGCAATACCAGAAAATTTATTGGAAAAAATTCTTCTGAGATGCTAATTAAGGTTTCTGTCTTTGCCTGAAGGTATCACATTAATATTTATATCAAGACCACATCTACTTTTCCTCAAACTTAAAGGGATATGACTATCAAAATGTATATATTTCTCTCATTAGTAGCATTCTACATAGAATCTGCTGAGAATTTCTGAGAGGTAAGAATCAATTTAATGCCTGTTTCATAACTGTGAAAAGTCAAGTCAGCTGTTCCCACATATTGAAACTTTTAAAAAGTGAAAGAATATTTATTTCTATAATAATTTTTAGTTCTACAACCAAATAAGATTGGAATTTTAAAAAAATCCTTAATATTAGTTTGATATTGAGACATAAGTAAGAGTCTGGGATGACCAAAGTTTTAAATTAGCCTAATAAGAAGACACCATCTTTCCTTCATGAAAATTCCCTTGGAATTTTTCAATAAAACTCAAGACAGAGATCACTGTAGGCAGCAGCATTAACAAAATTGCTGTCAAGATGTTATTGGAAGGAACAGATATTTGAGAATGACCTCTGTAACCTAAGTGATAAAAATAAATTAAAGGGAACACACTGCACCCTAGCTAACTATCCTAACAGTTCAGTCATGGCATGCTATATCAGTAGTTGTGGTTCATGTTAGCTAATATAAACTGGAAGATATTTCAAGGAGAAAAGGTTAGTATTGCCTTTAAAGCACATACCCTACTCCTGAGTTTACCACCCTCTGCAAGAAATGAGTGTTATTCCAAGTCGATGCTGTTCAGACTGTCCCTTGAACCCCTTTGTCACTTTCAGTTAAAACTTAAGTACAAAATTTGAAATCAATTAAACTGCAGCCAATGTTCCATTGCAAAACCAGTGCAATTCCATGGCTGTACATTATGGAGAGGGTTGTTTAGTGAAGCCTGTAATATAGGGTATGTTTTTTAAAGAGAACTCGGGCGCATAGTTTAAAACTACATGAGTCTTTATAAAGAAGTGTTAAACTAACAGGTAACCAAGGGAGGAGATGAGGAGGGCAGGATAGGATCTGCTGTGTCTGTTAGTCAGGCTTTTATCATTGACTGTCAGACCATTTTGCAGACTGTTTACTCTTTCCTGACTAGTTACATATTACCTAAGGAGAAAGGAATGAATTAAAAAAGGCCTAAAAACTGTACTTGAAATTGCCCACAAAGGCCTTTCATGCAACTGCCACCCTAAGGATCACTATCTCTTGCACTGGACTGTACTTAGCCCCTGAAATTGCCCCCATATCAGGACAGAAAGGAGACTCTCATACCCCACCTTGCCTCTTGCTTCCCAGGAGCAACCTGGTGGGGCTCAGGGACATCACACTGCATGACTTGGCCATGCTCAGGCAACAAGGAGCATGCTGCAAGCAACACCTTAACTCCCTCCTCCCTGCAGGCATTTCCACCTGCTCGCTGAGCTTCTGCTTATGTATTGCAGGCATGATTGGGCTAAACTACATTAAATTCTCCTGCTCAGGGTACTTTTGGCTGTTTACTGTAAGCTTCTCAACTACTTCTCAACCAATATGTGACAAATTTAATAATTTGCTTTGGAATCTGTCAGCAAAGCGACTATTGCATTCTGATTTATATTAGGTTTTGCCTAGGTGCATCCATAAATATAGAAGAAGCTTTAATCCACACTTCAGTCCTCAGTGAGTGTATGAAAATATAACTTTTTTTTTGAGAGCATCAAACACTGTTTAAATGCCACCACCAGCAAAAGGATATTCTTGTCTTCTCTGTTTCATAGTTCCAGCTAAGAAAGTCCATAACAACAGAGGAGCTTGTTATTAGCACACCTGCAACACATATAATGTGTTGGTTTACCTGTTCAAAATTCCACTGGAGTTCACACACAGCTTGAAGAGAGGGACAAAGAGGTCTTTCTGCTTTGTCAGCTGCAATCAAGCAAGAAAACCAACCCTCCCTCTCCACCCAACAAATTGAGTAAAAAAAATAGCCACTCTGCCTCTGAATAAGGCAATGTTTTACTTTCCTCAGAAAATGCAGCCTTTAGTTCTTGGAAAACAGGGTATGACATGAACGATATGTTGAAAATGTCTATTTGATTAAAATATCTTACTGAGTTACTTGAAAAGTTGTACTAAAAAAGAATATAGGGAAAAGTTAAATTTTCACTCATTTCTTTGTAAGAAAACAATTACTTTCATTCATAGAAACAGCTACTGTAGTATTCTTTTGTTGGGAAAAAACCTCACTGGGAATTAACTTTAGAAAAGCAATCAGATCCTGCTGGGTAGCTAAATGAATCAACCTGTCTAAACTATTTTTTTTACTAGAAATATATCTGCATTCCAGCATCGTGAAGCTATTGTGAAAACACACACACCCTGAGTAAAATTAATCCCCAAGGGACCATAATGGTTGCTGTTAATAATACTCATCTGAACTTAAGGCCTCAAGCGTTGAATATCTGTCAAATAAAGAAGAGAGACAGCCAGCAGTGAAAGGACAAAACAAGGGGAGCATTTTCAGCTTCAACAGGTACAACTTGTAAATGGGAAATAGGTTGTTAGAAAAATAAATTATTTCCTGCCCTCCTCTAATTTTTCACAATCTGTGTGGCACAGTCCTCACCATTGACACAATTGACATAGTCTTTGCATCTGCATTCATTTACCATGACCTAGTGGGTAAACCAACCCCAGTCTTCCTAATAGCTTAATGCCAGAAGCACTTCACATAATGTAAAACAACTCAACCTCCACAACCCTTCCTCAAATTAAAAAGAAAAAAAGAAGCTCTTCAGAATAATGTCTTACCTAACAACAGCAACAAAGGTGGTTATGCAGCTCCTTTTTGTTCCTAAATTTCTGTTTAAAATAGCAAGTGTAACCCCAAAGCTAACCTCTAAGGAACATCTGCGAAAACTCATTCCTCCCCAGTGCATCATAATTTCTTCCAAAAAAATATGTTTAACAATAAATACGACCACTGCTGCAACACAGTCGTGTTTTGGAATGTTTCTGTGCTGTCACTGAAATTACTGAAATTTAAAATCTTAAGATATGGCAAGCATAAGATAAAGCAATGTTTCATACCTGGCACACTGTTAGCACAACTGACCTGCCTCAAAACCAACTGTTTTCATCAGCTGGCATATGTCTTGTATGCCATGAGACAATGATGCCGCAGGTGAAGTGAAAGAACCAGTCCCAGGGTCCCCAGCCAGCCCACAGTCAATCAAGACAATGTGAACTGGGCTAAAAGTTACAGATACATAATTTGTGTGCATTATTAGTATGACGATAGAAAGATGGAGATCACCACTGCATATATCAACATGCTCTATGTTATGTGGGTAGGAAACAATTCATTAAATCACAAGGAAAAAATTATTCTCAAAATCCTTTTCTATGCCCTTTCACAGAGGTCTCACCAAGTCCAAAATAGATCTTCAGCTTTCTGCGCTTTGGTTTGGCTTTGTTGTTGGTGGGGTTTTTTTTAATTATGGTCAATGCATGTGCCTGCATTTGTCTATGTGATGAGGAAAACTAAATTTGGGGGTTGGACCCGATGACCTCTTGAGTTCCCTTCCAACCCATACAATTCTGTTATTTAGGCCCCATAAACTGCGTGCTCCTTTGAGCAAAGTCCTTCTTTCTTCCTTGTTTATTTGTATACTGTTTAGGAAAATAAGCACTAAGTATTGCTGAGGCCAGGGGTGTCCTTTCAATATAAATGTAGTAATAATGATAGTAAAGAAATTAGTCTTAGAGTGAGGTGAGTGGGCAAGGTCTTTGTATTCCAAGTTCAAGCATTGCATAATAGAACAGGAAATAACCTAATAAGTTTTCAGCATTTCTTCTGCTTTTTTCGGCATACAGGAAGTTTTAAGCCTCTGCACATAATTACATCAGAGGAAACATAGTTGCATTTTCCTTCTCCATGAGAAAGTAATCTGGACTGACCATTGCTAAGCACAGGCACGCTTTCCTGACTGTCAGTTCAGCTGTTCTCAGGCAGTATTAAGGCTCTGCCTTGTTCTTGCCCACTTGCAGCAAGAAGGTGACCAGGGTCAAGACCCATGCTCCCCACAAACATAGATTATATGAACTGTGATGGCTACTTAGGGAAAAAAAAAGCAGCTTTTGTACCATCATTCCTGTACATGTCAATGCAAAACAATATATAATCTTGGGCTGAGACTTAAGCATTGCTCAAAGACAGATAACCAAGACCAACAATAATGTTTGGTCAGAAGAAAAGTCTTCTGCAGAAATGTCACATGAGCTGTTGTCCATGAACTTTTGTACATTTGGATTGAAACATTCCAAAGCAACTTTTTTTTTTCTCCCCAGCAAATCTGTGATCAGAAGTAGGGTATTTTCCATCTCCTGCATTCCACTGGACCACATACACCGAGTTATACCTGTACTGAAATCTGAACTAGTAAAAAACAGTATTTATTATTCTGGTATCTGATACAGCTCAGAAAGCTCTCAGGCAATCACATGTTTGCATAAGCACACAAATCTTTTCCCAATGCAGTTGCAGCTTTCCTAAAAATAGAAAGAAAGCACGCAGTGCTATCCTGCAGATAGGAAGTCCTAGCTGTAACGATGGTGGAATACAGTCAGTAAAACCAACCAAGAATATGATCAGCATAAACTTACACAGTAGCATGTCATAAAAGTCACATGGGCAGTCAGAAATTGTGAGCTGAGATTTCTTACAGTGCATGTTTCATTTTTAACTGTACAGTGAGAACATACCACATAGCTCTGCTTATCTCTGAATGCTAATATGCAGATGTGCTAACAGGGAAAAATAAAAAAAATAAAAAACCAAAACCCCACCTTCATTCACCATCAGTTGATCAGTTTTTTACAAACAAAAGAATACAGAGTATTTTGAAATCTGGATCAATGATATACTATAAGATACTACATATATGAGGCAGAAAAAAGCCTGCCTTGTTACCGTATCTCTGGATGTAATTAAGGCTGTCATGGTCTGAATGTGCGTGTCCTGATCAAAGCTAAGCAAAACAATGTCAGTTTTTTAAGCGTGAAGAGACAGACACTTTATGAAATACAAAAAGACATGGGCTAAAAGATATTCTATGAGATGAAAACAGATTTTTTATGAAGGCTAATTTTAACCTATTTCTCCAATGAACTAGGCCACTTACTGCAGAAGCTAAGATGCTCAAAATTTTTATACTTGCTATATAAAAATCATTTTGAAATAAAGAAAAAATATCTTTCCAGTCTTCAGAAAACTACAGATCATATGCAAATTTTAACAAGCAAGAGAAAGATGACTTTGAAAATGTAGTTACCTCACTGCAGGATTTCAGATGTTTTCATCATGCTCAGTGAAGACTGATACTGAAGTCTATTGCATGCAATGAAAGACAACAATGGGCTTTGACTTGAGTTTCCACAGAACATGTGACCCTCCAGAAGTTTTGGTTGCTAAATTTTTTAAAATGTATGATTTTTTTCAATATCCAGTATGGATATAACAACATAGTCTTACCTCAGCTGCACTGTGACGCTTTATTAGGTGGTCTGCATACCTTTCATATATTAAAATCTTATAAGAAAAGCAAGAGAAAATCTTTCTTGTTCAGTTTAACCCAAATTAAAATATTTGGTACCCTGACAATAATGTCTTTATATAGCATCCAGCCTATAAGGTAAGTTTGTTTCTGTATTTATGTTTCTGAATTTTGAATAGTATCATGATTCAATATCGCTAGTAACAACTGTAATATAAACTGTTAAGAATGTTAAGAACCATTAAACCAGTGGATATAAATTTTTATGATTTATTTCTGAGATGGTTGCAGACTTTCATTCCATTTAAAGAATTTCATTGAATGTTTAAATGATTATTAAATCTTAATGGCATTAAGAATTCTTTTCACCAAAAATATTCCAGTGATGAAATAAGAATTAAACATACACACACTGTGACCACTGCAATGGTACATGTTGATTCCAAATATATCGTTCAACACATTTTACCAGTTTTAACATCTATTTAGTTTTTCAAAACTTTTGCATTAGAGAATGCCAGATCAAAAGAATCTTAAAATCAGACACATCTTTGATTCGGCACAGGCTCTGGACTGCAGGAAAAGACAGACAGCCAAACATACAATGACCACATACAGGTACAACAGATCCATGGCCTGAGGAGGGACACAAGGGCTTCCCTGCCAGGTCCACCCTCATAGCTAGGGCAGGTCTTCCAACCAAGAGCTGGAAACAGGGTTCAATCAGAGCAGCAGTGGAGGGAAATTAATTTTTCTCCTTCCCTGTTGGGGGCCAATTGCTTAAGTTACAATATTTTTGGTATAAAAGTACTTACCAACACCACTTAACCCCCCTCTAAAGTTAACCTACCAAACAAGACCTGTTTTATTGGGGGAGCTCAGCAGATTACCACAACTTTTGGTATCTTTTGAAGGTAGCCGGATGGGCCAGCTGGCCCTCCAAGGGTGCTGGTGGGCTTTCTCTCCACCCTGCTTTTTGGGGAATCCAGATGGTAGATCTCTGCAAATTCTCTGCAGAGACCTGGCTGCATTTTCCACAAAGAGCCATGAGAGCTGCGTCACCCCAGTCCCTGAGTGCTTTAAATTGTTCTGCAGTCAGGAGCACCAACTGCTGTGGTGTGTCAGCAGAGGTAGCTTGTTCCAATGCCTCTCCTCAAGAAAGCTTGCTGCAGTGATTAAAATTAAACAAATTAGGAAGTGACTCGCTCTCCCTTCAGGAGTATTTATCAAAATGAAAATATGCGACTCTTTCATACTCAAATGGTGTCTGAAGATTCGGTGTAGGAGGGGAAGGAATCTTATTTTAGCAATACTGGTTCATCCACACTGAAACAGGATTAAGATTTGACGTATACTCTTTTATTTGTGCATGATTTATCTACAGAAACAGATTAATGTGTTGGCGGCACAGCAACCATCAACAGAGCTGAAGAAGCCCACAGCAGTGTATCTGCCCCCAGGCATAGCTGGGCAAGCCACGGATTTGTGCAGAAGAATCAAGTCTGTCAAACAGGCAAAAGAAATTCTATCCTTAGACCCATTAGCAAGCTGACATTATCCATGGTTATTTTTGTTAATTGAAAATAACTTTAGGTAAGCGTGTAACAGTGCAGTTCAGCTTTGTGGAAAAGCACAAACGAATTACAATGATGCAAATAGCCTAGAATCTGTCTTGTTGGCTAGTCATGGTGCACATTTTTATCAGACATTAAAACAGTTGTCATTTAAACACATCTCCTCCTCGAGTTATCTGGGAATAACATGTAATGTGATTTTCTGCCCCGTGAAAAGGATGCTATGGGGCAAAGGGTGCATTCAGGGGTTTCAAATGTCAGGATGACAAAATCATTTGCCAGTCCCAAAGGCAAGAGACAATGTTTCTACTATAGAGATTTCCTGAGCACTAGCACCTGCTCTCTAGCATGGAAAACAGGAAGAATCTGAGGAGACACATTCTGCTATATATTTATGACAACTGCACATCAACAGGAAACTTAATGTTTTCAGTACACTACTGTGATTGCTGAAGTTGGGGGCGGGGGGGGGGGGAGCTTCAGTGCTCCTTTGGAGCTCCAAACTCAGAAAAGAGTTTGGCCATCTAATCTGCATCCCACCTAGACCACCAAAATTCCTCATCTTGGGAATACTCTCCAGAAACTCAGAGCTGCTAAAGTCACATCAAATTGTATGAAGTTAGGTGCATCCAAATGGCTTCCAGTCATACTGTCATTGATGTGCCTCTTAATTTATTGAGAAGGTGGAAAAAAACACACAAAATTCTTCATTCTAAAACTGGTGAAATGCTGACATTAATGGTTGATGGTTAAAACAATTAAGCTTATATAATAAGCTTAATGTATAATAATAATAAGCCTAATTTAATGATATAAAGAATATATTTATATAAAGAATATATTAATTGATGCAAATAATTAAGTTGCAGAATAGCCAAAGGTAACAGGTCAAAGTTTGTTTCCTAAGAGGCAGATTTCTGAGAAGCCATTAAAAAGATTTTTTATGTTAGTTTTTATAAAGGATAGTTTCTTCTTAAACTATATATTCTGTGCAGCCATTTTGTGTGTATACTTTCCAGAATAAGAAGCATTTATGAAATAATTTTTATAGGAACATATTTGTTACACAACCACAGGATCCTAAAGCAAATGTGTAATAGGGTAGAATAATAATCATCTGACCACTATGGGGGACAGAAAAGAGAAGTCTAGCATTGTTTGCATTAACTGGATGGTTCATCTAGATTCTTCAATGCAGAATAGAATATGCAAAGTTACTGTGATTCTAAGTATTTGAATTGTCAAGCAGCTTTAAGGCATGGAAGAATGTTAATTAGTATAGGAAAACAACTGAGAGAAAATACACTTTCTATTAATAATTAGGCAGAATATATATGTTGTGACAAATGCTTCATATGCAACCTACTTGTCAATGACACATTTATTGGGGTATAACTTGTCAGAAGACTGCTTTCTTATGTTGACTCTTATCTGGTGTCAAAAGGCCTCTTCAGAGATGAAAGGTTTAAAGATATCTCCTCTTTCTAGTGTCCCTGCTGTGTGTTCACCACTGTAATTAGACATAGAGTTTAAGTGAAATGCTCTGTATGAGTGCAATTAAGTTTTTCTCCTTCATTTTCTGCTTCAATGTAAGTGGACACAAACCCAATTATCTTTCAGAGCTGTGTTCTTGCATTGCAGTGAAAGTTTTCGATATGTTTGACAACAACTTCTAAAGCCAGTGAATTGTCTTTATACTGAGTAGTAGGAGAAAGAGAATGGCTTTTAACTAGACAAAAAGCCCTGAATTCCAACTGGTTTAATTTCCTTAAGCAGAAAATATTATATGATTGAACTGAAATACCTGTGAAACACATTAGGAAAAGAAAAAAAAAAGGAAAAGCAGAAAAGAAAGATAAGAAAATGAAGGGTTTAGTATTGGATTAAAGATCTGAACATCTTCAGCTTCACAACAAAAGGAAAATACTTTCAGTCTTTAAAGTATTTGCAGGTGATCTCTGAGAAGTGCTTCTGCAGAGGTGTAGCTGCTGGTACATAGGTAAAAGGCCAGAAAGTGAGAGAAACAGCTTGAAAGACAGCTTCAGGAGGATGGAGGCAGCTGTCATGGAGAGCTCCTTTGCAGAGCACAGCATAATTTCATCTCCCCTACAAAACTCATAAACAAGCCCCCAGCCACGTCTGAGCATTTTCCCTTTAGGAATAGAACTGCCTCAAAACTGAAAAATATGTTCACTGAACTCCAATAACCTCTCTCTGGTGTTATCAGATATCCCATGGGAGGGTATAGGAATCCAGCAAAGGATATATATGTCAGTGTTGCCCACTGTCAGGGCCTTAATCTCATCTATGATTGACATCTGATGAAGTCCTAAATTATTTCTTTGAATAACTTTTCAAAAATATGTCATGAACAGAAATAACTTACTATGTCCGTCTCATTAAAGGATCTGTCATTTCCCAACTTAAGTACAGATTGTGTAATAAAAAGATTGTTTCTATCACTGTAAAGTCTCCACTTTTTCATTTAATTTATTAAAATAACTTTTCTCTCATGTACCCCAGGAATGGAAATTCCCAACCCCTTACCTGCTTATTCATGTATTTTTTATCATTTCCTTCCAAGGATGAAAAATAAAACATTTACACAGTGTAACTCTTTGGACTACATGTCCCTATTCTCTGTTTTTCCCTCTGTCAGTGGTATGTTTTCTGAAGAACATAAAAAGTACTTCTGAATATTACACTTAAATTCATTTAGCATTTCTACCTGAAACACCCTGATAGGCAATTTGAAATGAAACACGGTAGAGACTTCTCCTTGTACACTGACCAGCATAAGCAAAAATAGAATGTACCCATGGTTGGTCCTGTCCATGGGCCCTGTGGTTGCCATACAACTGAAAATGAGAACTACTGTTGACTTCTAAGAAAGCTGTGAGGGATACAACATGCAGTGCAACTTAGAAAACTGTATCAAGGTTTTCCAGAAATTGCACATAGCTGAGAGAGTATGGAACAGATGAGAGGACAGTGAGGTGGGTTGAGAACTGGCTGTCGGACCGGGCTCAGAGGGTCGTGATCAGTGGAGCAAAATCTGAATGGAGACCTGTGAGTAGCGGTGTTCCCCAGGGCTCGGAGTTGGGTCCAGTCCTGTTTAATATCTTCATCAACGACCTTGATGAGGGAATAGCATCCACCCTCAGCAAGTGCCAATGATACAAAGCTGGGAGGGGTGGCTGACACGCAGGAACACTGCGCTGCCATCCAGCGAGACCTGGACAGGCTGGAAAGCTAGGCAGGGAGAAACCTAATGAAATTCAACAAAAGCAAGTGTAGAGTCTTGCACCTGGGGAGGAATAACCGCTGGAATCAGTACAAGCTGGGGGATGACCTGTTGGAGAGAAGCTCTGAGGAGAAGGACCTGGGGGTCCTGGTGGATGACAGGTTGGCCATGAGCCAGCAGTGTGCCCTGGTGGCTAAGAGAGCCAATGGGATCCTGGGGTGCCTTAGGAGGAGTGTGGCCAGCAGGTCAAAGGAGGTGATCCTCCCCCTCTACTCTGCCCTGGTCAGGCCCCACCTGGAGTATTGTGTCCAGTTCTGGGCTCCCTGGTAGAAAAAAGACAGGGATCTCCTGGAGAGAATCCAGAGAAGGGCTATGAAGATGATTAAGGTCCTGGAGCATCTCCCCTATGAGGAAAGGCTGAGGTAGCTGGGTCTGTTCAGCCTAGAGAAAAGAAGACTGAGGGGGGACCTTATTAATGTTTATAAATACCTTAAGTATGGGATGCAGGGGGAAATGGCCAACCCCTTTTCAGTGGTTTGTGGGGACAGGACAAGGGGCAATGGCTGCAAATTGGAGCACAGAAGTTCCGCACCAACATGTTGAGGAACTTTTTCACAGTGAGGGTGACAGAGCACTGGAATAGGCTGCCCAGGGAGGTGGTGGAGTCTCCTTCTCTGGAGATATTCAAGAGCTGTCTGGATGCCTGTCTGTGCAATATGAGTTAGGGAGCTGCTTTGGCAGGGGGGTTGGACCCGATGATCTCTCGAGGTCCCTTCCAACCCCTGTGATTCTGGGATTGTGTGATTCTGTGATTAAAAACAATAGGTATTGATCTAAGATCTGCCATTCAGGTAATATTGATGATGATAATCTTCCCAGCTTGTGTGATAACCTACAGAGAGATTAGGTACCTTTTCATTAAGCACAGATCCAATTATTTGTTACTTCATAAGGAAAAACGTCAACGTAGCAGCAGATTTAAGAGACACGCCATAAAGCTTCTACTCCTTGCTTCGATAACTGCTGAAAAGCATAAAAGTAGTATGGAAAAAAACCTGGTTTTCCTTATAGTGGTTATGTAAAATTCTCTATTTATAGTGCTTTTGGTTTTGTTTTTTAAGGAAGAGAAAAAATGCATGAAATGTGAAAAAATTATATAAAAATTGCACATCATGAGATTATAATTTAGCTGTTTTACTTTACTAACATTCTGGGTTTTGCATAAAATCAAGATTTGACTATGAATTCCCTGAGTTGTTTTCTTTGCAGGTTGCTTGCACAAAACAGACCACAAGAAATGCCAGGTCACCTGACTGCTGAAAATGGCTCTCTACAGATTTAAATGTAAAGGAGGAAAGGCTAAGGTTAAGGCATGGATATAAAAGGATCTGTCTGAGTATTTAGCAGAATGCATGAAACTGGCGACATTGTGTTACAGAAACATAGCACAACTCTTGTTTTAAACTGACATGTTGAAAGTTGAACATTGAGAAAAAAAAAAAAAAAAACATATCCTAGTTGTCAACATTTAGAATACATCTGACCCATCCAGGGATATCTTCACACAACTCTCAGCAATTCCCACACTGCCACCAGAACAAAAGGGTTATATAATGGCAGCCCTAAAAAAGTCAACGAAACTCCCTCCCCTCCATATATCTCACTCCCTGGAAATCATTAAGCAAACCATTAACAAACGTGTTAACAAACTTGCAAAACCCTTTTGGTGGAGAAGAGGGTTTGAATTCATTCAGGGAAAACTCAAACTGCCTCAGCTACAGAGTCATGGGAATCGGGTCTCATCCCAGCCCGTAAGTGAAAAGGTGGTGACCGATGGAGCCTCCCATGCTGCAGCTGGCTTCGAATCAAACAGGACCACTATAGAAAAAGACACCTTTAACAATCAAGGAGCTGTTACAAAATGCAGCATTCACAGGAAGGCATCAATCTGCACTTTATGCCAAGATAGTACAATGTACTTCTTGAGAGCTTCTCTAATGGGACAGAGAAAGCATTGGGAACACAGAAACATGTGCTACAACCACCCCTCCCCACCCTCCCCTTTCACAGTTCACTAAAGAAGCTTAGTGGTTTATAAAGAAGAATAGGATAAAGCAGACTTTGCTCTGAAAAGCCTGCAGCCAAGATGTGAGAGCATAAGGGGAATGTCACAAAACAACACTCAAACTGCCTGAACTAGGAGCATCACCAGAAAATGAACTGGGGGAAAGAAAAGTTTTCTCTGGGTAGGAGTCAGGCTACCATGAATAGAAATTAGCAAATTGGCTAATGCACTCAAATATTACAAGTTGCCACATCTCACATACTCATTATACCACTAAGCTCGTAAATTATAATGCTGAAACTGTATGTTTGTAAAAGGCAAACAGCCTGGGATTTAATAAAATTAGCTTTTCAACTGTTAAAAAGCAGACATTCCTGAGTTACTAAAAGCAGAGGAAATCCATCCTAACTCAGTACTGTGCTCCCTTACAAGGTAGTTCTCCCATGTTCTCCTGCATCACTGGGCTTTGGAGAGAGGTACAGGCTGGAGGCACTGCAAACATAAATGCAAAACTGAATTACAGGAGACATAAGAAAAACACCATGTCTCTATGATCCAGCTTTTACTTTATTCCATTCTGCAGGCAAGGGTTGCTATTCCTCCTTTGAACAAAAGCAACTATTTAGCTCTAAATAAGAAGTAAGATCAGCCTTTTGCTTGAAAGTGGTTGAACACAGCAAATTAAAAACTGCACTCTTTGAAAATATAGTGGACATGTGATAAAGATTTACCAATGTAAAGTACAGGAGGTTTCTGTCTTCCAGGCCTGGTAGTTATCGCCACTTCCAGCATAATGATACTAACCTCACTCCAATGGTTCAGTCCTCCAATTAAAACAGGAAATTTGCCTTTAGATTTCCTTCACTATCACTACTAATGCAACGGGTCATTAACTTTAATAACATGAATGTGTTACACTAGCCCATTCAGTGCAATTAGTGTACAAGATAATATTTTAAGACCACACTTTGCACAGTAGTAACTAGTAGATAATGGATCTTTAAAGAGTCTTACACCCTTTATGGGCTACCAAACCTTCACTACCTAATGCCATTTACAATGCTATAAGAAGGCAATACCTATGCAAGTCTCCCACCAGTTCATGTAAACTCAGGTCTAGGTAAGCACAGTTTAATGACTGCAACAAGTGGTGTTCTGCTATTTTAATGCCTTAAACCAATATTTCAGAGCCACTAAGCACTTGTTCAGTGGTAATGAATGGGTTTATTAGATTTATTTATGTTTCCTCAAACTGTTCTGGATTTGCAATGCATAAATCCAGATCATTATGTGGTATTTTATTTTCTACTTATTATACAAGAACCACTACTGCAGCACACTTTCTCCCACTTTTTCTACGAAGTAACTTGTTCTTATGTGTTTTCGTAGTACTTCAATATAAAGTTAAATTGACTAATAGAGTTTCCCATACTAAATTGCGCCATTTATACGTCAAGTCCAATGTCTTGCCTCCAGCAACAGACAGTATTCAGTAATTTAGAAGGAAACTAGGAAACAAATACTGCTTCTGGGCAATTGCTTTAGCTTTGCCCACAAGGGAAGTGTTTCCTGCCTCCTGAAGCAGTTATTTTGTTCCCACAGCTCTGTAAATCTGTTTGTGCCAAACCTCATTCAAGACAAGCGTGTCACAACCTTGTGAAACACAAACCCAGGGAACACTTCCAGATGCCATCCAGCCCAGACCCATATTTCAAAATGTGTGCCTGTCAGCATCATCTGATCCAACACGAGGACCTCTCCCCTTCATTTTCCTTTTCTCAAAGACAATCTTGCCTAGGTTTCTCCCATTTCCTCCTCCTTCTGATGCCACCTGCCCTCTTTTCCAAGCACTGCGTTGCTTAAAAATGATACCAGTCCCTAACTGATGCTTCTAGGTCCAGTGAAATTAATAAATAAATGAATCAACATAACCTTTTGTCACTGCAGGAGTGCCTTCTTCAGCCTAGAAGTGAAGAATCAGCATCAGAATCCTGCTTCCACCTCCAGCAAATAAAGGCTAGGAAAAACCATCTGCTTTCTCTCCAGTGCTATCATTGCTTCACTCATCCCCAAAGTACTCAACAATATGAGAACAGGATTAAAGATAAATGTCTACAGTCACAGAGTTGTATATAATCACTTTCAAAAAGTGGACTGCCTGTACCTAAATATTTTTTTCATGTGTCCTGTTTTAGAGTCAGTTTTCTTCCTAGTAGCTGTTATAGCTTTCACCCCATGAAGGGGATTTTTTCCAATCTCCTCCCATCCCGTGTGGAGGGTAGGGTGAGCACGTGGCTACGTGGTGCTTGGTTACCAGATGGGGTTAAAACATTTATTCCTCTCTAGGGCTGAGAGTTAGAATCTTTCTTCTAATTCCTATCACACATTGCTTATGGATAGTTTTTCTTCTTTACTCTTATATCAGTTAAGTTTCTTTTCTTTTTCTGAAATTTCCATGTTACTTTACAATATACCTGATAACCACCTTGAGTTTTTCTTCCCCCTCCCCCTCATCCAGGTCCTCTATTCTTCTTTACACAGATGTAGTTCAGAGGTTATTCCTCTCCAGGCTTCTTTCAGGCTAAATCACCTTCTGGGTGCACATGACTTAACAAAACTGTGTGTACCTCTTCTACCTGGGTCTTACACAAACATGTTAGATAGTTACTCTTCTCACCTCGCTCAATACAGCCATGTGCCAGTTATTTTTCACCATGTGACACTGACAGCTCAAATTCATAATATAATCCCTGTGATTTCTTTATCATCCTGAGTACTATTATTTTCATTTAGCACAGTAAACACAAAATGTCTATTAATTTAAAAGTGATTTTTGCCCTTTGTAAAATTACATAACATCTCCTGTTCTTAAAGTTGACTTTTGAAATTTATTCAGCTTAGATCAATTCACTTGTGTTGTTTTGCAGATTGTAATAGTTCCTCTACCTTATAACTCACTGCCCATCTTCTTTTTCTTGCTGAGGAGCACTAAAATGCAGCTATATATGTCAACATTAATTACACAAGAGCTGTAATTGATGGGGCTTTTGGCATTTTAAAAATCTGTTTCCCAAGCCTTCATAGATCTAATGATACACCTTCATTGGCAGAAAGAAATGCAGCAAAACTCCTTTTCTTCCTTCTCATGTGCTGCATGTTATGTTACAGTTATCTAGAAATTCAGTAATATTAATCATGTCCTCATTCCATTGACTCAGATTTATATGTTATAAAGAATGTGTTATAGAAAAGATGCTTGGTAGCAAGCCCTTTCTATAGCTATTGCATTCTGCTGACAACAGTATTATAACTCTTAATGAAAAGTAAGAAAGAAAGGGTGCTAGTCTTTCCCAACCTCAAAACAGGATCTAAAGCAATGGTAGAAGAGGCATACAAATGAATTTTATATATATATAAAAATGTTTTTTAAAAGTTGTTTTTTAATAGACAAACTAGAAGTAAAGAAAGCAACAGATTAGAAGGAGATAAAAGGAAGTGGTAAATATTTTAGTTTATGGAAAAATTTTATTGAATTTAGAAAACAGATGACATTTTTAAACAGATAGAGTCTAACTATATAATCTTACCCCTAACTCAGTGTCGTGGTTTTGCCCCAGCCGGGGGCCGCACCCCACACAGTCGCTTGTACTTTTAAAAGGAAGGGGGAAGGAAAGTTGGGGGAAGGGGAAAAAGGGAAGGAAGAAAGGAGGAAAATAAACCACAACCTAGAAACCAGAACCACGCAGGTTGGGATAAGGATAGTTTACTAAACAATAACAGAAAACTAGATATAACAATAACAGAAGTTTAAAGCACAAAATAGATGAAACTGGTGATACACAATGCAATTTCTCACCAAACCACACAACTCAGGCCACACAGCTTAGAGCCCGTCCGGACAACCCGACCGCCCCAGAAACTGCACGTCCTGGCGTTGTCTCCCCCTCTTCCCTCCAGTCCCCCCTTATACTGAGCATGACGTAACTGGCATGGAATATGCTCTTTGGCCAATTCGAGTCACCTGTCCTGGCTTCGTCCCCTCCTTTCTCACTAGTAAGGAAGTGTGCAGAGCTGAGAAAGGTACTTGATTGCCCGGCAACAAATCGGAGACATCAGGGTGCTATCAGCACTATTCTCATGCTAACACCCAAACATGGCATTCCATTCACTGCTAAAAAAAAGTTTAACTCCATCATAGCTGAAACCAGGACATTATCCACCCCTTATTCCATACCATTTACGTCATGACCAGATCCAACAATTTTCTTTGGGTACAACCAGTTTCGTGTTTCACACACCCATATATGTATGTACACATGTATGCACACATACGTGCATACAGATCTTATTCCCTCAGTCTGTGAATCATCCCTCTGAAGTTGTTGAGTTCATTTAGTCCATGATTTTCAGGCTCCATTTGTCGTAACAGTTTCTCAGGATAATTGTATGTTCCATTGGCTCGTTGCATGCTGCATCTCAGGCTCTTGACTGATACACCTGGCATGGTCCATGCTCATAGTCTGCGGGTCAGAGTTCATTTTCAAAGGGAGAAAAAAAGTTCTTGAGAGGCCAGGCTTTAGTTCCATCATCATGGCACTCATTCTTCATTAACTTGTATGACTCCAGCTATAATGCTATGGTACAACATACAGCAATCATAACAATAATGAATATACAATAATGGGTTATTTGGCAATTATTACAATTTCTACTTTATTAATTATATTGGTTATTCTCACCCAAAATCAAATCCCCTTGAGGTACACATCGAACTTCTCCATCCCTCTGCATTACCCACCAAGTACAGCCAGGTCCTTGAGCAAAAACAATTCCAGACATGGGTTTACCTTTGCCTGAAGCAGGGATGACCCAAACTCTCTTTCCCAATACACTCTTCATATGCACTACTGGGACTCTGTCTCCCTCTACAGTAAGTGGAAATTTTGACTGGGCAGGGCCAGCCCGATTGGTAGATCCCCTAGAGTTAACTAACCACGTGGCTTTGGCCAAATGTGTATCCCAATGCTTGAATGTCCCACCACACATTGCTTTCAGTGTAGTTTTTAAAAGTCCATTATATCGTTCAATTTTCCCAGAGGCCGGTGCATGATAAGGAATGTGGTACACCCACTCAATGCCATGCTCTTTGGCCCAGGTGTCTATAAGAGTGTTTCGGAAATGAGTCCCATTGTCTGACTCGATTCTTTCTGGAGTACCATGTCGCCAGAGGACTTGCCTCTCAAGGCCCAGAATTGTATTTCGAGCAGTGGCATGGGGTACGGGATATGTTTCTAGCCAGCTGGTAGTTGCCTCCACCATTGTAAGCACATAACGTTTGCCATGGCGGGTTTGTGGGAGGGTGATGTAATCAATCTGCCAAGCCTCCCCATATTTGTATTTCATCCACCGCCCTCCATACCAAAGGGGCTTTAACCGCTTAGCTTGCTTGATTGCAGCACATGTCTCACATTCATGGACAACTTGTGCGATGGCGTCCATGGTCAAGTCCACCCCTCGATCCCGAGCCCATCTATATGTTGCATCTCTCCCTTGATGACCCGAGGTATCATGAGCCCATCAAGCTATGAATAATTCACCCTTACATTGCCAGTCTAGATCTACCTGAGCCACTTTAATCCTAGCAGCCTTATCTACCTGATGGTTGTTTTCATGTTCCTCCATGGCCCAACTCTTAGGTACATGGGCGTCGACATGACGTACCTTTACAACAAGTTTCTCTAACCGAGCAGAGATATCTTGCCATAAGTCATCAGCCCATATAGGTTTGCCTCTACGCTGCCAGTTGTTCTTTTTCCACTGCTGCAACCACCCCCACAGGGCATTCGCCACCATCCATGAATCAGTATAAAGGTAGAGCCTTGGCCACTTTTCTCTCTCAGCAATGTCCAGGGCTAACTGGATGGCCTTCACCTCAGCGAACTGGCTTGATTCACCTTTTCCTTCAGTGGCTCCTGCTACTCTTCTTATAGGATTCCATACAGCGGCTTTCCATCTCCGATGCTTACCCACAATGCGACAAGACCCATCAGTGAACAGGGCATATCGCTTCTCATTCTCTGGCAGTTTGTTGTAGGGTGGGGCTTCTTCAGCGCGTGTTACCTCCTCATCCTCTGGTGACATCCCAAAATCTTTGCCTTCTGGCCAGTCTGTGATCACCTCCACGATTCCTGGGCGATTGGGGTTTCCTATTCGAGCCCGCTGTGTAATTAGTGCAACCCACTTGCTCCACGTAGCATCAGTGGCATGGTGTGTAGAAGGAACCTTCCCTTTGAACATCCAGCCCAGCACCGGCAGTCGGGGTGCCAGGAGGAGCTGGGCTTCAGTTCCAATCACTTCTGAGGCGGCTCGAACCCCTTCATAGGCGGCCAGTATTTCCTTTTCTGTTGGAGTATAACTGGCCTCAGATCCTTTGTAGGCCCGACTCCAAAACCCCAGCGGTCGACCTCGAGTCTCCCCTTGTGCTTTCTGCCAGAGACTCCAGGTCGGGCCGTTCTCCCCAGCTGCAGTGTAGAGCACATTTTTAATATCTGTCCCTGTCCGGACAGGCCCAAGGGCCACTGCATGGACTATCTCGCGTTTGATCTGCTCAAAGGCTTGCTGTTGCTCAGGGCCCCATTGGAAATCATTCTTCTTTCGAGTTACATGGTAGAGTGGGCTCACAATGAGACTGTAGTTTGGGACATGCATTCGCCAAAAACCTATAACACCTAAGAAAGCTTGTGTTTCCTTTTTGTTGCTTGGTGGAGATATAGCTGCTATTTTATTAATAATGTCCATTGGGATCTGACGACGCCCGTCCTGCCATTTTATTCCTAAAAACTGGATTTCTCGCGTAGGCCCCTTGACTTTACTTCGTTTTATAGCAAAACCGGCTTCTAAAAGGATTTTAATTACCCTGTTTCCTTTTTCAAAAACTTCCTCTGCTGTGTTGCCCCATACAATGATGTCATCGATATACTGCAGGTGCTCTGGTGCTTCACCCTTTTCCAGTGTATTCTGGATTAGTCCATGGCAGATGGTGGGGCTATGTTTCCACCCCTGGGGCAGACGATTCCACGTGTATTGGATGCCTCTCCGAGTGAAAGCAAACTGTGGCCTGCACTCTGGCACCAGTGGGATTGAGAAGAAAGCGTTCGCAATGTCGATTGTGGCGTACCACTTGGCTGCCTTCGATTCCAATTCATACTGGAGCTCTAACATGTCTGGCACAGCAGCACTCATACCTGGAGTGACTTCATTTAGGCCACGATAATCTACTGTCAGCCTCCACTCCCCATTGGACTTCCTCACTGGCCATATGGGACTATTAAAGGGTGAGTGGGTTCGGCTGATCACTCCCTGATCCTCCAGTTGACGAATCAGCTTATGGATGGGAATCAGGGCATCTCGGTTAGTACGGTATTGTCGTCTGTGCACCGTCGTCGTAGCAACTGGCACTTGCTGTTCTTCAACCTTCAACAACCCCACAACAGCAGAATCCTCCGAGAGTCCAGGCAAGGCACACAATTGTTCAATTTCTTCTGTTTCCAAAGCAGCTATTCCAAAAGCCCATCGGTACCCTTTTGGGTCTTTAAAATACCCTCTACGTAGAAAATCTATACTTAAAATGCACGGAGCTTCTGGACCAGTCACAATGGGGTGTTTTTCCCAGTCCTTCCCAGTTAAGCTCACCTCAGCCTCTAGCACAGTTAGTTGTTGGGATCCCCCTGTCACTCCAGAAATACAAACGGGTTCTACCCCTTCATGATTCGATGGCATTAGAGTACACTGGGCACCAGTATCCACCAGAGCTTTGTACTCTTGTGGGTCTGACGTGCCAGGCCATCGGATCCACACAGTCCAATAAACCCGATTATCCCTCTCCTCCACCTGGCTGGAGGCAGGGCCCCTCTATTGCTGCTGATCATATTTGTTTTCCACTGGTTGCATAAAGGACTTAGAGGTCCCTTCAAAAGGATCAGGCACATCAGACATATAGGTAGGCCTTCCAGTTGGTCTAGGGAACTGCCCAGTAGAAACTGGTGCAGCCTTCTTCCTGGCAGAATCTCGTTGTGCGAATGTTTTACCCCGCAGCTCATTTACTCGTGCTCGAAGGGCTGAGGTGGGCTGCATATCCCATTTCCTCATGTCCTCTCCATGATCAAGCAGGTAAAACCACAATGTACGTCGTGGTGTGTATTCTCCCTCTTGGAACGATGGACGCTTTCTCCCAATAGCTGCAACATTGCTCCATACGGGTTGGGAGTTGGACACATTGTTGTCAAGTCGTTGAACCAGTATCTCTACTGCTGCAATGACGGAGAGGGAAACATTGTCTTGGTATTTCCGGAGTCGGCAGGCCACCTCATTTACAGTTGGCGGATCCATATCATTCCAGTCAATTGCTGCCAGTGAATTGGTATACCCTGCTGGTGCACTTCGTACAACCTTACGCCACATATCTGGAGTGCATAGGACTTCATCGGGATCAGCGGGAAGCCGTGAATTGTCCAGATCATAATAAATTATCTCCCGTACAGCTAATTCTCTCAGGTGCTGGACAGATGTCTCTATGCTGTTACACTTGGGTGTCTGGCATGTAATATATTCCTTTATGGGATATCTTTCCTGCACACTTGACAGTAGTCGCCTCCAGAGGCTGAGGATTTCCGGCCTCCTCCCAATTGCTTTGTCAATTCCTCCTTCTCTAGCTAGGGATCCCAACTGCTTGGCCTCTCTGCCTTCTAATTCCAAACTACTGGCCCCGTGATCCCAGCATCGGAGCAACCAAGTGATAATGTGCTCACTTGGGTGGCGAGTGAAATCTTTTCGAACCTCACGCAGCTCACTCAGAGTCAGGGATCGGGTAACAATCTCTGGTTCTGCCTCATCCTGATATCCTCGAGATGATCCCGGTTGATCATCATCCTTATCCGTCACTATGCGAACTGATTTCTTTGTGCCTTTCCTCTTTTGTACGGGAGCAACAGACACTGGTGTGGATTGGTTTTTCGGATCATCTGCAGTGTCTGCTGTAGAGATTACAGTAGCTGCAGTGTCGGTCACAGGGGTTGCAGTAGCTGCAGTGTCAGCCCCAGTGGTTGCAGCAGCTGCAGTGTCAGCCCCAGTGGTTGCAGCAGCTATAGTATCTGCCAGTCTGTTTCCTTTCCCTTCTCCCTGACAGTGCTGACAGTGCTGCCTGCTATCAAGCAGTGTTTGATAAATAGTGGCCAGAGCCCAGCACAGTGCAGTAAGGTGTCCATCTCTGGGAAACCTACAGCAATTTTTCCTTAGGTATGCAGTCACTTGATCGGGGTCTTGTAGCTGTTCAGGAGTGAAATTCCAAACCATCGGGCGTGAGAAAGTACCTAGGTACTTGCCCATACTTTGCCACATGCCCTGCCACTCGTGATTATTCTGTCTCGGAGAAAGCTCTTCAGTGGTATTCATAAACCTATGCTTGATATATAACAAAAACTGAACCATCTGCACCAAACCTACCAATAGCAAAATGCTAGTTTGAATATCCCAGAGATATTGAAGATTTTCAAAAACTGCCCTAAGAGCTGTTGTATTTAGCCCAAAGGAAAAGAAAGCAGTGCCCCCACCATACCGGCTGCTGTTATTAACCCCTCCCTGTCCAAAGAATGGACAGGACAGCAAAACCTCATACAAGTACCAGCTTAAGCTCATGATCATCGATATTATTGTATCATAGACCAATATCATAAAATACATTATAATGAAGTATGGGAACAAATACAGGAGCCGCAGACCTGAGAGAGTAAAGAATCCTGCCAGGATTGTATACAGCATGCGGTGGTTTTGCTGCCACAGCCTTGTGAATAAATACCACAACATCGTGACCAGAGATTGCTTAAACAACAGTGCTTATCTTAATTGCGATAGTTAGGGTCAGATCTATCGTTATCCCAACCGTTCGTGCCCCACGTTGGGCACCAAAATAACTGTCGTGGTTTTGCCCCAGCCGGGGGCCGCACCCCACACAGTCGCTTGTACTTTTAAAAGGAAGGGGGAAGGAAAGTTGGGGGAAGGGGAAAAGGGAAGGAAGAAAGGAGGAAAATAAACCACAACCTAGAAACCAGAACCACGCAGGTTGGGATAAGGATAGTTTACTAAACAATAACAGAAAACTAGATATAACAATAACAGAAGTTTAAAGCACAAAATAGATGAAACTGGTGATACACAATGCAATTTCTCACCAAACCACAGAACCCAGGCCGCACAGCTTAGAGCCCGTCCCGGACAACCCGACCGCCCCAGAAACTGCACGTCCTGGCGTTGTCTCCCCCTCTTAAACTGAGCATGACGTAACTGGCATGGAATATGCTCTTTGGCCAATTCGAGTCACCTGTCCTGGCTGCGTCCCCTCCTTTCTCACTAGTAAGTAAGTATGCAGAGCTGAGAAAGGTACTTGATTGCCCGGCAACAAATCGGAGACATCAGGGTGCTATCAGCACTATTCTCATGCTAACACCCAAACATGGCATTCCATTCACTGCTAAAAATAAGTTTAACTCCATCATAGCTGAAACCAGGACACTCAGCAAGTACATTTTAAGTTACCATTGGTGGAAAAAAACATAGCAATTTTAGTATCTTACTTCAGTCTATATATGATGCACTGCAGTCAGTTTCTTTCTATACAAAATATATTACTATTCCTTAGTATTATGCAAAAAAAAGTGTATTGATATTAATCAGCAATTTTTTTTTTCATGGCTAAATTTAAGTGTTTTATGATGGCCTCAACCCATCAATCCAGCCTGTCCAAGTCCCTCTGTAGAGCCTGTCTACCCTCTGGCAGATCAACACTCCTGCCAATCTTAGTATCACCCACAGATTTACTGAGGGCACACTCAATTCCCTATTCTATGTCATTGATAAAGACGTTAAACAGAACTGAACCCAGTACTGAGCTCTGGGGAACACCACTGGTGACCAGCCGCCATTTACCACAACCCTTTGTGCCCAGCCAGTGTTTCACCCAGTGAAGTGTATGCCCATCAAAGCCATAACCCACCTGCTTCTCTAGGAGAATGCTGTGGGAAACAGTGTCAAAAGCATTACTGTGGTCCAAGTAGACAATGTCCATAGCCTTTCCCTTATCCATTGGCAGGTCACCTGATCATCGTAGGAGATGAGGTTAGTTAAGCAGAACCTGCCCTTCCTGAACCCATGCTGACTGGGCCTGATTGCTTGGTTGTCCTGCATGTGCTGCACAATAGCATTCAAGGTGATCTGCTCCATAACCTTCCCCGGCACCAAGGTCAGACTGACAGGTCTGTAGTTCCCTGCGTTCGCCTTCCACCCCTTCTTGTAGATGGGCATCACATTCGTGAGCCTCCAGTCAACTGGGACCTCCCCAGTTAGCCAGAACTGCTGATAGATGATGGAAAGTGGCTTGTTGAACACTTGGGCCAGCTCTCTCAGCACCCTTGGTTGGATCGCATCTGACCCCACAATCTTGTGTATATCTAAGTTACGTAGCAGATCACGAACCAACTCCTCATGTATTATAGGGGATTCATTGTGTTTCCCATCCCTGTCTTCTCACTCAGGGGACTGTGTATCCAGAGTACTACTGGTTTTCTTACTGAAGATTGACGAAAGGAAGGCTGGGAAGTTGAAGTCCCCCACGAGTACAAGGGGAAATAAACATGAGACTTCACACAGCTGCATGTTAGCAGATCCCAATGTAAAAATAAGAATGATGTTCAGTCCAGTTACACTCTTCACAAGCTTTAAAATATTAAATGTTAGGAATCTTGATGGACTATTCAAATCAATTCTTTTTGGGTTATAAACCAAACAGAAAGGACTGTAGCTTCTAGATAGATAGATATTGGAATTAGAGAACTGGGACTTTTTTCTTTGTTGGTTTTCTAAAACAACCTGTGTGGTGTATCGCATTGGCATGAAAGGTATTTTGGTTGTGTTAAGTATCTGCTAAATGCAGCATAAATTAAAATCTTCATTAGCTTTAAAGGAGAAAATAATCCCTCCTAAAGGCCATTAATTCAGAGCAAAATGGCTTAGAGAGCTCAGAAGATCCCCAAGGTCTTTCTGTTCTGTTGGTTAATCAAAACTTCAGCAAATACAGTAAATCAAAAGACTTATTTCAATAGATCTCTTATCTAGCTACCCTGATCTCAGTATCTTCACCAATGTCTTAAATGTTTTTAATATGAGAGATACACATGGGTATATTACTTATGCTATCATTCTATCTAGCAGCCGTAATTATGGACTGTTTGATGTTATACAAAGACAGAAAATAAATGATTCCTGCCTTCAACCAGATTAAAATGGAAATTTTAAGCAAGAGAAAACCAAGCAAGACAAAGGATAAATTTCTGAAAAATGTCACAGCAAACTAGCAATTGAACAGTTTTCAAGATCTTTTTCTATATAGACATTACACAAAAATGAGAGTTTTGGAGAGGACTTAAAGATTATGCATGTCATTCTGGAAAAAATATCTGAATGTTTAATAAATGGTGATGAAGGCTGAGCCAGCTGAAAACATGTCAGATTTCTACTACTGAGTGAAGGATGAGAGCCACAGCTATAACCTCTGCTTGAAAATAGGTAAATTGGGATTTGATAGGCAATGGGGATGGATGCAAAAAAAAGAGAAGGCATCAATAAAGAAGCAAAGTAAGAAAAGGATATGTCCAATGCCTCCAGTAAGGGCCAGACGAAGTGGTGGCTTTAAAGACATACATAACCAAGGCACTAGCTATGATGTTTGCATGAGAACTAGAGTGGAAGATGGCATGTGCAAGAGATTTTGTGAGTGATAGAGAGAAACCATGAGAAAAAGACCATGTCAAGGTGAGAACTGGAAGGGACAGAGATACGATTTCAGAGGGTAAAGAAAACTTGGAAACATCCATGTCCAAAAAGGGGGAAAAAATTGGGAGGGGAAAGCTCTGAATCACAGCCCAGCACATATGGAACAAGATAATACAAGATAGTTAATGTCTTCATTTTTTAAAATGTTCGAATGTATTGAGACTTGATAAATTATAGCCAAAACAGCTTCCAAAACACACAAAAAATTGAAAGAAATGGGTATTTTTTGAGAAAGAGAAGGATAAGGAACATTCACAGATAAACAGAGAGGCTTTACATGTTTCATAACATTTACTCAATATTTCCACACTGTTTCTGTGTTTGGCTTACAGATTTAAATATGCAAAATCTCACAGGTACTAAGCAGTTGTGTCTAAATCAGTAAATTCAAGTAAAAAAGTATGACCTGAAATGAATCAATAACTGAATGTTCACATCATTTTAGTGCGAAGCAGAGTTGAATCTTTTTTTTAGAAAACAGCAATTGCTGCCAGCTCAGTACATCAAACTGTTCAAATATCCAGTCTTTTCTCCACCTAATTAGTGTTTAAAATGACAATAGCTGCAAACATGACTTCAAAATATTGCAAGGCTGATATTGGGCACTTCTACATATAATGTGATTCTTTGGATTTCAGAAGACTCTCTAAAATCTTAAGTAAACATTTTCAAAAAGCAAACCAATGGAGGAAATACATCTGACAATTTATTTTAAATGGCAGCTTTTCTATTCTTTTTTTAAAGTGATGTTAATGTTAGCACTGCAGAAAGCAATGGTCCTCTTATTAGTTTTCATATCATATGCAGTCACTTAGAAATAAAAGCAACAATAATTTCTGCAAATAAAAGCAAGTCTCTGAGTGTTAAAGCTATATGGTCTTCTAGAAAGGAGGAAAATTAATGTAAGAAAAACAGTTGAACAAGAGAAGAAAGTAAGAGAAACCACTTTATTCCCTTCTAGATTTGTGAAAATATGGTTTTAAAAGGTTAGATGTAACAGACCCTTCTAGACATTTTTAAAGCTGAGTAATAAGACAAACATAAAACCAGACAAATCTATTGAACTGGATATATCACTTTTACACATTGTTATAGCATGACAACCCTTTCATAGAATGAAAATAAAAACAGAATTCTCAGGACGCAGAAGAGAGTGCAATTGTAGTCAGGTGTCATCCCATAGAAACTACAGTGCACTTAAAAGAAATGCAAAATTAAAGAGAACACTCCAAATCAATAAGCCACTTATTTTGCTGTACTAAGTAATTTTGGCTCCAGTTTTAGTTTATATCATATTTAGCCATTCCAAGCCAGTGGAATGGTCTTCAATTTATCTCTTATTAACTAGAGGGACAACATAGACTGCAGCATAGTTTGCTGAAATAAGTTTGGGTTTTGACAGCTAAAAGAACACTTCACATAGTATATTTCAGCCAGTCCATAATAAGAATTATTGTTAATGTTATCAAGACCCAGAATGATTTTTTTAACAATGAAGACATATATGACTTAAAGCCATGCCATCAATGTTTAAACATATGGCTACACAGCAGGAGTTCCTTTTTTACTTACAAAGTGATGGACATCAAGTAATAGACATTTATGCTTCTAGACTGACAAAAAATAAAGCAAATGACCCCTCTGCTGAAGCTACAGGACCATGGTAAACCTGTTAATTGCTTTGTATTTGCAGCCAGGCAGATACCATAACAAAACTCAAATTCCATTAAATCACCAACAAGATGACGGCAAGGCTTTTATTTATTCTCCTAATCCTTAGAAACCAACTAAACAACAAAACCCAACAAAAAACCAAACAACCAATCAAAAAAAAAAACCCCAAAACCAAAACCAACCCAGACAACCTAATTCCTGATGTGAACATTGCTCATTCATACCATGCAGTGAACAAGATGAGATCTATCCTGGAGTAATTCAGATTTTTTTCAAACCAAAGAAAACATTATAAATTTGAAAAGAAGCCACTTCAGACCAGCTGAAACCTGTAAGTAGCTAGAAAGCTTCCGAGGTTATATCTCATCAAACTGACATATTAAAAAAAAAAAAAAAATTCACTGTGTATAAGAGATTATATAATTTTGGCTCCTTCTAGAATTAAAAAAAACTTTCAATTATTCATTTATCCTCTATCAGCAAAACACTACAGGAATCTAAGGTGTTTTCTAAAAGTCAAATCTACTGACCACGCATACCAATAACTGTTTACTGCAAAATTTAAAACGAACAAGAGTAAATTAATAATACCTCAGCTCCAAAAAAAAACAGTTGTGAGAGGACAGAGATGCTTTAGCAACATTAAGGACAAAAGAAAATTAATATAAGTTGTCAACCTCGAGGTAAGTGTTTGTACCACATTAGAAATTTGGCTTCTGTTTTTATTTTTTTCTTCTTTTTTCAGTGTTGACTATGCTTGGCCATTTTCTTATAAATTGCATTGTTTACAGAATAGTTATTTCAACACTGCTCATATAAATGTAGACTGAGTGTTGTCTACAGGCAAATCTGAACATTTACAATTTATAAGCAAGATATAAACTAGGAATTATGTTATGAATCTCATGAACAGCAGATATACCTGTGAAAAATTTTATCTGTTTACAAACACTTTTTAAACAGAAATAAATTCATTAACACCAAAAATAATCCACTAGGAAATAAACTCTTTACTTCTATAATTATCTTTTTCTGAAAGAGAGAGAATATACACTGTAGAAATCTCACTTATTTGGCAAAATATATCACAATACTTTTTTGTCAAATGTGAATTCTATCTCCATTTTTTTCTGTTTGATCCCTTCCACTTCTATTATTCAGTGGAATTTACTTGTGATTGTATAAAATAATTGGCATTTCCACATGACTTATCTAAAATCTAAAAGAATGAAACTCTATTAAAAATTAAATCTTGTATCACCCCTCGGGATGATTATGCATTAATTTTTTTTTTTTTTTTTTTTTTTTTTTTTTGCTTAATTAGCCTATTGCTGAAGCACTGTAAAACACAGAGGTTTGGGGGAATATTTTTAACCAGAATAAAGATGTGGGGAACTGCAGTTATAATGGAAAAATACAAAATATAGAGTGTCAGAGGAACTGTGGTACTGGAGACAAGTCCTGGCGTCTTGCAGATGTGACTAAGCCCATTCACTGGGCACCCTGACCAAAGATGAGATGTCTGTCTAATCTGACCACTTACTGTATAGTCCGTCTTCATTTTATTTGTATTACTCCCACTCTACAAAAAGGAGCAGATCCAATTTAATATTCTGCAAAAAAGAAGTTAGCGGTTCCAAAGGCTGTAAAATTCCTCCTGGATCGGTCTTGAGCCCCTCAGTACAGTAACACAGAGGTGCTGGATCATGTCCAAAGAAGGGGAATGAAGATGGTGAAAGATAAGAGGGCGAGTCTTATGAGGAGCAGCTGAGGGCACTGGGGTTGTTCAGCCTGGTGAAAAGGAGGCTGAGGGGAGACCTTATTGGTCTTTACAACTACCCGAAAAGAGATTGCAGCTGGTTGGGTTTTGGCCTCTTCTCCCAAGTAACAAGCGATAGGACAAGAGGAAACAGCCTCATGGTGCACCAGAGGAAGTTTAGGTTTGATATGAAAAATTTCTTCACCAGAAGGGTTGTCAAGCATTGGAACAGGCTGCCCAGAGAGGTGGCTGAGTCATCATTCTTGGAAGTATTTAAAAAAATGAGTAGATGTGGTACTTCAGGACGTGGTTTCGTAGACATGGGGGTGTTGGGTTGATGGTTAGACTGGATGAGATCTTTTCCAGCTTTGAAGATTCTACGAATCTATGATCTAATGAAAAAATAGGGGATCTTCAGTTTTCCAAAGCTGCAGATTATATACTGTTATATTTATCTATAGCTGTGAATTGCTGATCTTTTGATAAATGTTAAAACATGATGATCTTAGCTGTCTTTTCCAACCTTAAAGGTTCTGTGAGAAAGGTCAGTTTGCTGAGATATCAGTTCTGCTGATTTATAACCTGTTTTGCTTTAGGAAGTCAGTAAACAGGATACTTTTAGGAAGCAACATTCTGAGTTTTGGAAGTTTACTTCATTTATCTTTACCTCACAGAGAGGAAGAGCGTCAAATGATACATGGCACTTAAATTTTTTGTGCTGACACCTGGAGATGCTCTGACACAGCACCTCCCCAGAGGTCTATGATTTCTTCTGGTCATAAGTTACAGCTAAATAGTATGGAGAAAAATTCCTTCAATTTTGCTATAGATAGCTCAGTAACATGCTCTTTCTCTGGAGAGTAAGCAGCACAACTTAGTAATAGAAGCATAAAACCCTGGTGCCTCTGTTTTTGGGTATCATGAGAGATCTGGACATCTGGAACCATAAAGCTGCCAGAAGCAGGCTAATGCTTTCGCTTGGCAGAAGGCAATTAAAAAGAAAGCTTTCTATGAAGCTGCCAGCATTTTGAAAATGTTCAGTGCCAAAAAAGTTGTGCAGAAATCCTCACCTTGGTGGTGAGTTTTGACATTGTATTACTGATAATTACTGTGTCCTTTTGTGCCTACAATCTCAGACATAATGGATATTATAATTTCTTTAGGTAGACCCCTAGATCAGAAGGTGAATCGAGCAGAAACGTAGGGCAGACCTGGAAATAATAAACAGGGAACAAAAAGAAGAAGAAAATAAGACTGATAGGAGAAAATGCATGTTGATATCAACTACATGTTGAAATACACACTTATTGATAGCTCTACTGAATTCAATAGGTGTACCTTCTACTCAGCAGTTGAACCATGGATAAAGGAAGATGTGTCAGAAACACCAGCCTAAATAAAACACTGAAAAGTGCAGGGCTTCAGAATATTTTTTAAAGTCATGTATTTCTTTATAAAACATACAAAGGAAGTTGTAGCTGTCAATTTTAAAGCATTGATTTAGCTTCAGTAAACTACAGACTAGCTTGTGAAATATCATATTCTTTCTTCCTGCCCTCTGAATCAGAATATACTAGCTATGAGACAGTAAAGACTGTTACAAACTGCCAGGGTTTTTTTTCCCCAAAACACATACATAGTTATACTACGCTTTGAAAAAAAATCTTTGATTGCAGCATCTGATATTTTTCACTAGGAACATAAGAAACAGTTTCCCTAAGGTAGTCTATTTTGCAAACCTTTTAAGCTTCTCTAAATAGACACTAAAATTTCTTCTTGTGCTTCTCTTTCTCCACTCTCATTCCCAGTTAATACATTTTAACCCGCTCCCACTCTCTGTTCTCTAACATGTTGTCCTCACTGGAATCACTCTTAATTTTGACTAAAGAATGTAAGAGGAAAATTAGGACCATTATATACATTTATATAGCAGATGGGCTTCCAGGTGAGACTCAGGCCAATATAGTGATGCAGATAAGGAACTCTGTAGAGCTTTCAGCAGACTCAGACGTTTAGCAGAATGACTTTAAATCACCAGTGCCCTCTGCTGCTCTCAGGATGGTCTTTTGCTTTCCCCTGCAGCCTAGTAAAACTTAGTCAGTGCCTCGAGTATTCCTTAATTACTGCTTCCTTGTAGGATGATTTATGCTACTGCTATGCACAGAATTTCATCCCTATGAGAAATACAGCCTCACCTACCCCAGCATCTGCATGGGTTCTCCATTATGACAGGGCATAGGAGGATGCACCAAGAGCCAGACTTATCACTGCTTTGCACCAAAGCTCTGACAGGATAGCTCTTCCTGGCCAAAAGCAAAAGCTTGCAAGGTTTTCAAGTTTTGTTTTTTCTCCCTAAAGACCATGGATAGGGAAGGTTGTTTCTGCTTTTGCCTGGGAGGCTTGGCTTTGTAGGAAAGATCCAGTATAGGAAATAGACTAAATCTAATAAAATGAAAAATGAAGGATAGAGAAACATGAATAGTTACAATTTCATCAGCTGCACAGCTTAATACCTACCTAGGGGGAAAATCAATCAGCTAGTGTCTGATCAGTGTTTTCTTGATAGCATTAGGTATGTGGCTTATACAACCTCTGGAGAGACAGTGCCTGTTTTCCTTACCTGTGTAATTCATTTATTAGCCCAAATTTACAGCTGTCAGTATAGATTTAGAGCACCAAACCTAAATAAGCTCACACATTCTGTAGGTTTCAAGGACGTGCAGCTAAAAACCTAAGACAAATGTAACAGGAGTTTTTACATAGAACAGCTAATTACTATCCATTTCACTTATGTCACCATAAAAATAACTGAATTCCTAGTAACTATCTGGTCAGGAGTTCTTTCTTTCCTTCCACAGTCATAGGAGAAAGTGTGCAATCCTTGATATGACCCAGTAACTCTGACTCCCAGAGTCTTCAAAATTGGTAATATAGAGGGATTGTCAACTTAAGGTGAAAGGAGGTACACCTTTTTGTAACTGTAGACTCCGGTTGTATGCATACCCAGAACCCTTCTGTACATCCAGTCCTCTCTACAGACTGCCTCATATGACATGGGACGTTGTGAACTAATCTGACAGAAGAAATAATGGCAACGTTAAATCCATTATTTATCTGGTACAGCCTTTATGTAATGGAATTAAAACAGAAATAAAAGCTAGTTATTCTACTGGGCTAAATATTGGGTTGACTCATAAAATAATGTGGTTCCTGTGTCAAAGTACCTTGCAAGATAATTAAGGCTTAATTGGGAAAGCAGGATGATAGAGACAGCTTGGGTGCTGTCAACTTTGAACTGCAGTCCTCTGTTACCCTTTCAGAAGTAGTTGTTTGGGTGGCAGAAGGGAAGCTTGGATTTTGGGCAGAAAAACCTATGCAGAAACACTACTTGCACACTTATGTAGGGAAATGTTTGTTCTGCTTGTTAGTTACAACAAATTAACGGGCACTGCAGGAAGCAAACACTGTGATCTCCATTATGCTGCTCCAGCTGTCCTCTGCAGGGACCTGACGGCTTTCAGAACAGGCTGCAGCTTGTCACAGAAAGCATCCCTGCTGTCCATGGTTGACCGCGTCCCAGAACTGTACTGTGGGATGTGTGTGTGACTGCTGTGCATCATTTCATTTGGCTGTTCTATGCCAGGAGACAAATAACCCTCCAAAGTAAAGTTGTATCATGGTATGACTCTCAACTTTCTTCTTAAAGGAAAGGATTTATTTTGCTCATTCTCCAAAGCTGTGAGGCCAGCTCTCCTGCATATTATGGTTTGGTCCTTGTGGCAGTGCCAGATCACTGCAATGAAAATGTTATTACGTTACACAGCACAATACAAACTATAAACTACATACAGTACCCACAGGATGCATAAAATACCAGGATTGGTATTCAGTGGCTATGCCATATGGAGAAAAGTACTCTAATAAATCTAACAGTAGTGATAGTCTCTGTACCTTTAAGCAAGCAGCTACTCTAACCAATAACAAAGTAAAGCACTTGCTTGCATTCAAATAAGTAATGAGGCCATACTTGCCCTGCTGTTCAGAGCTAGTATGAAGTGAATGAAACAAAATTAATCTAATCTACTTCCTTCGTCAAGCTTTAAAACAAAATCCTCTTCTTTCATTTGCATGTTTGAAGACCACTCCAGTTAGACTGAAAAAGTTCCAGTGGTAGGTGGAATGGTGACGTTTCCTGACAAATCTGGGTGCCAAATTATAGATTGTTTGAAAAGGAGTCTTGGAGCAGGGTAGTTCAGAGTTTTGTGATACTCAGGATTTAACCACCAAAATCAGATAGTTCATATTATGGACATTGTAATAGCCTAGTATTTGGCATTGGTCTTTTGACAAAGGTAAAGCAGCCTCATGTCAGCCTATGTATCACAGCAATGTTACTCTTTTCATTGACAGTATCCATTACTGTGCCAGTTGAATGGTAAAGCAGTTCGTTCTCCCAGAATCTTACCTTTCCAAAAGAGATAGGAGATAAAAGGATGAAAAAGTGAAGGAAAGAAGAGTAGAGGATGGAAAGGTGAAGAAAAGTTTTGGGAGAAAGGACTAAAAGTAGCCAGTGTCTTATAGTCTTTCAAAAGGGAGTCATTTAATGTTGGAAGAAGTTCTGCTTACTTTTTTTTCCCCAAAAAAAGTTATGTCCTGGGGCATTTTCAGTTTCTGTCTTCATTTCATCAGATACGTGTTAGAATTTTCAGCATGTGCAAGACCTAAAATTGTTGTGATCAAAAGAGCCTCCAGATCTTTTTCCACCAGTAACACTCCAGTCCTCTCATGCTGATTTCTGAGCTTAATCTGTCAGTGAATTTCACAGCAAGAGACAGATAGTTGCAGAGGGAGAGCAGCTCAGAAGTCAGTTTCAATACATAGGCAGAAAGTAGAGAGGTAAGTGAATTATACTATTGTGAATAGGGCACTTAAAAAAATAAGCACACATTTGAAAAGTGTTGGGAAATGTCATGGAAAAAGTGTCCCAACCAACTTGCCCAACCCTTTGAAAGGAATTTGATATTCCTTTCCAATTTAAAAGGGATTTTGAGGGATGTCCTTATATATATTAAAAGAGTTTGGCCTTTTGAACATCCAATGCCATGCAAACTTGGCAGAGATTTTCTTGCTAGGGCAAGAGAGACAAAGATTGATCTGAAACTCAAATAATGGAAGGTTTTTATCATTTCTATTTCGTAAGAGAAAGGAAAATAAAATCCTCTGAGGCTATTATTACCTTCCATGCAAAGCAGAAAATCTCTCAAAGTTTCAAACAGGTGAAGAAACAGTCCATTAGCTGCATTTTATATGGTTTATAGTTATCTGTATTTAGGCATTTATTTCAAGTGATTCAGAACACATGTGCAGTACATCATCATCCCTCCACAAATAGTGGGATTTTAAGATTGAGATCTTAAATTTTCATCAATGTTAACAGCAAGAATTCTAATGTTAACAGCAAGAATTCTACTTCCTTCAGAAGATAAAGATTTTTCTGATTCACATTTTTTAAAAAAAACCCAACAATTGCTATTTCATGGAAATGCTTATGCTGTCAACCACACTCCATTGCTAATCACCTCCATTCATGTTTATGAAGGCTATTGTGGTACACTTCACTTTTCCTCATCTCTATTTTTCCAGCATTTTTTTTTCCTTGAATGTTTACCTTTTCTTTCTCAGTAGTGGCTAAAGACATTCCCCTACTTCAACCTCCTTGTCACGCTACCTCCTGCCCTGTATGTGGCTCCTTGTTGAGCTGAATGTCCTCTCTCAATGCTTCCTCTTGCTTTCAGTCTCTGTCTTAGACCCTTAATTTGTATTGACTCACAGCATGGTTGCTGTGAGCTCTGCACCTGCTCCTATCCCACATCGACAGCTAAATTCTTACAGATGACTGTTACCAAGGGAGACTCAGGCAGAAACTTAAAAATAACAGTTGAGCACACTATGCAGTGCTGACTCTTGAACCTATACATTCAACATCTGCCAATTCAGTTTCACTTGAAAACTGTACTATGCAGTCACTGACCTAAAATCTAAGCATACTCAGGTTTCCCCCTGTATAGCCAAGCCAGCATCTGTACAAACAAAATTAGCCTGTCAGTAGCTGGGGGTAAGTTTAATTCTGTGCTTGCCCAAATGCACAGAAAATGTTGACAATTTAATTACATACAAACAGAGTGTCTGGTGTTACCTGAGGTTAACCCATGTCAAATCCAGAGTGGGTATTTCCCACACAAACATTCAAAGAAAATTAGAAAAGATCAGATTAGAAAAACACTTTCTGATTTTCCAGAAAGATAAGAATCAAAACCACAACCTTCCCCACTTCACAAAAATAGCAAATTTTGGTTTGCCTTTTGTTAAACAAGGAACACGGATGAAGTGAAAGGATGAAGAATTTTTAAGGAAAGATATTGGCCATTTTTTTCTCTGAAGCCAGGTGACAGGAGATAGGACAAGGGGGAATGGCATGAAGCTGTGCCAGGGCAGGTTTAGATTGGATGTTAGGAAAAAATTTTTTACGAAAGAGTTGTGAGGGCCTGGAACAGGCTGCCCAGGGAGGGGGTTGAGTCACCTTCCCTGGATGTGTTCAAAAAAAGGGTAGATGAGGTACTTAGGGATATGGTTTAGTTTAGGATGAGAATGGTTGGACTTGATGATCTTAAAGGTCTTCTCCTACCTTGTGATTCTGTGATTCTGTGATAAGACTACCAGAAGAATCATGTTCATCACCACTTCCACATTTTGTGAGCAAATCATACAAAGCAACAGTTTCCCTACATTGTCTCTGTAATATGGCTCTAAAAGTTGTAAATACAACTATAACATCACCATTAAAAACAGTGTTTCTATTATTGCTCAAAATTTCTATCAACCATGTGCTCATAAATGCAGACTGCCTTAATTACTTTAACAAAAAACAGCTGTGTTGTGGAGATGCCATTTACTTCTCATTAATGATTAATTTTTAACAATCTTACAAGATCAGTAAATTAGAAAAAAAAAGAATTAATTTTGGCTGATAAGAAATAGTAATAGAGGAAACCTTTTAACATTTTTTTTAGTATAAATTGACATGGATGTTATTTATTTATTTATTACTTTGTGTCATGTGAGTGAAAAAGCACTTTTTAGGCAGCATCAGCTTGCTTAAAGAAAATAAATGCATATTGAATAAAAATGAGATATGTTTGGTTTTGCAAAGCACTGGCCACATTTTATAAAAACAATTAATTTCTCTAGATAATTACTTTGAACTATTGTCCAGTCTGTTAAAGACTTCACTGAGCTGAGGTATGGATCAATTTGCTCTAGATGGGTAGAAATAGGTTATTTTTAAAATTATAGCTGCTGCTTCTTTCCTATTCCCCATTGTTAAACATTAATCCCTTTCATAAGTTGCTCTCTTAATTAGAGATCAGTCAACGCATTATTTTATTACCCAAACTATACTACCACTTCTGCTTCAGAAAACTGTTATGCTTTAGTATGCTGGGTTGATTATTTTACAAGTGGATGCAGAGCTAACTGCAGCCCCCAGCCATGAAAATCTATTGATAATATCAGAAAGCTAAACAGAGATTCATACCACCACATCTCCCTTTTAACAGAGAACACGGACTTCTACTGGGAAATAACTGAAAGCCAGGAAGGTTTGCAGCTTGCAGTAATCCAGTGCACTAATAGAAGTGCAATGGCATGAATCAAAAAATGTTCCATGTTGAGTGTCCATGCTATCTTTTCCAACACACTGGTAGGTTGTATAACCACAACCATACAAATAGCTCCATCAGACATAGGGAGGAGGCATATAGAAATATTCACTGTGTAAAGGTGCTGAGCAATCCATGTCTTCCTAAAGTGCCTGATCACCAAAGCTGCGTAACACCAACTGCCATTGCTGCTATCTCAACAGTATGAACTACCATTGACACACTGCAGTTAGACAGGCCTGCAATGGACAGACATTCTCCTAAAGATGAGAGACTTGTGACAAGATAGACATCTCCTTTGGTGAGTGCTAAGGAAACTGAACAAACAAATTTCCTGAACTTCAATTATTGGAAAACATCACAGAAGTTTAAGTAAAGACTTACACGTGCACATACACACGCACACAAACACACAGAGCCCTCTCCCCCAGCAATATTGGATTTTTTCCTTTGGAAATGGCAATTCAATTGAAAATTCTTTATCATAATTTTTCAAGCCATAAATTCATTTGGCCTTCAGTTACAAACTCTTCAGACTAAAATTTTTTAAAGTGATAATCCATTTAATATATTTAATATCTTGTATTTCCATGCACTTATACTTAGTGATTGTAACAAGGGAATAAAAAAATCATAGTTTTATTTTGAACTAGCAAAACAGCAAAAAGCCCACAATTTCTTTGTATAAAATGAACTACTATGACAATAAGTTTCTGACAGATCTCACACTAAACTGTTATAATAAACATATGGAAATCAGTCCAAAATTTATCTGTGCAGGGGACTCACAGGAACTACACAGATTCTTCGAAGTGGAAATTACCAATTTTTATTTATTACCTAATAAATAAAATAATAAAGCATACTATCTTTAAGTTCAGAGATACAGGCATGAAGATTGAATTCTACCCTTGATGGATGTAATACTAATTCACTTAGCTTAAATACTAGTAAGGCCATGAAAACACTTCAGAAGTTGTGACAAAAAAGAGAGTTTATAATAAAATAATAGAACTTTACCCAAAGATACTGCTGATACAGAGAAATCTCTTAAATATATCTTGAGATCCTTGTAAAAGTTGTTGGGCTTACAAGGTCAAAATGATTAAAAATAACACAGTGAGGAGATTAAGGAGACAGCAAAGAAGCTAAGTGATTTATTTGTTTTGGTTTTCACAGAGGGAACAGGGAGGAAATATCTAGTTTAGTGCTGATCTTTAAAGATAATGAAGGTGAAGCGCTGTCAAACACAGGGACATAAAAGAATAAGATAGAACTCCAGAAATCGTATTAACATAAATTACTCGGGCATGATGCCAGAGCTCTGCAGGAACTTCTAAGCATTCAGGCTCAGGTTCAGGGACCCTGAACATTATCTGGATGTAGAGTGAGGGGTAGGAGCCTCCAAAGCCATAACCTGCTCTTTTAATCTCCCTAATATTGGTGAGACTTATTTCATTTCTTATAAAATGGAGCAATTCTTCACAAACCACAACAAAGTAGGTTCAGTGAATAAAAAGGGAAGGAATGTGCTTCCCTGGATAAAAACTGAATGTGATGACAAAAGTAAGACTGAATGATTAATAAGAGATGAGTTGGGAGAACTGTCAGGCTAGTAGTGAAGACAATTTTCCACAAATACTTGCTTTAGTGTTGTAATCAGTTCATTTCAGCTCTGCGACTTTTAGACCCATGCTTTATTTCACTAGCATGAATGGTACAGAGAACTGCAATTACGAACTCCTTAGTGTAAACCTACCATCTAGGAGCAGTTTCAACTGTTCTACCTGCAAAATTGCTCCACAGCCACGCAGAGACCAGTCACCAGTAGGCAGCACAATATGGGCAGCAAAACTCATGCTTCTGATTTACAGCCCAAACCTCACACTGTTCCTTAATCCTTCCCATGTTGCAAAAAACACAGCGCTCACCAAAAGGCAGCAATAGAAGGTGAACAGTGCATCTGGAGAGTAAGACTAATCCTACATTTAAGCCACCATTATGGTCCAAGGATGGGTTCAGCTTCTGCTTCAAGTAGGCAGTAGGGTGCTCTTCCCTTGGTCATTGCCCCACAGGCAGCAATACCCTCAGCTTCCATGAACATTAGCTTTTCTCTCCTCACAAGAAAGAGGTCCAAATCAGACCACCTCCCCAGGTGGACTCAGCACTAAGGTGGGCATGGGTTGATACAGTCAGGTGCAATGGTTATGGATAGATTGCTAGATCTCTCACTGACAGAACTAAAGAAAGTAAAACAAATTATATTGTAACTTTTTAAACATTTGTGCAAGACTTAAACAGGAATTTTTTATCATAACTTTTTTTTTTCAATCACTTTTAATCATAGCATTCCAGGAATAGCTTTCAGAGAATTATACAAATCACAGCAGAAACTTTGCTTGCAGTGAGTGACTTGTGAAGCTCACTTCCCCATGGAGGTTTTTGAAGTAAAGGGATTTGACAAAAAATTAACATTTATAGTAGCATTTTAGTAGCATGTACATGATTAAATGCTCCTCAAATACTTCATATGCTTCAGCTGTCAACAGCTGAAACAAAATAAAGAACTGTACCTCCTGTGATAGAACCATTTAGCATTTGTTTATTTGGCAGTGTCACATAAAAGAAAATATCATGGAAAAAGCACAGGTCTGGTACATTCCCACAGCCTGTGCTAGCTGCACATCCTACCTGGCTCACCATGGGCAGTGCTCTGATGTAAAAAGTCTTTGATCAATGTCTTTGATGTCCAGTCTGACATCTAAAAGAAAAAGTGCCTAGAAACCTCCCCCAGTGCACATCACAACTACTGTTACTGAGTTTGGTGGCAAACCAGATATCAGGTCTCAACATTATCTTTGACCACTCCTTCCAACTACTTTAAACTTCAGTTCAGCTAAAAGGTCTGCTACGCATTGACACTGAAAGCTAGGTCCATAAGTAGGCTGACACACACTTAGGTAAAGGGATTGCAATAAGCTGCTGGTTTTAGACATCCAAGGTACCAGTTAATCAAGTCTTTGCATAGTGCATCATCAACAGTTCCTCAAATTAAATCTAGGCAGTATGATGCACTCTTTTTGTAACAGAGTATTATGTCTGTGACCATGTCTCCTACAGCTAACACTTTTAGTGCAATAACACGTCTTCATCCTCCCTTACGTTAGCAGTTACCAAATAAGCCCTTATCTGTTGGCAACAACTGGATTGGGGAACATTGCTCTACATACATTAATGTCACCATAGTAATAAACTTGCTTGTGGTGAAATGCAAAAATATATTAACCTGTGTAATACAGTATAATATGTTTGGTTTTTTTTCCATTGGAAAATGATTGTCTACCAGCATATAATATCAATATCAAAGGGATAAAGATTAATTTAAAAAGTATTTATTCTTATATTAAAAGAAAGCTAACAACAAGCAATAAGTGGTGAGCATGATAATACATCAAAATCCCAGGGAAATTATTCTGATTAATGTCATTAGCACAGAGTAGATCTCACTTACATTGCTCTCCAGTATGTATAACAAGGAGGTCACACCAGAATGCTAATTTGGAAGTTAGGCTTAATCTTCCAAAATGTTCTCCATTTGCTTGATGGAATCTTAAAACATACAGGAGGTAATGCTTAACAATAGACTGACAGAAAACTCACCAATTCTCTAGTTAGCATTCCCTAGATAAAATCCTAGTTAGCATCCTTGCAAAAACATACCTGCCTAATGTTCACTGCAGTATCAGAAAACAAAATTAACTCCAGCTAAAAAAGTTGGGAGAGAACTAAAACTGTACATATGCAACTATACAGACTTGTAGGAAAGTAAAGATATTTGTCAGAGCATTCAGTGGTCTGCTGGCTGCTGCGTTCCATTTTTCAAAGAAGAGGGAAAGAAGTGCCATGGCCTGGGGGAAGTGGCACCCTCCCCATGATTCTCTGCACCCAGCAGTGGAGCAGCCCAGCAAGCAGGGTGACTAGCAGTGCTGAACACTTGACTTTTGCTTCCCAAGCCTTAGTGTGAGCTCCACCTTAAACCTTCCTACTCCTTCAGCTTTTCAGATGCACATTTGATCTGTCCTTTGTAAGCCATACCATGCATTTCCCCCCTAGTTATCAACCTGTATCACACATCTGTCACATACTGGTTAATTACTTTACCCTCATTTTAGATGCCTGGGTGTTAAGCAGTACAGTGTATTTAACTCTTGAAATATAATTACAGTGCTGTGTTTCTACATCTCAATCTGCTTACCTATCTCTGCAAATATCACAGGTGTCTCATGTAAACCTCTAGCATCTCATGGACTACACCAATCCTACTAATTAGTCTGTTATCTAGCTGCTTATCAGTTTCATTCTCAAGCTTCTCTTCATACCAGTTAAAGAGATATTGTATCTAGACCATATTTTTCAGGGGATTGTGACAGTATATCAGTTTTTTAAACTTGGCAATATTAATAAAGAAATCATGAATCAGCAACATCATATGGGGATGATTTACCAAAATCAGAGTACTATAAAAAAGTCACTGTTTTTCTTTTCTGTGTCCCTCAAACATCTCAGAGTTAATCATAGATTCAGGCCATTTACTAGTGTTGGAGACACCCCAATTCATCAGCAACAAGGCCTTAGTTGAGGGACAATTCTTCTGACTGCATAGCCACAACAAAACTACTTAAACTTGGCCTTGTCTTTTGTAGAAGATTTGCATTTCCTATGTTTTTCTCTACAAACCAAATGTTAAACGTCTGGGGAAAAGAATATGCCATCATGTGGTTAGAGTAAGTAATCCATGCAGCACTGTTTCTAGGAAAAAACCCTGTCTTAAAGTCTGCGTTAGCAACTGATTTCATATGAGACCCGGACCCTCGAGCCGACAAGAACAGCTTCCTAGTAGTATCTCTTTGCAGTAGAAAATCAGATACAGCTTTGAGTAACAGCTATTATGTTATGTCCTAAAGCTTGTCCCACCTTTCAAAATACGTTTTCTATATTTTGTCTACACACTAACTGCTAACTGCAATACTTCATTTGGATAGCTAGGTTTTGCAGATTATTAGGTCTCCCAACTAATCTTATAAAATATTTTCATTCTTGTTGCTAGTTCAAGTTAATTGTTATCAGATGTTTACTGCAGATTTCATATATTTTTATCCTATCATATTGATTGTATCATTTAAAGCTATTTTCAGATCCCCTGGATGTCATTTACTCTACAGACAAAATAAGAGCTGGAGCACAAGTGATGTGGTGCCATTTCTTGACCCAAAACCAGGCAATTTAAATAATTAAATAATGAACCATAGATGGTTTGTATGAATTCATTAGATCAGGCTTTCAATAGTTCTTCACATTTTACACGCTATTTCTTGATGGAAGGTGCATCATTTCTGGTAGTAATGCAGTAGCTGTAGCACATAGTGTGCCCACAGTAGAAACTGGTCTCTAGCAATGAGACTAATTGTGAGACCTAATACCTAGATTATTAATTTTTCTCTAGTAGTCTATGTTCTCACATTCAATACAGTGCTAATAGGTATTACAGTTGACAAATAGTAATCACAGAATCACAGAATCACAGAACTGTAGGGGTTGGAAGGGACCTCAAGAGATCATCGGGTTCAATCCCCCTGCCAAAGCAGGTTTCCTAGGACAGGTCACACAGGTTGGTTTCCAGACAGGTCTTGAATATCTCCAGAGAAGGAGACTCCACAACCCCCCTGGGCAGCCTGTCCCAGGGCTCTGTCAACCCCACTAGGAAAAAGCTCTTCTATTGGTGTGGAACCTCCTGTGCCCCAACTTGAAGCCATCGCCCCTTGTCCTGTCCCCACAGACCACTGAAAAGGGGCTGGCCATTTCCCCCTGCATCCCATACTTAAGGTATTTATAAACATTAATCAGATCCCCTCTCAGTCTTCTTTTCTCCAGGCTGAACAGCCCCAGTTCATTCAGCCTGTTCTCGTAGGGCAGATGCTCCAGGCCCTTAATCATCCTCGTAGCCCTCCTCTGGACTCTCTCCAGGAGATCCCTGTCTTTTTTATACCAGGGAGCCCAGAACTGGACACAATACTCCAGGTGGGGCCTGACCAGGGCAGAGTAGAGGGGGAGGATCACCTCCTTCGACCTGCTGGCCACACTTCCTGATGCGTCCCAGGATCCCATTGGCCCTCTTAGCCACCAGGGCACACTGCTGGCTCATAGCCAACCTGTCATCTACCAGGACCCCCAGGTCCTTCTCCACAGAGCTCTTCTCCAACAGGTCATCCCCCAGCTTGTACTGATTCAAGCAGTTATTCCTCCCCAAGTGCAAGACTCTACACTTGCTTTTGTTGAATTTCATTAGGTTTCTCCCTGCCCAGCTCTCCAGCCTGTCCAGGTCTCGCTGGATGGCAGCGCAGTGTTCCTGCGTGTCAGCCACCCCTCCCAGCTTTGGATCATCATCGGCACTTGCTGAGGGTGGATGCTATTCCCTCATCAAGGTCATGGATGAAGATATTAAACAGGACTGGACCCAACACTGAGCCCTGGGGAACACCGCTAGTCACAGGCCTCCATTCAGACTCTGCTCCACTGATCGCGACCCTCTGAGCTCGGTCCGAAAGCTGACTGATGTGAAGTAATCAGGTGGTCACGCGCCATCTTTGTACCGAACTTCATACACCAGAACTTCCAGTAGCTTTAGCAAGCAAAATGTCCCTTCAGGTTTTTTGTGAGACTAATAGAGAATACTGCAGCAGCCTTAGTGCTTCATTGGCCCTGGGCATGGCAGGGGGTGGATGGAGGTTGCTCTCTTTATCAGAAAGCTAGAACATGGGTGACGTCACGCGTACGTCACTTACGTACATCACTTAATGAAAAAACCTAAACCACCATAACACACTTGTTTGGTTTTTGTACACCAGTTTTAGAATTTTTTTTATTTTATGAAAGTTCATTACACTGCATATTTTTCCAATGTTCCTATACCTTACAAAATTGGATATTTAATGGAATATCTAATCAATAATGCAGATTTTAAAATTCACTCTCAGGTAAGTATTGATTATATATATATCTATAAGCTAATAAAGAATCATTGACATTTCTGAAAGACTTGAACAATTTCACTAACATATTGAAATGTTATATGCCTTTCCAGCACCTAAGGTTAACAACTCTCAAGTAATCTGTAATATTTTAAATTGAAAATATTAATACATAATTCAAATAATTTGTTTCATAATATTAATGATATAATATTATTTCACCAGAATTTGCATACAAATATACTTATTATTTTGTTCATTTTATTGTATGTTTTTTTAATAGAGTAGTCTCTAGCAGCCTGTCTTTAAAACATGAGTAGAGCTATTCAATATTCATGCTAGACAGGTTCCAGATGAATGAGACAATGTCTAAAAAACCTTCATATTATCAAATATGGCATTAGTTAGAAAATATTGCTCAACAGAGAATTTTTACAGTAAATAATCTCATTTTGGAAGAATGCAGTCTTTGTTTGATTTCCATGCCTAAATCTTTTGTATTCAAAGGTATACCTACATGTCACTGGGACACCTACTGAAAAACAATCATGAAGAATTATATTCATATATCCATCTATGGACTGAGGTTCCAAAGGTCAGATCTGTTAGGACACTGAGCTAAAAAAATTTTCACCACCCATTTTGTCATTTAAACTGCAGCATTCTCCCAGTACGATTCTTATCTTAGATACAAACTACAGAGCATTCTTTGAACTCTTTACTAGCATCTGTATTTCAAGTCCTTGTTCCTCAATGCATAGCACAGTAAAAATGTCATTCTTTTCAGAGAATGTTTAGTAATTGTAATGACCCTGTGCTTAAAATATCTGATATATCAATGTCACTTCATGCTTCAAAGTCTGAATGGCCTTAACACCGATTTAGTCAACCAGATTGTAAAACAGGATAATCATCTGGTAGTTTACTGTTTCATTTTGATTTTCTGATCTTAGTGAGATCTTCAAATCAAAAGTTATCATGTATTTCTATGAAACAGATAGGGAAAATATTAGATATTTGCAGTCTTCATGGGACACTGGGTATTCATGCAAGGTAAGGTTCATGAGATTAATTTTACCTAACTGAAAGAAGCAAAATAGTCTGTAATCACTGAGGAAACAGAGAAGGCAGAGGCAAGTGGTAGTGAAGTTCTTGAATTGCAAGGAGGAAGGGAGAAGTGACCAGCAATGAGTGGAAATTTCAGCAGCTGCTCCAATGGTCTATTACAGAGTATTAAATCCAGAGTTGATAAGAGCTACCTTCAGTTCAGTACTGGAATTAGTATCCATGGATGTAGAGTGATGGTTTAAAATTCTGCTTGCAGTAAGAATTTTTTCTGCCATAGCTTTCTGTTTCTAACCTATCATAAGCAAACAACAAACAAAATAACACACAATGCCACAATTAGCATTCAGGAAAAAATAACACTAACACTGCAAACAGTTTTGGTAAAAGTACCTTGCAAGTTCTTACAGCAACAACTAAGCGTATTTTTTGTCACCAAAGTGTATTTTGGATTTAGTATTGTATTATGCAGAGTGTGACTACAAACAGGCAGAGAATCTAGAGCATGGTTTCTCCCCTTCATGAATGTCAGAACCTCCCTGATTGTCACTCTGCTAACGTTTGACAATTCCAATGTAAGTGAAACAAAGCATGATATAGAACCACTGTGCAAGACACGGCACCATCTGAATTCAGGGACAGCCAGGTCTACAAAAGAAACATGATGTTTCTTTGGAGCTACAGAGAAGGGAGATGCTAGTTAACTATATAAAGCCAGGTATTTGTCCACCTGAACCTATTTTTCACCTACAGTCATAAAGTATTATTGTTACAAGAAAAAAATTTGATACTGTGATCTAATTATCATATTTTCATTGACTTCACAGAATTCCAGGAAAACCTGGAAACAAAAATTTTCATCTTCCCAGGAGAAAGAAAACTAAAAATGATATTTTGAGAGAACAAGAATTGTAACAAAAAGAAAAGAAAAAATGTTCAGGTTTCTTTTTTTCCTAAAGGTGTAACAATTGTGTGAACTACATCTTTATAATATACATTATAATATACAAGTATGCAACTCCAAAAAGTACAAGTCTGAAAGAAATTAGAAATATCAATGGAACCTCAACAGTCTATTAAATGAAGTGCTGGCATCAGAAGAAAAATGTTCACTAACTGATAAAAAGCTGAGAACCCCTTTATAAAACTATTCTCAATCCTGAGATTACTGAGGTTTTCAGTATTGATGGGGGATTGAGCATTGACTTTGTTCGACCTTCTGAAATGTAGCAACTACTGTGTGCCTTTGAGGGAAAGTTCATTATTGTACTCAAAGTGAAAAGCTAGTGCTTTTCTTCTCTGACGAAATTCAGCAAAAGCAAATCAATGATAAGCAAGGATGACAGGATGTATAGAGATTACCTAAAATGCATATCAGGCTGAAAAGGTGAGAAACTACTGTGCATACCCCCCTGTGTCTACTGGTTCAGTTACAGAGAAAAACAAATTAATATTTATATATTAGATTCAAGCACACACTAAATATTCAGAGATACTTCCCATTTCTATTTCTTTTTATTGCCTACTCACAAGCGAATAAAATTAAAGAAATTGTACATGATCCTATAATTTACCTACGTGAAATAATTAGAAAAATTGCAAATAGCCTTTGGCAGGTAGATACGATATTAGTTGCAAATAATTGAGTTATAAAAGGCACCTGGTTTTAGATACCAAAATGTACCTGAATTTCCATCTGCTCATTATTTAAAACTGACTGAAAATATATTTCTGTCTGTTAAGTATCTGAACTCGTGATCTTGTATTTAACGCTTTGACCCTTCTTCTGTGGCTAATTGCTGTCTTTGTTTTCTCTGCAAGATGAAATACTGGCTGTTTGTTTTACATGTGACAGTGGCCAGCAGATATAGGGAAGGTACCTCCCTGCACTCAGCGTAGGTGAGACTGCATCCAGAGTACTATGTCAGGTTTGGAACCCCTTGATCCTGGTCCAGAAAGGTGTTGGGATACTGTAAAATGTCCAGCAGAGGATCACAAAAATTGTCAGGGGCTAAGAAGAGGTTGAGGAAGCAGGGGTGGTGTCACATATGATCTAATAAATGCTTCGTATCTTTCAAAATACAGCTTTTCAAGTGTACAATTTTAGCCCTGGAAATTGTTCTGTGCCACGTATGCAACTGAATGTCACATGAGGAATCAACAGCAGAAGTTGCAGAAGGAGACTCTAAGGCAAGATGTTCAACAGTTTTCTTTCAAGATAATTTTCTTTCAATCTTTTAAGCTGCCTCTAAGCTAAACAAAAATTGCGGCTAATAGAAAAGACTGCAGCAGGACTTGACAGGTGGAGTGAGCTCCTGACAGTAATAAGTCAGAAGGCAGACCAGCTCAGAAAAAGCAAATTTGGTAAAATACAGGCCACACAGCAGTCTTCTATTGCCTCTTATTGACAGAGACCTGAGAACTGTGGCTGTGAGTGCCTCCTTCTACTTCAAGTTGCCTCCAGCTGTGCAGCTTTTTCTGTCACTGACACATTTCACAAAACAATGAGATTAATCACAACTTATAAAAACCTACACCTTATGAACATTTAAATGAATGATGCCAACACTCGATTAGAGAAACCATTCACTCTGTACTGTCTGTATATTTGTCTATTTTGTGATGCAAATGGTGTTTATTTCATGGTCGCTATTTATGTTATTTTAAAAATTTCTTTCAAATACACAAGCCATTCATTTAGTTGTGTTTCAGTGGAAAAAGAATGAGGCATAAACCAGAACAGTTCTCTTCTCATTTGTTTTAGAAGAAGATCATTTCAGCCATCAGTGTCTGAATGCTGCTGAAGTATAGTTTCAATTTCCCTTCTCAGCCATGGATAAAACAAAGCTGACAACACATATTTTTCTCTGTCAAAACATTTCACCTACTTTTCAATGCAGAGACAGTTTAAGAGCCATAAGTTAGGCCAAGATTACAGCAACATTCTTCTTGTTATCTTAATATTGGAAAGGTACACACAGCAGATCCTTAACAGGAGTATACTAGCTTAAAAACATGTCATAGATAAAAAGGGATTTCCCAAATGATACTGTCAAATGGGAAAAAAATAACCCAGCCAGTTATCAGATGAGAGTGGAGAGGGCTAGTACAATAATGTCTGCTATATTTCATCAGAAACAATGTTCAGCTATTTCAAGAGTCATTTAAGCACATTGTATACAGAGTTTTGGTTGGCTGAAATGCAGCATGCACATCTTATTTTTCTAGCTTGGCTGATGCTATTTTAAATTTTAGAGAATGTCCAAAGCAGACACAAAGTGTTTATGCCAAGCCTTTTCTTGCACAAAGAGAGTTACTGTCTTATGTAATGTGTCTCCCAGACATATTTTTCCTGACAATTACATAACACTAACATGAAAAACCCATACACATGAAGACATTGCTCTGATTTCAAGTATTGAATTGTAATACAGTTGTCTTTCAAACACTTAGTGCCCAATATGAAATAGAAAGACTTCCAGTAAAACCAAATACTCTGCCTACACAACTGTTACTAGCTGTCCAGGTCAGGCTTGTACAAAACATTTTTGAAAGGTAGTACAAAAGCAAATAAAAATAACTATTTACCAATCACAACACACAATTAACAGTATTCCTCCCAAGTTAAACATGTAAATGAACAAGAAGCTGTCCAGGCCAATGAAGAAAAAGTTCTTGTGCTTTTGGTACCAACAAACAAATTGCTACTTATACAGAAATATAACTGATGATAAAGTCTGCTATATGGAAAGTGAAGCACTGTGCACCTCCACAAGGAGCAGGGGCCAGAGAAGAGGGCTTCTGTCCCTGGTCTGAAAAGGTTGTAACCACAGCACTGAGATAACTCATTGCAGATTGTGAAGACTCTTACAATATATGAAGTCCTCACCTTCAGCGGTGTGTTTCTGACTGCTTGTATTTCCCTTGTATGGAACCTCCCTCAGTGTCGCAAGGGGTGTTACAAAACATTTAAGTAATTTGCACAAACAATGCGTACCCGGAACTACAGAGCTGGGAACACAGGATAAAATAGGCAAGCAAAATTCTAATATAACATTACCCTGGTCCGTAACATTCCTGCCTAAATGAAAGCCAGTTCAGCTGAACAAAAACATTTATTTCAAATTATTAACTTCTTAGACTTTTCCTTAGTTGCAGTGTAGGCTCCTCTGCATGTGACGCATTCCAGTCAAGATCCATTAGCTAGATACTGGGCTAGAGTTTGAAAGACTAATTCCCTTTTCTAGTAAAACATAACACTGATGGTAGGACACCTTTTGCACAGCAGGCCTAGTTTTTACCTCCTAACTGAACAATTATGTCATCTTTTTCTCTCATATTAATTTATATTATAATGTTTCTGGGCAATTTTAAACAGAAATGTTTTTTCCATCACTGAAATGTAGACCTCTCAAAACTACCTCTTTGAAAATGAGACAAACATATGGATTTATAAACCTATGCCAGTTAGGCTGTGAGTGAACCACTGTTAAATCAATTTAACTGTTAAGCATTGACAAAATAAAGTCTTAATTTTCTAATTCAGCATTCTTGTAAGATCACTTCTTTTAAAGGATTGCTCTACTTTGTCCACACTGATGTGTTTATTTAACGTATCATTATACTAAATTAGATTCAACATACCATTATATTTCATACATTAAAGTTTTCTTGTCTACAGTTGCCACATATATATGTGTTTTTTTCATTAATTCATTTTTCATTCATTATACAATGAAGGCAAATAGCTAATTATATGAATAGAATCATAGAGTAATTTCAGGTGAAGAGACCTCTAGAGGTCTCTAGTCCAATCTTTTTCAAAGCAGGGCTAGCATACATCAGGGGCAGTTGGGTATTGAATATCTCCAAAAGTGGAGACAACCTCCTTGGGCAACCTATTCCAGCAATTTTCTGTGATGACTTTTTCCTTTACATCAATTCAGAATTTCCTATGTTGCAACTTGTGTCTCCCATCTATTGCCAAACTATTACATACCTCCCAGAAGAGTCTGTGTCCATGTTCTCTAGTCCCTTGCATTAGTACTTACAGAACAAAAAGAAGGAAAACAAAAGTATACATGACAAAAAAAAATCCAAACATTTTCTTTATTTTCTTTTTCTTTATGATTTGCCTTACTCTTAATTTCAAAGAAATCACATTGCTATTGACTATCCCTCTTACCTTAGTCTTCTATTTCTGTCAGCTATATAGGTAAAAAGCAACTAGCATTTGGTAAAGTGAAGACGCAAAATGTATGTTTGCCAAACTATTCAGGCTCACTGAGGCTACAAATTAGTCAGAACATCTTGAAAAAAAGCAAACAAATACAAATAAAACGCTCCCACAGTTTCTTGTGAGATTTCCATTCTTTTTGTTCTGAGACCATAAATAACTGCTATATGAGAACAGTTTTTCATATAATGCTCTGGCCATTCCTTTTTAGTCCTCCACCTGAACCATAAAAATATCAAAGCATAAACATGAAAAATAAATTTAAAAATTTAAGGTTGAGGTTCATCTTAAGTTTGGGCAATTGTTTGCCTGACTTTTTACTTTTCATTGGGATTTATCTGCCTCCAACTGCATTATTTCCCTTTGATCCATACCAAGCAGAGTCAGAGATTTTTTTCCTACTCCCAGCCTCTTTCTTTAATTTGTGTGGGTGTTTTCAATGGTATGCATTTCCATTTTCTTAACCACACTACTGATAAATAGCTCATTTGGAAAGTGACTGGCCTTTACTCATATTCCTGCAGATATCCCTTACCTTTCTATTTTTATTTCACCTTACTCTCTTATTCTTTGCCATAACTTTTTTAGAGACTTGTGACATTTCAAATAGATTTAGTTTTACAAAACTGCATTTCATTTTTCTTTTTGATTCTGGATCAACCAATGTGCTTTTATTCTTAAAGAAGGTAAAAATTCTGTTTTGGTGTCCATGTTTTTAGTTTTTTACAATCTTAACAAAGGGGAAACAAATATCATGAGAATAATTATTGCTATTTAATCTGAACTGTGGTCCAGAGGTATCAACCACAGTATATAGTAAATTTATAGCTATTGACACAATATTCTTACTGACAGCCAAGGATCCCAACCACATTTGTATGTTCACCTTCTGAACACCAAACCATATGAAATTGGCATGAGTGGCTTTTACTAGTCCATTCAATTTGGATGATATTTTCTACTCATCATGAGTCTGAGGTCATGGTAGACAAGAACACTTAGCTGCATCTTTAGGGACATTCTGTAGAAGAATGGAAATGCAGACAGGATCATGTGGAATTAATGTTCACAGAAGGTGAAAGAATAAAGACTCATAAAATCACAGAAACAGAGAATCACAGAATCGTAGGGGTTGGAAGGGACCTCGAGATCATCGGGTCCAACCCCCCTGCCAAAGCAGGTTCCCTAGGACAGGCCGCACTGGTAGGCATCCAGATGGGTCTTGAATATCTCCAGAGAAGAAGACTCCACCACCTCCCTGGGCAGCCTGTCCCAGGGCTCTGTCACCCTTACTGTGAAAATGTTCTTCCACATGTTGGTGTGGAACTTCCTATGTTTCAACTTGACGCCATTGTCCCTTGTCCTGTCTCCATAGACCACTGAAAAGAGGCTAGCCATTTCCCTCTGTGCCCTACACTTGAGATACTTATAAATATTTATAAGATCCCCTCTTAACCTTCTTTTCTCCATGCTGAACAGCCCCAGTACTTTCAGTCTATCCTCACAGGGGAGATGCGCCAGTCCTTTTATCATGTTTGTAAAATGAGGCCTCTATTATACCTCTTACAAATAGTGAAGACATTTTGAAAACATTTAAAAACATTCAAGAGGTATTGTTTCTTTATTCTTTATTAACAGCTTGGCCTTCATCATCGAAACATAATATATTTTTTCCTTTTTCTAAAGATTATGGTGATCATATTTATTCTTATTACTACAAAACTTACGTATATCTAGCTATATCATAATGGATCATTAACAGTCATTTCAGGTGACTAAAGGCCCTTGGCCTTCAGCCTTACATATACAGTGTACCTTAAATATGTATTTATAGTCCATTAATGCACCACCATCCTGTCTTACTGCTTTATTGTTTTCCATGCAAATCCAGAGTAATGTTATTTCACAATATTTGTCTAGAAAAGCCCATAGGGGGAAGAACACAGAAGAATTTCCTCTATGGTCTGAATATCTAAAGTAGAAATCCATGAAAATTTTAAATTGCATATACTAACTACTATTTGCTGTGGCTTATAATCTTCCTTTGACTTGTGTTGTGCTATGAACCAGAAGAAACAGCACTAAGCTATGCAAAACCAAAACTCAATTGTTTATTCTCTTCTTTCCTTGTACAGAGTTTCCAGAAATCCCTTTCTTCTTCTCCCACATTTACCAATCCCATATACAGAAAGACCAGGACAGCTGAAACTGCATTCTCAACTAGTGTACTGAAGACAAAGGCAGCCCTCAGAGCCAGAAAAGCAGAGCAGTGGAAAAGCAGCAGATAGGCTTACATTTCTTTTCCACACAGCATGTCAGACTGGTTGCAGCCCTGAGCAATTTTCAGTTTGGGTATTTGATTTATACTTATAAGATTATCTTCGCAAAAGTAAAAGATAATGAATTTTAAGACAGAAAAATTTTGTTCTGAAGCTCAGGGTCCTGCCATAAGTAGTATTAGGTCACTGAGCTACAAAAGTCAAATCAGTTCACCTCCTGCTATATCCATTCATGGTACTATGAAATTATATGCATAAGAGTGTCTGACAATAACTTACCGAATCTGGTGTTAAGAGGCTTTTGCCCCTCATTCCATTTTTAGAAAAGTTTATTTTCCATTTTCTGTATCTTGCCTCAGCACACCCTCAGTCATTTTATCCAGTTTCTGATCTAATTATTCTTGAGTAGTTTCCAGAACAATAAAAAGGGTGAAGCAAGAGAATATTAACTTCATACAGAGCTGTCATTATGATCATTAGTGTGACAGTAGGTGAGAAGCAGCCTTGCAGAAGTCTACTCAGCTGGTAATCCAGATGGGTAATTTTGAGGTTGTTTGCAATTTGGAAAAATACCATGACTCTCAACTTGTGCAAAATAAATTAAACATTCAATAAAATGTTGGGCTATGGATTGCAAACAAATTCCAAAGCTATCAACTAGCATATTCAAACTGTACTTCCTTGATAAGTAATTTTCCATACCAGCCCATCACCCCAGCCAACAATGACAGACACTAAAGATTCATACTTCATACATACTTCATGGCAAAGTTGATCAGAAAAAAACCATTAGAGACTTGTGCTCATCTTGCAATACACATGCATAGAGAAGCACAAGGTCTCACAGAGAAGTTCCCTGTTGTACAAAGACCGTAGAGCTAGAAGATGCTTTGAGACTCGTACACCTTACCCATATGCTTAGTTCTACACCAACTCTTATCACAAGGGAGTATGTGAAAGACCAGAGAAAGGTTGAATAGCTCAGGTAAATTAATTCATGTCTACTGTTAGAGGTGAGCATGAAGCCAGCTCTTAGAATCAAATCAGAAAAGATGAAGTCACAGGAAAGGTTTTTAATCCAACACATATATATTATATTTGGTCAGACAGTTGCAAAATGTATGGTAACCTTTACATCAAATAACCGAGTTCAAGCGACTCAGCCAGCAACGTGACTCTGACTAAGTGCTCTGTGTTCCCAGCCAGCCACAGGAAAGGACCTAGATAGACTCAGATTCTGGGGAAACATGTGGCATCCTGCTGTCCATCACACTGCACCCACTCAAGATTACATAGCATAGATACACTGAGGACACATTCAGGAGAGCGTGACTCTCCTGAGGCAGTGCCACAGGAAGCTGGGGGAAAACAACAGAATTACTGGCAGCAAGAAATGGCCTGTCTCCAGAAGAACCAAGGGCTGGAACCTGCGTCTGTCAACAAAGCCCAACAAAGTACGGCAGGGAAGCTGTGGGAGGGACTCCAAGATGGCCATGTGTTCATGAACACTTAAAATCTTACAACAGGAAAGGCAGAGATGATGATAACATTTAACTGCTGCGTGCAAATGCCAATAAAAGTTAATCAGTATTGAGATAAAGAGGCATCACGCTGGCTTTCAGTCACCATCTTATTGAACAACAGTATTCTTACCCTCACAAAACTCAAGGAACCCTTCCTGCACTTATTATCTATGGTAGAACAGAGGAGGAAAATGCATATTTTATCATTTCTTTGAAGCATGGGCCAGAATGAAACTGTTGCCTGATTCTGAACATGAACTGTGCAGAACATGAGTAACCCCATTGAGATTAGAGAGCTCCTGTTTCCAAAACGCATGTAGTTGGTGAAAAATACAGCACATTATCTCAATGATAAACTTTGTGTTTTGCATATAACTAGCCACACATATTTTTCTGAGCCTGAGAAAAAAATTTCTTTTGCATAGGGGCCCTGTTTATGAAGACATTCATTAAAACTGGATCACGCAGAGCTCCTCATGGGAACAGTTCCAGAGAAATGTAACATTGTGCAGCAGAAACACTAGGTTTCTCCCTCAGTTAAATGTGGAGTCTTCACATGTGGCAGTATGATAGCCATTACTGGTAGTTCTTTGCCTTGAGCCTGGATGTGGTTAGTCTCATACAAAAAGCACTATTACAGTAACTTGGAACTGACTCTGTTGTCACTTATCTCTGTTTTGCACGGGAACAATCCTAGTAAAGATACTGGGTTGTCTGACACATGAAAGTGGAATTGTTATTATATACAGCAGCTGAGCAGGTCAGCTGTTAAACAGTCCTAAGTTAGATCAGTTTGCATGAGAGATGTTTTAAATCAGGCAGATTTACCTGCATATATCATATTGATTTAAATTGTTTAAATCATTTTCATGCATTTTTTTCTGGGCTATCAATGGAGGTAAAAATATGAAATAACATTATTTAGTATGCTGTAGCAGTTCATACTTTCCCCTTCATGCCAGCCAAGGAGTAGCTTCCTTTGAAAATAAATAGTCATTAATACAACTCTTGCATATTTGTCGTGCTTGCTGTGAAAGGATGAAGAGACACTGGAGCTGTATGTATAATGTTTTGCTTCAGAGAGCCCTTCAACTCATTTTCTTGCTGTCTGCATACGAGAAAGTGCTCAGCTGGCAACTTTGCTTCTGATTTACAGGAAAGGTCAGTTAATCCCAAGCAGGCATTTTGCTAAATATCAAGATATCTCCCCATGTGTTTTTTCTGTGTCTAGCTCAAAGGAAGTTGGAAGCTGAAGCATTAGCAAAGCTTACAGCGTGAGGTGGATTGATACCATCTTTAATATCTATCACTCACAGTAATTTTGCTTCCCTGTATTGAATAGTTTGTGGATCATAATTAAGATTATAAATTTACAGGCATTCTCCATTTGTCACAATACTTCTCTATAGACAGATTGATAGGGTGAACATCTCATCTTCATCTATTTCATAACTGCTGTACTGACAGGCAAAGGATGTGGAGGAGAGAAAGCATGATGAGAATAATCCTGCAGTCCTTTCCAACTCTTAGGAATCCTTCTGAGTTCAACCTGAGATTTGCAGCAAAGCTGACCCATCTTAGAAATACCAGTCCTTCCCAGCCATAATTTCTGTGATTTCCAGAATACCAGTTTTTCAAAATGTTCATTAAAAAAAGCTACAGAAACACCATTCAGTTGCTGTTTATTTTCTAAATATAAACAGTAGGAACAGTTTCCTCCATGATAGAAAAAATAAAACCAAACCCCAACAACAACAAACCAAAACCAACCATAAAGTCACTACAGGGTGCACAAAGCAAGTGAGGAAACTGTATAAAATTAATACTTCCAGGAACCTGTGTGTTTATCCAATGATATGAAATAAATGGAGCAGAAGAATCAAGATCAACATTTGTTTAAGTACACATTAACGAGAATACAAAGTATAAGTAAAAGGAGATAAAAGCTTGGCAATAGCCTTGAAGAAAATTTCTGAAGTGTCCAGAAGCAACACACCATAACCTTTTCTATATTAAAATAGTATATCACACCTGACAAGATACCAAGGGAAAAGAGAGTCATAGGAGATGATTTTTCAGTTTTGGTTTTGGGTTTTTTGCAATTATCTGTGGCATGTAGCCCACACTTCATGCAATAATGTGCACCCTGAAATTTATACTGGAAAAAAAAGTATATTAATCATACTTTTACTGAAGCAGAAAACTGTGTATTTTCCTTTCAACCATGTACACACCTTTCTGACTCCAGTGTATATGACATGTTACTCAGTTTAAAAATTAGGGCATACATATCGTATAGAACAGCCAATACCTTGCAGAGGAGGACATGACATGACTAATTTTTCCATTCCATATTCTGCACATTTTGCCATCGCCATTACAGAGTGTGAAGAGGACTTCAGTCAGCCGGCAGAGCAACGATGATCCTTTTTAAAGGTCTCATCTGAAAGGTCCTGCACTAAGCTTCATACTAATCCTTTTTTCTTTTGAAGTAAGCTGAGCTGAACCCACTAAAATGTCAATATGAAGTCTAAAAAGGGCAGACATATTTTTGAACAGAGAGCACAAAAAGTCTAAGGGATGTATAAACTTTCTGAATTCCATATGCATTTTCTTAAAATAAAATATTTGGAAAAAAATAATAGAAGGCTATCTCAGCACTTTAGTGACAATACAGATACTGTAGTGCACACACACCAAAAAAAAAAAAAAATCACACTTGACCAGAGTTTGTGTTCTGGGCAGCCATTGGGAATATTGCATAAACCACTTAGGCATTAGCTTTCACAACACAACCCACAGATCAAAGGCACTGACTTGTTAGACAGAGCTTGAAACAATCTTCCTCTGCTGTAGAGTGATCCCTGCACAGAGCTTAGTCCTTCCTCAGAGAAAGGGTTTTGGGCAAAATATGGAATGTAAGTTTGGTCATCTACATATTGCTCTAAAAAGGCCCCACAGAAAGACTTTTCCTGGTGTAGGGAAATTCCTTTAAAAGCTCTGCTAAATCTTCTCGACATCACCAGGACACAACACAGGGCATAAAAGGAATTGCTTCAGCTGTCTATTGGTTCTGCAGCATTTCTAAGAGGCAGAACCAAACAAAGCACATTGAAGCTACATTTATCTCTGTCTTTGCAGCCTGAACTAAGAACATCTTAGCCAGAGCAGGATTACATATACACCTTATTCCACAGTGTTGTTTAACAACCCTTTGTTTAAAACAAACAACATTCTTACAATCCTGTCAAATAAATCTATACTTATCTATTCCTAGAAGCCATTTTGATTGCAGACACCATGAAAGACCATCTAGGTCTGGAAATTTTAAATATTGAGTATAAAATTATGCTAAGAGGTTGAAGGAGAGGACATTCTTGAGTTTTGCTTGATTTTTCTTGGATTTTAATCCTCTTATTCAAAAGAAATATGTAAATAAAAGAAATGCCTGTAAGATTATAGCTGTGAGATATATATAACTGCAGTTCCAAGAACAAGTAACAGAAATTATTAATGTGAAACAGAATGAATGATAAACATCTACTCTGTGCTAAAAGCAGAAGTGCCAAGACTCAGAAATGGTCCAAGTTTCCCAAACAAAGTGTTGGACCACTGTGTTGGGTATTCCTTTGCTCAAGGATGGCTGTGAAAACCTAATTCTCTTTAGCTCTCTTTTGGCCAACACCATTAAACTTATAGCAAGGTGTCTAGGCTACCATTTCTGAACTTCTTCTTGCTGTTGCTGCCACAGCTTATACAAAATAGGCAGTGGGTAGCTATGGTGACACCTATCCACTCTGAAATCTACAGATATAAAATTATCATGTCATGCATTTTAAGAAGAAGCATTACATGCCTTCCAGTTGAGTCCCAAGACTCAGGAGAGTTGTATTTTATGGTGTTTGATGACATACATAAGTTTCAGTCATCAGCCCTTTTAGTTAATTCAAACTGATCTGCTGCAAGTTTGCCAGAAGTTACTTTTAATATCATATAGTAATTAGGAGATAAAATAATATAAAGGTTTAGATCAAGTTAAGTCTGAGGCCATACTTCTATGGAGGGTTTGAACAAGTCTAAGAAATTTTGACACACAACTATTTTCATACCACAAGATGCCAGAGAACTTTAGGAAAGTTTGAGACCCAGGATTTTTTAAATTTCTATTTTGTATGACAGAAAAGGTGAGACCAAAGTAAGAAGAGCATTTTAAAACATGCATTTCTTCCTTGCCTCTCCTCCAATTACTTTCAATAATCATCTAATAAAAAAACGTGTCAGGAGTTCATCACATAAGTTAATTGAGTATCTAACAAAAGGCCTTACTTACAAATAAAATTGTTGACTAAATTATGGAAGTAAAACAAAAACATGAAACCCATCATTGTTAGAGCAAACATTTGCTTCATATTTCCCTTGCTTCCCCACACACTGCACATTCCACATACATTTAGAGCAACACTCTCAGTTAATGCCTTTCTGTCTCAGCAAAATAAAACCACAAGAGTACGAGACAGATGACAAGTTGTACTCCAAAGGTTTTGTAAAACCTGTGTTTGAAGTAGAAAACAAAAATTTCATGACATTTGAGGGATTTAACCAACATAAATCCCAAGGCAGCAGTTCAGGGCAGTGCGTTAATTTCGTTGGCAACTTTAAAAGCAGTTAAATGGTAATAGGCATTAAATTAAAGAAAATGCCATTGAACTGGAAGGGTATAATAGGCCTAAAAGATTCATTATTCTTTGGGGAAGAGGGTGTCCCCCCACCATGTAATAAAATAAAAATCCTTCAGTTCAAAGGCATAGTGACAGTTCAGTTACATTGCCCTTTTTTCTTGTATTCCACTAGCTGAAAAGTGATGATTAGAGGATTTGTGAGGTCTGTTTAAATAATAGGTTCCATTTCCAAGTTAAAATGCAGATTTAAAGGCCTTCATATTGCTACTGTGAACTGTGCTATCTTACACTTACTCAGCCACTGGCTATCAAAAACATATAATTCATTAGAGGTCAATTTGATTGGAACAATTTCTGTAAAGGTTGTTCATGGGGTGTTTGTCCACCCTCCAATTTTTTTTCAGCTGTTTACCTTACACATAAAGAAGCTCAAACACAAAAAACCCTAAAGGGCAATGTAAAGAAAGATCAGATATTGGTAAAACATTCAAGTTTATTGTAGCTTTGTATATTAAATATACACTGGGATTACGCAAAGTCAATGTACTCAAAAATTCCACAAATATCTTTCTTGATATTTTGTTCTTGTCTTTCTAAAATGCATTACTGGTATAAAAAGCACCAGCAAGAAAAAATATATTGACAATTTTCTAGGGTTATGCCATGTTAACTGCAGCCAGATTTGGAAAGCCAAAGAGTTATACCATAGTTTCCCTCCTGGGACTCAGCTAAGTAACAAAGTACACGTCTGGATCTCTACCAACTCAGTTAGTCACATGATAAACGTGATTTCCTTAGTATAAGTACTGTGGTATTATATTCTGGGCATAGACTCCTGAGAATCAGAGAGATGAGAGTATCTATAAATCAGCATTTCCAATGTTGACTGCAATACCCAAGAGCACCATCTTCCAGAGATGATGCTTCAGGGAATGATAGTAAGAAAGATAATAGGTAGCTAAATCAAAGGATTTTTCAGCAACACCTGCTGTCCAAGAGAATGAGTTGAACCTTGGTTGGGAAATTATCCAAGTATATTTTGTAAGCTAAGTATCTTTTTAAAAATTAATTTTAAGGAAAGGTGAAGGATTTTTCTTGTATCCAAAACTAAATTAAGTTGTTGCAGCTGTAAAGCTAACCTAGCACATAATTTAAGTTCAACATAAACATATTTCTCAATGGCATTCCAGGGAGGCATAGGTTGGGGCAGTCAGCTTCCAGGCATTGCTAACTCTGCCTTTCAATTCCCATATTGAAAGCTTCTTTCTTTATTGGACACAATTAGAATAATTTATTCCAGAGAACTTGAAAGAGATTTTATTTGCATACTTATTTGGGTTTTTTTAAGCACTTTAAAACTCTGATTTTTCTCATAATGCACTAGCACAGTCTTAACACCTACACAGTATTATTAACATGGCTTCATTCTCTTCAAAACTCCCATTTTACTCCCATCTGATAGCTTGTTACCTAAAAGCTGCATGTGGTCCTTACACACTTTTGGAAATTATAGGAAGCACATTAATACTAATTAATTCAGCACTTTTCCCACTTGCCTCTGAACAGATACCCTTTCTGGTCAGGAGCTGGCACACTGGTTTCCTGAAATCTGATGGACATTACTGTTGCCTGGACAGTCACACAATTATTCATTGACTTTAACACATTTCTGCACAGAAGCTGATCACTACAACACCCCCAAATTAGCATCAACATATGTATCTGCTCTTAAATACCACCAGAATACTCACATCACCTGTGGATGAGCAACACCCTCCTCAAGATTTGCATTTAAAGTGAAGAGAAAGGAGAAGATGAACACAGAAACTACTCTTTGGAGCAAAGGACTGATGAAAATTGCTCAAGAGCATGAATGGGATGGGCACACCTTCTTATGACATTCAGCTTCCTTATTCAATTTCTTTAGGGGTCAAGGGATAAACTGGTCCTTTTTCTATATGAAAACAGAGCTCGGTGTAAATATATAAAAAGAAATAACTGAAATGCAAACTGCAAGCCTTTGCCTACTTCCCCCTCAATGTCACAGCCCAACACATTCTTCCAACTCATGTCTTTCCATATTAAGTATGCTACAAAAAACCCTTCTGGGCACTGCATACATTTTCAGTGTCCATCCACCAGACAGGCAAAGTGTATCAAGAGGCTCAAGGGCACAAGTGTACTTAGAAAGAACAAGCTATCACTTGCCTCCAAGGAAAAAGAAAGGTATGCATCTGTGAGGAATCATACTCTTTTATCTCCACTGCAAATAAAAAGAGGGTATAGTGTGAAGAGATATTTTTCTAGCAGCAAGCGAATACTTCTGCTACACATTTTGTTAAATCAGCTTCAGAAATAGAAATTTTAGTACACAAATTTCTAAGTTTGTACTGTATTCTTGACACTCAGTGATCAACATTTTTTTGCTGGTAAAAACTATTACAGGTACTCTGTTGTCAATGGAAAAATATGACCAGGACTCCTAAACATTCCCAGTTGCAGCATCCATTTCTAATTATTTGGATTAGATTCTTGAATTGAAAACTACGGGTTACTTCCATACTCGGTGAGCTGCGTTCTTAGACAGCATCTTCAGGGCAAGAAAGATGTCAAAAAGACTGAAATCCAACCAGGTGATTGATCTATAAAGAAGAAATACGGTTATAAAGAAAGTACAGATTTAAAAAATAAAATCACAGATAAACTTGTCCTGGGACCTAATAATAGAGTGGATGGCTATTAGTGAGAAAAATTGAAAATGACCAGTAGGAAAAGTGGGTATTTAAAAACAAACACACAAACAAACAAAAAATGGTCTTAATGTTTCCCTATCCCACGAAATGAGAAGGATCAGTAAAAAATTTTTTAAAGCTCAAACTCACATGACCTGATACGGAAGATGTGTGTGGGCACATGAAGACTCATTGAACATGCTATGCAGAATGATGTCAGTGCTATGTCGGGTTAGCGTGGTCCTGAGAAGTTTAACAATGGTGAAATAGAGATAAATTGAGCACAATCATGTTAGCCTTCACATTACGTGAAGGACTTTGACAATAATGAAACACAAACCTTTGATGTGATTCTCTTTTTTAATATCAATTGCACTCTGAAGTGTATGAATCCTCCCTTTACTAAGTTTCTCATGCTGATGGAAGTTCTCCCACTGATAAAACTACTTCTGTATTTGAAAGAATTAATTTACACCAGACTAAAAAAGTAGTTAGGCACATATTTTAATGAAGATTAAATGAATGACATTCCTTTGGTTAAGAAAACATCTCCCACTGATCCTTGTCTGGCTCTTAAGCTCCATATTCCACTCTGTGATTTTCTGCCCTCTTCATAAGCATCCAATGCTGGTCAGTGTTACAGAAAGGATAATAGGTTAAATGTAACTTTGATTAGATTCAGCCATCTATGACATCTCTCAGTATCATAATTTAGTCAAATACTTTTGGAGTCAAACAGCTAGAAACACTCTTTGCCATTATCAGCTAAGGAATTACTTGCAATGAATAAAACTTACAAAATTTCCTTAAAGATCTGGGAGCTTGTATTGCCTTTTCAAAGTTATCTTACAAAAGTATGCTATGTAATATTCATGTTCCTTTAGGTCTTGCTAAAATTCATTTTGCTGAAAACAGGAATTAGCATCACTTAACTGTTTTATAAATCATACATTATAAATTCCCTTCTACATGCTTATTTCAAGGTTTAAAAAAAATTATATGAGTAATGGTGAGGTCTCCTAAGCACTTGCATATATGTACCATATTTTTAGAGACTATTACTAATAATTATCAGGAAGTAGACACTTTATGATGGCAAATATATAACTGCCAAGAACCTATAAGTATAGTAAGACACAAAAAATTATGATATGGAGACAAGTCCTACAAATGTTATTTCCCTGGGTTGACTGTTACATGTCACTTCCATGTTACCAACCCTTTAAGATAAGGTAATATGTTGTAAGTTTTGTGATGAGTGCTGCTGTTTCTTTCCTGGAAAGTTTTCCCTCACCATTTTCTCCAAATACCTGTTTTTCAAAAATATTCATTGAAATATTTAGCATCTTTTATTTTCCCTCTGGCTGCCTATTCAAAATTTGAACTTTAGGCTCTGATATTCTTCTCTTGTTAAAGCAAATGTTATCCGTTTTGATACCTGAATGAATCAGTGAACTCTTACAGCTTCGAGTATCTGTAATAAAGTTGCTTCCTGATAGCACGTTTAAGCGTCACAATCTGCAGTAAATCTAAACTCCACTTGAAGTAAGGTTTTGTTCACAAGCTCATGTGAATACTTACAGAAAGCAAACACAACAGGAATACAAGTGCTGACATTCAATAATGAATGTTCATTACAGGAATATATAACGAACCTTGTTTTGATCAAACACAGCCAGCAAAACTCATTTTGAAATTTAAATGAATGTTTAATTCCTTTTTTTTTTTTTAGACCCTGCTCAGAATCCTGAAATAGTATGAAGTGATGTAGCCCTACTAATACAAAAGCTTTTGGTGGTTTACATCACCCTAATTAGGCAAGCAGAACTCAGACATTTCAAACACAGGAAGAATTTTATTTTATGGACTATCTCATGTCATCTATGTATCTCAGCTATTCAACACTGGAGCATACAGAGGATTTCTGGCTGTCACCAAACACTACTGTGTATGAATATTGCAGACTAAGACAAATATGAGCTCATAGCTATGTCATTCAAGCTACACAGTAACCAATAAAAAAACCCTCTAAAATGATATATCCTATCACCTGGCTTCTTTGCATAACTAAAAGGAAAAAAACATAAAACAAACAAGTCTAGCTTCTCCTGAAACACTGGCATACTTCCTATTTCCTTGAAAAACATAGTTACTGTACTCTGAGCAAAGTCCTGGATGGTGGCAGGATAACACTGCCATAGTGAGATACTTGGGTTTCCAGAAAAAAAATTGCAGCACTGTAACTAGAACCGCAAGATTTGTCATAATCCTGAAAGAATATGCCTATAAAGACATGTAAATATATAAATATAAATAGGTGCTTGAAGAAAGTTTCAAAGGACGCTCTAAAATTGCTAGAGAAATTTATCTAACTGTTTACATTAACATAGTTTGCAATATATTCACCGAAAAAATATTCCAACACTTGAAACATTTTATTTTTATTCATTGAGAAATAAAATAGTTCAGGCACTTCAGTGTCACAGCATATTACAAACATTTTGTGAAAGTAAGATTTTTATCTTAGGAATTAATGAACATTGTTGCAGTGTATACTTTCAAAAGAACCAAAACCACAGCCACCAAACAAACAAAACCAAAAGGTAAATTGAATTGTCATCATTATTTTATTTATGGCCCTCTAATATTCGTTATTGCAGCTACACATATGAATGCTGGCTATATGTTGATATGGGGCAGTCAAATATAGAACTCATTCATTAAATCCATGAAAATGGAGAAGAGATTAAATTTACTTGCTAATATCCATTTAGTATTCTATTGCTTTTGTCAGTTACCAAGAAGATACTCAGTTACAGATGTGTTCTGCCTCAGAAGATGTTGTAGATATCTGCAAGTCTGGTGAAAACAGACCTTTAGTGAAAAACAAAGATTTGTCCTTTTTCCTTCAGAAATTGGACTTTAATTATTGTTTGGCTTTCACCCAAAATACTTTTTTTTATTATATTCACTAGTTAAAATTAGTAGTTTTAATTTATTTTAGAGTAAAGGCATATGTTTCTAAGTTTTCCTCATGGCAGTTCTCATATAAATGCTTCATACTGTTCAGGCTTTTATGGATAAGAACCAAAAGCAGTCAAGGAATAGTTTTCATAATCTAAGGAAAAATAAACTTTCTCTTTCCATGTGTCCTGGTTTCAGCTAGGTAATTTTCTGTCTAGCAGTTGGTGTAATGCCATGTTTGGGAGTCAGGGTGAGAGCAGTGCTGATAACACAGGGATATTTCAGTTGTTCCCCAACAGTCAAGGACTTTTCAGTTGTTCATATTGCCCTGCTAATGAGAAGGTGAGTGGGAAAGTGTGGTTTTGCCTGGAGAGCTGTGAGGGGACACAGCTGGGACAGGTGACCCAAACTGGCCAAAAAGGGTATTCCATACTAATTACATCATTCTCAACATGAAGTGGGGTTGGTGAGGGGAGGAGCACATGGCTCCAGGACACTGCAGTTTTTGGGGATGGTCTGATTTCGGGACGGCTCTGACCTGTACAGCCTGAGTTGTGTGGTTCAGTGAGAAACTGCATTGTGCATTACCAGTTTCATATATTTTTCATATAAAAGTCCTATTATTGTTATGTCTCTGCTGTTCCAGTAAACAATCCTTATCCCAATCCACAAGGTTTGCCTTTGGGGTTTTTTTTTTCCTTTTCCCCTTCCCCTTCCCCTTTTCCCCAGCTCCCGGAGCGAGCAGCTGCGTGGTGCTCACCTCCCAGCTGGGGTCAGAACCACGACACCATGATACACTTGCACCCACTTCGAAAACCTTCTTTCATCGTGTAACTTTTATTTGACATTGCTTGCCTTTCATCTGTTAATTCAGGACAAATAAAAGCATTCTTCATAATTTTTTAACTGTAGAAACAAAAAACCCTAGTAGGCTGCACAAAGAAAAGACTCTAGGGAACAAGAAGTCTATGTGACTTAAAACTTGGCATCATTTTTACTGTTACTAAAGTAGAAGAAAGGTGCGGTGAACTTCATCCTAACTCTGGGGAGGCCAACCCCAAGGCATTTATTAGTCAACAACACTGACATAATTCCTATGCTGTAAGAGGAATAGCTTACTACATTTACCATACAACAGGCTTTGTTATGAAGGGATTATGGTCCTTGCTGGCCCTGTGCCTTAGCAAATACCCAAGACATCTAATAATCCTTTAAAAAGCACTGTTGGACATGTCTTATTGCTACAAAGTGGATTCTTCTTTCTCATTTAAAACCTTCATCCACAGTTTGTACATACTTACATACCCTGTTAAATCCTTCTTCACCATGCAAGCCACAAACAGAAAGTATATCCCATCCTAAAGAATCCATGAACAATATATTATATCAACACATACTTTATTAAGCTACTCAAAATCAACAGTACAGCTAACTCAGGAAACAAAAAAACCTTGGGACTCTACATTGTGTGTATAATTTACTGTAAAATATGTATTGTACCTTTTTAATATAAACATCTATCATATATTTCAACATCTATAAAATTCTAATGCTTTTAAAAGCAATAAATTGATTTTTATAGACTTATCTTGGTACTGTAACCTAAACACATGAAGAACAAATAGAATTATAGTTTCTATCAGAGAAACTGTCAACAATCTACCAGCAAGCGTCATTTTAGTTTAATGTCTATCCTCTTCCAATAATGTATGCCTTACAAGACACAGACATGATCTAATATGTCTTTCCTGAGCTTAACTACTATTATTTTAATTCCTTTTATTTTTCTAAGGCAATTTAAACTGTCTGCAGGTTTTCAAATGTTACAATTTTTTTTTTTTCATGAAGAGGTGAGACTATAGTAAGTATTACAATACTTTGGCTGTTTGACTCCAATAGGAGGTTCAAAGTATAAAAATACTGTGGTTTTGATAGATTCATAGAAATGGTATCTTATCAAAAGTCCTATAGAAATTACATTGAAAGATTCAGAGTAATAAAATAGTGTAAAAGATCATGACATGTATTGTAAACTACACAACATACTGCATTTCTCCTAATTCTATCTCAGTGACCAGCATTTATAAAGTAACTGGGCCTCGAAGCTACTGCAGTTAACTACTGCTGTAACCAGAATCCTCAATATATTTCAGTAATGGCATCTTTCAGTATCTCAGCACAAGGAATCATCCCTTAACAAAGTTAACTTGACAAACTGAGTTAAAAGACATGTTTATGGTCAATAATACAATCTACCATATGTTTAAAAAGCTTTATTAATTATACAATGCATAATAACTTTATATTGATTATATATCAATTCAAACCTGTCAAAGAGTTTAACTTATTATCTCAATATACCTCATGTGTGTATTATCTGCACAGTTGTATAGATCAGAAACTTGAGATAAAGGCAGCTTGAATGACCATCCAATCTGTTCTCTATGTTCTCTGGAGCATAACCTAAGTGCAGACATCTGAAAAATTTTTAAAAAAAAAAGTTAGCTCCACAAAAAGTGGGTTTTTTTCTTTTTGTCTCAATGGAGGAAGAATTTTATCCTCTATTCATAACAAACATCCTGACATTAAAAAAAAAAAATGTAGTGACCTTCCTAATTACAATTCCATTGGGTGCAAGACAGGTGCAACCTAATACACGATTGTGAGCAGGTTGAAGCTATTTCAGGGTCTTTTTTTTGACAGCAACATTAAATTTCTGAGTTGGGTGGATGTGGAACAGCTTCAGAATAGTTTCAGAATATCACTTTTCAGGACCGGAAAAGGCATGAAATTTAGCATGACCTAGACAATAGTTCAGGGTGGCACACAAGTAGCCTGGAAATTAATAATTTGTAGGATGCCCTTTTAGTTTGGTCTAGAATATAAATGAATACATCCATGTCATACTTGCACTGATTTTTCTCATTTGCAATAAAATGATGTTTAGTGCCTTTAAATTCAGAAGCCCCACTTTCCTGTTTAACCTATTATCTAGGGTAATACAATCATGCGGAGCACTTGGTAAGTCACTTTTCAACCATCAATCATTCCTAAATAGTGCTCTCTCATATTAAATCAAAAGGCTAGAACAGATTCCCCCTTTTCTCCATCTCAAAGATAGCAGCAGTCAATAAAGCCATCCACTTCAAATACAAGATTTATAGCCGTCAAGTTTTTCATACCATCTACTCCAAGTTTCTAAATGCAATATTCATATTGGTAGCAAACAGGCAGCAACCACCTGTAGTAATGTCTAATGGGATCTTTGCTGCCTAAAAAAAGTCTGAATCCTACCCAGGTGCCTGCTAATTGACCTGCAGAGGAAACATTTCATTGTGTGCAGCCAGGCAGCCCTGTTTAGATAAATCAATACAGAAAAGAGAATTTGAGAGATTTTAAGCAGAGGTCAAGGTTAATCTGCAAATGTGTTTTATCCCTTGAAGGATTTATATTAATCCAGTTTTGTCTCTGATGCTGCTGATTTGAAGCTTACATTATAACAGAAAATTTTCCTTCTGATGTTTTTTTTTTTCATACTCAAGTGAAGCCACTTAATAGCATACTACTCAACAGGACAGCAAGGAGAATTTCCTAGAAAATCTTTAAGTACATAGCTTTTAATAACCAACCAGTTATACTTTTTAGGCAATAGACTTCCTCTAATGAAAAAAAAAAATCCTGGTTTCGTTTCTCTCCCGAGGTGGAATTTTGTCTCCGTGTGGTTTATTTTGATTGGGTTTTTTTTCTTTGTGGTTTTGTTTTTTACGGCAACTTTGCCTGATATTCCTTTACAGCAAGGAAAAACTAGATTATTCTGATATAGAGATATGGTCCAATAGCACAGTCATTGCCAGAATTCAAACACATGCCAAAATCCCAAAGTACAAGGCAAGAATCTGACTGATATCCAAGATACAGGATTTTGGGGGATAGACAGGAATTAAAATTTCAAGATGGACCCCAGTAGAGAGCATTTATTTTAAGCATATCAGATAGTGGCTGTTACTATTAGAAATCCAAACTGAAAACCAGAGAACAGCTTCTGTTAAGCAGTCCATCCTTGAAAATGAGGTCCTGAAAAGGGAGATTTGCTTCCTGCTGCAGAGTACCTCATTGCCTTACTCTTTGGGGCTCCTTCCTAAAAAGGCAGCTCCTGAGCTGTTGACCTGGGTGCCACATCAGTGTGCTGGAGCACTGCCATCCTGGGGTAACAGCCGTGCTGTCACAGGCAGGTCACCATCCAAACACTATCCCAGCAGCGACTATGCACAAGCTACATTCCTGAACCTACAGCTTCCTGGAAAGCCAAGGAGAGTCAACAGGGGCAGTCATAACAGAAAGACTGAAATGTTTCAGCAGTGAGAACCTATCATGTGCAATACATCAGATGTTGTCATCCATGTTTTAATCAGTTTATTCTAACATAGCCAAAGGCAACACCTGACCTGCACTGCTATATACATTCACTCCTTCTCTTTGAATACACACAAAAAAAAAAAGTCATGTATGATTTGGGATGCATCCCTTACCCAAGGCATCATAACATCCAGGAGTGCTCCTGCAAGATAAATGAAGTCTCACTGCTCCCTCCCTCACTGTACAAGTCACCTCAGTTTGACATGATTTCAGCCAGTTGTGTCTCCTGCCCATTAGTTGATGTTAATGCCCTCCCTTTTGATGACATTTATGGTTTCCATTATTTTTTGCAGCACTCCTTTGATTTTTAGATCTATAGCACCTACATGAATTGTCCTTCAAAGCTCTGTCATTGCTTCTGCTTATACAATAGGTGAAGGCATGCCCAATGATTCAGGACCAAATGTAACCAATTTGGCAGCTGCATGAGGGCTAAAGAAGTGAAGATGCATCTCTCAACTGAAATTCAACTTCCTAAAAATCATAAGAATACTGAAATTGTAATGAATAATAACTGTAATGCCCACCATTATATTGATAATTTTTATTTCTCACTACTGAATACATCTGGCCTTACAATGGCCTTACAGACTAATTGGAAACTATAAAAATAGTAAGACTATAAAGCTTCCAAATGGTAGCAACCAAAGCAAGAATTACCAACACATGAAAAGTAATGGTCAGAATTAAAATGATCCAAAGCTAACCTAAGGCAAGCCTGCCTTAATTGCTCTCTAGAAGGACAAATGGCACTTCGCTAAAGCCAGTTCTAACAATGGGATTGTGCTTGCTCCTCCCCAGCATTTCTGACTACACTCTTGATCCCTGATTTGGGACTGGACATGGTAACCTTTTGATGATGAAGGTGAGTACAACTGAAAATATAAACCCAGAGACTTCAGGTTTGTCTTCACAGATACCTGAATGCACTTACACACAAAGGCAGCTAGTTTCCAGAGTACACTCTTCTGAAATATTTTGGCAACTGCTCCACTGCTGCTGTGGTAAGATGAGAACAGAGAGCTGCTGGGAGCTGTTAGAAAGTCAGCCAAGGCTAAGTCTTGGGAATAGTTTAGCCAGAAACATCCAAATTATGGTAAAGTACTCTGTAGCTATTCATGAAATGTTAGTATTTATCACAAGGCTGCACATATGTGTAGCTTAATTTTCACAATTTTCCTCTTTCTGAAAAGGAGAGGTGTGTTCGTGTGCACTATTACTGTTGATGACAAATGTCAAAATTGCCATGGCATTCTCCAGAACCAGGAGGCTTCTATAAAAGGAAAATGAAAGCAAACCCAGGAGGGTTCTATAAACATAGAACAGACCGAGCCTTAGTATCATAGCATATATTGTCGGGACTCTTCCTGGAGCTTCAATCTATGTCTTTCTATAATTTCCAGGTACATTTATTTATTCTTAGGCTAGTCACACCATAAATCTATTATGTTGAAAACTAAGGTCTCAAATATGTCCTGAACTTCAGAACATGGTTTTTCTTGAGCCTGACGTTCTTGCAAGCAAATCAATTTAGGGCGGTGATCTCATTTATCCCTTTTGGAAAATGGTGGTTCAAAATAAAAGGTTTATAAAACTCTTCATACATTCTTAATCTCATGAATTTTTTGCAATCCCATTTGTTGTGCTTTATCACTGTATAACAGCAGCAACCCACCACTGAGAAGAGGGGTGTATTTGCACAGGCAAGCAGTTAAGACAGCTGCTACCATGATCTGTATTTGACCTCCTTCCCCTGCTTTCCTTTACTTTGTGCTTCCAGAGAAAGCCATGCATTCAAAATGCTGTCATAAATAGGATAGATCAAAAATTTTTCCTCTGAAATTAAAACAACTGACCATACCAGTGGCTAATTTTTGTAATTAAAACATCTCTACCTATACTCATAACAGAGCTTTTGAGCATATCCTTTCCTGTATGTCACAAAGCTATACACTGACTTACCTTTGCTTCAGAAACAATGTTCACTGCAACACTAGGTGTAAATTTGTGATTTGTTTTTCTAACAAAGCACTGGTTCTTCTAAGGCAGCCCATCAAGGAGAAGCAGCTCTCTCCAAGCATCTGCCTGTCAGCACATGCTGAGGTGCTCCACCAAGAGAAAGGGGATTCTGTCATCCTGCTACTGCACTGATGAAGTGCTTGCTGGCAAGCACCAGTAGGCTCTTCAGAAACATGACACAGCAAGATAAAGCTTATGCAAACTGAGAGGCATAAACATAGCCTACTTGTGTTAATCCTGCAAAAGCACACGTCTATGTCAAGAGGAGGTAACACCACAGAACTGTGTGGTCTGTGACTCTCCACTGAAGTTTTTCACTCCTGAAGAGACATGACATAAATGAAGGTGAGTCTTCTGTTGGTAAGCCTTTAATGCCATGCAAGGAAAGACTCCTTTGTAACATAATTAGCACCCACACTAACAAAACTGGTTAAGACCCACTTTTAACACAGACTGAAAATAAGACCGTATCCATTATGTTAGCGATCAAAGCTATACAAGATTGTAGATTGTTTCAGAGATCAAAGGCAGTCTGTCAGACTTCATTACAAGAAGAAAAAAGGCACTCTGACTTCAAAAGACATTGCATTGTCCTTTGTTTCCTCCTCAAAAATAATTCTTGAGAAGATGGTAAACCACCTCAGAGAAATGTAAATTAATAAGCCTTTTGACATTACCTTCTAGCTCTGTCTGCAGTTTGATCTTCTCATTTTTTTTGCTTCTTCTTTACATCTATCATAAGTACAAGTTGGCTATTTGGCCTGCTGGCTTAATCCTGGGGCACATTACGGAATAAAAAATTAAGTACTTCAGCAATCTGCAAGTTACCTAAAATTGTTCTCCTCCCCTACCCCCTCAAATGGCTTTGTCTTGCTCACTGCAAGATTAAGAATATATGCAAAAGGCTGCTTGAAAATATCTTCAATTTGACTTCGTATTTCCTGTATCACTGAAGTGATACTTTCAGTCAGATTCACAGAACAAATTATACTAACAGTGAATAGAAACTGCATCAAGATAGAAGACTTTGACACTGTTTGAGTTCTAATTCATATCGATACCTTTTGGAGTGTAGTTTCATATTTGCGTGACTGCTTTATATGTTTTTAAACTATTACAGAAGCAATTTATCAGAATTTCCATAATTACCTACAAGACAAAAACAGTAGCCAGCTGCACAAAGATTCAAACTTGCAAAACTCAATTTGTATGTCAAGGATAGTAAACACTAGTAATGCAGTATTACCAGCTTAAACTTGCTTTAAACTCCAGGGCTAATTTACATTACAGTATCTCCATTAACAGTCTGCATAGTCACAATTAGGCTAACAGAGCCAAGTCAGCAGCACCAAGTCCAGAGCAGAACTGAAAGCATGGGTCTTCCATTCACTTTCTCTACAATTAACAGTTATCCAAATATCACTGAACAAGCAGGCTTTTTTATTTGCCTCTGGTACCTAGTTTTCCATTTCAGAAATTGCCCATTAACAGGTTTTTCACTATCATAAAACACTGAGCTAAAATATTTAATGGACAAGATGCTGATTTACCACCTCTTGGGCTCTTGCCTCATACGTGATGATCACTCTTCTGGCTGAAGTTGCCCTCTAGATACCTGGTAACATCCTCTCTTGATATGCTATATCTTTTCCTATTAATCTGTGGGCTAATATCACTGTAAGATAAATTCCCAAAATTTGCTTCAAACTGACTCCACAGGCACTGTCAGTATTGATGATGTGAAAACACTGATGGAATAAAGTCTTCTACACAGCTGCTCTGTCGTGTGAGAAATGTAAATGCTATGGGAAACACTAAGATAAAAAGCATCCCCTCCACCTGCTGTACTGGACAGGCAGTGCAGCAATGAAGTGCTCGATCAGCAATGCCAATATCTGAAATGGTGTTAATAAGCTGTAAAGTGGTGCTTAATAACAAAGCAATACACCGACAAATGCTCAGAGTAGATAAGGAAAATTAGGAAAGCACTCATCCAGGCTGCTTTGGGCTGTTTCTTTCTTTTCCTTTAATGTTTCCTTTTACTTAGCATTTAAAAACTCTAGTTTTGCACAGAAATAAAAAGTGGATCAGGAGAGGGGGGAAAGTCTTACTCCAGTTGTGAGAAAAAAACACCCTTCTTAATAAGAATATTTTGTTGCATAATCTTTTAGCCTACATGAATCAACTTAGATCAGATTCCTACTGACTCCATATTCTATTCTTAATGTTTTCTCCAACATTAATCACTGAGGCTTTATCTAAAAGTTGAGGAGAGGTATAAATTAATTTAGCAAAACTAGTAACAGCCAATTTGGGAAACTGCATACAATCCCTGAATAGAAATGTTTGATCTTTGACTGCTTTTTAGTTCCTTTCCCCACAAGGTCTGTTCTTTCTCCAATGTTCACATGGAGATAAACACATACATAATTTTGAATGTATAAAAAGCATATATGCACATATGTATGCCCATATATATATATAAAATTCCACATACACTGGTTATATATAGATATGGATATAAAAATAAAAAGACTGTTCTCTTCAGAATTTTCTTTAAAGCTTTTTTCGCTTAAAATGTGTCTTGTCTTCTCTGTGCAGGCTGACTGTGTACATTCCAAAATTCACTTTGATGCTTGATTATATGTCTCATTTTTTAAAATTACTTTTCTGAAATAGCAATTGTGAACTGCATATTAGGAGTAGTGGTGATGTTGGAGCTCCTACCAGGTGAGGCAACATGGGGAGGCACTCTGCAGCACCTGCTACTCTCCAGACTTCTGTCACAGCAAACCATGTCCACCACACAGCACTATGTAAGCCCACAACAGTGGTCTATGATGACTGCAGATTCAGACCCTGAGTTTATACAGCAGGGAAGAAGTCAACGTCTTTGCAAGTCATGACAAAATGAAGCTGGATGTCTGTTAATTGGGGTTACCCTGCGTTAATATACAAATAAAGAAAAGGCATACTTGTAAAGTCTTCACAGCCATCTTGAGACCAGTGAAATTTTATACACTTTTTTCATAGAATCAGAGAATAGTTTGGGTTGGAAGAGACGTCAAAGACCATCTAGTTCCAAATTCCAAACATTGGCAGGAACACACTCCATGAGCCCAGGTTGCCCAAAGCCACATCCAGCCTAGCCTTGAACACTGCCAGGGAGGAGCCATCCACAGTTTTCTGGAAAATGTATTCCAGTGCCTCATCACCATCACAGTAAAGAATTTCTTTCTTATCTCTAATCTAAATCTACCCTCTTTGAGCTTAAGGCCATTACCCATTGTCCTATCACTCCATACCCTTGTAAATAGCCCCTCTCCATCTTTCCTGCAGGTTCTCTTCAGGTACTAGAAGGCTGCAATAAGGTCTCCCCAGAGCCTTCTCTTCAGGCTGAACAAACCTGGCTCTCTCAGTCTGTCTTCATAGGAGAGGTGCTTCAGACATCTGATCATCCTCATGGATGATCGTCCTCTGGAAGATCATCCTCTGGACTCACTGCAACAGCTCTATGTCTTTCTTGTTTTGGGTACCCCAGAGCTGGACAACGTTATTCTAGTTGGGGTTTCACAAGAGCAGAGGGGTAGAATCACCTCAACCTGCTGGTCATGCTTCTTTTGATGCAGCCCAGGATATGGTTGGCTTTTGGTTTTCTAGGCTGCAAGCACACATTGTATGCTCACATTGAGCTTTTTATACACCAACACCCCCACATTCTTCTCCTCAGAGCTGCTCTCAATCCATTCCTTGCCCAGCCTGTAGTTGTGCTTGGGATTGGCTCAGACCATATACAGGACCTTGCACTTGGCCACTTTGAACTTCATACGGTTTGCACGGGCCTACCGCTGAAGCCTGTCAAGGTCACTCTGGATAGCATCCCTTCCCTTCAGCATGTCAACCACACCACACAGCATAGTGTCATCTGGCAAACTTGTTGAGGATGCCATTGATCCAACTATCCATGCCCCTGATATGTCATGTTGTTTCCTCATAAAAATCAGACAGAATCAATAAAGACAGAATACTAACAAATGATGGATTTGAGCCCTACTCTGCATACACACGTGTACACACACGTCTGTACATAGAGATCTGTGATCTAATAATCTTCTTCTTGCTCTAACCACATTAAACCTTATTGCTAAACGCTGCATTTAATGATGGGGACTTCCATATCACACAGGCAGCATTCTAAAGCGAGATAGGTTCCAACAGCTTTCCTTCCTCAGGTTGGAAGGAAACAGCAGCTTCTTGTACCAGAACGACACGACATTTCTCTATATCAGTCACAGCTCAGAAGTCATTTTGCATGCTGGTGGTGACCTCTATACCAAAATTAACAAGGTAGAGCATAGGTCTGTGGCTTGTGAAATATGAGAGTTTATGGATTTTTTTTTTATTATTATATTTCACAAGCAGAAGGTGGAATTCTATCTTTCTGACAAATTTATTTCTGTCTCACTTTGTATATAATACTGGTTTTCTCACTGAAAAGGATGAGCATGATCAACCATATGCTCTAGATAACTTTAATCATTTTGCTGCATAGTCTGGGCCAACAACTGACTACGCAATTAGTGAAAACATTTCAGCATATGCTTAAAATAATTTCAACTTTTATATTTTTTCAGTGTAAGAATATGTGGTAGATATTTTGAATAAGTTACACAAACCTAGTCTTATAAAATATTATGAACTAGGATGTTTTCTTGCTTTAGGATCTAGCTTTTGTCTTTCATGACTATAAAAGCAATATAGAGATGAAGTTGGGCAGTGATTGGGCTTGGACAGGTTGTTCACCTAAAATTACCTATGCCAAGGTAGAGAAGGTATTATTATCACTCCAATTTGCTTTTTCCTTTTCCTCAGTTTGTTGTTTCAAACCATTTTCCCAATTAGCTGGCCTGTCTGGTAAAAAATTGACCCCATAGATTGTCATCTTCAGGTTTTACAATGGTTCTTTATATAAGTAATATTTAATTCCCAAATAACTAATAGGGTTCCTGAGGAATGCAGGCAGTTTGTACTCATCAACACAGAGCAATGAGCAGAATCCTAATGGCCACCTTGCTCATTACATACAAGCTGGTTGACTGTAACAGCCCCTTGGGAGCAAACGGTACTTGCTGCCTGTTAGATAATGGATTAAGACATGATTCTAGTTAATAAAGGGCATTCAGATGCCACACAGGGGACACAGAACACCTGCAACTGTGAAACGGCCTCCTAGTACTCACAGGTATTTTTTTAAACATGAAACTCTGCTGCAGGAAGAATACTATTAATGGTGAAAGCAGAGAAATTAGTAAGAATTCATACAGAAATTTCTTCCAAGGTCTACAACAGAGCTTCAGACCTAGGGCAAGAGAAATCTGTGGTTCTTTCACGGATCACAGTGTCATGTTTTGCTACATTTGGCTTCATGCCACCCAGATGAATTTGTTTCCCTTTATGTTCCATTTGTCCAGAACAACCTGGATGACAGCTTTCACTGAGAGAGATTATAGCTGGAAAACTCTTCAAGTCCTCATGGCTTCTCAGCATGGGAAAAGAGAGCTACTAAACTCCAGAAATATCTTGAAAACACCAGATGTTTGAACAGTAGATGCCATAAACAAGGACTCCATCTACTCGGAGAGGCAATCTGTAGGCAGCTCATCACAGATGTGCTCAGGATGTCAGTTACCACTCCTCATAAAATGTCTTTTTTTTTTCTTTTTTTTTTTTAAATATGTCCTTTGCTAGGATTCTAAAAAAAAAATCTCTGTTTTGCCCTTTCATGTCAATTAACATGATCCTGTCATGTGACACACATGACCTTTTTTAACACTTAAAACAAATGAACCTTGAATTGAAAAATATGTTGAAAATACATTTAGAGGAGAGCCAGTTGGCACTAACACAACCATCAGAAATTTAAGAATATCTCAAAAAATATTTCACCTACCCACACAGGCTCTCTGGGAGATTGTTCTGGGAAAGATGTTACATATTGCTACATAGCTATTTCTGCTTAGTGATAAAAATAGAATAGTGGAGGTCAATAGCCCCTGTGGACAGATAGGTAGAAGGGGAAAAAAAACCCCTAAAGTCTTAAGAAGTTGGTCACTGGTTCATCAATAGTACCTATAATTTAAGTTTATTTTCAACCTAGGAGCAACATCTCATAAAACAGCAAATTAGGTATTTCTGAAACCTAAATTGCAAAATGTACAGTTGGCTTGTACAATGATAGACATCAGGAATAGGTGATCAAAGAATAATTCCCTGTGTTTTTATTTTCCCAAAGTTCAGCAAATTATTTCACCAATCCAATCTAGTTCATTAATGCAAAGCATGGCTTAAAGGACAAATTTAACATAACATTTGATGAAGTACTCTTGCTGATCATTTATTTACTTAAGAAATGCGTTTATCTTGGGTGCCCCTTTACAAAAAAGTAAAAATAATCTAATGTGATTTACCCAAGCCTGCCTGAACTTCTTGTTAAAGGCATGCAAACAAGAGAAACCCAGGTACCTTATATCAACATTCTTCAAAAGACAAAGACTCAGCACTGGAAACTCCTTACTCAGCTACTCACCCTCACTCAGGAAAGTCAGAGAATAGCTGCTAGTGTAACACATACTACTTTAACCCCAGATTTTGTTCCTTCAAAAAATCTATGGTTTAGAGATGAAGATACTTCCAGATCAGCGACCCTGAAAGAGAAGCAGAAGCTATCCACTAGCTTGGACTGAGCTTGTGTCTGGACCAGGATAAAAGGAGGCTCAAAACTGGAACCCAGCTGCCTCTGCCATACAAATCACATCATTCAGTGTAATGATTTCTAATTCAAACCAGCTTAAGCCACCCAAAGCCACACATGCAAGGCTTGATGTAAGGATTGTCCAGATCAGAGTTCATAAACAGTTTCTATAATGTCTAGCGCACCATGTGGGGATTGTAAAAGCAACTCGGCCTTGGATTGCCTTGAGGTCCTATCTGTTTAAAGACAACCCATGCTGTGTAGATAGCTCAAACCTGAGTTGCCTTATAAGACTAAACAGGGCAGTGTTGCATAATTCAAAGAACCGAAACCTAGTTGAGTCTTGAATTCCTTCAACAAGTAATATGCCCTGAGTTCAAATCAAACTACTATTCAGATGCCTAAAAGTAAAATAAAGGTAAACTGGAGGGTTTCCCATTGGTTTCAACTGGACCCAGACAATACAAGATAGAGCATACAGAAGTAAACCTCACTCATAAATATATAAAGATAAGGGGGAACACTGTTATTGACAAACACCCCAGCTGCTATTATCCACTCAGGCATAGTCCTGCCTGCTGTCCTGTAGGTCAAGGAATAAAAGCCCTAAGATTCAGGCTGAGAATTGGGAGCTGCTTCTCCAACTCCGCATTTGGCAGGTGAGGAGACCCTGTCCCATTGGACAGGATGCTGGATAAGGTACCTTTGTGAGAGCCCTTAACTGGAGAGGTAAATGAATATATGATATGCTTTATGTTTGTAGTTGCAGGTGATCGACTAACACACGTAGTATTTAGTGCACTTGTGAGTTGTGGCAGTGTGTTCCATGAATCACCTGTGGGTTGTAATTTTGTGAATTGTCTGTGAGCAGTGAGTTTTGTGACTTTGTTGTGGTTGTAATAGTGTTTTTTGTAATTGTTATGGCTGTAATTGTACACTTCACAAATCTTTTGTGATTGTAATTGTGCAGTCTTGCTTTAAGACCATGATAGCACATTTCTCCATTGTATCCATAAAACCTGCAATAGTGACATAATGTTGTGCATGTGGTGGTCAAATAAATTACTTGAATTCTGCAGTCGAGTTTTGTCACACTTGACTAAGGATTTGCTTGTGCAGGTGGGGATAATGGAGACTGCTTGCTCTGATAACTCTCCTGCTTGGCTGGGGCACTGCTTTAGAAACTGAAGAAATGAATGAGCTCTGTGGTGTCCTGACTAGTCTGGGAGATCTGACAAGAAAACAGACCTGGCATTCAGGATGTAGAGATAGGAAATGGCACTGAAAGTAAAGACCAAACCTTGCTGCAGGCTGTCACTATTATAAGTCATAGTCAGGTTTTCACCCTACAGATGTACGCCTGCACCACAAGTCCCTGGGCTAGAGAAGATGGCTTATGTTATAAGCAGTAGCCTTCCTGCAGACAAAGTTATTACCGAGTTCAGCGGGTACTCCAGGCACATCTCCCCTTAGACTTCAGGGGAATACTGTAATATTTCAGCTAACATTGAGATAATGGTTTCAGATGCTGGCTTACTTAGAACATAAAATAACGATCCTTTTCTATATTATGATCAAGAACAAAATAAGCATATGAGTCACTAAAGAAAAAAAAACAGACTAAATTGAAAAAGATCTGCAATTTTCTCAATATTTTATATAAAATAATTCACAGTATTCCCATTCATTCCGGTTACCCAGCACTTCCCATTTTAAGGCTCTCCTAGTTGCTCAACAATTTGTCTTTAACTGCTTAGGCTGAAATTTCCTATGTAAGTTCTAAGCTTCAGTTTCAGTTCCAGAATAGCCACAGACATTTTTATGAGTAGAGAAAAATAGAAGATCAATTCCTTTGACCATGCTGAAAGAAAAAAACCAAAAAAGCAAAACAGCATCCAACAGCGTTCTCAAAGACTAACTTATAAATGTACTGCAAAAAGAGTTGAACTCAAGTTCCCCAGGCAACCACCACTTTGGCATTTTTTAACCCAGTTTTCCATTTACTTTTCCCTTAATGCCATTATGAAACTGTAAAGTACAAAACACATGCACAGAATTTATCATAGGGTATTTCTTCTTACAGTTTTCTTGAAGCAGTACTTTATTTGTAAGTGATTGGAGGTTTGGGGGCTTAGTGAACTCACTGCTGGAGGCCTCTGTCTGGGTTTGAGTTCTTAGACTTCTAATGCACAGTAAATCCAAATGCAAAGGCCAATTTGAAAATCATAGTTACACTTTAGCCTGGAATGACAATGCATGTATCTTGGGCGTGCCATATTATAGACAGCTTTAACTGGCAGCAGGGCAACTCTGGTGAGCTTCTTTTCAATGGGCATTTGTTGCCACAGCAATGTGCAAAGGTAATGGAAGAAATTCCCATTGCTGTTTCTTGTTCACTACTTCTAGGGATACAGGAAACAGCACAGAACATCTCATGCAAATGTAGGCCATGAAAATTATCCTAATGTTTCTGTAGAATATTGAGAAAAATTGAGTTTTGGCAAGATGGGGAAGTTATCTGTTATTTGCAAATGATTTTTGACCTGAACACAGAAAAAAAAGCCACACCAGAAAAATGCAGGTCTTTGCACTTGAGGGGTATGAGCAATTTTTCCATCCTGGATCACTTGCAAGGTGCAATTGAAGGCAATTCGAAGTAGCAGACAGATAAGGCTAGGGAAACCTTTAACCTTAAGATTGAGGTAAGCCAGCCTCTGGATGCTGATCCAACACAACAGTGTGCTCTCAAGTCAAACTACTTCAATCAAATGGCTTTTATTTACTGAGCAGAGGGCTTAACTTGAGAAAGTGTTCAGCATCACGTGGCCAGGCAAATTTCTCATTTAAGAGGGAGAACAAGGATTTCTATTTCTAACTCTACCGTCCCCTCGGACCTAAAGAAAGTGGGGCCAGGCCTTGGGAATCAGCTCCATAAACTGGAGGCACGGTGGAAGTGGCTGGCCATGGAGCGGCACCACCATTTGGCAGCACAGGTGCTGTTTATAGCAGGGAGGTGCTGGCAGCTCCTTGGCATGCTCTTCATTCTACAAGTCTGTGCATGTGCGCTGGGCTGCCTTTACAACTGGAGCAAGATGTTAAATCTGTCATTGTCTGTCTCTGACTTGACTCCAACTGCTGTCTGCTGGCAAATGCTGATACCCAATGCCTGAATGGGGCCTCTGTGAAGTGGGCACTTGCTATGGACTGCTCCACCCCGTCTCATGTTTCAGGACTGATGAGATCTGGAACAGTCTTTCAGGAGCTATCAGCATTAGATGAGATGAAGATTCTCATCAAGCACAGCTGGGAAATCTCCATTTTAGGATCCATATAAGAATTATCAATCAACAACTGTTCAGATTATCCCAAAGATAGTTTGTTTCCTCTCCCTCACACAAAAAATACACATATTTCCCTCTGCCTCCAGGGATCTCCTAAAAAATGTACAAAGAGGAGAAAACCTTTCACAATGGGCTCATTGTGACTGATGTGCTACTAAAGTGTAGCAGATTGAAACTGCATGGCATGTTGTGCCATAATGTCTGTATCTGGATTATTCCCTCTTTCAGCAGCTATCAAATATGGTTTTATCTTTTTTTTTTTAATATTTTTTGCTGAGTGAAAGTAATACAGTCCCTCTGAGGCTTCTGAGGCTTACAAAAAAGGTCTTCATTTTTTCATTTGCGTGCACACACGCAAGATTCCTACAGTTTGTGCTCAATCAGTAAAACTGAATGGAAATAAAAATGAAAAACGAAAGATGTAAAGCTGATAGATTTATTTTTGTCTTGAGAACCTTCAGGAAGGAAGATTTTTCAGCCTCTAATCTTAATGATACAGCAGTCAGAAGGAGTGATTATCTCTGTGAGCTTTACACATTAATTAAAGTGTACTGTATATTGTTGGTTGAGCTAGTCCTTGTTACCACCACCTCTGCAAATCTCCCCTTCAAAAAAAAAAAAGATCCTAACTGCAAAAGAATCTTTGATTTAAACAAGGTAATGAGAAGAGTCATAGTCTCGGAATAGTTGATTTCATAGCCTTTTAAGAGCAGAGTCTTTTACAGCAAAGTCCTGATCTATCTGTTAATAAAATAAGTATTTTGAAAGACAGGATTACTTTTAGAGGATTCTGTGCGGGCATCCTGAATATTCAAGCACAGACGCAGAGTCACTACTAGATACACAGCAAACCACAGCTCAATATGTTTGCATTTATAGTCCAGATTTTTTTTAGGTTGCCAAACACTTTGTAAACACTAAGCAACGCATCTGTGAAACACTCCAGTTCAGTGAGGTGACCAGTACTGCATTTCTCCTTTTACTGAAATAACAAGGTCAAAATGTTCCATTTCATGTGCATGCTCAGTATAAGACAACTAAAATGCTATTTCAGAAAGTACTTAGTGTTCTATAAAGCTTCATGTTGAAAGCATAGCTCAGGGGTCCTCCTCCAATTTAGAGGTCTTTGTCAAGCACAGGGAACAGGTGCCAATCATCTTTGAAAAATCTAATTTAGATCCCCGTGGCAGAGGCTGAAATAGCCAAATCTCTGCCGTGGTGCTTCCTACGAGACACTCCCTCCCTAAGCTTACCTCATTGCCTGTACAGTCTGTAGCCTCTGCAGCAAAGGACATACAGTTCCTGTATGAAACATTTTTTTGAAGCTACTTATCCTCTGTCCATGGGCTCTTCTTCATTAAAGCAACCATTTAAAGTCCCGGCCACCGTTCATAATTTACCAGCTTTTCAATTTCTGATATGATCTGAATAAGGGTGGAAACCTAAACCTGTTTTTAATATTACCTGCCAGTGCCCACTGTTTGTATCCTGACAACCTGATCCTAACCCAGGTGTTCATGGAAGTACCAAAAGCACCCACATGAGGAAAACACCACTGTAACAGACACACATTAGCAACTGCAGCAGTGCCTAATGTTCTTCATGATTCCACTTACTCTTCTGTTGCAAGAAGCCCCCAACTCCTCCCATCAGTGCACCTTGGTCACCTCCTTACCCTGAAGCCTCCATAAGAACCAAGAGTTTCCATTTGATCCATTTTAGAAGCACTGGTGGGAGTTTTCTCTTTCCTTAGGGATAGGTGCTTCATTTCATATATGCCTAAAGCTGTGCTTGCTACTGGGAAATACACTGCCAACATGAACAATCTTCTTGGGCCTGAAACAATGACAAATCAATCATTCCACAGACTGGAAATGGATACTGAAAGCAGAGTTGTGTAAAATTACTATTTGCAAGAAAGAGCAGATAAAACTGGCCTACAATTTATTTAGCAAGTCTTTGCATTCCTGAGAGTCTATACTGTGTTCCAGTTCAAGTCTCCTTAGGGTTGATGGAGCAATGTTTTCTTTTGTATCAGAAGAGGCACAAAGTGATTTCTTCTCCCAGTGTTTTTCCTCTGTGCATGCACACCTTTTTTGTCTGATTTCAAAGAAGTTTCCAATTGCATTCCAGAACAATTAACCATTTATTACGAAATAATTGCCTTGTGACTTTTGTGGCAAGTCATATATTGCACAGTGACAGAGACAATAAATATATGATCAGTAGAACCCACTCACTACCTGTGGAGTAACTGTGTTTAAGATAAAACTTAGATTGTCAGATGAGGTCAGTTGACACCTGTGATGTGAAAGAAATATCTGAAAAACACTCTAAATTTCAAAGCCTATCATACATACCAGTTACCAAATAGTAAGAAGTCTACCTTCTGAGCACTACAGTGTTCAGAGATCTCTGAAAACTACTGCTTTTCTTGCTCTGGATGAATGTATGATCATACTACTATGAATCAATTAGGAATGATGCATACCTTCTTTTCCTCTAGTACCTCTGTCACAATGAACCTTACTCTTTTACCCTTCATCTACATAATTCCAATTCTTCCTCAAAGCCCACAGAAATTTAATAAAATATCCAAAGTAGAATTAGTAAGACACTAGCCAGTGTGAATCCCTCCTCACATTACCTAGGTCACACACTTTCCAACTGCCCAAATCTCACTGACATGTTTTGATTTCTATCATTTTAATTACACAAGCACACATTTTGGATGCTCTAAAGAGTACCTACCATATTAAGTGCTGACATGCTGTAAACCACGAATGTAGTACCTCTTGACATCAATGTGACTCAATATGCTTGCTAAATTACTCCTCACTTGCCAAGCAGGCAAGCTAAAAAATCAATACTAAATTATCTGCAGTTAAACTGATAATTTGGCCCCCCTACTACTTCCTGTACATTTCTCTATACACACCTGCTATAGCTTACACAAACAATTATCTTAATCCTTGAAGCAATTTTGAAAAGGTATTTGTGAAACAGTGAGATTGCAAGAAAAAAGATTATGTTTATTGTTAACATGAAATTTGCATTAGCTGATTAGCTATGTCGCTAAAACAAGAGAATTCTATCACCCACCCTCCGAACCTTGAATTTCTGATGACTTAAAATTTATGGAAGCATCTCATTCTCTTGCCTACCATTAGCAATATTGAATAAATAGGAACATAGGAATAAATGAGACCATTCAGGAAAGTTTTAACTTCTTTTTCTTGTTTTCCAATACAACAAATGCAATAAATGCAAATTTGCCCCAAACTCTTGATTAGCATTTGACCATTTTGGTCAAAGCAGAAAAGCAATTTCACTTACTTCTTTTTTAGTAGGGAATGGGAAAGTAATTTTGAAAGCTCTGCTTCTACTGAAACCAAAGTGCAGCATCTTCACCATTTAGATGCTGTTGATTAAGTTAACACTGGGTAAAGGATGAGTCACTCACCACTATAGAATATTTTTGTGTCATAATGTTTTGCTTCAAGCAGCACAGAAAGAATAGATTGCCCAAAATACCTTCAGCACTTACTATGTGCAAGACATTAAACTACAATCAAGGAGAAGAAATTGACAGCAATGCTCAGAGGCAAATACGTACATTTTATAGTATGTCCCTCAGGCTGGCTTGTAACCTGTGTGCTACTGACTCCAGACAAGAAAATTTCTAACACTATGTAATGATGAGAGAGGACTACATTTTGTGAGAACCCCAAGAAATTGTTACACTCAGTTCCTCTCACTTTCCAAATATTGATATAGTATCCTCTGCATCTCTGTAGGAGAAGAGTCAATAGCATATGTGTTCCTTCTGTTTCATGTATTGATGCAGATAAATAACATTTCAACACATAGCTCACTCCCTTTATAGGAGTGACCATTAAATTTAACCTTGCTGGCCTTTATAGAGTTTAATATTAATGAATGTTAATATCTAAGCTGTATTTCACTAAAATATAGTTTGTAAACAGTCATTCAGTCTTAAACCAAAACCAGGAGAACAGGGAGTATTGGAAAAATCACCACTTCCTTTGATAGCTTCCCCCAATGACTCATTTCCTTCCCTCAAAGACAAGAAATTCCCCTTACTTCGTACCTGAACTTATCTATTTCCGATTGCACGCGCTGTTTGTTACTTCTGGGCCATCTCACACGGGTTAAACATACTGCCCCTCCCCCACAAGAAACTGTCATTCTCTCTAATTCAATGATCTAGATGTACTGAGGTAAAGGCCCCTCACATCAACACATTTTACAACATTACACACTTCATCACATTCTTGTGGAGTTTTCTTCCCCTGTTCCTTATTTTCTTTTTCAATATGCAGCTAAGGATTGTGTACAACACACAGTATTCTATATCCAAAATCTACTCATTTTCCTCTACTCACTGCTTGTGCTTACTGATCAAAAAAAAACATTTACAGCTGTTTTAGGCATGAAATCACTCACTAATAGCTTCTTCTGAGTTTTTGTCAGCTGTGACATAGATTTTTTATATATTCAGCATATTTTTTCATCCCTTTTTTTCTTCTGAAATACAGAAATTATCAGTATTAAAATAAAATATGCTGAAATAATACAAAGCAGGGTCATTACATCCAGTTCTTACCCTCATATACTCTTCTTATAACAATTATAATCTTATAGTCAACAATTTTTAACAATGATAACTTTCTTTATCTCCAGGTAATATAGCCCTACTCAATGCTTCCATCAATCTAGTACATACTCCAATAAATCCACTATAAATACCACTATTCAAGGTGATTTTCTCTGAGACATCAGTTATCCAGCTTTGAATTTGTTTAACACACACTTGATTTACTGATACTGATTTAGTGTCCTTTTTAAAATTGGAATATCGCTGGATGAAAGCCATTCAAGTATTTATTATGCATTTACCTTGAGCAAGTAAAGTTACCATCTGATTGAACAGGATCTGTTTTCCATAGAAAAACACCAAACTTTCTGCATTACTGTTTTGTTTAATCAAATCCAATATCAGGCATTTCTGTTACAGTGCCTAAGGCTGAACTCAGTTTAACAAGTTACCCATGCTACGCTTGTCTACTTCAAATAGCTCTCTGAAGTGTTATAATCTTCCACATTTATTAAATATTAATGCTAGCAGGAAAGACATCTTACCCAGTGGTATTAGACTGTGTACAAATTGTCCAAGCCTTCTGTCTAAAGTGTTTATCTTTAAACAGTGTTAGTTACTATTCTCCTTAGTGGATGAGTAGGCAGTATGTCATCCTCAGGTGATACTGGCACATCATCCAATTTATTTTCAGATGCAGAAGAAAAATGGTTATGAATACTTGTCTCTTTCCTGCATCATCATTTTACCACCTCCATCTATAAATGGACTTTGCCATTCTTTGTCTCCTATATAAATGAAATTTTAAAACTTTTGCCTCTTTTTCTTCTTACAATGACTCTTTATTTTCTTAAGAGTGTTTTATATATCCCTAACTTTTAAGTTTTGTACAAATTCATATTTCTGCCTTTGTTTGGACATTGTTTTTATTGTTTTAATTGAAAACTTTACTCCTCCACTGAAACAGAAGGGCTTAATTAAAATTGTCCTCTTTCTCAAGCATATTTTTGCAGCTTTTTCACTTCCCCATAAACTGTAATATCCAAATACTTATTCATGTTCTTCCATCAGAGTCTTATTTATAGTTGTCCTTATCTTTGTTAAATAAGTCTTTTTATAACTTAAAATAAATATTTGACTGCTTGGAATTGACTTATCTTTTCCTTATATGAAAAGCAAACAGATCATAACTACTGATTTATAAGCTGCCAAGCAACTTCCAATGCAGTCATAACCCTAACTTAATCCATCAATTTAAGACTCTAAATGTGACAAACATATTCATGTAATACCATTAGAGAAAATCATCATCAGTAACAATGACTTCATACTGTGACTGCTTGCACATCTCTTCCAAACTGAAAGTCTACAGTAACAAAAGGTCTTGTTTTTATATATTGAAAACAGTGCTCAGAGATTATCTTTTCATGTTCTTTGTTCAGATTCAAGAATCTTTAAATATTTCCAGCATTCCAAATTTTAGACTATAATATTCAACCGTAATTGTTACTGCTCTATATTATGTTTTTATTAGTTATTGATTACTTGAAATCAGGCAATGTCATTTTATTGATGTTTTGGGTTTTCATGGCAAGGTTTTGGTAGTAGGGAGGGGTTCTGTAGGTAGTTGTGAGATGCAGCTAACCTGTTGCTGGCCAATGCCAAGCACATCAGCAACTGTGGTGGTGCCTCCAGGAAAACATTTAAACTGGGGGAAACAAAAAGCCAAAACACCAGGATTATTTGTATCCAAAGAGAGGAGTGAAAAGGTGTGAGAGAAAAAACTTTGCAGACACCAAGGTCAGTGCAGAAGGAAGGGAAAGAAGTGCTCCAGGCACCAGAGCAGAGATTCCCCTGCAGCCTATGGAGGACCCCACAGTGGATCAGGTGGATGTCCAAATGAGACTGCGACCATGTGGGAAGCAAGTGCTGGAGCAGGCTCCTGGCAGGACCTGTGGCCCTATGGAGAGAGGAGTCCAGGTTGGAACATGTTTTTTGGCAGGACTTGTGATCCCATGGTGGAAGACTATCTCCAGGGGGAGGGACTCCATGCTGGAGCATAGTGGAGGAGAGTGAGGAGTCGTCCCCCTAAGGATGAAGGAGCAGCAGAGACAACGTGTGACCCCAACCCCCATTCTCTGTCCCCTGTACCTCTGTGGGGGAGGGGGAGAAAAATCAGGAGTAAGATTAGGCCCGGGGAGGGGTGGGAGGAAGGTGTTTTAAGATTTGGGTTTTTTTTCTCATTACTCTACACTGACTTTTCTGGTAATAAAATAGATTAATTTTCTGTGAGTCTGTTTTGCCTGTGCCTGAATCATGTCTCCCTGTCCTTACCTCAACCCAGGAAACTTTCATAATATTTTCTCTCTTCTGTCCAGATGAGTACAGTGCTCAGCTGCTTTGGTGGGCATCTGTCCTCCAGCCAGGGTCAACCCACCACAATCTTAATGCCATATTCCTCTAACTATCTATAAACTACTCAAAATGTCCTAGGTAGAATTTAGCCAATGACTGGTTATAACATGTCAATACTCATCAAACTTTCCAATCAATTATTAGAAATCCATGTTACAGAAGATTTTTACAACAGTTGGATTTACAGCTTCCACTTGCTTATTCTTAATATTTATTGTGTTTGTATTTTTATGTTCATTAATTACAATTAGTAAAAATTTATTAAAAATTCACAATATTTTGTAAAATTTTTCCCTGGTTTGATTTTTTTTTTTTTAATTTAACACATTGGTTTGTCTTCTAATCTGTGTCAAACTTGCCTCGACAGCATCGGTAGATAAAGAGAAGGCAACCAATGTCATCTACCTGGACTTGTGCAAGGCCTTTGACACAGTCCCCCATCACATCCTTATCTCTAAATTGGAAAGATGTGGATTTCATTGGTGGACCATCCAGTGGATAAGAAACTGGTTAACAGACCATAGCCAAAGGGTGGTGGTTAATGGGTCTATGTCCAGGTGGAGGCCGGTGACAAGTGGGGTCCCCCAGGGGTCTGTCCTGGGACCAGTTCCCTTTAACATCTTTATCAATGACATCGATGATGGGATTGAGTGCACCTTCAGCAAGTTTGCGGATGACACCAAGCTGAGTGGTGTGGTCGACACCCTAGAAGGAAAGGAAGCCATCCAGAGGGATCTTGACAGGCTGGAGAGATGGGCCCGGGTGAACCTAATGAGGTTCAACACTGCCAAGTGTCAGGTGTTGCACTTGGGCCAGAAGAATCCCAGACATAGACACAGACTGGGAGAAGAGCTTCTTGAGAGTAGCCCTGCTGAGAAGGACTTGGGGATTCTGGTGGATGAGAAACTTAACATGAGCCAGCAGTGTGCTCTTGCAGCTCGCAAGGCCAATGGTATCCTGGGCTCCATTAGAAGAGGGGTGGCCAGCAGGGACAGGGAGGGGATTGTCCCTCTCTACTCTGCCCTCGTGAGTCCCCATCTGGAGTCCTGTGTCCAGATCTGGGGCCCCCAATACAAGAAGGATGTGGAACTGTTGGAGAGGGTTCAGAGGAGGGCCACGAAGATGATTAGAGGGCTGGAGCACCTGCCCTATGAAGAGAGGCTGAGCAAGCTGGGCTTGTTCAGTCTGGAGAAGAGAAGGCTGTGGGGGGACCTCATTGCAGCCTTCCAGTACATGAAGGGAGCTTATAAGCAGGAGGGGATTCAACTTTTTAAAAGGATAAACAATGACAGGACAAGGGGGAATGGATTAAAACTAAAGGAAGGAAGGTTTAGATTAGATCTTAGGGGGAAGTTTTTTACAGAAAGAGTGGTGAGGTGCTGGAACAGGCTGCCCAGAGAGGTAGTGGATGCCTCGTCCCTGGAGGTGTTCAAGGCCAGGTTGGATGGGGCCCTGGGCAACCTAGTGTAGATCCAAGCCTGAGGTTGGTGGCCCTGCCTGTGGCAGGGGGGTTGGAACTCTATGATCCTTGGGGTCCCTTCCAACTCATACCATTCTATGATTCTATGATTCTATGATTCCTTAGCAGTCCTCCTTTCAATTAGACCATCAGACTAGGAATTCTCCAGCTACAAAACCCTTCTTTTTATAAGATGTAGACCAAAACCCCACATCTTCAAGGATACCTGTCAGACTGAATATTTGAACTCTCAATATTCTTAGCTTCTCTCTGCCCTTCATAATTTCTAAGCTTTATACAAACTATCATGCAAAATGTTGTCTAATGTACTCCCACTTACATAATCAGTTGATGACATTTTCTGAAGACTCTTTATGGAGTCTAATTTTGCAAACACCACTGAAACAAACCTATGCCCTGAAGAGAAAAGCATATTCTTACTGCATTAAAGCCCTGTTCTAAATCTTCAGTGACAAATCATCAGGCATCTCAATATTGGTAAATTTTCATTGCCCTCTTTGTTGTTTCATCAGCTGTCTAGTTTCCACAGAGGCTGAGACATGGTGCATTTACCAGAATAAATATTTCTAGCCAAGTTGAGTACCTCCTGGTTGTCATTTTTCACTGGTTAGAAATGCCTAGTCTATTTATTCACTTTTAACTATTTACAGTTACCTTGGTACAAATTTTCTTCCAAAAAACCCGTGGTAATGATTTTGTAAGCTTTTTTTCTTCGATACTGGATAGCACAGGAATTCACACTTCCAAATTTTACATTTTCTCCTGCAGTTTATGCCACAACTTGCTCTCTACAAACCAGAGCTCTGGCCTATGTGTCTTTCAGAAGAAAGAACACTACAGAAGCTTTAAAAGAGCCATCAGGATCATATTAACAGATATCTGCAGACTCAAAACAGGATAAGAGGATTCAAAAGGAGCTTTTCTTCCCAGTGACAAGCATCAATCAAAAAACATGTTTCTGCTAGGAAAGGCTTCAGTTAAACAGGTTCTCTGCAAATAAAGAACAAGTAGGAAAATAATTTTGACATAAATTCTGAGACACCAAGTTACATACCGTATGGATAACAAACATGATTCTATGATAAATAAATAGCCCCAACCAATAGCCAACATGCAGTAGATCACTAGAAAAACTGAGACTAAGAAAGAAGAGATATCAGTCAGGCCTGCCTTTGTTTTCCAGGGGAATATGATTTCCAGAGCATGGCACCATTCATCTGGACAGATAGTAGAGTTGCAGGAGGAGTATCTCTGATGTGAATGAAGCAAAGATATTTCTGAAAGTGTGATCTAAAAATAAAACAAAAATTATTAACATCTCTGGTGCTTATAAATAAAATTACAGGAAAAAATACATGATGGTCCAATCAAACTCTTCCCTAAAAGCCTAAACCAGGAGGATGTTCTTTCTAAATGGAGAACATAAAATATATTTTTGCTTTTCAGGGTTATTTTGAACTTTATTTTCATTGTTTCCAAATTACTTTTTTCTTAATCTGTTTCCTTTCACTTTATAAGAAAGATTCAAAATGTGACTTCCATTTCAATGGGGAAACTTGCCCTCAAGAGATGCCACCACATGAAATATAACTCTACATACTGGGCTGCTTTTGCTGCAGCCTGGGATCTTTCACATCTATGCAAAGTGGATGTGAAGTGCTGTCATTCTCAACCAAATAGAGCGGCCACACAAGTGAGAGTGGAGACAAGCTTGCAGCCTTTAGAAAAAGAGAGCCTAGGTACTGCTGGAGTTCTGCAATGGAGAGCAATATTCCTCCCCTCTGGAAAACCTACACCACTGGGACTGCGCTGGTGTCGCTGCTGATCAGTGACACTCCTTCTGATGACTTTAGCCTGCCAGCAGTAGTTATGGTCCCTTGCCATAACACTGGCACACTTAAAATAAAGTTCACTGCAGCTGTGAATTTGTGTTCACTCCTCATAGCTTTATTATTGCTTCTTCATTCTCTTTGTCTTTTCTCACTTCTTGTTCACATCCCAGCAATGTGAGCAAATGAGAGAAGTGGAGCTTGTTTCTGCATAGCAGACTACTCCTAGATTTAAGCCAGGAAAGATTCTGAATGGGCTTCTGAAGAGATAAGGTTGAAAAAGAAACATTTGTCAAATACATTTTGAAAGTAGGTCAGAGGTGAAACAAAATACATAAACTTTAAAAAAAGATCTTTTCTTCAGGATGGGATGCCATTATGAATGTCACCAGTGCTCTACTATACATACATGATGAAAAAAAAATGTGTCTTGTCTAAATCTTGAGACAGGTAATTTGTATGTTTTCTTATGCAAAAAAAGAGTGTGAAATACTTGATAGACATCAATATGACAGCAGCTGCTCTGTTTATTTCAGAGCAACTGACGGACTATTAGCCAGGGAATAATTGAGCCTGTAGGTTCTTATAGTTTACTTTGCAAGTGTGACCTATGAGTTTTTAGTTTTATGTGTGTACATCCATCTCTCACAAATCAACTTCAATTGTGAAACTTTTTCCTCTGTGTATACTTAGATAATGAATTCTTTCTGTTGCAAAGTGACCTCTAGAGTCTGAGAACTGGTTTCATTTCAATTTGTGTCAATGAAATACTTGACAAATTGCTCTATTTAGAGTCACGTATATCCTGGATTTCAGTGCTGAGCATTGCTACCCCTCTGACAAAGATAAATCAGGCTGTAAGGTTTGCCCTGTATCTTCACGTCATGACTGCAATTACAGATATGAGCCCAAAGTTCAGTCTCTGAACAAAGTAGGCTGAAACACAGTGACACACTATTTACTTTCATAAAGATTACAGGCATTGTGCAACCTGAAGATTTTAGAAAGAGCTTTAAACAGAGCATGAGACATAGTTAAGGAAAACAAACTTGCTAACTAGGTAACTCTATAGAGAATTTTTTTCTGTATTTTTTTTCTATTTATGTGACACTAGTTAGATGCACTGTCAGCTCAGTTTAGCTGTGAGGCTATTGATTTAACTCTGTTTTCACAACACAAAGAGTATTTCTGGAGGAAAGCCATGTCTTGGCTTCTTTTGTGACTCTGAAGGATTGTCCTGAAGGAACTATAACCAAATCATCTTTATTAACCAAAAAACCCAAGAAAATTTGCGTACTGTTGAACTGAAGGCAAAGCCTTCATCACAGGGATGATAAAATGATGTGCTTATGATTTGCCTTTCCATATGCTACACTGATAGAAGCCAATGTTTCTTGGAGCAGCTGCCACTTGTTCTTTTTCTCCTTGCTCCTAAATTATTTGAGCTTCACCTGTTCCTTTCCCAAATTAGCCCAAAATTGTTTTTTATTTCTAGACTAATGCCAACAGTAGCAACTGTACCAACTGGTACCTAGGCTGGAGATCAGTGGGCCATTCACTTCTGAAACAATGTGTTCTTAATTTCTTTGAATGGAATCAAAGGCTTGCAAAATTAGTCCAAGGATTAGAAAATGGAAATTAGTCTTGAGCAATATATATGCATTATACAGAGACTATCATATATCTCAGGGACAAAAAACTATATAATGTCGACTCTGAGAAACTGAGCAATCAACCAAAACCACAGAAAACTGTTTTGGTTATGTAGCCTGTGATTATCTTAATTAGAAATGGTCTGACTCCAAAATCCTCTGTGAGGTTATTACAAAGTTGTTAAAGTTTTTAAGTCCACATAAAATCAAAACCAGGATATTTCATGGAAGACTGTTTCTTTTTCTAATATTTTTTATCACGCTAAGCTCTTATGGACTCTAAAACCATCAATAAGACTTTATCTTGACAATATCCACTTTGAGCTTATACAGAAATTATGATTTAAAATTAAAGTTCATATTTATATTTAAAATTATTTAGTTGAATAAGAGAAAAAAATGGGAAAACATGCAGGTGTTCTGTGCTTCAAACTGAAAGGAAGAAAACTGATCATTAATATAGTTACTTTTCTAATATTTGTGAAGAAAAGTGCATGCAAAATTTCTAACATAGCTGTAATTAATCTAGTTACATTTTTATATTTTCAGTTATATTTACTGGAAGAGTAAGATTTCTTTTCTTTAAATGCCTACTCTTTCCTCTCTAGATCTGATTTCTGTCAAAAAAGTTCTTAGTCCACATTTGCAAAAGAATTCTGATCTGATCTTCAGTAATGCAAGATGGTGGTTTCTAAACCTTCCAGTAAAGATTTCTAATTCAGCTCTCACAAAAGCAGTGGAAAGCCCTTTCTTACTGTGTTGAATGAGAGCTGAATGCATCCTAATATCTGGAGTAAGTTTCTTTGACTGAAAGTAATAGGGAAAAATAAAAAATAAACTTAAAAGATTCAATTTCCACCTACCATTTATGATCCAATGTGGCTAAAAGACCATCAGCCACAACTCAGAATCTCTACGGCCTTAAGGCTGTTCTTAAAGCAAAAACCCTAATTGGTTTCTACAGATAATTATCAGTACACAGGATGAATTCCTTCTTTATTCATATCTAAGCCTTATTAGTGGTAAGAGGACCTATAAGTAGAATTTTCTGTATGCTTCATTTCAGAGACTCACATGCAGCTTTTAGTTAAAACGTATCCCTATAGACTCCGAAAACCTGCGAAAGATCAGTGGTGAAATCCATGACTTATACATTTAAAAGAGATCTTACAATATACATCAATATATATTCAAATCCACCTTCTACTAGGACATTTTGAAAAATATAAGCATCATTACAAGTAATACTGCTGGTATCACTTTGCAGGGGAAAACAACCCACAAAATCCACAGAATCATGTTTTCTGTAAGGACAACTGTTCAGCCTCCTCACATACAGCCACACTAAGTCATTCTGCAGACTGGGTTAGAAAGGGAAAGGAAGAACTGAATTTGATGTCATACTTGCTTTTGTTTTTTTAAATGGGGTTTGAATTGAAGATTTTTTTATATGATATTGAAGTAAAATTAAGAAAAGGCAAGATGTCATAGGCAGGATCACTAATCAAACACAGCCTAGATAATATGCACCATGTCTTGCTCAATGGGAAGTAATTACTATAACATTAGCTTTGCAGTGTTTAAACAACCATTTCATTATATTTTTTTCTACACTGATTAAATTTTCTCAGCATTTATAATGCATCATTACATCTGCTTTGTGCACAGATAATGCACAGCATAGCTACTCATTAAAACTTCCCTGCTCTCCTTCATAATTTTTAATAAATCTAATTTGACTGATTTGCATAAAGTTTTAAAAAGAATTGTTAGTTCCTTATTGATACCATATCTTAGGCATGAATTGACTAGGCTACCACTTGCCAAAGCAGATTTTTTTTCATTTTCAACCCTCAGGGAACTACACATGCCAGAGGTAAATAAGAGTAAGCTCTAGTCACAAACCTTGATATAGTCCAGCAGCCCACAGCCAAGCATAACTGTAGCATGGCATGAGCATATGACCTTACTGCTGTTCCCTTTGTTGCTATGACATTTTGTCTCACAGGTGCAGTAATGGAAAAAAAAACCTCTCAGTCTTCTGGTCCATAATAAGCTTTGCAGATCTGAAGGATACTCCAGAGAACAACTAAGAAAATAACCCTCTTGAATTATCACAACAAGAACTTTATATTCTCTCAAGCAAAAAGCTGCATGACTATTCATCCAAGTGTTGTATAAGATGGTTACTCTGGACTGAACTTTTTTAACCTGAGGAAAAAAAATCTTACTCTTTTTATACTAACAAATGAAGAAGCTTAGCTTATTTCTTTAAACCATTGCGAAGCAGATGATTTCTTTTAATTATTTAATTTCATCATTAGATGCAAGACAAAGCAGACATTTTTATTTATCATTTACAACATTTTAGTTCTCTGCCTGGTCCCACTCAATCTTTTTTTTTCTTTCATAGATGTCTTACTTTGTATTTATGAACTTTATCTCTCCTATTTGAACAATGTAATGAACTCTCAGATCTGCCAGACTGCCAAATCTGCGAGTCCTGAGGGGTCTGGCTCCCAAATACACAATTTCTGATTACTGGAAATTTGAAGCTCCCTTCCCACTCATAAAGTATCACAAAGTTTGGAGAAAAACTTTGTGACCAGGGTGAAAGTACTCCTCTGGCTGTCATCAGAATGAAATACCCATCTTCACTCATCTCTCCATCAGAAAGTAACAAATCCTGACAAATGAGAAGGCTCAATCAAAGCCAAGTTCTACTTCCAGTGACATTGATGTAAATTTAAAGAAACTTCTCTCCCTTTGAGGGGGTTAAGCTAGTAGTATTCAAGATGAGGATTCACCTTGACATGTTTAACATTTCTGTTACTTTAATTAGAGTAACTCTAAAAATGAAGTGCTGAAGAAGATGCCATCTTGATTTCCTTCTTGATTTCCTTTCATATCATTACTATCACATATTTCTAAAACTATTCAGGTCAAGACACTGTGTTACCCCAGAAAGAATCCAAACAGGGGACAATATTGTGAGTATAGCTGTGCAAACAGGCAGTGAGTCCCGAGGAATAACCTTATATTACCAGAAGGGTGAGGTGGGAAACAGATTGAAGTATTTTTTGTGACTCATTTAGAAGATGTCTATGTGCAAATCAGTTGTGGCTGAACTTTTGCACTGGGTAATATTTTTTTTCTTTCCCAAAAGAATGTTGGGGTTTTTTTTTTACAATTGTCCCCACAGCCCACTTTCCTTCTGTGTGCAAGATGATGTGCTTCTGCTTGCTCTACAGTCACTTCACAACAGGAAAAGAAAAGACATCTTCTAGTCTTGCTACAGACACAAATATTTCCTTTCAGGAGAAATGAAAGCTTTTATCGGCCCAGTACATTATAATTTGTCCTCTACTGAAATAGAACATTTCTGACTGGAAGTTTTTCTTTGATGGGAATTAAACACCACCAGCATTCTATTAGATGTACCTGGTCTATACTAACTAGATAGCAATAGAAGTTTTACACTAGACATGAAAGCATAGCATCAGTTTCAGCTTTATGGGCATGCTGACAATAATTACTCCTCAGTATTCTTTGTCTCAGGAAAGATCACTGTTCTATCCTCATCCATCTCTGTAGGCAGAAGTTCTTGAAGTACTTCTCCTGTATGTACACAACAATACTATTTCAAAAGAAAGTGCTGGCTTGAGATCAAAGAGAATAAATGCTTCCCTTTCTCCTTTCCCCCTCAGAGAGGCCACACTATTTGAAGTTTTCTAAATAAGTCAAATTTTTAAAAAAAGAAAAAAAGAAGAAAAAAAAGATTGTAAAGGCAATAGCTTGATGTCAGGGAAAAAAAAAAGGGGGGGAAGGTGGGGGTGAAGATAAGAAAGCACCAGAGAATAACATCTGTCTTAAAAGTCAGAACCACTCTGTGGTCCCATAATGAAATAAACTTTTAAGATCCTGACATCTGACAGGGTTAGAAGTTTCTCTATTGAAGAGGAGAACGCTCTTCTGCAGAAAGCTTCATTCCCCTTTATCTTCAGCTACCAGCAAATCTGAGGCAAGAAACAAGAGCTTTAGAAGCCAAGCATACCACAAGACTTCAACCTTTAGATCATGAGACCAGATCCTTCAGAGGGGAACAGCATAGTTCTCATGATACGGTACCCTCTCTTTCTTTGTAAACAGGAGGAGAAAGAGTGTCCTATGGCTCATTTAAACTCTTCAGCAAAGATAGGAACTTTTTGCTTTCTTTTCTCTTAAAACCATTTTATTTCATTTTACACTCAGAACAATCACCCATCCCACCAGGCAGATTGTGTGCTTTTCCATGCAGTACACTGACCCATTCTTATGGAGGGCAGCAGTCAGTGTCCAAGGGGTCTCCATAAAAGGATCCACATTCATCCTACCACAGGTGTCTGCTTGAAACACTTAGGATTTGTAGGTGAGCACTTTTTTTCCATTAGTATCACTAATACCTACTGCTTCCTATAAAGCTAGTATGTCTGTGCAAGTGACTTCACAGATAAATGGGCAAGCATTTTTTTTTCCTGAGAACTTGCAGGCAAATGACCTTGACAAAAGCTGCCTATATAAGAAGGAATCAAAGCTACAATATTAAGACATCTGCCACAAAATGAAACAAAGAGACTAGGCATATATAATTGTAGCACAAAGGGTGCTAAAATATTTTCTAACATGATGTTAGATGAGAGGAATAGTCCCTGTTTGACTGCAAACTGTGTTTCCTTCATTTCCTCCTGACCAGGGGACAGAGCATTCACTGCTCAGATCAATAGGCCTGGCCTGGCCTAACTTTGCAAGGGTTGCTCTGCAATTCAGGAAAAATACTTATGTTGTCCCTGCCTCATGAACATTAATTGTAAAACTAAGTCAGTTACATTTCATGATCACCCTTTTGTCTAACTTGCTGTTCAAGACCCTTAATGGCTGGTACATTACAATATTTTTCTATTTACTCGCAGAAATCCTGCAGTCGCTACACTGATAGGCACAATTTCAGTGCTAAAAAGCAAGTGGTGGACAAATGTAAGAACAAATCAACAAATGCAGACTGTGAATTTGAGGCCAAACAGTAGGAAGTGAAGAAGAACAACTGAAATTCACAGAAATTTTTTAAAGACAGAGAATTGAAAAATATCATTAACCACCTTGGTTAAGAAGTAGCCAGATCCCATTTTCAGTCAATCATAACTCTCAGTGTATTACAAATACATTAAGGTCTGCTCTTCCTTTTTCACAGTTAGCAATACTGGACACTAGGTTTTTGAATACAAGAGATGCTTATGCAGATTGTGGCCTCTGCAGGAAAGATAGCTACGTAGATGACACAACCAAGGACAGATAAAGTCATACAAGAGGAGAGAGCATCTTTAGCACAAAACTCTCTGAAAAGCTTGCCTGAATCTGAGAAGAAACACTCCAGAGCAACATTGCACTCAGGACACACAAATCAGAAATTAAAGTATCTGCAAATGAACTAGCATGTTCTTGATAAGAATGTAATTCAGAATCCTGTGGCTATACTTAGAAGAAAAAATTTAGAGGCAATTTGTCCTATCCATCCCCTTGTGGATAAAAGGTGGAACAGCTTCCAACTCAAAATTGTCTCTATGTCTACTTTTGTACATAAACCCCTTCTCCTTCTCCCACTTATTTTTCTCAAGTTTTCCCTCTTGCATAATACTTTTTGACATTTTTATGTTTTCTGTTAAATAGGTAACCCAGGATGCTGAAACCACTTGTGTAAGGATGTACCTTTGCTTGAATGAGTGCTCAGAACTTTATGAAGTATTTCAAGGGTGTATGTATGCATGCTCATGCCTACAGAAATATATCTTTCATTGCTCCAAACATTTTAGTTCCTGTGAAAAGAAAAAGAATTAATGGCAATTGCTATTTGGGATATTCAGGATTGAGCCAGCTACCTTGCACAAGTGGACAGTCTGGCTGCAGTTCACTAAAACAATGAATACTTGATGTGCATGGAGTGGCATCTACTGCTGTTCCTGCTTTCTTCTCTATCTGGAGTGTCCCCAGGCATTTCTATTTCTGCTTCTCCCCTCTGTGGTCACAGCCTGGCCAGGTATGTCCCCCTTCAAAGGCAGTAAAACTCAAAACTGATTCAATTTCAATAATATTAGTCCCTGACTCAAGCTTAACCAATGAAAGTGAAGAATTTACAAAATAAGAACTTAGACCAGCCAACAAGTCAAGTGTGACTGCAAAATGCCCACTTCTCACCTGGCAGGAATAGTGCAGCCCTGCCAAGAGATATAGTAGGCTCAGGCCAGAAAAGGCTGCCTCATGGAGGATCAGCAGGAGTCATTCCACAAAGACCTCATCCCCATTTGCAGGCTGCTCTTTGGAGTTAGAGTAGAAAACAATTTTTTTAATACTTTTTAAAAAAGCAAAAGATTTATTATTGTTCTGTTCTGCTAAGGAGAACAGAAATAAAAAATAGAATTTGGGGCAAAGACAGCAGCACATTCTGGCAGCAAGTATACTCATTTCTTTCTGAAAGATAATACAGTCAAGATCTATCCCATAAAGGGTTTCATATACTGCTGTTGCACTTCCTCACATTCAAACTGAAAAGATCAGAAATTGTTTTCTAGGAGACTCAGAGCCAGAAATCATTCTTTCTATCCAGGTTGCTGTAAAAATGAAAAAAGTTAGCAAGCCTAACAGGACAATAAAGGAAGAAAATGTGGTGTAAAGAAGAAACCTGAAAAGAGATATGAGTAGAAGCAGTATTCACAATGCCAATTTGACATAACCTACAGACAAACTACAGCAGACTTGCAGGAAAAATTAGTTTAATATAAAAAGCTGTATTCATAGCAATTTCCCTTGAGAGGTGTCAGGAAATGCAACAAACAAAACTTTGCTCTGAAACACTCCTCTGACACACCATTTTAAATATTACCACTCTACAGACAAGCCCCAGAGAAAATTTTCAAACTAATTTCAGGTTCTACAACTGAAAAGCAAAGCTATCCACAAGATCATCAAACCATTCTGTTGATTAGTTCTTCTATGCCCAAATTCTCCCAAATCTCTACATGAGAAAGCAATATTCACTGGCTTGTGCTAACTTTTGCACTCTGTGCTCAGTGACAACTTACATGTAGAAGTGCGCAGGCATTCTGCAGCACACACTGGCAATTACTGAATGACAACACACAGACATGAAATTCAGAACTTTGTGCCACCTATTTGGCACCACAGGCTTTGGGCAAAATCCTTCATATCTGTCTGATTTCATTTCCCCAGTGGGAAAAGGACATCTGCTTTCTACCAGTGGTCAGGGAACTTATTTCTACTATATCTGTGACTGTGGAAATGCAGACTTTGCTCATTTAATGTGTGTGAATGTTGTAGTTTTGCTTGGCTGGGTTTTGGTGGAGAAGGGGGGCTTCTGCAAGAAGCATCTAGAAGCTCTCTGCAGGCTCGACAAAGCAAACACCAGAAAACTCAAGGCCAGAGTCACTGTTGACCAAGGCAGAGCCCATCAGCGATGGTCACAGCGCCTCTGGGAATCACATTTAGGAGAAAAAAAATACTAGCAGCTGATTTTTGCCCCCAGAGAAGAGAGTGAGAAGATGTAGGAAACTGTGCAGTCACCCAGGTCAGTGAAGAAGGGTGTAGAGGAGGCACTCTAGGTGCTGGAGAGAAAGATGCCCCTGCAACCTGTGGAGAAACCCATGGTGGAGTGGCTGTCCCCCCACAGGCCATGGAAAAGCCTGAGACCCCACCTGCAGCCTGTGGAGAGGCCCCACACTGGGGCAGGTGAAGACATACAGAAGACACTGTGATGCACTTTGGGGCAAGCCTCTCCAGCACTTCCAGCCCATGGAGAGAGACACAGAGACAGAGAGAGAGACAAGGAGAGAGAGACACCTACCCCGGAGTGGGTTTGCCGAAGCGGGGGCTTATGACTCTGAGTGGGACCAGGCTGGAGCAGTTTTGGCCTGAGAGACTGAGACATTCTGTTATTCTATGACTGCACCCCATAGCAGTGACCCACTCCGGGGCAGCTGGTGAAGAGCTGAAGCGCCTGTGTGAAGAGACTTATGCTGGAGCAGTTCATGGAGTACTGTCTCCCATGGGTGGGACCTTACGCTGCAGCAGGGGAAGGGTGTGAGGAATGCCCACCCCGCCCCCAACCGGCTAAGGAGAACAGCTCGTGGGGAACTGACTGAAATCCCCATTCCCCCATTCCCTGCCCCTCCCTGCCACAAGCAGGAGGAGGGGAAGAGGGGAGCAAAATCATGACTAAAGTAAAGTCTGCTAAGAAGGGAGGGGTGGGGGGAGGTGCTTTAAGATCTGGTCACACTTCTCATTACATGACATTGGTGTCATTGGCTGTGTGGTGTAGTGTAATAAATGAGATTGTTTTCTTTCTTTTCTTCTGTGTTGAGTCCATTTTGCCCATGATGCTGATTGTGGGATGATCTCTCCCTGTCCTCGGGTCAACTCCTAAGCCTCTCAATAAATATTTTCTCCCCTGTCCAGCTGGAAAGGGGAGTGATAGAGAGACTTTGGTTGGCATCTGGCCTCCAGCCAGGGTCAAACCACCGCAGTGAAGTACACTATGTTGCCCGGAGCTCATGCATTTTAAGTAAAGATATCACTAGCAAGCAGTCAGTGGTACCTAGTAGCACAGCTGTCAGTACTCCTGTTACATAAAAGGGAATTCTCAGGTATTTGGAAACTGTTTGGATTGGATGTCAGCTTAGATCATAGGGATTGATGCTGGAAAAACCCTTTTTCAAATAGAAAGTCACTCAACTGCTCAATTAGATTGAGCTCCATTGCCTCATTCCTGAAGTCTGACTGGAGCTACAGTGGAACAGACTGTTAAATCAGCACTGAAAGCTATTCATTTTCTTAAGCTCCTTAAAATACCTGCATCAAATCACTGAAGTATTTCTGCTGTGGCATGTTTTCATAGAAAAGATGGGTATGTAATCTTCTCTGCCCATCAAAAGCATCCAGCAGCAATATGAACAGCCCTCTCAAACTATGACACTTCTCCTTTTTTCTACCCTTCATACTGTCTTTAAGAGCGTAGATCATAAAATATACGTTACCATTAGATGTACTAAGACCAGAAAAAAGACAAAAACATTTTAATAAAAAGCATTATTTCCAGGGGCCATATAGACACTAGACATATCACATTATGATGGTGTAACTTGATCACTTCCACTTACTGCATTTTCAGCTTCATCCACATCTGCAGAGTTCCAAGGTGAACATTTTTATTTGAAATGTGAAGGTATGGAGAAAGCACAAGGACTTTTGACTGGAACTCTTTTCACAGTTAGACCATTTGTTTTCAACTGAACACGTTACAGCTTATATGCATTTTCCTTCCCCTTTCTCAGTCTGGGGGCGGGGGGGAGAGCTAGTTGAAAATCTACATCTGACCACTGTGACAGCTGCTCTCAAAAAGATTTTCCCATCAAACAGGGATTACAATTTTTTTCTGGTTAGTGAACAAGTATAATGTTACTTTTCACATTTCTTAAAGCAAGCTGGTCTTTATTTTACAGGAATTGAAACTGCATCACATATAAGAAAAAATTGAAAATGTAATCTTATAGACTACTAACATTGTTTGAAAATACATAAATTCAATATATATTCTGAAGTTTACGCAAGTGGTTATTTTTTTTCCTACATAACATGGTCTAAACCAGAACATTTTATCCTATTCTAATCTTTCTTCTGTGGTTTTCTTTTTTTTTTCACAGTCCTGCATACTTTTTTGGACTTTCTTAAAGATAAGTTATTTGGCTCAGCATATGTACTTAAAGTGTTCCTGATACAGAAAGATTTGCGATATTATAATAATATCCAAATCTTTAGCATATACTCACGTAGTTCTGAAAAGAACTGAACAAAGAAAGAGGAAAAAACACAAAGTATGCCACTAAGAAAAAAATCAATGTAAAATAAAAGAATTGTTTGCTGGGTTGTTTTTTTTATTATTATTATTTTTAAATATGGCTGTTTGAATCTGCCTTGCCACCATGCTGGAAGTTCAAAGAACAATTTCCTTTATAAGTTTTTCTGTCTTGAACTTCAATATGCAGTCTTTCACCTTAAATTAATCACTGTACTGTAGGTCAGTGGCATACAACTGCCTCCCATTTCTGTTCTCTGCTTTCCCCAGCATCCTCACCTCTCTTTGCTGGACTCCATATCAGAACTTCAAGAACTCATTTCAGCATAATGAAAGGTGAGGAAAAGGGGAAGAAAGAGACCATGCCGTAAAATAAACTCAAGTGCAGGTTCTCAGAAAGTTCATAATTTGGAGATTCTGAATTCTTGTAGCCTCCTAGACTTCTAGTATGTGTCTATCATTGCCTTTTCATGTGATGTTGAAAGTGTTGATGATTGCCATAGGATGAATTGCTCTATACACTTGGCTTAAACAGAAGGCAACCACAGGCAATCAAACACCTAAGTATTGCCGTGGTACAAATTACATCACAAACTACATCTGGTCTCTATGGAAATAATTTGCTTCTTATGGAGGTAGCTCTGTTTATGAGCTGCAAAATGTTTTGAATCAGATGTCTGCTGTTCAAATCTGTTACTTCTGGCAAGACTTTTAAATGATACCTTAGGGAGCAATTCTGGACAAGTAGAGGAATTGTCTATAAAAGTTTACAGGAGGTCATTCTTTAAATGTATCCTATGCTGTACTTGATCATTTTCTACATTTTCACTAATGCATGTCTCCCTCTCTATGGGCCTCACTTCATGAAGCCAGAAATTTGTCAGGTCTTCATGCTTCTTTTTTCCACTTGATCTCATCTTGTAAACTGGGACTGGGGAGTCTTGGGTATTTTGGACAGCAGAACACAAACTCATTGCATGTCTGCTCCTTTTCACATTGCTGGCAGAGTACATTAAAAAAAAAAAAAGTGGATTTGCTCATTTTAAAATTAATTTCCATTGCACAATATAGAAGGGACTAACAATAACTGGGAATCCCTTTCTGCAAGCAAGGAGTGACTCACAGATGACATCAGGGTGAGCAATAAGCACCATGAGCAGAAAATGGAGCTAGGATAGAATAGAAACTGGGACTGGATTCTCTAACCTGTTCATCTCAAATGCACCTCACTTCATATCTGAGAGAGTCTTATTTCCAAAAACAGGAAGTCCCAGCAGGAAGCAAGGCCAGGTCACAGCAGAGGTACCATCTTGACATTCAGCAGGAGCCTTAACAAACCTCTGAGACAAGTTCAGTGATATGAAGCCAGTGGGCAGGTAAGTGTTATTTATCCACACAAAAGGGAAAACTAAAGCTTTAGGAAGGCACACGGTGAGAATTTCTGTTCACACCCCAGACTTTTAGCCTTGTGACACAGTACCCACTACAAAATAAGTCCCTGTCCCAGAAAGGCTTCAGGTGCTAATGTCAGTAACCAAGTCACAGTGGAAAATCCAAGTCCTGCAGCATAATCATAAAACAGAATATGAGAAAAAATATGATAGATGACCAAGAAACTATATAAAGTTGATAATTTCTGAAAATTATAATTAAAAATGCTTTAAATAGGTTCAAATTACAACACTTAAATCACTAACACTGTAGACAAATCTTTTTCTATAAGAAATTACACTTTATAATGAATGACTCAGTATAACAAAGAGTGGATTGTAGGATTCTCCTGTCACATCCCTACATGCCTTTGTATTCAAATTTTACTTTCTTTGCTTATTCTTATCTGCCAGTGAAAGATCTGAAAGATTTGGAACTGTAAAATCTGCCAACAGTGCCAGCATTGTAATACATAGAGTCACACAGATGTGTTATTATTTTTTCTGTAAATGGATTAAAGCAGGAAGGTAGATTAAAAAATTTTGCTTGCAAATGGGACTCAGTGCATGATCTTCCAAGAGTGAAGACCAGAACCCCTGTATCTTTACAGCAGTTCACCCAGGTCTTGACTCTGCTCCTTTGCAATTAACAGAGGTTTTGTTCCTAACTTCAATCAGATGAAGGCATACTCTGTTAGTATGTGAAATTTCATACACATACAAGAAATGCCACAGTGGAGTACCAGGAAAACAGCTTAACAAGTCAGCATTACTTCAAGTATAACATGCTGCTCAAATATCAAATCCTCTGCCTTTCAAAGATAAGACTTTCTACAACAGGAATCACGGAATAATCATGCCTGTGGAGAAAAACAAAGGCAAAGAGAGAAAACTTTTAACAAAATCAAAAGCTGGATTTTTTGGAAGACAATATATTGCATCTAAATGTCTGGTTTAGTGTCTAAAAATGTAAATTCATGTTGTTACTCAGAAACTAGGTCATTTTCTTCAATCATTTTTTTACTTCTACTCCGGGAGGAAGACTCATAAAAGCAGAAATATATATATAAAAAACACAAAGTAGGATGTTGTAAATCTACATTTATTATTGAAACTAACATTCATCAGATGCAGCATATTTGCTACTTAGTCTAATTTTAAGTTATTTTTCCCAAATTTTGCTATGGAATTAAGCGTTGTGCCTTGCAGTTGAACATCAGAGCTTCAGAGTGGAAGTCAGGTACATACACTAGCACATGAGCATTTCAAAGCATCCCAAATAAAACTTGATTTTGGAACAGTCTTCTAGAATTGGTTATTCCTACCAGCAACCACATTTATAAGTCTGCATCATCCATACAGCTGAGACTGATAAATATGCTGAAAAGGTCACGTCGTGTAGCAGTTGCTAAAGGGATACTACAAAAGGCCACAAGTAATAAGTCAAGCAGGAAAAATTTACTCACTAATCTTAACACTCTTACAGTCCTTTTTTGTAAAAAAAGCAAAATTGCTTGCTGAAGCAGAGGATGCCCTTGTCTACCTAACACTTTCAGTGCCTGCCTCTAGTGAGGCAAACTATTTTGTACATTTTCATTGTCAAATCGGGCCTTTTAAAACTACAGATGAAAAGAGGATAGGAATCACACAATGTGTGATGCAGGTCCATTTCAGCGTGTTAATGACCTGGGGTTTTTTTCAAATAAGGTGTACATCAGGTATCTGACACAACTTCCAGTGACTGACAATTTTCTCAGCATATGGAATGTCACAAATAACATGGCTTTTGTTTTGGCAGCTTTTAATTCATCCATTTACTATTTCATTACAGCCTTATCACGGCATGTGTAATGTCACAAACACAACTGAAACTGCTTCTCTTCTTTGTATTTCCCATTTCCTACTACAAAATAAATCCAGACAGAGGTATACCTATTAGGTATAAGGGTTAATTCCAGAAATGAGTGTAATAAATGCTCTCAAAGCATCTATGGGCTCCTCCATCAAATCTTGGATACAGACAACCTTTTCACAACAGAAAGTGTATTTAGAAACAAAGTAGATGGAACATCAGCTTACCTCACAGGATAAAATAATGGGAATATTTGTTTTGGCAGAGTTCACAGGGAAATAGTTACTGTTTTGTAGGAAATTTTTAAAGATAAAATAAGGGTTGGCTTGTCAATAAAGTAAACTAAACTTCAACAGCAAGCAACCCAGGAAACAAAGTTTCTTCATTAGAATTTTTTTGCTGTTGTTTTTCCACTCAGCGGCACAGATAATTTAAAATGATAACCAGCAGCCGACCAAAAGAAAGCTCCTGATAAAGAGCAGCTTTAGGAGGACAGGAAACTAGCAGGAATATATTCTGTTACCCTAACCTTTCAAATGCAAATGACATGAAATCTGAGTATCTGGCTACAATAGTGCCCCCAGGTGACATCCCTGTTTCTATCAGTTACTCCTGTGTGCTCATGCTGGAACAGTACTGGAAGGGACTTTTATCAAGCTGTTCAGGACCTGCCTTTCCAGTGCTTTGAAGCTAGAGTTCATCCCCTGGAAAGTCTGCGATGCACATACAAATTCCACTTCAGCAGCAGAACAGAGCAGACTACAGAGCATGTGAAGATCAGACCAGATTTGTCTCTTACACAGTCCAACAGCCTTGATGGGAAAGAAATCGGCTTCTATGCAAAGCACAGCTGATGGATGCTGCACAGAAGCTTCACATTGCCAAGGAATCAGGACAATCTCACCAGCTAGGCTAAGGGGAAGGGAGGGGTTTATTTGCAAGAGGATTTTTTTATTTGTTTCATCAGCCAGGAGAAAGTACAAAACAAAGGATGAGTTTGAAGGAGAGGAGGATACTTCCAAGAAAGATTTACTGCAAGTCAGTTTCAAGAATTTGCTACAGTATTACACAGCTGTTCTTCTGTACATCTTCAACAGACATTTAACATACATTTATTCTGCTACCAGTATTTGCCAAGGAGAAAATACTAAAAAATAAAAAAGTATGCTGGGAAGCAAATGGGAATTTGTAAGTGTGCAAGATAAAGCCAGCCATTAGGCTGGAGAGGTGTTCAGGTAATTCTCAGCCTTTATTCTGAGATCATGCATTTGCTGGAGAAGTGCCAGACCTCTCTTTTGGCACAAAGAAAATTTTAATCCAGCACTAGATGTATATGTGATTTTTCTTGCTCCATCAGTGAGAGCACTCTTAGTCAGTGCTAATAAGGGTTTAGGGCAGAAGATATAATCCTTTGGCTTCCCTGTAAATCTACCCTTAGAGCATAGACACGGCATCTAGAAGTACACTCCTCTCCTGGTATCTATCTGCCAAAGTTCTCCTGTATCTGACCTAACTGCATACCTTTAGCCTAGGGAGGTCAGCATGCTGTCATGCATTCATGCTGTCTCTGCTGAACTGGCCTCAGGAGTCTCATTTAAAGTCCATTTACACTGCTGAAGTATCACCTAAAGGCCCAGATGTTGCCAGCATGTATCTTTCACTGTAAGACAAATGGAAACCCAGAGGGATTTAATGTCTACTACTCTCCCAAAAAGAGATACTGCTCATTAAAAAGTAGCTATAAAGAATTCTGAAACTTTAATGAAAGTTTGTCTGTCAAACAACCTTTTCTGTACCAAGGATCATTCCCTGTTAATTCACACATGTTTCTCCAAGAACACTTGCAAATTACTGAGGTCAAGACAAGCATACGTTGCTCATAACTGACAGAGAAACCTGACGTGGAGTGAATAACATATTTGCTATCCATACACCTCTTCCTTTCAAGAACTGAAACAATACTGCTGTCAACACCAAACCTTTGCTATTAAAAGATGCCTGATTGAGCACTACAGCTGCCCAGGTATGTGCTGATGTTGCTACATCCATTGCAGAGTGACACTACACAAGGCAGCATATGTCCCTGATGTACAAATATACCAGGAAGACACCTTACTCCAACCTAGAAAATATTTAAACACATTTAAGCCTGTGTTCAGGGGCAGGCCTTGAAGCTTCAGGTGCATGGGGCCTTACAGAACTGAAGCCCTATTCCCCAGAAACTGAGAGAAGTTTTTCAGACCAGCAAAAAAGTACAGATTCTACATCTGACATCCAGGGTTTCTTCTAGTCAGTTTGAATTCAATAGGGTGTGCAAGTATATGTTCAGTTGCTGCCTGAGGAAGAAAAATCAACACCTGCCATTTTGGAAGTTGTGCATTTGAAAGGCTGGCTGCTCCAAACATTTAATCAAAAACTAGGAGTCCCCAAATAGCTATTCCAGCTTATTAAGGGTGAAAATATTTTAAACACCTATGATTCAGGATTTATTTTCATAAAAAGAAGTCAGGACAGCTGTAGCTTATTGTTTTCTAACCACTTCATGCAAGTGGATGAAAGAGCTATCTTATTCATAACATTAACAGTCCAGACAACAATGTCATCTACTATAAAGCTTCTGCTCAGTAAGGGATAACATAGTCAGGGGCTACCCATGGAGCTTTCCTTTGATTTCTCCTTACTCATATTATTTTGCAGACTTAACATACACTTTGGGTCTATTTATTTATGTTTAGATTAGATTGTTATTCAGATGGAAGCTGTGTTGACACTACTTAAACCGAACTGGTAAAATTAAAATTATTACATGATAAAAATTATATTCTGACTGCAAATGGCACTCCAAGTGCAATAAGTTTGGACACTAGCCTCTGAAAAGAATACCAAAAAAAAATGAACTAAAGAAATACAAAATGTGTTCCCCCACACAAGCCCGGAATTTATCTATCAATTTTCAAGCCAGTCAAAAAAGAAAAGGCACAGAAATGACACTAAATGGCACACTGGCAAATTTTGCCAAGCTTTGAATAAATTCTGAGTACTACTGCACAGTAATGCCCAAATTTAATTCAAAGGCTGGTAGGGATGCTTGAGGGTGGTGGTATAAAAGCATACATCCATTACTTCAATTTTTAGCACAGTCTTAACTAAGTACAGCCTTTTCCCTTGCAAAGACCGGGAAGCTGTATTAGTTACAGCCTGGGTTTTGCTCTTACTGCAGAGGAATACTTCAGCTGCCACCTCCTGGATAATCAGCCCTACTGCACTGCACCGGCCTTGTTTCTCATCTTCCTTCCCAAATCCTGTAAATACAGACACAACTGGCTTTCCTTTAAGTGCATTCTTATCCTAACCCAAACAGGTTCTTTACTATTTTTCGGCAGTAGTAAAGAGTGAAAAAAGAACATTGTATTTTCAGCCTTGACCCTAAGTCTGCATGAAAGAGATCAGAAAATCTAGGAACTTGAAAGCAACACGGAGAGAACATGACTGGTCCAGGGGAGGATCAGGTAGGCACTACATATCCACCTATCCAATAAGATGGCAGTACTGAACTAGGAGGATCTGTGTTCTGCCAAGTCCTGTCGAGTCTAGCCTTTACAGGGAAGAACAAGCAACTAAAAGGACAAATCCTTGATGATTGGTAGCAGTGCACCAGAGATTCTACCAACATGATACGATAAAACTGATAATGAAACCACACAGGTTAGATACAGCTTTGTGGTGATGAAGATATGTGTATACACATGTACTTCTTCATTTGATTACCACCACAGCATCAGCTACTACATAAGCCAATGTATCTTCATCATGAGTGCTATCTATCACCTTGCTTTAGCAAGAATGGCGTGAATACCTCTGGCTGACGTGCATTGCAGCAGAGGAGCAACAGCCTTTGAAATTTTGCATCTTGTTTAAATGAAGCTAATGCCCTAAAGCAGATATAAAAGATGAGGATTTGGGGCCTCTTTGATCAGGAATTTGAAGGTCATTGCTTCTACCTGTCTGTGTATCTACTGCAACACCCAACTGGAACTACAGAGAAAATGCTATACAGGTATTTCACATTAGTAACTCAGGCTAAAACTAGGAGTTGTAGGGTTCTACTCAGAAAACTGAACATCCTGGGCATCTTAGACATAATGTTTCTGTCTCAGGACACCCTTCTACTGTAAGTCAATAGAAAATCTGAGAACGTGACAACTTATCACAGTGCACATCAACCCCGTTTGACTCTGTCAGAAAAGGGACAGGACCATAGTTCAACGCTTGACCTAAAGAAACTATCACACAGTTAAAAACAGGCCCATGGGGAGTGGAAAGTCACAGGTAACACTGTCCCTTGTAACTACAGCCACAAGTAGCATTTGCGTTCTCTCATCAGAGACTACTATGCTTCTAGTGGAGTTCCACAATCCCTGTTGGCTTTATCACCTTAGTATGAGTCTTGCGCATCTTGGAATATATTGACACTGTGAAACAACTATCACACTCTCAGAAAATGTGAGTTCTTCAGGCAAGTCCGTGGCTGAATGCTCTATTTAAAACTGTTCATGGATTAGAAGGCCAGAGAAGCAGAGCAATAGACTTAATTCCCAGTTTTATAAAGAAGCAGCATTATTTCACTGTACCGTAACATACCACATTTATTTCCAGCCAAGCAAGACAACACTTACACAAAAAAAAACACACTACAACAAAAATTGCTTGTTCATTTGAAATTTGCCTTCTACTCTCATAATCTCCCTGCACATTTTCACTTCTTCATTTTTTTCATTTTCTGAAGTATGGCATTGACTTATCCAGGGCTCTGCATCAATGCTTGTCTGCACGTAGAAGGCACTTGGGATCTTTGGCTTAGAAGCATAAAGATTATGAATATACTAACATCATCTCCATAAATTCTTCAATAATTTAGACGAGAAAAGGATGGGGAAATTAGCATACTAAACAAATCTACATAATAAAAATCAGGAACGCAAGCTTAGGAGTTTAATCTGTTTTGCAATTCCTTTCTAATGGGATCTAGCTGCCTAATTATCAGATTGGTCAAATAAGGCAGCTTTTGCCATTTTATATCTTAATCTCAGAGTGGTTCTCCAGGAACCTGCTAACACAATTTTCCACTCCTTTTTTTATGCCATAATGGAGAAGAGCAAAGTCTTTCCTAGTCCTAAACAACGCTGTCTACATGAAGAGAGTACAGTCACTCACACACACACACTATGTCCTCTGAGGTTTCAGCAGCAAGTATCAGCCATTCATTCCTGTCTGGTAGTTCTTTCCCAGTCATTCACATTCAGAGACTCCTTCCTCCCAGTCTCGAGCTTTCTGATTGCGCACTTGAAGAAGAGCTCTTCTTCACCCAGTCACTGCCACCTTTGTCCCATGATCAAATAAAGGCAAATTTGCTTATCAGTAATTTCAAAGTAATTTCCTAAGATGGGCATTACATTCTTTTGGCCTCTGACATCCACTGCATGTTTTTTTTATGTAAGCCACGGTCATTCGCAAAACACTTTGAAACTATTTGTGATGAAACACACTGTATAAATAATGTATTATTAATTTATAATCTATCAACATGGTGCCCAGATTTTACACAATATTTTCTAAGCTTTGGGGGTTGTGACAATTTTCTTAAAAGCTGTAATTAATCTTTTTAAAAAACAAAACAAAACATTCCCCTCAAATTATTTAGTCAGTCTCCAATCAAATCTTGGGAATATAGGCCAATTGAATTAACCCAATTACCCCTCTCTCTCTCCCTGCTTCGTTCTGTGTTTCAGTCACTTGTCACAAAGATGAAGCATGGTTTAAATGAAATAAGCTTTCCCTTATGTCTGGGAATAAAGGGCTTGTTGAAACAGAATGCTTTTTCATTTTAGGGCTGACCTTGCCTTCATTTACTTTCACTCTTTATCTGCACATCACTACAGCAATGTTACTAGGGCAGGGAGATAGATGTCATCTGGCTGCTGTAGGAAAATAACATCCAAGAATATGCATGAAATGTATATACAACTGTTAGGAAACAAACATTTGAAGATACTCCTTCTTCCCACTAGCTGCATGAGCCTTCATGACTTATCATACCCCCATCTCCTCAGCTGGCAGAGAACTGTGGGACACTTTCTTCTAGTACTCTTATAACATGCAGATTTAACACAGGAGGACAGTGTTTTACTGCAGTTTCCCAAGGGCATCAATTAGTTTCCTTCCTTTCATCTGCACTTTCCCAGTAGGCACGAGTGAGGTAGGCAAGGGTAAAGCCTGGTCACACTGAAGTAGCGATACCACCATCAGGGCTCTCACATACACAAACAGCACTGTTCTTCTCAAGACAGCAATGTGAGGAATAAACATGAGCTTTAAGTCCAAAGAAATGCAGTGTAACACAGCTGCAGGGTTAAACATGTACACAGGTTATTTTTCTGCTTCATCATCCAGATCTGCAAGTAATACGGCTCAGAACTGATGTTGCGTCACCTTGAGGAATTCACAGCTACACAACATCAGTCAGAGTCAGATCAAAGATCCACTGCTAGAGGCAATAACTTTTGGTCTCAGCTTGCTGTGTTTCAGTGTTTCAGAAATGTGGTTTCTCTGCAAAAGCCAGACTACTGGACTAGAAAATTCATCAAGCTGTTTCTTTCAATTAGTCATCACGACACACAGAGTGAGTTTCAGCACTTCTCAGCATTCTGTATGGGTTAGCACTGGTTTCTGAAGATCATTTTGAAGTAGCAAGGCTGAAGGGAGGATTGGGTAGGTCACTGCCTTTAAAAACACTTTCATCGACTCTTGTCGATGTAAAGCTGCTGATTGTCCATTAATGTGTTCACCATCTTTCTATACATTCAAGACTGCTTCAAAACCAGACATTCATGTATCTATTCACTTTTGTTTTGTATTTCTTGCTCAGAGTATGAGAAAACACACTTATTTAGTATTCTCATTCAGTCTTTAGTAGGAAGAAAATGTGTCAATTTTATTCCTGATCAATACAATCTCAATCGAGTTGATGAATATATAAATGTGTCATTTCAAAACCAAGGAATCTTTGGAATGAAAACAAAATACATTGCAAATCAATGTGAAAAAAAGTCAAACTAGAACTCAGCATACAGAGTAAGTCAGAATTCTGATAGTTAAATGAAACATTATTAATTAGGACAGCTCACTAGGATATAGAGCACAGAAGTAAAAAATAGTGTGGGTCCTCCATGTCTTTACAGGACAGAGAAGGAGCAGCTAGCAAAGTGATTGCACCAGGATTTCTGGGAATTTTTCTAGACAACTTACTGAAAAGCTTCAGACTCAGCAATATCAAGGTAAAAGGCTAGAGGAAGAATTTGGAAAAAACCTCTTAAAAGACTATCATGCATGTCAGCTTAGTCATGGTAAAGTAAGAAAAAATAAAGTAGATGCAAATATCTGAAGGGAAGAAACATCAAAGGGAGAATAATCATTTGCTGATATAGAAAGCTTGCTATGTTGAACAAAGAGATGAAATTAAAATACAGAAATTTAATATGGTTGTTACAAAAAATAGTTTGTGCTAAAATACATCAGGCTACGGAAAGTATCACAAAACAGAACTGAAACTTCATGAGTAGAGGAAGAAAAAAATATGTTTATATACAATCATTCTGGAGCAGAAATGAGGTGATACAGAAACAGTGATCCTACAGCACTTTTATAGCATTTTTCTAAGTAATACAACTGCCAATATATTCAAAAACTGCAAACATTTAAATCCTGCACTGGTAGTAATGCTAAATAACAATTTTCTTTAAAAAGTTGGAATCCTTGAAAGGCTTTTGTAAGCCATGACACATTTTCCCTCTTCATGTAGGCATACCCAAAACAAACAACTCAAGGGATCTTATGCAACCATTCTGAGTAAAATTTGGTGTGGTTTTATTTCAGTCTTAGCCTCCCCAGTGATACAGCAAGAGGACGGAGTCCCATGGTAACTAGAACACAGGATATACCCTTTCTGATACACCACAGTGTACGCCAGCCAGCATACACTCTACCTTGAAACAGAGCCACTTCCCAGACAATGCAGCACTGTGGCAGAGCAGGGAGGGTACCAGAGGAAAGTCTTAAAGTTTTTTAAATGATCCATAGCTATTTTCACTATTCCTTTCATTATTATTAAAACACTGACAGCATGACAAAGACTGCAGATTTTCAGATAGATATGCGGAACGAAATGGCAGAAAGCCTGCAGCCTGGCTGTACACACAATTAAAAGGAACAGACTACAGAGACAGATGTAATCCCCCCTGACCTTAACGATGTTGATGTTTACATATGAACCTCCCCACTCAGCTGCAGATAAGAAATGACAGACAATACTACAAATTAGTGAAGGTCAATAGAGCAGGAGGCAGCAGTTAGTCAATTACAAAAGCAAACCCTCTGCTAAAGCACAAAGTCCTGTGTTTTCTCAGTATAATCAACTGCCTGAGTCATGGAGTCTAATAAAATTGACCTGTTTTTCCTTTGTCTAATTGACTGATGCCTGGAATTGCATGAACTTTAGGTGTGCTAGAATTTAAGTCTTAATATCATGTACCAAAAGGCAGACTTCTAATTAGTCTGTCTTCAGGTCTAATGGCTGCTTCTGCAATGTGCAGTTCCATCCAACCATGACAAAATCTTTGCTTTGAAGGTGTTTACAAAGACCAAAAAAAATTGTTTACAAGCTATGCATGAAATCTACTGGGTGCTAGTAAAGTTACTATAGCAAAATAGTTCTAGTGTGAAAAACAAGGATTGAATTATAAACAAAATTAAAAAAAAAAAAAAAAGGAAAAAAAACCAACACTTTTTTCAAATGAATAGAAGTATGATTTTCTTCATACCTTTTCTCTATCTGGCAGAGGTATGAAGAAAATCAAGAAGATAGTTCTCTTGAAATAGCAAGGCTTAGTAATTTTCATGATTAATTTCTGAGTAAGCTCATTCAAAGTCCTAAATAGCCTCACAGATCTGCTTCTCTTTAGCTCTGTGGCTCATCTACATAACTATTTGACACCTTTAAAAGGCTGTATACACCTTCATGGTTTTCAAGGGTTTTGTTCCCACACATTTCTTATACATTTTGAGCTAACTCAAAATGACCTTCAGATGAAATCATCCCTAGTGATAAGTAGCTGCTAGTGCTGTTGTGTTTTAGGGGAGATGCTGTTTCATGGCTCCTGCTTTAGCCAAGGTATTTGAGTGTGTATTTGACCTTTTACACTGTTGCTGAGCTGTAAACAAAATCAAGTTGGACAATGGTGCCACGTACTATTCAATACATGGATTTTCAACAGAATCCCAGGATACACAGATGTCATTGCAAGACTTGGTGCCTAAAAATACCCCAACCCAAACTAAAAGCTACCTTACTGTTTCTTGGCCATGTCTCTGAGTAAAAAAGTAGTTGGACATGAAGGGCCCACTAACTTTACTTTTACTCCAGGCTCTATGATCCTCTTCTTCTCAAACTGTACTCTTTGACGTTATCAATTGGAAAGTAGGTGCACAGCCCCACTACTGTATCATTTGCTCTTTGAGAAGACAGAGATAATTAAAAATAACAATTTTAAAAAGAGAATAAAATTGAGACCAACTCCAAAAATGTACTTTCTGTGTACAGTTCCCTATGCATTCACAACAATATAAACTAGTTTCTGCTTTGGAGAAGTCAATTGCCCAGGGTTACCACTGACTAATCCTGCTTGAAAATACATTATAAGTAAAGTTCCTCTAACAGTTCACCACAGAACATAGGACCCACAAAGGGATTCTTCTGACACCAGAAACTATATACAAAGAGATTGAAAATCACATTCTCAAAAACTCAAAGCAAAATTATGGCCTTTATTTATGTACAATTTGGTAACAAAATATTTTATATGTGTTTAGTTATTTATATAAATATAATATATGATGTGGATAGTCACCTCCCAAATCTATTCACATGGCCATTGTTATATTAGTAATTTCTCTACTCCACTAAACCACTTACTGGATTTTTCAACAGTCCTTCTCTTTACACGGGGAAATTTCTTAGTTGTTTTCATTCTCTCCCAGCTGCACAGCTACTAATGCCTCACTAACACATTTCCCTTGAACTGATATTGCTTCTCAACCATCTTTATGTTCCCCTGTGTCATACTCCTATTTCTGGACTAAACAGTGTATTCTATCACCATGTAAGAGTCAAACCCTAAGAGGCAAATCAATTTATTTACTATTACTCACTCCTGTTACCAAGGGGCTACTTAGGTGAAAAATCAAAATTTGTTTTCAACATCCTAAAAACAGCACACTTGTAATGCACACCATGAAACTCGAGGGTTTTTTTAAACAACAGCTTCAGTGCTCACGTAGATTTGGAAGTGAGCATCCAATGCTTACAGAAAGTATTAAAACAATACTTCATGGTGCCACATAGGGCTATCTTGATCTATAATAAAAGGCCAGGGAAAATGGAATCCCTTTAGTCATTGACATAATTCTGTTACATTCATGAAATGTCCAAGATAGACACATTTCAGCAGCAGATACAGAAACAGGGAAAGTAAATATACTTTATGTCCCACATTGATCAGATACAGTACATTGTGCTGGTCCAGCCAGTTCCACTGACATGCTTTAGAAACCTTTAACAAATTTTAAAGCTTCCCTTGAACAAAATCATGTAGTTAGTTTAAAGGAGTTCACAACAGGCACTGGTCTGACAATGGGAACATTCTCATGCCTAGTCAACCGTTACAAAAATATTTCCATTCCACCAAAAAATTGCTCATATGATAATATCAACAAAAACTGAGGAAACATCAGAAGTCTATGCACCTATTACCCAGAGCCACAAATCAGACAAAATGATTAGCATAAATTACTTTTATCAGGATTACTGCTTAAAAGTATGGGCTGCCCATGGCATCTTTGAAACATCAGAGTTTCCTTTCAATGCAAGATGGTTCCTTTGCACTAGAGAGACAGTTAACAAATACTAATGCAAAACTCAGAAAAGCTAAACAAAAATCCAGCTTCATTCATTCTTTAACATTAACTGGGTTTAAACTCCTTCCCAAGGAAGAAATATCATTGCTTGCTTCCAATGCAGTAAAGTTTTACAACAAATAAAACTACATTGAAGAGACTGTTTGAACATATCTTTCCTTTGTCCATCACAGTCCTTGTCTCATTGTCCAAAAGAGGCATGACAAAAATACAGGGACAAAGTTAGGAAGAGAAATAAGTGTTCTCACACATCATTGATGCCTTGAGGCAGCTGGTTCCTGTTGCACACATCATCAAGATCAAGTATTTCCTACTGTACTGGGCATACACTAGAGGTGGAGATGGCCAAGTCCAGAGAGGACCAGCAGTGACACCAGGAGTACTGAGGCTTTCACTGTCTTCCCTGAACAGACACAAACACTGCCTCCAAAGACTTTGGAAAATATCTACACCTGTATGTCTATATTCACTGAACACTGTGCATAGCAGTCACATCACCACCACAACAGACTTGGACCCCTTTAGAGCACACCATTTGTGTCCCTACTGGAAAAGGGCAAGCTTTTGTCCAGTTTATCTAGAGCTTGTGCCCAGCTCAAGAGCTGCCTCACAAAAGAAAGCAGACACTCATCAAAGCCAAGACGCAATATGCACCAATATACAGATAACTGAAGTCAGGGTTTATAAGAGAGAAGGCAAAAGGGCACCAACACAACCTTACAAACTCACACATATCTTCGATAATACAGTTAAAAAATCTTGAGCTGCCTCTTGTATTTTTTAGCATGGTAAGTGCTCTATAGAATGCTATAATCGGATAAAATGTCAGTTAACATACATGGAGGTCAGAGGTCCCAAATGGGAAAATTAGAGATCTTTCTGAAGAGCAGATTTAAATCAGAATAACTTATAGAAAGGAGATGCCACGGCAGCATGACACAATTGTATGTTGTGGTTTCAGTTGAAGATATAGCCTTATGAACCATAAAATGTTGTAATCTCATATTGAGATATGAAGTCTCTGGAGCAAAGAAAATGGATCTTTGAAAGCAATGTTAATAGAAAGTGGTTAGCACAGTAAGGCAAATGAAAGAACTAATTTATAGGCAATTAAACTCCAGACACTCAGAGAAGTAATTCTCAAGCCTGTCCAATCAAAAGCTAGGTATATAAAAATAAGAGAAAGGATCTGATAATTTATTACTTGGGAGAACTGGTACTCTGTTTTTTGCAACCTGTCAGACAAAAGCCAAAGGAAAGCTATTTAAACAGCCTTTCAGAGACAAAGGTCAGCATATGGTCTAAATTGGGAAGAGGGCATGCCAAGAGAGACACCAAGGAGGTCCGAATGTAATTCCTAGCATAAAAGAGATGTTGAAAATCAAGGAAAAGGCAACAGAGTCTCAGGAAACCCAAGCAATCCTGAAGGGATATCTGCAGTATCTCATGCTTTTGTAAACTATGTTTTAAATTTAGGAGAATTAAAATTTTGCTATGAATAAATTGTGGCCAGAGTAAGAAACCTCTACCAAGGCTACAGGGTTGATTTCTGCTTAATGGAGACACAAACCTCAGGAGAACAGGAAAAGGCACAGCTAAACATTACATTTATTAATGCTGAAATTAGGGTTTTTTCCATACTCTGAGTACTTTTGCAGCATAAGCTTAATGACTAGTATGACACAACACTGCTCTGCTGAGCACTTGCAGCTAACTGGATAGCTCACCAACTTGAGAAACATAATCACAAGATGGCAACACTGTAATGATGTTTTAAGTTAATGACTCTACACTGCAGCTTATCTGAAGGACGCACCTGGCCACTTACCACAGCTCACCATCAGGATATACTATTAGTCTACAACATTACCTGTAATGCTTTTGCTCATATGTTTAACTAAAACTCATGCTCAACTATGTACAGCTTGAGATTTAAGGACTAAAATATATTGACGTATTTTGGTTTAGCCTGTATTTCCAAGGTTTTAATGGCCTAAGTTCTATCTGACCTGTTATCTGGAATTAATATATTTAAAGTTAATTTCCTTAAAGGAAATCAAAAGCTATAGAGCATGAATTACTGGCATTCTTACTAAAATTGTCATTAAATTTCAGCGGGATCACATCTACTTTGCTGAAATCATGCCATATTGTTCCCTGTAGCCTTAAGAATCAATGACCTATGTACCACAGCATCATAAGTGCTGCATCATTTTTTATTAAAACAGATTTTTGATCCAAGGAAGACTAAAATATAAACATGTCACAACAGTTCCATGTCAATGTGCTCTAAGTGCCATTAAAGGTAAAATCTCTGGCACTATAGAGCATCATTAAAATATTTTTGTCAATTTGAGTAGGTTTAATTAAAACCTATTATACCCAGGAAAGCACACCACAAAAGACAAGGACAGTATGCAAGAGCTATATATAATTATTTCTATTCCTAGCAAAAGTTGCCAAGCAGAAATGGTTGGCTTGTTTAAAAATAGCTAGCTGTTAAAGACTCCAAGCAATGGGGAAATGGCATAGAGTGGTATTTCAACCTAAGATGTGCGGTAGAATCATAGAATTACAGAATATCTCAAGTTGGAAGGGACTCACAAGGACGATCGAGTCCAACTCCCTGATTCTTGCAGGACTACCTAAAACTAGACCGTATGACTAAGAGTTCACTCCTTGAACTCTGACACACTTGCTGCCATGGCCACTGCCCTGAGAAGCCTGTTCCAGTGACTGACCATCTTCTCAGTGAAGAACCTTTTCCTAAGATCCAATCCGAACTCCCTCCAACGCAGCATCATTCCATTTCTTCACGGCCTACTGTTGGTCCTCAGAGAGAAGAGATCAGCACCTCCCTCTGCTGCTACCTTTGAGGAAGCTGTAGACTGTGATCTTTGAAGTGCGGTGCAAGGTAGAAGTTGGCAAAGTAGATGGTCTTCCTTCTCAGGCTGGCTTCTCCAAATTACTGCCTGATGCTCGTGCAGCAGAAAAATGCCCTGGGTTTGGTGTTGGGAATTCACTAAGAGCTGCCTCCAGCCCTGATGCTCTGCACACCTGCATTTCTTCCCATCCAGGACTGCTCAGAAACTTCCACAGTGTACCAGGGGCATGAGATGAGCCCCACTCCACATCACATGCTCAACTCCTTTCCGCTCCACGCTCCCACCTCTGCCCTGAGATGCTCCCCTCCTGTACCATTCACAGCTTGTGGGAAAGAGTAGAGAAGGAAACAAGAAGACCTCCTACCCTAGTTCTGGCTAAGCCAGAGTCAACCTCCCCAAGCAGCCAGCAGAGGTGAGCTGAGTCAGCCCACGCTATTTCCACACCACCTGACATCACTCCCACATAAAAGAGGCTGGTTGGAGAGGGGTGCTCCTGGGTGCCTTCACAGCAGTCCCAGTGTGGCTGGGGTATTGGGTTAGTCCTTGTGTTGTGCAGTACTCTGTATTCATTGGGTGGGTAAGGTACTCTGTGTTATCACAGGGTGTGAGTGTAATTGGCTGTTATTGTTCCACCTTCAGTGTGACTTTGTAAGTAAACTGTTCTTATCCCAACCCATGTAGGCTCTGTCTGTTTCTGCTCCAGGAGTGAGCAAGCAGCATGTGGTGCTCAGCAAGGAGATAACTGTAAGGACACATAGTCATGGCATGGCAGAGGATGTCGTTGAGGGGCTAGTGGGATTCACTGGAGGGCTTGACAAGGCAGCTGGAGGTTCTCTGCTGCAGTTCCAGCTCCTGGCAGGGCCATGTTCAAAACTGATTTTGCTGGATGGAAATCCTGCTCCATCCTTCCTTAAGGGAGTGGAGACAAGCTCCTGGGCAAAGTGCCACAGACACCTGGAGGTGCCCACAGCTGTTGGGCCTTTTCAGCTGGATGGCAGAGGCAAGGTTTGGCTGGCTGGCCTGCCAAGACCATGGGGAGGCATTCTCAGTGTTTGCAGAGCACTGCAGAGCTCACCATCCTCATCCCCTGCAAAGCCAGTGGCAGTGGCACTAAGGAATGGGCTGCAAAGATGCTGCAAGAGCCAACACCTTCCCCAGCACCTTGAAGCACCCACTGGTGTCCTGCCAGGCCCAGGAAGGATTCTTATCCCCAAGATTGATCTGGCTGAGGACTTTCTACCCCTCTCAGAAACCCCTGAGGTGGATCCAGGGAGTGGGAGGGAAGGAGTTGGACAGAGGTGGTGTCCCTGTTAGGACTGACCATGCTGTAAGGCCAGGAGGCAGGTCTTGCCCACATGATCAGGGAACAGCCCATCAGTCGCCAGCTCCTGGGTCAGGAAGGAATCTCCTCGCCCAGAGCAGACTGGCACTGGTCCATGGGGGTTTTTCACCTTCCTCTGCAGCACTGAGCAGAGTCCCCTGCTAGGGCTCCTCTGGGCCATTTTGGGTAAGTTCTTGCAGCAATTAGATGCTTCTCTTTCAGCATGAATGGTTTCACCAAGTGCTCTGTGTCTGTGATTGGGAAGGAATTTTTCCTTAATTGACATTGGCACAGATCCTGAGGGGAATTTCCTTTCGTTGGCTGCACTAAGCACAGTCCCTTGCCAGGGCTTTTCTGGGCCATTTTGTCTGAGCACCTGCCCACTGCTTTTGCAGCACAAAGATGCCATGGGTGCCCTGAATCCCAGATGTCCCAGCATTCAGTAGAAGTGTAGATTTCATCTCAATCTGTGTTTGTATCGTGTGTGCTGGTCTCAGGAGCCTTGCCCTGTAGCCGTACACTGTATTTGGTTTAGATAGCAAGTTTGGGGGATTAGGGAGATGCAAGGGTGGCTTCTGTGAGAACAGCAGCTGTCCCCATGCTGGACACAGCCAGTTTCAGCTGCCTCCAAGACAAAACCACCGATGTCAGCAACACTGGTAGCACCTCTGTGATAATGTATTTAAGAAGGGGTTAAAAGTGCCGCCATCCAGGTATTGCATTGACCTTTAGAATGTCACTATACATCAGAACACGTTTTCTGCTCTGGGATGTTGACACAGATTTTACACGCTGCAGCAAAGCCATCATGCTGGTGTACAAAACCATGATGACAGTAAGGCAGAAGCAAAAGGAGCACCCTCCAGCTGAGGCCTTCAACAGCCACAGTCGCTGCAAAGGGTGAATTCTAGCTTTACCAAACAGCATCAATGAAAACGAAAAACAGGACTGGTACAATTGACTCATTATCTTTTCAAAAACTCCTTTCAAGCATAAAACAAGAATGCTAGCAGTTTTTTGCATCACGATGAAAATGCAGAAATTAAGCAATGTTTTTAAACTCAAAGATTCTCAGATAACAGTCATTAGCCTCCATATTACTTTGGCATCTACAGGCTGCATTGACAACCGGGGAATATTTGCACAACAAATATATTTCTTTAATAAGTATGGAAATTAAAACACAACAGTTGGCATTTACTATGCAATTCTTACATGAGCTACCATAGTTCATTTTAAAAAGATAGTGGATTTCTATTAGAGCTTGCCTCTGCTCCTGCTTAGATTATTTACAGAAAGAACTTTAACTCTTCAGGAAGAACAGCAACATAGAGTGGAGTACCTGCTTCTTCCCTACAGTTTTTCCGCACCAACCTGTAAAATTTTGTCACCATGCTCTCTTTCAAAAGCTGGTTCAGCTTGCCTAAGAACTGGAGTCTAGCCCTACCTTAGGACACAGTGACCATCCACTCGGTCCCATTTTAAAACACAGCATTTGTGGCAGCTTCAGAAGTGATACGCACAAATGCTGTTTGGGGTTCAACCCTCCTGCACTTTTGCCTATCCTACAGGACAAAAGTTATTAATACTTAAACATTGGCATTAAAACTATCATGCATTTTACATAGGATGCTTTGGTTCTGACATGATTTCTTCACTGAGTCATTGGCCAGCAAGGCACTTGCTTCCTTCTTCTCTGAATTATTCATGAGGCATTCCCCTGAAGAAATCATCAACTTAACTGGAAGAATCATTGAACAGAAGACTCCTGTCATACTTTATTTTTTCCCCCTTTTTAAGTTCCAATTTTAATCAAAAGCCCTGCATTTTCTTCCTCAAGAAAGACACTGGGTATGAAGCAAGGAATGTCCATTAGCTGCCACGCATCATAAATGGCACCTTGGACTATATACTGGGAAATCTGTTGAGCGGATGACAAAGTTACCAAAAATGAGTTAATAAATACAATTAGGGAGATATGAGTAACAGTTTGATACAAGTACAATTTGATACAAACAAACACCTGCCAAAGATCTACTTCTAGGAACTAGTCATTTTCTCAAAATAAAGGAACAAGTATGATCGTAACTTTAGATTAATTTATAAAGGGGATGAAAAATCTGCTGCTGCCATTGAATAGACACAATTCATACAAATATTTAAGGAGGGTCATGTTTCATTATGAAAACTGGAAACATTAGACGTGCTACAATACTACATGGTTTCCATCTTCTGTTGTCACTTCAGCAAATTTGTAGGAAGAACATGGTCTTTTACAAACAAAACATCAAAGCTTACTGCAAAACCTGCAGTGAATTCAACCCAAGTTACCAAAATTTCATCCAAACCACAAGGCTTTTTTTTTTTTTAAATTTTTTTTTAGAATTTCAAAAGATTTAAAGACTGAGTGTGTTGGTCCTCTGAAAGGTTACAGCATTCACATTATAATTTTCCTGACTTGAAAGTGTTAGGAAGTCAGAGCATATGCAAGTTACAGGATGTAAACTCTCCAAATTCTCTAACTCATACCTCTCTCTACTTCCAATTCAATTCCTCCAATAATTTCTCCCCTGCTACTGAATTCTAGAGCTACCTCAAAAAAACCTGAAGTCAGAAACTCCCAATTCCTTATCCCCAAATTTTGTTATACTTCAAATTAGGTATCATTTTCTCATATACCCACTGTGAAAACAACAGTAATTCAGATCAGTTTATGTCTGAGGCAAACAATGGTGCCAGGTAACTGAATGCCTCTCTTCTTTGATTTTTAAATAGGCTTAACTTCCTCTTAATGTGAAGCCCTTAAAAACTTAAAAGAGGACATATTCTAAAGAAAAGCCTGTATCCACCCACAAGTTCACTTTCATAGAGGTAATGTAGTGTTAGAACAGGTTTGAGCTATACAATAGTCATACGACTTTCGCTCCGTCTTTGAAGTGATACATGCCTCTGGAAGGAATGAACTGTTCTTCTATTCCCTTGAACAGAAGGGCTGTGATTTTCTGTGCATCTTGTGAAGGGTGCATAAGCAAGGACCTCCTGTTACCTGCTCCTAGGCAAAGTGTAAAATCTGGTCCTTAAAAGTTCACTTTCATATTTGGTCCTTTATCATTGGACAAATATTGACTTTTTTTTAAATCCCATTTCAAATAAACTGCTAGTGAACAGTAACTGAAAGAGAAATTTACGTTCAGTGTTCTCCTTCCTCATCAAAAGCACACAGTGCCCTGACAGTGCCAGCACAGCTCTGCAAAATATCACCTGTGACTCCACAGTGACAACGGGGTCAAAACCAAACATGAGGGATGATTTAGTTTTGCAGTCAGAGGTGTAAGTTCAGCCTGCACGGCCAAAGAATGTGAAACTCTCGCTGATCACAGGGAGACCAGCTGCACGAATACCAGAGGGGAGAACTGCTGCCTGTCTGAGGGAAGACAGGTGAACAACACCAAGCAGAACACAGATCTCACAACTCTTTCAAGGATCAACTGAAGTACGTATTTTGTCTACTACAAATACCTGCTCAAAGAAAAAAGAAAATGTCTTTGAATAAGCAAGGGTCACAAACTGTAAGGGTTCAATGTTCTTTGCTTAATACCTGACTACCAGCACGTTCCATTAACAAATCCATTATTGATACACTCTAGAATGAAACAGAATGCCAACTACGAATCCAGTTCTGCATAACTTTATTACACTCAAATGGAAAAGAAAAAAACCCAACATAAACAGTACTCCATGGACACTCAGTGAAAAAGAAAATCCATACAACCTTTCTAGGGAAAACTATACAAATGATCTTTTGAGGTAAACTTAGTATTCCTCACAAACCTGAATCGACATTTGGCATACAGCAGTATATCTAGCACTGACTCAAGACATCCTATCTAATCCCCCAAAAGAACAGGGAACTTGATTTTGTGTAAAGTTAAAATCCCTTAGAGGACTACTTTAAGTCTAAGGGACCATAAATTGATAAATTAATATACTACAGTATCACTTTTTCCTCATTACCTTTTGCTAGTAATTACAGAAAAAATTCAAATGTAATGTAGATGACCTCAATTCTGCAAGTGCTTAATCACAACCAGTCTATGACCCATTTCTCAACACACTCATTAAAAACTGTATTTAAAAAATTAAAATCCCAACTAGAAATATGTTATTTATCTAAAACCAGAGAACCACTTCTTTTCACTGAATTGTAATTTTACTTTTAAAACTTATTTAAAAGATGGTGATAACTTATATTATGTACTTTGTAAACACACAATCTATATGTATATGCCTGTACATATGCAAATGGTTTACATATTAATTTGACAAATATTCTAAGTTGTTCTTTTCCACTAACACATAAAGAAGTATGTATGTCTCTATGTGCTTTAAATCTTTTGTATATATTCTTTGATACACCTCTTTATTGAGAGTAAATCCTAGTATCCAAGCCTAAACGAATCTTTCATATCCCAGAAAAAGACCCAGTTTCAGTTCAGCTATAAAAGCTAAAATATGTTACCTGTCCTTACAGACACAGTAGGCCACAGCATAGCATATGGTCTGTTAGAGCTACTGAGGTTTTTAATTATTACTTACACGGGCAGAGAGAACAGTTCAAAGCTACTTCCAACAGAGCATCTGCTGCCTCTTACATTCGTAACAGAAGATGTGCAGTATGCATGGTCCAAGCAGATGAAGTGCTGTATATACATCAACATAAGCTGTAACTGTGCTGCAAGCATTGCTGCTCCATAGGTAAAGCAGTTTTTCTGTTGCTTGGTGATAAAAATACCTTCTCACATTGACAACTAATTAGCATCTTCTATGAAACACAAAGATCCAAATAAATATTTAGTGAATCTCAAACCAGTAAAACAAAGCAGCTGCCCAAGGATACACTCCACATCAAGCCAACCTGTTCAAACAATCCTGGTATTAAGACAACACCAAGCCAGTGTGATGAGCATTACGCTTTAAAGCAGCTATATCCTGGCAGCAGAAACAAATTTTATCTAAATTTCATATTTAACTTTTAAAACAGAAATTTTTCTCCTTCTCCAGTCTTTACTTCCCCTACTACAAAAGCAGCAGCTCTCAGAACATGAAGCACGAGGGCTCTGAAGGAATTGTGACCAGGGACACAAGGAAGTAAGTGTATATGAAGTCCCTAAGGTGCAGGTTTTGCAGCAGAGAGATGAGGAATGGCTGCATGAAAACAGATACAGTTTTTTTCCTCTTTAACTTCAGTACAATTTGGGGAATGGAAAAACGTGGGTGAGATACAGGTTGTTCGGATCACTACTCCTAGTAGGGCACTGAGCTGGATGGAGATGCAGAACTTTGGGGATGATAGAGTGTGGGAAGATGTGGGGTAGCAAATGGGAGTCAGCCACTACTGCACAAAATGATACGAGAGCTCTGAAACAGAAATGCTTGAGAAAGCAGGACAGCAATTTAGTCTTCATGCAGGTTTCAATGGATAACAAAAGAATCTTTTTCTTCAAATGGCACAGGAAAAGCCACTTCTCTTCATTAACTGACTGAATGGTGTTAAAAAGGCACAAAAAAGGACCAGGCTTACCTCTTTGTGATACCAGTACATGGGAGCAAACTCAGTTCTGTAAAGATGCAGTGGCACATGGTCACAGTATATTAGATCCTTTATTGATTCAAATCAGAAACAAATATGTAATTTATGTGCAGGCGTGTGTGTAGCCACAACAAACACAAACCTCAGGAGAAAAAGCATGAATGACTGTCCTTTTTAAAAAGTTTCATTTTAATTACATTTCCAAACTAGCAGGGAAGTTGTAGAAAATAGTGCACTATAAGCAATTTTTTATCTTAGAATCACAGAATGTGTTAGGTTGAAAGAGACTTTTAAAGGCCATCTAGTCCATCCCATCTGCAGTAAGCAGGGACACATTTAACTAGATCAGGTTGCCCAGATCCCCATCAAACCTGACCTTGAATGTCTCCAGGGATGGGGCCTCCACCACCATTCTGGGAAACCTGTGCCAGTGTCTCACCACCCTCATAGGGAAGAACTTCTTCCTAATGTCTAATCTAAACCTTCCCCACTCTAGTTTAAAACCACTGGCCCTTGCCCTGTCACTACATGCCCTTACAAACAGTCCTTCCTCAGCTTCCCTGTAGGACTCTTCAGGTACTGGAAGGCTGCTATAAGGTCTCCCCTGAGCCTTCTCCAGGCTGAACAAGCCCAACTCTCTCAGCCTGTCTTCATAGGAGAGGTGCTCCAGTGCTCAGAACATCCTCAAGGCCCTCCTCTGGACCCACTCCAGAAGGTCCATGTCCTTGTGCTGAGGGCTCCAGAGCTGCACACAGTACACCAGGTGGGGTCTCACCAGAGCAGTGTAGAGGGGCAGAATCACCCCTCTCGATCTGCTGGCCACACTTCTTTTGATGCAACACAATTGGCCTTCTGGGCTGCAAGGGCACATTGCTGGCTCATATCCAGCTTCTACCCCCATGTTTTTTCCACAGGGCTGCTCTCTATCACATTCCCTCCCAGCCTGTGCTGGTAACAAGGATTGTCTCGACCCATCTGCAGGACCTTGCACTTGTCTTTGTTGAACTTCATATGAGGTTTGAATGGACCCACTTCCCTATCTGGTCCAGGTCCCTCTGGATGGCATCCAATCTCTCTAGTGTGTTGATTGCACTACTCAGCTTGGTGTCATCTCTAAACTTGCTGAGGTTGCACTTGATCCCACTGTCTTTAACGGTAAAGATACTAAACAACACTGGTCTCAGTATGGATTCTTGAGGGACACCACTTGTTACCCCTCTCCATCTTGACTTTGAACCATTGTCCACCACCATCTGGATGTGACCATCCAGCCAATTCCTTATCCACCAGACGGTCCACCCATTAAATCTGTATTTCCTCAATGTACTCTTACCTTATGTAAGAGTTGAGAAGAAAACCCTCGGTTTTCAAATATGTTTTGCCTCTTTTAACATCAGTTGAAAAGTTTTCTTTTTATTTATAAAAAAACTAATAAAAGTTGAATTTCTTGGTAGTATGGTAATGCTGCCTTCTGTCTGGAATACTAAAGGGGTGATGAAACAATGAAAGTATAATCTTTAAGAGAAAAATGTTTATGTTTTTCCTGAGTATCTCTTCACCTTTCATTTGAAAGCTTTCTAAACAAAATTTGTAAATCTATGGGGAGGGTTGCATACTTATTTCTGAAGATTTCCAGTTTTGTCTTTTTTCTTAAACTCTGTCCTACAGATTATGAAAATATGAAGACTTAACAATGCCCACCTTTGTAAAATTTTTACATACATTCATGTGTTCAAAAGCTTGCTATCCATGTCACCAGTTTTCCCAAAGTATGACATAGTGAGATGGAAGGCAGATTTCATTGTGGTAGCAATATTTGGAAGTACAAAGTGGACAAGGACAAAGAACCAAACATTAGAAGCAAACACATTCCTTTCTTTTTAATCAATATCTTGTTAGACCGGTGGGTTTGACTCATTAATCCTTTGGTAAGTGAAAAATGAAACAGACTGACCATTACAGCAAAAAATAAAATTGTAAATTAAACTCATTCTAATGAAAATGCGTGCAAAGAGTGCTACTTCATCACATGCAACTTTTGTCAGAAAAGTTTGGACTTCAGAGTACTCATTTCTTTGAGTTAATGTATTTAGAGGCAAATTCTGAATCCAAAATACTTGAAAACAAACTTTCTAAACTCTTCCTCTTACACTGTGTATATGTATAAAGCCATGCAAGTTCCAAAGAAAAAGTTAAAAAAAAAAAGTATTTTGTTTAATAGCTTTGAACAAATCCAAAATTGAACTTCATGTAACTGCTGTGTTGCATTTAAATGATCACTGTATTATAGCTGAGATGGGACATACAAAAAATTCAAAATATAAAATGCCTGGAGGTTTGCAATGAATTGTTTTTCATTTCTTCAGCAACTGCTGCATAGTGATTGATCTAGTAATATACAGCAGAGGAAATAAGCAATTAAAGGCTTCCATGCATCCAGCATTAGATCCTACAAATCCCGTTAACCACAGGAGCAAAATTAGAAGAACAAGAGAAATCAACAAAACTAGAAAGTGCTTATTGTAAGCTGTATGGAGTTTGTCCTTTGCTGAAAAACATGAAAACTCTGCACAGATTGCATGCACAAGAGTATTTAATGTAGGATTATAACTCAATTAAGACAACTATTTCTCTTATCCTGTAATTCTAAGGCATTTTGCAGATGCCTGTGAATCCCAGGCTGTACTACAAATTTCTTTCTATTCTCCATAATATAAACTCACATTTTACAAAAAGACACATTTAGCCTTCTGTCTAGGAAAATAATCTCCCCTGTGTTGGTTGGAAGATACATTACTGTTCCAGATGAATCTAAAATAAGGTAAACTATCTTAACACACACAACATGAAATGTGAACGTTGTCCATACATGTAAATATGACATTAACAGTAAAGCCTAACTGATACCCTTGTTTCCTTAAGGAATGCTTGGACCATGTCCCAGAGCACAGGGGACACAGATTCCCAGCCCGGCAGGAGCCATGCCAAACCCAGAAATGGCAGCAGCATCACACACAAGGCTGCACAAGCAAGTTGCACCGGACTGCAATGCAACTTCAGACTCTGAGGCAGGCGGGAGACCGCGGCCTTGTGCTTCGCTACAGGAATAAACACGCCCTTTCTCCATTCCGATGTGAACAAAAGTGCATCTACACAATCATTAATCACATGAGACTGCTTTGCTTCAGATTTGTCAAAGCTAATTCAGGTTCGCTGAATTTAGTGTCAGATACAGCATTTTATCTAGACCGGGAGAAGGAAAAAAGGTTATATAAACTTTCCTAACACAGCCAGACAAATTAAATTGTTAATCCATGCCTAAACAAAAGGTCACTATTAGCTCAGGGTTAACTAAAACTTCTTAGCTAATCTCTGACCTAATTTTGACCTCTCTACTTAATTGCAGAAATGCTTCCAGTTAATACATTGGTTAGCTGTATTTGCACACCCCACTTCTGTAGTTTCTTGCCTTGCAGCTCATAAATTAAACACAAAATATCTTTTTCTAAGACTAATTAGTACCCAATTAGCACCATGTTCTTACCTAGAGCGGCACTGATAGTAAAGACAAGCTTTAAGCATTTTCGTCTGTTTCATGAAGGAGGCATTTATGAAGAAAGTAACAGCAAAACCTTTATTTCACCTTTTTTTCCCCTCTGTATCATAAAATATTACTTCACAAAGCTTGTAAAAAACCCCAATTCTTCTGCTTCTAGCGATTCCCATTAGAAAGAGATACAGTTAAATCACTGTTAGAAGAACTAATTAAAGACCACATGTAAATCTAATGGATCTCCAATCATCTTCGTAGGTTGTATCCAGACATAAGTATTTGTTATTGCATCATAACTTCTTACAGGGCTGTTTACACTGGACTTGTTTTAATTCCTTCAGTATCACAGTCCCCGTATGCCCGTGTATGGCATATCCACAAATTGTACCCTTCTGCAGAAGAGTGGTTTTTGCTTAAGTAAAAGTGAGCACCTGAGTTATAAACTCAAAATTAATTTCTTTCAATTCACTTTCTTCTTTTTTTTAAGTCAGAAGTGTTCAGGTTCCAGTAAAAACATGTGGGCTTAATTTAAGAAGTAAGTCTGAGAGAGAAACTAATCCCGACAGCATTGTAGAATGCATATAAATTTATGAAAAGGAATTCTAATAATGGAAGAGATAAAAATCTCAAAGTTAAAAAGAACTATACAAATAGCATGCCTTATGTTCATCTGAACTAAGTAATATAAGGAATTACAGTTTGAAAACCTACTGTAATTAGATACTGAAGTTAAAATACTCAGCAGAAATTCAATATACTTCTAAATGCTGAAGCCTTGCCCTTCCATTATATTCATATTCCTTGTCTTTTCATACTGACAAAAGCTTCTCCAAAGTAAATTTATCCAGTCATTTTGAGGAACATACTTGTCACCCAAGAGATAACATAACTCTAAATTATGTTCAGAGTTTTCTTCTTTTCTATAGGAAATAAGAATGATCTTCTATCATCTGAACAAAGGCACCTGGCCTACTGCTAAAAAGGAAAAAAGCTTGTCCATTACTGTTTGTCACATTGGTAGATAAACCTTTACCCATGAAGGGCCTAAAAGTTGTTTTATTATAGTACCACACATTTGGATCAAATCCAGATTCATATTTATTTGCTTGCTGCAGATAAATCCAACTGTATTGTCAGTACAGTTTTCTTAAATTTTATTATTCACCAAAAGCTCCATTCTTCTGAGTTTGCGCTTATTCTTTGGCATTGGTTTGTCATATAAGCCATTTTTGAGAAGATGCTCCTTGCTGTGATGGATCTGGGCACCATGCTGAAGCTGGAAAGAGCATAAAGCTTGAAGTGGACGGAGTATAGTCTGCAGAAAGATGAAGGGGGGCGGGGGAGACAAAATCCCCAAACTTTTAGTAAGCTATTTTAGAGACAAATTATTCCAGAGTTTGCATTCAAGGACTACTTAAAATTGCTAATAAAATATAATTTAGATGACAAACATTGATAAAATATAACCTTTGGAGACACAGAGGGCACAGCTGAATACGAGATGTATGAAAAAGAAGCCATATAGCACACATACAACCACCTACTGGCTGTTGTCCTTTACTCCTTCCTTGGACCCACTCAAGCCTGATTTCAGCCCCAGCTGCATTACTGTAAGTTACAGCTTTAACTTGACCTTATGGACTACAATCCATAAGGTCAAGTTAAATCTGGACTACAATCAATTACTGTGGTTCAGCCAACAAGCTGTAATAAAATAAGTAACAATAATTAAGCCGTTTGCACTTGCATGACAGTACCTTGAGGCAGGGCTTTAGAAAGAGAGGAACTCACAATCAGGACAGCTGGACTGCTAGCCTGGAGACTGGACTGTGTCCCTGCTTCTGCCCAGGGATATTATGTAGGACTAATGAAGCCACACAAACCAAATTTATCTCAGGTGGTTCCTAATTGCAGGTTCTTCATTTTCTGGTTGGCTGACTCAGTATCATGTGGCCTCATGTGCAGATGTGTAAAGCAATCACAAATGTAACTGCAATCAGCAGGAGCTGAGTTTCTACCAAGTAAAACGTGACTCCTCTGAGCATTCAGGACTTAAATTTGGCATCAAACTAAGTGCCCATTTTTAACTTTCATGGCTCTCAACTTCAATTCATATTACTGGGAACAGCACTCATTTCAGAGAGGGTATAAAAAAGTGCATGAATGTTTATGAAGCTTTTGAATTTTGCAACATTTATAGAAACACCTTTGAGAAAATAATAACTTTGTCTTTGAAAATGAGGCTGGGCTAATTCTGAGTGGTAGGGATAAAACAGAACACAGGACTGGAAATGGTAGATACTAATAAAACATTCACACTGGACTGGAATAAGACAGAAGTCCTCATGAAGGGAAAATATGGACACCAAAGGAAAAAGTAAATATACAACCCACACTTTAATTTCAGTATTTCTTATTTGTTATGGGTTAAACTTCTACTATATATAGTAATAGTTACCATAAAAGCATACGATAGCCACACTGTCATAAAAAAATATATGTTTTTAGAAAAATTTCTTTTCAAAGAGTTCCAATTTCTGAGCCATATTTTCTTGTGTGGCCACACACTTTGTCTCGGTCTGGTTTTAAATGCAATTGATATAACATTGAGGTGTCTAGTGTCACAGAGGCAGACATGGGGGTGGCAGACTGTACACTATGCTAATTACAGAAGCCATTCATCTGGCAACATTTTTTTAGTTGGCAGATGTCAAGTACCAAAATATTCATTATATAATGGAGAGGGGATATGAGCATCCTCAAGTGGACAGTAGAAAGTAGTAAAGACATGGGTGAGCCTTAAATCTCTTTCACAGACCCTTCTGTACTACATTCCAAGCACACAATCAGATTGCAGACCTGGGTCTATGTTGCAAAACTACTCATAGGTCTTTTTTGAAAGACTTATTAAATTGATATTACTAATGTCAGCAACAAAATATTAAGAAGGACATTATCTTAATAACCTCTTCCATCACAGACTAGTGGCACCACAACTTGCAAGGAAAAGGCTAATGTCCAATTAGTATTCTTTGACCTGGGATAAACTTAAACTCAAGAATTGCCAAGTCCCAAATTTCTCCAATGGCACTTAAGAGCTGTGAGCTGGTAGGGAGACATAACTCAGTGGGTTGAATTCCATGGCTGTAGGAGTGCCAGGGGGTCAGTAAGTCAGTGGGACAGGCTACAAAAGCATTTTATCTTCCACCTAGCTGTGAGGGGGTATTCAGATCATCTCTGCCTTCTAGTTCTTGTAGAAAATAACTTACTACTTTCCATTCAGTAATACACTCAATTGGGTGTCTCCAATTGGATCAGCTTTCGTGGCTTTGAGTCAAAGATCACCTTGCTGTGCTTTGACTTCAGAGAATCATTTAAAAATACAGATCTGTTTAAAAGATACTGATTATTTGACCCTAATAAATATTCAGAGACCAAAACATGCTAAAACAGCAATTAATCCTGACTCCTAACTAAATGAAACTTTTTAGAGTCTAGGACCAGTTATTCTCAATGACATTTGTCAGTCCAGTAATTCTGAATCCACGTCTTAACTAGAACAGTTAACCAGTTAAAGATAGTTAAATACTTTAATATCCTACATAAGAGAGAAAGAAATTTTACTGATACTAATCTCCAAATTTTCTTCAAATTCTCACCCTTTGGAAATACTTTTCCTTTTTAACAAGTTCTATCCAAAGGTATTTTACACATTCCCAAAAGCCTCAACTGATAGTACCTGAAATAATACTATTCTCCACTATTAGAATATGAAGACACTCGTGAAAATACCTTAATGTTTCTATAATTTTGCTCCCATCTTGAAGCAAATAAACATTTTAAGGTGTGCATATATACATACTGCCTCTTAACATCTATTATAGGATTTATGATTTTAAATTAAAAATCCCTCCTGACTTTAAGTGGATTCAGGTTTCATCTGCCATTAGGAAAAAGCCCAAGAAAGTCAATGGCATGAAACTTTTGAGACCCAGAACTGCTTGCCATATTATTCACTACCAGTGGATCACTAATCAAATAAAAATCCTCATGCTTTTCTGGCTTCCTAAAAATTGGAGTGGTGGCTATAATTTCTGACAAGTTTACTAATATCTTCTTTTGCTATAATATTAATCATAGCTTAGACTGAGTATAACTTTGTTAATGTAAGGGTGTAACATGTAAATTACATACCTTACAGCAGCTGAACAGCTAACAATTGCAGTTAATTAACCAGTTACATAAGACAGTAGTTTTCAATACATATTATAGTTAAGAAATATCCCAAATGATTTATTTTTTTAAAGAAAATCCATATTGCATACTGCATTTGTACAACTTAGTATATTACACATGCCTGGTATGCAACCTGTGTTTTGAAATTTTGCAGTAAGAAATGTCAAGTGAACATCACAGGAAGAGATAACCACAATGCTGCACCTCTGCACTATTTCCCCTAGAATATACACAGTAATATTTCTACTTGTTTTGGGCTAAATCCCCTATTGCCGTATCTACAGACTTTTATTCTGTATTGTGGCAAGCACAGCATATATTTGTTGCCTCATAAACCATATTTTTTTAGAAAAGTAATGTGCAGGTCCAGAGAGTCTGAGTCACTCTTCTTATCATAAGTAGAATTACAAGAAGAAGTGTGCAAGGAAATAGTACAGGATTAGACAATGTGATGGGAAAGGAGAATGAGGTAGAAGGAAAGAAAGAACTAGACTGTTGAGTCAAAAATGCATAAAAGGTACACAAGAGCAAGAGTGAACAGAAAAGACATACGGAAAAAAGAGGGAAAAGTAAAAGGGAGATTGAGTTACAACTACAGGAAGAAGAGACCCCACATCTTGAGACAAATGAGACTGAAGACTTCACAGTGAATACTGGTATAAGTGGAAGCGTTTAGGGAAAGCACAAGACAACTAAAGAAAAAGGAGGGGAAAAAAAGAAAACCCAAAAACCCAAAACAAGCCACAAGGGAAGAAAGAGGAAGCGACGAGATGGGTTGAGAAGGCAGCATTTTTTTCAATAACCAAGATAGTATTTCACACACAAAACAGGGTACAAGAGTAAAACTTGTCTGTCAGATAACTAGTCTGAATTTAGCCTGGATATAAGTTGCAGTACCAAGTACAATCTGTTACAGGACATGATCTGACCTTAACTGTTACTTTACGTATCATCAAAGAAAGACTTTTAGCCCTGAATTCTGCCAAGTTTATCTTCAGAAAACTCTTTGTGGCTAAAGATCCAGTCTAATTCCATGATGGGATAGAACCAAAAAATACCATACTAGAATTTAACATACTGAAAAGAGGAATAGAAAACAGTCATTCATAACCTCTGTATCTAACAAGTTCCCTCAGCACTCTGACCGCACTGTTGAATAAAGAAAAGGAAAACTACAGAGACTTTTGGAACACAAGAAAGAGTCACAGTATCTTCATCTACTAGAATGAGTATCTAAAGATAAATAGTTTCTATTGCTATATTCTTGCTATGCAGCAAAACTATTACAAAATTGTTAAGATTCTGTTAAACGTGGCATTAACAGCTAAGTACTTTTGCTGTCCCTCTATTACTCATAAAAGAAAAACTCAGATGTTTAAAATTACATACCTCTTGTATACTCTTATTGTTTTCCATGATAGTAAGAGCAACAGCAGCACATTCAAGTGTAGACAGACAGGTGTTTGTTGGCTGTGTACGAATTACATATTGACTTGAAATGTTGGTTTTTAACTGCACCTGAAAAACAGCAAACTCTATTAAAATAAACAGGTCAGTAAAGCAAACAAGACACTTCTTCCCCACACTAAGCAAAATACAGCCCTTTCTCCTCTGTGGTCAGTTGTCTTTTGTTTTTGCTGGTTTGTCTCCCATTAGCCAATAACATGATGCTACTATTAAGTATAACACTATCATACCTATGAGTTGCCATCACAGAAGAGAACTGCCCGTTTCTTACTGTACAAGGCAATTATTAGAGGAAGACTGAGAGAAATTTTAGCAATCAATTTCCATAGATATCCTATTAAAAAAAAAATATTCACGTATTCTTGCTTTATTGCTCACCCTAAACACACACACAATCCCATACAATGTATGGCTGCGTAGTCACTGACAGTATTTACCTTGGTTAAATATTATATGTCAAGTTCTGAATGGAAGACTTTTAGAAACTAGTTTTTCATATAATGTACGAGGTCACTGATTAGAACTGTTTACTTACATAAATCATGTTTGAAAATGATTTATAGGCTCTCCCTCAAGTGATAACCACTCTATACTATCTCATAAGTTAAAGGTTTTAAGAAAAAGAAATCTAATTCAACCACTATACTGCTTATCAGCTGCAAAAGCTTCTACTGAGTTTGTAACAAGCAGTTGAAACATCACAGAATTTACATTATTAGACTTTGTGTGAAAAATTCTGGTAGTATTCCTTTATTCCTAAAATTTCCATAGATGTTTAAGCACAATTTACCAAACAATATCCTGGTGACATTGTCACTATTCTTAATCAAAAATTATCCGTTTATTTAATAAAAAAATTGAGTACAGTACAAGAAACCCTAAGGAATTATTATTAAAAGACAAGTCAATTTTCTTTCTTTTTTTTTTTTTAAATCATATCCCAGCATTTTATTTTTCTTTATTCTCAAAAAAACTGAGTGACTGCTCCCTGCAGCCATCATAATATTGCTCCCATTCTGCTGGACAGAGGTTTTTCAGCATTCCTTACTTCATTCAGTATTGTCACTCTTAATTTTTCACATTTTTGCTTTTATTTGTAATATTTCCTTTTCCTTCACCTCTTTTACATGCAATCACCCATTCTTAAAGTCCAAGATATATAATTTAGAAAAAGGAAAGTCCAAGCTGCAGAAGATGCATGAATGAATAAGATCAAATAGTTTTAATCCCAGTGCAATGGGAATTAAAAGTAAACAAATAAAAAAAAGGTCACAAGAGAAGAGGAAAGGCATTCTGAAGAGGACAAATAAGTTCAACATGCTCAAATGTAGAAGACAGAAAAATGTACCTATGTGACAGAAGGTCCTAACTTGTTTAAACATACCGGTCTTGTTATTGCGCAGGCTTGAAGGACCAAAACATGCACATTTCAGAATGTTTTAAAAGTTTCTAGCAACGACTGCAGATAATTTGGAGAGATCACTTTCAACGGCCAAAGAATGCACACTTAGACTGATAAAGCGAGATGTGTGAATACTAGTTATGTAAAGAATACAACACAATTGCTGTAATGCTTTTTGCATTACATAAAAGTACATTCATACTCTTTTCACAACTGCACTACTGGAGGTGTTGCTTTAATTACATAATTTTAAAATGACAGCTTTCAAACTCCATTTGCTCCCCTTGGAGTGAAGATCAATGTTTTTGCTCTTTTTAAGGCTACCATAATAATTACCTAGAATGCCTTCTAGTTGTAGTCAGGTTATGCAATTATCCGTTGTTAACTGACCTGAAAAAGCACCAATATTCTCAAACCACATACAGTATGTCTTTTTTGAATATATTTACTATTCTTAGCTATTTGAAATCAATGGTTACAGGTGATGCTATACAGAGTTATTTCCTGCAAATTCAGCATATTTTTGCAAACTAACTGACATACTGTATGACAAATTACTCCATGAATGCCTATTACACTATAAAGCCAAACATGATATTTTATATTTAAAGTTAAGATAGCTGAAGTAGTTGATTATTCCACATCTGCAGACTCACGGTCTTTTGTATGTAGCTCTGTACTGTGACTGTTGAAAGAAAAGAACTTTTACCTAGCACCTCACTAGCATACCATGTTTGCTATTACACTGTAATGGAAGCCTATCATACATCCATTAGTTTATAGTTATATTGTAGAGTTTTTATCTACTGTATGAAAGATGTTAGCACTCATTCAGATATTCAACAGCAAATTCGGTCCACATGGTGAGGAACAGATCCAGGGCTGATTCAAGAGTGAAGCTAGTGGATACACACAAGCCTTTATCAATTATCTCCTTCAATTTGGTATTGAAAAATAAAAAAAAGAGAATACATTGATTTAAGAGAGAAAATGTAAAATTTGGACATCAGTGTATAAAATGAAATATGTCCTGAGTAGCTGAGCAGAAACATATCCACTCAAAGCTGACAGCCACATTCTTCATAGAGTTTCTCTACAGAGACAGAGAAGTCACGTCATGGACCACCTGCAGACACACTAGCTTCCTCCTCCTCCAGGCATAGACAAAGGTGCCTTAAGGCTTTTCTTGTAGGAGCTGGGTATATTTCTGTCTACTTCATTTCTTGGGGCTCATGCTGAAAAACTTTTAAGATCATCAACATTCCAGAGAAAGGAAAATTATTTGTGATTGCAGGACAACTTCTATGGAAAGAAAGCTGCCTGCACTCAGCTTTACACTGTGGAACCAAAATGTCTGTTAGTACAGTTCTCAGACAGCTGACATTGTATGAAAGGGAAACTTTCTAACATCAATACCAGTAGCAACCAAATTTCTTCTTTCCTGGAAAAAATGAGAGAGGATAGAAAAAAGTGGTCCTTACACATTTTTCCGAAAAATTACATAATCACTGAAATGAGATGAAAATACCACAAAGAGCACAGCAGTGGACATCAGAGGGAGAACACCTGACCAGGACAACTCCCTGCTAGGGTTTGTCTCTTATGCTTCTTTCAACAATCATGGATTTTACTCTAATCTTTACTCCAGAGAGAGACAGTATGTAAACAAGAAATCCTTAGGCACCTGAAATACAGTAGGCATAGCCTTTTTCTACTAAAATTCAGCACACTTGCTGAATGAATAAAACACAAAGTGATAGGCTCTATCAACTTAGAACACAGGTTAAATGGTGAGATAAAGACAAAACAATATAGAAACCAAAACATATGAATATAGTTAATACATATTTCAGATATGGGAATAATACTTTCTTGAAAGGACAGATAAGGTTATTATAGAATCATAGGGGTTGGAAGGGACCCTGAGAGATCATCGGGTCCAACCCCCATAATATTTAGTGCTATCAAATGTGATTGGGCAGGAGGACAACTTTACTCATTCTTAGCCAACAGGTCTACAACTTGCCTTGTTTTTGTGGAGTTAATAGTTTCAGGTAGGGTATTGCAACAGTCTCATCAAAGCTTCAGAACTACCTAACTGTATCAGTTCTTTGAAAGCTGAGCAAGCTTAATTCAAAGTTCCAGAAACGTTTCTCCACGGTTAATGAAACAAAAAAAAAAAAAAAAAAAGATTGTCTACCCCTTAAATGCCATTTCAAACACTGAGATTAAGTATACGTAAATACCCTGTATATTTCAAAACAACAATCATGATCTTCTATAACCAATTCTCTATAAAATGATGAAGATAACATGATACAACAATTTAGTTTTATTTTTTAGTTGTCAAGGTAATTTGCAAATCATATGCACACTTTGGAGTAATTTCAGTTACTTACAAAATACAGCTATGTCAAGTTGAAAAAACAGCAGCCTATTTAACACCACTCATCCAAATAAACAGTAGCAGAAGACAGGAGATGGAAACTATCTCAACCGATTCAAACTAGAAAGAGGAATTTAGATAAGCTGAATGAAATTACTCGCTGGAATTTAGCCAATACACAGAAATTAGTGAATCTATTTTCTTTATAAATGCAAGGGAGTGTGGGGGCTTTCATTCCAAGCCATCAGAAGCATGAAGCAACACATACAACCAAGTTTCATTTCTATGTGCACTTCATGACCCAGTGTTCTCAAAAGCCTGAATGTCAGCAATTCTCACAAACTGTTACACTAATTTAATAAACGTGGCATTCTCTGCCAACACACAACCCTCTTAGAAAACACCACAGCCTTTGAGCATTTACAATGGATTTGAACCACATTAAATATAGTAACCCTTCAGTATTTCTCAGGGTTGAGTTCTTCCTCCACATCTCTCTTTGGAGGTCCCTCAGGCAACTGATAACCCCCACTGATGCTGTTCAGAATTTATGAAAGCAAAAGTGTTGCCTTGATTGGGTCAAAGAACTGCTGTTTGAAATTTTAAAAATTTAAGTCAGTAAAGACAGGCAGCTGATTTCTGCCCTTCTTTTAAATATTAGGGCTAGAGGTCTTGCAGAAAGCTCCAAGCACTATCCTCAGTCCTCTCCTTAATGCAAATATCTTTATCTTTTACCTTTTCTGTGCTAATTTCTTCATCATTATCCTTACTAAATTTACTCTCCAAACAGAATCCAGTACTATGCAAAATTATATTTGGAAAATAGAGCATCCCTAAGAACATAGACTATAATGTTAGCACATCTATCTCACAAGTTACACTCAACAGCTCTTCATTTTGACTGCCCTGCTATCTGCAGTTAGGCTATGGGCACCTCAAAGCTACAAACAAGCCAAAACCTACCCTCCTCTGCCTTCTATGAAAAACCTACTACTTATTTAACATCTCCTCCACTTTTACTTATCTTGATAGCATCCTTATAAAATCTGATTTTCTGTTTGAGAATTAACTTGCTCAACTATCTAAGAATGACATAAGCAAGTACCAGCCATCATCCTACTCAACACGGACAATAGAGTTCTTGTTCATATGTACCTGATAGCCTGAGTAAATTTAGTCTCAGCATGCTACTGAAATTTAAATCAGGAATATAAATAAGTTATTTTGTTCAAAATCTCCACTTTAATTCAAAGTGACATCTTAAGAGCACTCTGTTTCTAAATACTTCAGGGAGTAACTGCCATGCAACTGTTACAAATGGATAGCCTGAAAGAGTAGATAGATACCACAAAAACCTCTGTCCACCTTGCAGGCCTTCTGATTGTGAATTTTTGGGCATATCCATGACATTATTTTGTATGTTCCACATAAAAAGGTGGAACAAGTCATAGATTATATTGTGACTTTCAGGTAAACTTGAAATTTGTTTAATTTCTACAAAATGTCTCGGACAATTTCCAATGAACCCCAAAACTCTTCACTTTGCATATCCCACAGACCCTTCCTCTAGAGCATTTTATAGCATCAGGTTAGAATCCAGAAACTTACCACTGTAACAAGACTCCAGATATTTCACTGCTGCTGTGGTAGCTACTGTGGTATATATGTAATATTCTGTCTTTGCAAGAGAACCATGATTGCTTCTGCTGAACCGTGGCTTTGTGCAGGTTCTATCTACTTACTCTGCTTTCAGCCTGAGCAGAAGTACCTGAATTCAGAATTACGATTCAGATTAGCACTTTCATAGGTGAAAACCAGAACTCTTCTTACAGTCTTTTAAAATGCACCTGTGTAAAAACAGGGCCCATAATTTCTTTCATCACGTATGTTGTTATTGTCTGAAAATATACTAAACTTCCATGAACTTTCAAGAATGTCCTTTTTTGTCCTTCTGAAACAAACAATTTAAAAGCCTGATTTTATTGCTGTGGGGTATTCACATGCTAAAGATAAATGATCCAACAGAAATCAGCAAGCTACTCACTGAGTGACTTAATGTTCATCTTCTGAATATAATCCAACATGATGTCTCTTTGTTACATGACTATGTCAAATGACATATTTTTTAAAAATATCACCCCTGCATTTCATTGTGTCTCTTTCCTGTTACTGTATTAAAAGTTTGAAAGAAAATAAATATCCTGTAATTTCATCCATATAAAAATATTTGACACAAGTGCCTTCTGGGAACTTCTTTTATTGTTTTTTTACTGATATTCTGACCCTTTTTTAAAAATATCTTCTTAATGAGGATAACTCAGATTGTACAAAGCATTTCTCTACCATGTTCCTTGCTTTCATTTTGGACATAGTTGATAGGAAGAGATTTTAAATTGCAAAAGCAATGTGTCCTTCTGAGACAGAGATTCTTACATCAGAGTTTTTAGAGTGCTCCTAAGGAGCTTCAGCCAAATTTGTTCAGTAGATCTGGGCAAGGAAGCAATAAACATGAAAAAGAAAACGCTGCCTTTCAAAAAGTAAATCACAATAATTGCAAAGGTCTTATGATCATACAAAACAAAATTACATTTTCCACATGTAAAAAATTGTTGTAAAAAACACTGTTAACAAAACCCATTACTGATAGTATAATTTCTATATGGAAAAGTTTCTCACATAGCAAGATTCCCACTTTATAATTTAGCTAATGTAAAGACTGAAGATTTTGACTCATAAACATGAAAGTTCCATTTATTAAATACTTGAAAGAATTGCAAGCTAAATACCCACTGAAGTTTAAAAAAAGCCATCAAAATTGATACCTCGCTTTTCTAAATACATCTGTAATCTAATCTACATGTCTATGTTGATCATCTTTGTACATGATACTGTATGAAGTGAAGATAAAATTTAGCTTCCAAAGCACATTTTTTCTTTGCAGAAGAACCCAGAAATTCAAAATATTTATTAACAAGTATGCAAATTGATTTGAGAAAGTCCAGCAACAACCTAATTCCTTAGGCTAATGCACTATGAAATCAAAGATCTAGACAAAAACACTGAACAGTTTGCAGTGGCCCCCTTAACACCACTTGTTTTATACAACTATTTACAACGAGTCCTTCTTCTGCCTACACAATCATTTCTAAAGTGTTTTTTCCAGGAATGTCATTACATTTTTTGTCAGAACTCAAATTTTTAGCATCTTCTCAAAGATTCTAAGAGAATTCAACAGTTTAGTACTTGTCACTTCTTGCAAATAAAATTGTTGCCACTTTATGTTGTCAACTAAGGTAGTAGGAACTCCTGCAAACTTCAGAAGTATTACCAAAGAAAACAATATTTTGGAAGTGGGTGCTTATGTCCACCTGTGTATTTTGAATCTTTAATGTTGCATACAACATGAAAATGGTAAAATTATGGGATCACAAAGTTTCAAGCAATTTCTCATAATATTTGCCATCACTTACACCATCCATGAAAACATGTAGTATGAAATAAGTGTCCACCCTAAAAGAAGTTGGGAAAATTAATCTCTGCCAACCTGACAACATCTTTTTTTCAAAGAAGAAAACAGGATATTCAGGCCTACATTTAGTAAATAAAATTTAAGCAGTAAGTATGTATAAAAAGGGAAATAAACTCTTCAGTACTGATGCTCTGCAGAAAGTATCTAACTTACTAGATAAGCAACACGCACTTTTACATTGGTGAAAACCATCAACAGTAGAAGTTATCTAAAACAGCACCTTAAGTGCCAAGATCAGGCTGCTGACAGTGACAGATAAATATCAGCCTCCAGTGCTGGAAGGAGGCTGAAGAAAGTTTGTACATACGCATCCTGTTCACTGAAAGAAAAGACACTGAATTTGATGTCAGGAAATAATCTGAGGTCACTAAATCACAGCGCGAGTTTAGGCAAGCCACCTTACTTCTCTGAGTTCCAAAGTTTCTACCCGTGAAATTATATTTACCCAATGCTGTAAAGCACTTTGAAGGCTGAGGGAACAGATGAATGAGAAGCTGGAGACAAATCAGAAATAGTGTGCTGTTACTGGAGATATGAGGATCGTCTTCATTCTTATATATTAGTGTGATATATTTCTAAAAAGTCTGTGGGGATGGCAAGGAGGAAAAAAGCAAACAGGAATTATGCCAACCTTCCTTATGTATAAGGATAAGAGAAAACCAAGGTTCCCTTCACTATTTACCCTATGCTTCCTGTATGGATATTTACATGAAAGAAAAAAAAACCCACTCCTATTCAGAACATCCCAACCAAATAACAACAAAAAAACCCCTAACAAAAACCCCACACCAAACAGAAGGCCTTACCATCCTAAAGAAAGTAAAATAGTGCAGCTGCATTTAAAATAGATAACAGAAAAAAGTCCATGTGCAGTTAAACTGTAGTTTCAATCTGTACAAATCTGTTCAAATTCCTGTAGAACACAGCAGTCTGAGTCTCACCCAATGGCTTATATAAAATTAAGAACTAACAGACAGTGAAATTATAAGGAAAGGAAATTCCTAACAGCTAAGGCAAAACAGAAGATAGGACTGTCCTAGTAATATCTGGACTATATATTTAGCACAAATATTGAAATACCATCTGGTTATGGTCTTTGATTCTGAAACTGCAGGTTTTTACCACTAACTAATACTGCCATTATGTTATGTGAAAATAATTATATTTAAGTGTGAGTCACACAGGGCTTGCCTGGCACTTCATAAAATGGCTATACATTTTTAGTTAATTTCCATGCATTGTAATTTTTTGGATTTAGGTAATGAAAGATTCAGAAATAATTTCTGGTAATATCTCTCTTGCTCTGCTTACATTTTAAAAATGAATGTCAGGCAACAGATCAATATTTTATGCAGCACTATTCTTTTAATAATTAATACCATAGGAAAGTGCTGCAAGTAAATGTAGTCAGTGAGCAGAGTACAGATGTAGTGAACGGGGTCATGAAATGAAGGAAGAAAATTTAATTACATGTATTGTCACAGCCATTTAACTTTAATTACCTGCAAATATCAGAAAATTGAAAAGGAAAATTAAATACCTCAGTGTCAAAAAGTAGCATCAATGCAATAGCATTGCTCTTTGAAATCTACTCATTACTTTTGCTTTCTCTGGTTTCTTTTTTCCTCATATGAATAGTAGTAAGCACTTCCTTGAAAAAGGCAGTGGAAGAATGTCCCAAGAAGAATTTTGGCAAAGGCAAGGGAGAACATGTAAAGAAAGACTAAAAGAAGGAAAAAGCCTTTAATCTAGTTATTATAAAGCAAGCTTAATCAAAATGAAAAATATTTCTAGTTTCCTTTTTACAAAGATTTCCCACTAGAACTTCAGCATGGGCACAATGCTACAAAACCTGCAATTGCTCCTGGATTGTTCTAGCAGAAGAGTATTGAAATATTTAGCAAAGAATTTAACATTAATTACAAAAGAAATGGCAAAGAAATAAATTAAAAGCAAAATTTCTGCCCAAGAGTGAAAATAGCTTACACTTCTGACATATGGCAAATTACCTGTGACCTTTCAGTCACAAAGAAAATGTCACTGTACTGAGAGGTAATAAATATATACTTATCACTAGAATAATGTCAAAGTGGAACAATGTCATTCAAATTAACCTAAATGTCACAAGGACAGACTCCTGTTGATGGCTCAGTGTCATATCTCAACTATGCATGGCATCTTGATACGAGGTAATTCCCAGCTCTCTCACCCTGTCTTCTCAAACAGCAGTTTCTGCCAGTTCTAACATAAACTACTTTGTTCTTCAGGGTCCAAAATATTTCCTTGAGTGTTCCAGTTGTAATGAGACAGCAGTTAAACCTGAACACATCAAACATTTGAGAATATATAATACTTTTTAACAATTATCTTTACCTTCCAAGTCATAATACAGCAGAAAATATGAGCTACTTAATGAAAACATGTTTTCTTGTTACATCGATATTTACTCAATTTAAAAACTCAAGTTGGAGCCAAAAGCTTACTATCAAAGCTTGCAGAGACTAGGACAGCCTATAGGTAACTGGCGTCTCCTACAGTTATTAGTAAAATCACTACTGTCAAACACATATAGACAAAAAAAAAATCTATAGACTAAGTCAGTGAAAACAACATATTTTTCTTGCATTAATAAGAGGGTGCATGGTTTTTCTGGGACCTACACTACTACAGTTTTTCCTACTGCAACTATTGTTAGCTGGCCTTTGCTGCCTTGGGTTCTGATTTGCCACCTGCACCCCCAATTCATCCCCATACCTCTTTCCCTTGCAGAATTAAATTGAGCATCATCCATTTATTTAGATTCTATGACAAAATTTGATACTTAATCTCTCTCATTCATGAAAATTGGAAATTTTGACAAAGGAAAACAGAGATAGGAAAACATAGAAAATGGAGGATAAAAGAGGACTGTAATAAAATGCATTTCATACCTGGCACGATTTTGCTCTCATATATTCACTTCCCTAAGTCCCATAACTATGGAGGATGAAAGAGCACATTTTGCTCTGCATCATTGCAGCTCCCTGAATACAAAATTTTATAAAAAATAATTCAGAGAGAAGACATCAGAAAAGGAATAAATTAAAATACAGCCATATGCCAACAGTGCTTCCTTCTATCAGGCTTGCTCTTTTGTCTGTGTGTTTTTTGTATGCAGATGAATGGATTTATTTTTTTTATAATTCTACTTTTACATTAAATGTAATGCTCTCTCAAGGTGTTCAGACAGTTGCCTATATATTTTAAACTGTATTATACTCATGTCTGTGAGCACTAACTATATAAGAAGGAAGTTTTTTACCTCCTCTAGAGGGAATTTATCTGAATGGCAGATTACATTTTAGAACAGCTGCTTGCCCCAGCAAAGAAATTCTGAATTTTGGACATGCTTTCAGAAACAGACTGCTACTCCTTCTTTAATCTTTTAGGTTTGAAAAATGCAAATCCCCAAATAAAGTTTTATTATCTAAATGTAACAGAGGACTAGACCACAAAAGACACTTTCTGTTATTCACACTATTCACGTACCTTTAACCACTATGGTTTTTCTATCAACTCATTCACGACTTTACCCATCATTACTGGAAAAATAATGGAATTAAGTTCTGCTTATGCTCAACGATGCATGCTGCCAATTTTCTAGTAATGATTCTGGCATTGCTGCCAGTTGACTTGGTGGCAGAAGGCTCTACTGCAAAATAGAATTCAGTGTCCTACATCTCTTGACACTTTTGCATCTTATGCTATCGGTCACAGACTCTGCCTTCACAGAATCAGAATCACAGAATCACAAGGTTGGAAAGACCTTTATGATCATCGAGTCCAACCGTTCCGGTCCTATGCTAAACCATATCCCTAAGTACCTCATCTGCCCATCTATTAAACACATCCAGGGATGGTGACTCAACCCCCTCCCTGGGCAGCCTGTTCCAGGCCCTCACAACTCTTTCAGTGAAAAATGTTTTTCTAACATCTCATCTGAACCTGCCCTGGCACAGCTTCATGCCATTCCCCCTTGTCCTGTCTCCTGTCACCTGGCTGAAGAGACCATTGCTCACCTCTCTACAACCTGATCCCCTGGCCATCACGCATGTGCTGCATGATAGCTCCCAAGATGACCCTCTCCATGATCTTCCCTGGGACTGAGGTCAGACTGACAGGCCTGTAGTTCCTGGATCCTCCTTCCAACCCTTCTTGTATATGGGTGTAACATCTGCCAGCCTCCAGTCGACTGGAACTTCCCCAGTCTGCCAGGATTGCTGATAGATGATGGAAAGGGGTTTGGCAAGCACATCTGACAGCTCCTTCAGTACCCTTGGGTGAACCCCATCTGGCCCCATTGACTTGTGGGTATCTAACTGGCCAAATAGGTCGCTAATCATTTCCTCCTGAACCATAGGAACTTTGTTATTCTTCCCCTCCCTGTCAGCCAGTTCCGGAGGATGAGTACTCAGGGAATACCCTTCTTTACTGTTAAAGACTGAGGCAAAGAAGGAGTTAAGGACCTCAGCCTTGTCCTCATCCCTTGTCACTAATGTGCCATCAGCATCCAATAAGGGCTGGAGATTCTCCTTGACCCTCTTTTTACTATTAATATACCTATAGAAGGACTTTTTATTATCTTTTACAGAACTGGCCAGCCTGAGTTCCAGATCAGCTTTAGCACTTCTGACTTTCTCCCTACATGATCTCACTAATTACCTATAATCATCCCAAGACACCTGCCCCTTCTTCCAAAGCTCATATTTTTCCTTCTTTTCCCGTATATCAGCCTGAATCTCTCTACTCAGCCAGGCTGGCTTCCTAGCTCGCCGACCCCTCTTCTGTCCGACTGGGACAACCTGTTCTTGTGCCACCAAGCCCTCTTGGGCTCCTTTGCCCTCAAGGGCTGCCTCCCATGGAATCTTATCGAGCAGCTTTCTGAACAGTCCAAAGTCAGCCCTACGGAAGTCTAAGGTGCTTGTTCTGCTGCCTCCCTTCCTTACTTCTCCCAGTACTAAGAATTCTATCAGCTCATGATCACTATGCCCCAGGCGTCCTCCAACCTTCACATCCCCCACCAGGTCTTCTCTATTAACAAACAAGTCCAGCAGGGCACCTTCCCTTGTGGGATCATTTACCAGCTGGGTCAGGAAGTTGTCTTCCAAACCCTCCAGGAACCTGCTAGACTGTTTCCTCCCTGCTGTATTGTACCTCCAGGAGACATCCGGTAAGTTGAAGTCCCCAATAAGGACGAGGGCTGGTGATCGCGACACTTCACCCAGTTGTTTAAAACACAACTCATCAGCTTCCTCCTCCTGGTCAGGTGGTCTATAGCAGACTCCCATCACTATAGCTCGCTGATTTTGTTCTCCTCTGATTTTCATGCAGAGACACTCGACCCTGTCTTCATCATACTCCAGCTCCAGGGTGTCAATACATTCTCTAACATACAGGGCTACCCCACCTCCTCTCCTACCCAGCCTGTCACGCCTGTATAGTTTGTAACCAGCAATTGCAGCACTCCAGTTATGTGAATTATCCCACCACGTTTCCGTGATGGCAATCATATCATAGTCTCCTTGACTTACAAGGACTTCTAATTACTCCTGTTTGTTGCCCATGCTGCGTGCATTGGTGTAGATGCACTTCAGCTGGTCTATTGATCTTGATCCCTTCCTCCTAAGGGAAGCCTTGCTTCCCAAGTGACAGCTGGTCAAGTTACCTAGCCCATCAGCAGTAATTTACATCTCTACTCTGAATTAACGCACTATCCCCCTGGTTACCTAGGGTGGCTGACCAGAGTCATTGCCAGCACACCATCCCTCGGTAATGACCATCACTCCCAGGCTTTTTTCCATCTAGCCTGGCCCTGTCCCCCTCCCATTTCTTATCTAGTTTAAAATGAGCCCTGTCAGCTTCTTTGAGAGTATACCTCTGCCCCTAGGGGATAAGTGCTCCCCATCCCTCGAAAGCAAGGCTGGTGAGGCTCGACCCAGCCCACTGTCGAAGAACCCAAAGGTCTGTTTCTCGCACCATGTTCTGAGCCAGGTATTAATTTCCAGGCTCTTCTCCTTCCACCCCTCCCCATTCCCTGTAGTAGGAATGACTGAGGAAAACACTACCTGTGCTCCAGATCCTCGTACCATGCGTCCCAGGGCCCTTAAATCCTTTTTAATAGTCCTCAGTTTTCTTTTATGGATTTTATTACTACCTATTTGGAAAATTAAAAGTGTATAATAATCCATGGGCCTTAAACCATATGGCATTGTATCATTTCCTGTATAGCATTTAATCCCTCAATTTCACCAGTGGGCTTCTCCTTGTAGCTTCAGTGGCAACACTAGAATTGAAAAGCAGGTGGATCTCTAAAGGATAAGCTTTTTATTTTTTTTTCTGTTCTTTTAAACAGAAAGAGTGACAACAGTGTTCTGAGCCAACCTGTTTGAACAAAGATCCCTTACCTTGCTTTCCACACTCCAAGTGCAGTGCCTTCATTTCTCACTGCTGACACAGTCCTTAGTGAGGTGTCCAGCCCATAGTTTCACCACTCCTTCACTGACTCCTACAGTAGAAGGATGAGAATGCTCTTCCAAAGAGTCCCTAGGATGACAGCATTTCAAGCAAGTTGCTTGATACGACTTACTCTCAGGCTCCTGTAAGCATCTGTGCACCCATGCTCACCCACCAAGGGCAGCACAGAAACCATGAAGTTAATCCATTAAGTGCTACTCACTTTGCACACCATGAAGTTTTGATGTGAGCAGCGAGGTAAATTGGCAAAGCATTCTTAAAGCAGATGGTGCTGTGACTGACTTTGATGAAAGATCAAAACTCAGGAAATTCAGGCAGTAGTTTGTGTTGACAAGTGCCCAGGCATATTACAAGATGGTCAGTGAGCAATGGGAAAGAAATGGAAAAGCACAAGTGTTTCATAAATATTTCATCACACTGTCTTCCACATTATAACATATGGATTTGGTCCATGTTTCTCAGAAGACAAGAATATGGAAAAGTTCCGCCTGCCCAATATGTTGCCAAAATTTTCTTTCATTGATGGAAATTAATGATAGTATATAACCTTGACACAGTAAATTTCTAGGGCTTTTTTTAGAAGACAGCGCATCAACTATGTGTTGCTAGTAGCACTTCTAATTATGCAGTTTAGGAGGTCAAAGATCATAGCTTCCTGTCATCAGTAACACCTTTTGTAAACCTTTCCTTTCTACTGAAGACAATTAAGTATTTTGAGCTTATTTTGGAGCGCTATGGTATTCTAAATTACCAGTAAGTGTTCTTAACAACATGATTATATTATTTGCAAATTGAAGCATATTTAATGGACTATGCCCACCCTATGCATTGATTGAGAATGTTACACTAAGGTCAGACAGAAGAGAGTAAATAAACTCAGCAGGAATGATCCCTTTATAAATGCAGTGCTGAGTAGGAATATTTGTGTAGTACCTTGAAACTTTGCAGTTTATGTCACAAACAAATTCATAAACAAATTGCGCTAAAGGTCTTCACTGAAAACCCTTATGTTTACCTACAGATGTACAATCTATTTTACTAGCTTTCTGACAATACATTTGACCACAGGATTCCTAAGATCTCACATGAGTAACTGGATGTAAAAAAAAAAGTTTAAAAAAGAAACAATATGGTAGCATTTACCCCAACTACTGGTAGGTCACTTTTTTTTCTAATTCATTTAACAGTTTGTTTCAAGTACAAAAAGCTGTGTAACAAAGAACACTGAATTCAGTTGGGAAAATGGGGGAAATTGAATTTAAGGGAATGCTTAATTACTCTGGGAAGAATTTGGCTAGGAAGCCTAAGCTAACAGCCCATCATTCAGGGGAAGACATTCTTAATGGGTCTTTTTTTGTTTGGTTGGTTTGTATAAATGAGTTTAAAGGACTCCAGCAAAACGGCATTTTCAACAACAGGGGCGCCCTAAACTCCTCTTCCCTTGCACAGAAGTCAGAATACATGCATGGAACTGAAAACCTGGTACTGTCTGAGAGCAACCTGTTGTTTTGTGCATTCAGCACCAGTCATTTGGAACAACCAAAGGGAAAACATGCTCTGCAGCTTGCCACCTAGGACATGTGTCTCCTCAATCCTTCCCACGCGGATTGCCTGGAGTAGTCTAACGATGTTAGGAAGGCACAGAATCACAGAATAATAAGGTTGGAAAAGACCTTTAAGATCATCGAGTCCAACCATTCACATCCTAAACTAAACCATATCCCTAAGTACTTCATCTGCCCTTTTTTTGAACACATCCAGGGAACCCATAGGACAGAAGCACATCTGATTCCCTGAGTCTTTCTGACCTTGTCTGGGAGTCAATGAAAGGTGAGGTCCCAGCACAGAGATGAAGACTTAGAACTTGTGCGTTGTGCATTAATTGCCAGTACTTTGGTAGTGGAGGGCAGCAGGACAGACCTCAGTGGGAGGAGGTGCCCTGTGCCATACACAAGACAATTCCAGACAGCTCCACAATGCACAGGTCCTACACCAAGCCCAGGAGGACCTGAAGCCTGGACTATCATTATGTGAAGACCAGGACAGCTTAGTAAAGCTTGGGGACTCCAACCAACAGTCTCTGTGAGAGTAGCAGGGCACTAGGGAGTTCTCAGCTCAGAAGGGAACCAGCAGCCAGCAGCGCCTGTGTGGGAAGCTGCTGGGAAGGAGGGAGGGAAGGAGAGCAGTTCCAGAGCATGGGGACTGACTGTCCCAGATGGGACAGGAAAACTGTCCCAATATCTGGGACAGGAAAACAGAGGTTCCTGGTGTTAACACATTGACCAGAAGATTACGATTACAGTCCTTCATTCAGAAGAGTGAAAATATCTAAATGAGGAATACACACTGCCTTTGACCCAGGGATATGCCTCTGAAATGGTGTACTGGTATTACATGGTAAGTTTTTTTGTGGGGTAGGGAATGGCTTCAGGGGTGGTTTCTGTGCAAAGACCACAAGAACTGCCCCAGTATTGGACAGAGCCAGTTTTAGTCAGGTCCAAGATGGAAACACCACTGGCCAAAGCTGGGCCTGTCAGTGATATTGGTAGCACCTCTGGGTAATGTTATTTAAGAAGGGGTAAAAATGCCTGCACAGCAGCAGCTGGGAGAGTGGAGCCAGAAAAAGAGTGAGAGGAACAGTCCTTCAGCTACCAGTGCAGAAGGAGGGAGAGGAGGGGCTCCATGCACTGGAACAGAGATTTCCTGCAGCCCCTCCAGAAGATCACAGTGAGGCAAATTACCCTCTGCAGCCCAAGGAGGAGGATGGTGGAGAAGATATCCACCTGCAGATGGAAAACCTCACACTGGAGCAGCTGGAGGCATCTGAAGGAGGCTGCGACCCTGTGGGAAGCCCATGCTGGACCAGCAGGATCCTGGCAGGAGCTGTGGTCCCATGGAGAGAGGAGCCCACACCAGAGTAGGTTTGCTGGCAGGACTTGTGACACTGTGGGCGACCCACACTGGAGCAGGCGGTGAAGAACTGCAGCCCATGGGAAGGAGTCACATTGAAGATGGTGGTAGATAACATCTCTCATGGGAGTAACCCCATGAGCAGGGGAGGAGTGTGAGGAGTCTTCTCTCTGAGGAGGAAGGAGCAGCAGAGACAATGTGTGGTGAACTGGCTGCAACCCCTGTTCCTTGTCCTCCCCGTGCTGCTCAGTGGGGAGAGGTAGAAAAATGGGGAGTTAAGTTGAACCCAGGAATAAGGGAGGGATTTGGTGTTTTTTAGATTTCTTCTTTCTTTTCACTGTATTGCTCTGTTCAACTGGCAATAAATTAAATATCCCCCCATCTGTTTTGCCTGTGACAGTAATTGGTACAGGACCTCCATGTGCCTATTCTGACCCACAGTTTTTAACTGTGTTTCCTCCCTCTGTCCCTCTGAGGTGGGTGCCTGGCAGCCAGCCAAGGTCAGCCGACCAGAAATGGCTATGGTGATATGGGGAAATTGGAGCTGAGGAGAATATCACTGTTGGGTCCCGAGAGTGGAGTCCTGGGGAGTCTGGGCTTATGCTATTTCTACTTCTTGTCCTCTGCAGGGGAAAAAGCCTTTGGGAGGAACTGATAGAACTATATGGCAGAATGGGTTTTCTGTTGTTTGCACAAAAGAGATACCCCCAACAGAGGGATGAAGTTTGGAAGCCATGAAAGATGACTATGCAAACAGCTGTGATGGTAGGGATGCATGTTCTGTAGAGACATGGGGTGGAGATTGTTGAAATATTAAACCTGGAGCAGGACCTATATCCAGATCCACAGTGACAAGGTATGGCGCTTGCAATGTATATGGATGTTGAAACCACTGTAATGCACTTGACCTTGGTGGTTTGCAGGGCCAAGGGGTGCAGTTTCACTTAACACACATAGATATTGCTACCACGTCTATTCCTTTTGTCTGGTAGGAAGGGCAGAGTTTGTAAGATGTATCTATTTAGAGTATGGTAACACTAAAAGCAGAACTTGTAATGAATATAACATTTTGCTGAGAAGAAGGATGGAATGTATTGAGCATAACTGTCAGGGACTTGCTAGCAGAAGGGAACCCACTGCAAGAAGAGGACAAGGGCTGCCTGTTCCTCAACAGACCCCCCACAGGTCACAACCGAGCCCATCAGTCAAGCACGGTGCTATTGACACGGCCAGAGGAATGTGCTGCACAAAAATGTATTTAAGATAGAATAGTAAAAACAACAACAACAACCCCCCCAAAAAAGAGAACAAGGTCAGAGCAGGAGGAGAGAGGAGCCAGACAAAAAGACCACACCAGACAAGAAGGAAGAGAGGAGAGACAGGAGCCAAACTAGTGGCAGACAAAGAACAGGCTGCAGCCAGGGGCAGTGGCTGCACAAGGAGCAGTTGAGTGGTGGGATGCTGAAGGGACTGCTGCCTGTGGAGGAACCACCATGCACTGGCCCAACCTCCTGCACCGCCTGTTCCCTCACTGAAGGGGGCAAGTGTAGCATGCAGCAGGGGGTCTGGGTAACAAACGGGAGGAGAGCTTTCACAGAGACAAGGGGAGCCTTCCTTAAGCATTTGCTTATTTTTTCCCCCTTCTATTACTGGAATCAGTAATTAGAATTTTGCTTATTGACAATAAAATGAGTTTATTGAAATTACATTAAAATTGGTAAACAGTTTTGCTGCACCAAACATGGCAATAAAATACTTTGAACAAATGAGGAGTGACAGAAGAAAAGGAGATAATTTAGACAGGTTGAAATGATGGGATGACAGAGAAAGAGGGAAATCAGACCTGTGGAAAAGAGGCATACTTCTGGTGCAGCAGGGTAGTACTCAAACCTGAAAAACTAACAAAGTAATGCTACAAATAAGGTGACTCCACTCTTACATTCCCAGCAGCAGCAAAGAAGTACAGTGGGGTTCTGCTTCCTGCAGCTGCATATTTGGTCAAAACTTGTTTAATGGCATTAGCAAACAGTGTGCCTCCTGCTCATTTTTAATGGATGTTTTAAAGGAAATTTGTCTCCCCTCCTTAATTTAGCCACAGAGTGAAGCACCAAAATAATGAGAGCAATTCTGTCATATGTAGATCATCAAGCATTGCACAAAATTGTCCAGCCCTGCATCAGAAAGTATGACTATGCAGTATCCCTTGTCACACTTGTAAAAACCACTGTCTCCCACCTAATCCTTAGTTCAACAGTCTCACACAAGCTGAAGCACTCATGGTTCTGTGTTACTAGCACCTGTGATGGGAAGGATTTTATTCCTCCTCAGCCTTGTAACAAAATCCAATTTTCCCAGTATTTACTGACATAATTAAAAAAAAAAAGTTATCTTAAGATGAATCCATGCCAATCCACCTGGAGTTCATGTTAGGGTTGTTAAAAATAAGTTAGAAACTATTTTCAAATTCACTGTATTTTTTCTGAGATTAAATTATCACAAATTCCGGTTATTAGTAGGAATGTTCTGTATTTTAATGATGAAATCTGTATTAAGAAAAGTTAAAATTACTTTTCCAAGACAACAAAACCTAGAAAACCACACACCATGGAGTATAGAGTGTTTTGCTCTTGTTCCCATGTGCAGCTAACAGAACTGCTGTTAAAAAAAATAATCCATACACATAATTTTGCATATTAACTAAAGAAAGAAGATATGTGAGTCATCTACTTCCCTAGTTAGAGTTACAAGCAATTGCTGTCCAAAGGACTTCAGCATTTCAACTCCAAATATATCTGTTTCGCTCAGTTCTGTGTGTATGTAAATGTAATAATTTCTACTATAAAAATCCAAATGCTTAACTAATTGCAAACAGATGTATGATTTGACAGATGGATAAAGCTTAAGATATACAAAGTTCTTCAGTCCATTTTATCGACTTTCCAGCTCGCTTCTGGCCTTACTGAAGTAATTTACATTCTCTATAATTTTTTCCCAGCATATGAAGTGACACTTCCCTCCCTGTTTGAAACAATGAGCTGTCAGGACAGAAAGCAATGTCTGGAAGCTCATGCGTAATGCAAGAACTGAACCATTGGGTTTATGTGACAAGAATTTTGTCTTGGGGTTCAGGAGTTAATCACATCTTGTCACACTGCATTTGGCACAACAAACTAGGAGCTGTTGCTGCCTCTGAAATCATGCCTCATCACAAAAAAAGAAAAATTAAAAAATCAGGATTTTCAAGAGAAATTTTTGTATAGTTTGTAGAACACCTCAAACTAGTCACCAATGCTGTGAAATACAAACAGGTAAGATTTACAGCTCAGCTGTAACGGGCTCAAGTATAAATAAATGCTAGATGGGGTATTACAAATCATGCCACGATGCCACGGAAGTATGTCTACAAAGACTGCATGTTGAGAGTCTTGTATAAAGTTTATTTATCATCACATTTGATTAATACTATTTAAAAGAATTTCAACTAACTGAAATCCCTCTTCTAATTAACTTTAAGAGGGTAAAATCCAAGATTTGTGCATTGCACCTACAAACATTAAAAAAAAAAAAAAAGAAAATTGTAGCAAAGAAGTGTTCCAGGTGTCTTTGGTGAAGAGACTTCAAACCACAAAGTATCTCATCCACAGTGGTACTGCCTATGGACGTGCCAATTTAACAATTCCAAATCCAGTCCTGAATTTGAAATATTGACTTGTATCAACATTGAGTCCAAAACATACACAGACAGCATTATTAGATACTTGGGTCCTGCCCTTAAATGAGAGTATCTTTTCAAGTAAATGCAAGAATTACTATCAAAAACATAAGTTCTCAGTCTGAGGGACTGAGAAAGCCGACTTACACTACTGAGCAGTTTCTTACAGGAATATTTAGTAATTGCTCAGTGATGAGAAAAACTGTGAAACGGAGTTTTAAAACTAAAGACCAAATTCGGTTATTGTTTATCTGCACAGTAGAATACTAAGGAAACTCAACTTAAATAAATGTAAATGATTTATCGTATGATTAAAAGAAGCAATCCTGTCCTAATTTTTTTTCTTAAATGCTAAGAGCTACCTTTAAAATTTTACTTTTCAAAATAAAGCACATCTAATTGTCCCCCTGATTCATAACTAACCCCGCAGAACCACCACTCCTCCAGAATGGCCGTAAAATATTTTTATCAATAGCAGAAACCTTCCTGAAAAAAATCTGAAAGAAAATAGTTTCTACAAAAGGTTTTAGCCTTATGAACTTTCAGGTGGAGAGGTCAAGAAAGTTTGCTTCATCTTTCTCATAAGCTGAAGATAAAAGACCTTAATAAAAGAAATAGTTATTCTAAAAATAGAGCAATATGGGGAGAGGTGGTGAAACACATCTTGTACCGGAGTGGAAATCTAACAGAAAAAGAGGAACCTGATCAAGTGCAGAATCTGGGAAATCACAGAAGTGGCATTTTAAGACAAATAGTCAAACAAAAAAAAAGACAGTAAACCAAGTACAGTGAAAAAACACTGAGATGGTTAAACAAAAAGAAAGCCAGATGAAGAAAAGTCAGAAGGAGCTGTACAGATAGAAGAAAAAAACCCAAAGCTCACAACAAAATATTGGCAGCTTTCTGTCTTCTCAGAAGTCGTTTATACCAAACATGTATAAAGACAAAAACAAAACAGAAAGAAGACAGAAGCTGCAAGTAAATTAGTGAATCTGCAGAGAGAAGTGAGCATTACTGTGTAGAAACTACCTAGAGAAAACAAACAAACAGAAGAGAACCGACTATCAATTTTAATGAGTTTTAATACTGAAGGAGCCAACAGTAGTTGTATTGGTATGGCAAAATGATGTGATTGGAGTCTCTTGGAAAAATTACTTCTCTTGAGATTTGGGCTGTATTGTTCTCCCCATCAGTTAATAGTTCTTGTTTACACTGCCATCAACCACCTAAGACACTATCAAATTTCAGGGCCTCGTTGGCAATCTCCTCCTGGCTCACGCTACTTCCCATTATTTCACCTTTTTACGCAATTCATTTTTTCTACTTTCCCTTCCTGGGGAGGGATGAGGAAGCAGAATATTCAATTTGCCAAATATGAGTTTACATCTGTCCAACATAAACAGCAGAAGTGTAAAATAAAATACACAGAGAAACTCTTCTGAATGTTTTTCTAGCCTCCAACAGCTCGCAGATCTCACAGGCTGGAAGTGACCCCTTGGCATTTAAAAACAATTTAACCCCTAATGGATTATCCTTACGTAGATTCGTTCAACTACTTTCCAAACTTTGAAAACATAAAAATTCCAACTGTAAAGAATTCTACTGTTTTGATACATGTCTGAAGAACTCCACTTTTTCATCTTACTTCCTCAGTACTTAGGTCTTTTGAAGCCTTTTACTACATGTATTGGGAAAGATAGTAAACAATTGGTCCATATTTACTATGTGTGTCACTTGTGAACTTCTAAATCTTCCTCATGCTGGACCAGCTCTCTTTCCAGCTAAAGAATAGCCTGACCAGCTGTCTTTCCATCTGAAGAATAGCCCATTTTGCTGTATCATATACACAATGCATCCCATACAGTGATCATTTGCAGGATTTCTCTTAACCTCTTCTAGGCTTTTGTGAAATTTTCTGCCTTTTTTTTTTTTTCCAAATAGGAGGAGCATGGGCCTTAAAGACACTGCAATCAGACATGTTTCTAACTTTAAACTTAATTTTCAATGCTTCTGTATGGTGAACTGAGGTTTAAATGGAATTTGTTATTATAGGCCCAAAATCTTGTTGCTGCACAGTTAAGAAGATTTTTTTCTTTTTCTTTTTCTTTTCAAGTAAAAGTTGGAAAAATTTTGGTGTATGCTTCCATTGCCATTTATCTACAGTGAATTTCCTGTGCTATGCTAATGTCCAGTTACTGAGCTTCACAGTCTTTTTATAACTCATCACAGCTGGTATTTCTCATTACCACTCTAAATAACTTAATGCTATGATGAAAATTTTATCACTTAACTACTAAATCCTCCTTGTATTACTTGCAAATATGCTGAACAGCATGGGTTCACTGGAGGCTCCACTGATGACATCTCTACAAACTGTAATACAAGATTATAATCACTCTTAAAATAGATGAGTTATTGTTACCTTCTTTAATTGTTTGGGGTTTTTTTATTATGATGCACAGTTTTATTGGGAGTATTTGGTGATGGCACCTGCTAAAAGTGACATCCAAACACTGCTTAAGTCAGATTGCTTCTGAAGGAGCTGGAAAGCAGACGAGTAATGAGCACCAGTACACTTCTGAGCTATGTCATCTGTTTGCACAGGATCACAGAATTACAAGGTTGGAAAAGACCTTTATGATCATCAACACTGGGATAGCCCAATACTGTATATTTATCCATGGATCTTCTAATTCTGTTCTTTATAATCTATTCAATTAATTTATTTGGTACAGGTATTAGCACAGCCTCCATAGATATGTAGAGGTATAATCAGGGACTGATAATCTTAGACTGTGGAGATGTTCAGACTTCCTGTTGCCCACACGTTCCAAGTCTTCACTACTGACTTGGTTAGATATGGCCAAGAGATATGACTGTCCTCACAAAATTGATGATTCTAGAGCTGAACTGTAAATTTTATGTAAATTTTATGGACAAAAGATCATAGTGGGATACTTTATCCTTCTTTTGAGAAGTTCCTTTGCATAGTGTTCTCGAAGTTTAAACCATTGGTAGGAATGACTTTGCCTCCTTAGAAGGGGCTGCATGTCCTTATATACACATCATTATGTCTAACACAAAGAGATTAGCAACTTCTCTGACACAAATATTTTATTTGTGCACAAAGTACTGACAGATGTATAGATCAAGTAAATGATAATTTTAAATGACATGACCACAATTAAAAATCCTGATAGAGAGAACCTGCTTTGCGTCAGTTAAATAACTTCTATTAAAGGTTGTTCTTTTCCAATGGTTACTGCAAATAGCTGCTCTCAAGAATGATTAAAAACTCTAGCCTCCAAAATTTCTAATTATTCATTAAAATTACTGTAGACAGTGTTCATCAGAACCTCTGAATAATAATCAAAATCTGTACACATACATTCTCATCATTTCTGGGTGCTTCTGTCATACCTGCTCGAGTTAGCATTTGGTACTCTCACTTCTCTTGTAGGAAAAGAAACACACAAATAATTTTCAACTGCTAAACACTAGTTACAATAAATCAGAATTACTGACAATTCCCTGATCTCAAAGCTCCGTCTCAGTTTTTAAAAGCTCAAGCAAGACTGCACACTGAGTCTTGAACAATTACATCCTGGGCTCCAAGGAAGCCAGTTAGGAAATATCCCATCTCAGGGATAAAAGGGTAAGGAGGGAGAGAGAGGAACAGCAAGAGAGATCACAAGCATAATCTTAACAAAATGTCAACTCACTTGAGGACTGGTGCTTGGATCAGTACAAACATATGCTCACAAATGCTCACCACTAGTCATGCAGATCTAAGCATACAGTGCAGGCTGAATTGAACAGTAAACCTCAAGTGTTATAAATCTGCTGTAAGAAACCAGGTTTTAGCTGATGACATTGATTTTCGTATGGCAAAGGAAGTATAAGGGAAAGAAAATAGATGCATCCTGTGACAGCAGGATGGGAAAAGACAATGCAGTGTTGAGTATTTCAGTAACAGCAATGCTGTGATAAATATACATAGAAAGACTTGCTGGCATTATGTTGTTGGCGTTACTTTGCCCAGGAAGTAGCAGAGGAGTGCAGCAACAAAGTAGAAGAGAGTCAAAGTGAATATGAAGCTACCCCCAGTCTAAAGCCATGCCTACTCATGCACCAGCAGGCACACCCTTCAGATTTACAGTGAATTAAGCCAGAAGCAAAAAGTTGCGCTACCTTTGCAAACGGTAACATTACAACTCGAACATTTTAATTTAATGAAAACAGGCTGTGCTTTTCCGAGATATTTATCAAGTATTTTGCAACAATAAAAATGTCAAGGAATTACAGATTATTAGGTATAAATATTACACATAACAGGGGAAGAAAAAGCAAAATAATTAAAAATTAATTATACTTTACCCCTCCCTTCCATGACTGTCTGAAATCACATTTCTCTTTGCTGTTAGCTGGATTGACATCAGGTAAAATTACAGGGAAACACTCACAGTTTTCATGCATCATTGTATATTTAGTTTAAGTAATTTTTGATACCCGAATACCAGCATGTGAATTCCTCCACAACCCCAACTCTCAAAAAGTGCATAGCATTTTTTAACATTTTCAAAGGACGGATATTTCTTTCTTTTTTTTTTTTCTTTCTATAACTACACAGCATAAGGATAATGATACCAAGGAGATTTTCACTGTCTGTTTAAAAAAGGAATACAAGATACCAGGTGACAGAAATAATTAATTCAGGTTTTGGATAGCAGATGCTTGGATTTACAACAGTGGCCTGGGAACACTTGTACATAAATAAAACTAATTCACATATTACCTACTTCTGATAGCTTGCCTACATTTAATGCGTGTGCTTGTCACTACATTAATTTTTTTCAACCCTTTTTTTTTTGGTGTTATAGGAATAGAAGGTCAAATTTATTTTTTTTAGCCATCTGTTCCCACTACTCTATGCTTGTCTCCTCAAAACCAGAAGTAGAGTCACCCATGGCGCTCTGTGATGCAGTACATCACCAGCCTGACTGTGCCAAGCATGTCTGCTGAACAAACCAGCTCATTGTTCCCTCCAAAATAATGGCATCCACTGCTCCAATTTAACAGTACACTTTTCTGCATCACTTTTGCAAACCACAACAGCTGTTACAAGAAGGCCTGCAGTGCATACTCTAATACTTATGGCCTCTTCCTCAGTTGTGGCCATGCAAAACATCCTGGGATAATGTGTTTATCTAGAGGGTGCCAGCTCATGGAATGCATGACTTAATCAATGTAACCATATCAAAAACTATAAAAGTCACCTTAAGCCATGCATCTCATAAGTTTCTGCTATAAAGTTTGTCCATGCTCATGCTTTGTCATTTGTAAAAACCCCAGATAGTAAGAATGGTTACGGATCAAGACATAAATTTAAATCTTTCTGATAGAATTAAATACATTAGATTCATAAATATATTTCCTCTGGGACTTTCTGGAAAATCTAAACTAAAATTTCTTCAAAGACTCTTCAAAGAAAAGAGCTATGCTGACTGAGCTTTTGATTAAAAGAAGATCTTTAGATTCTAATACTAATTTAAAACAACAACAAAGTTGATTAAAATATACATCATCTGTAAAATCATTCAATGTAGCAATATAATATTGAATGCAATTTTTTATTATTACCCAAAATCAATGAAACTGTGAAGGAACACAGTAAAATAGGATCTTCTAATGCCTCCAATTTCTTCTGGTTTTGTAGTATAACTTGCAATTTTGAATTGTTAATCTCCTCATTACTAAAGTAGCTCTTTTCTACCTACAGAACACTGATTAAAAGTGCAAACTGCCATTTCTTGAAGAATTTTAGTTACAACAGTTTCTGTTTCTATTTACAGATAATGCCTGAAGGAATTATATCCTCTTTTACTTAAATACCCTCCTTCCTTTAGGTATTGCCATATCTACCTCATTCTCTTTCTGGGATAAAAACCTGCCTTCTTAAATTCCAAGTATGATCACATTCTACTGTTTAATCTTGCAAAATTGCATTATCAACCCAAAGCCTCAAAACATTAAAAAACGAAATCCTTATTCTAATAGAACACCATTTACAGAGTATTTAAACATCAACTATACCACAGGTAAACAGGAAATACTGCAGAAATATGAAAAAGCCAGAAAAACCCTAGTGTTTGCCATGGTGTCTAGCTCAATGAGAAGGGTGAAATATAACACAGTCACAGGGTAAACAAATTTCAATCTGTAAGAGTGCTGGTGTCTGCTTATAGTTTTATTACAATAATTTATTACACCTGACTGCTAATTTTCACAGAATCACGCAACTGTAGGGGTTGGGAAGGGATCTCCAGAGATCATCGGGTCCAACCCCCCTGTCAAAGCAGCTCCCTAGCTCATATTGCACAGATAGGCATCCAGACGAGTCTTGAATATCTCCAGAGAAGGAGACTCCACCACCTCACTGGGCAGCCTGTCCCAGGGCTCTGTCACCCTCACTGTGTAAAAGTTCTTCTGCATGTTGGTGCAGAACTTCCTGTGCTCCAACATATGGTCATTGCCCCTTGTGCTGTCCCCACAGACCACTGAAAAGAGGTTGGCCATTTTCCTTTGTCTCCCACACTTCAGATATTTATAAACATTGATCAGATCCCCTCTCAGTCTTCTTTTCTCAAGGCTGAACAGCCTCAGTTTATTCAGCCTTTCCTCGTAGGAGAGATGCTCCAGGCCCCTAATCATCTCTGTGGCCCTCCACTGGACTCCTAGGACATCTGTCTTTTTTGTATCGGGTAGCCCAGAACTGGATACAGTACTCCAAGTGAGGCCTGACCAGGACAGAGTAGAGGGAGAGAGAAGTCGTAGAGATTGTGCAAGTACTTCTGTTCATTTCAGCACAAAATGACCAAATTTAGTTTAATAAACAGCTGTGTGCAGAGTACTCAAACATAGCCTTTGCACTGCTCCATACTCACCTGGTGTCTTCACTGAGCATTACTTGTCCCATAGATGACTGCTTGCAGTTGCAGCACAAGTTCTGACTTAGCACTGTGCTACCACCTCAGCACAAACAAAGCTGAAATAACACTCAAACCACTAAATACAACCTTCAGGCTTGATTTAAGAGTCTAAAGCCAGTTAGGTCACACTTCAACTTTTTTTTTATTCCCTCACCAGGAAGCTATGTCTGTATTTGAGAACAATGACATTAAAAGAGCTCCATGTGATTTGAGTAACAGCAAATAGCAACTACTATATTTAGTAACTAGCAACTGGTATATTTAGTGACAAGCAAACAAGTATAATTTTTTTAAAATATATTTTAATATACTTATTAACTTAATACTTCAAGATGCACTGTATTTTTCATTTTCACTAAGAATTTAATCCCTTTAAATTGGAGTTTTAAGGAATTAGAGTTGCAATGAAATTCCAATAAAGTAAGGGCAGGGACAGAAGAATATTTTCCTTTAAAAGAGATCAGATAAAAAGCACAGACTGTTAATTCAGACAGGTTGTAACTGCAACTGTTAAAGGCTGTGATCCATGCAATGCAGAATTCAAGTACGCACAAAGAAGCAAATCTGCTAAGAAAGTTTTTTATATTCCTGCTGTCTGTTCGTCTTTTTCCCCAAGAGTTTAGAGTAAGATCATTTGCATCACTGCTTCATAACTCAAGGCCTCAGAACTTTCTCAGAAAAAGTCTGTAACTCACCCCAGTGATAAATGATATCTGACAGTTTGGCTTTGCAAAATCTTAAACCCTCTATATATGTGCACACTGCAAAAGAGTGAAGGTACACTCTACCCTGTTAACATCTGGAAGACCAACTCCTGAACTTTCAGGACTATCATGTAGTTAGAAGCTTTTATCCATGTTCATGTTGCCAGAGAAGCTGTGGCTGCTCCCTCCCTGGCAGTGTTTAAGACCAGGTTGGATGGGGCTTTGGGCAATGTGGGCTAGTGGAGGGTGTCTGTATCCATGGCAGGGGGTTGGGACTAGATGGGCTTTGAGGTCCCTTCCAGCCCAAACTCTTCTGTGGTTCTATGTACAGATGTCTCCACATTAACTTTACAAAAAGTTTCTTGGCATATTATCTTATTTTACTTTCATTACATTATTTTTACTTGTCCTACCACTTTCAAATCTTTTTCAGTTCCATTTTGTGCTAGGCAGGATTTCAGAATTTTAAAAGAATCATTTGTATGTTAACTGATCAATATTTCCTACCCATTACTTTAATAAAGCAAACGTCCTCAGGGATACTCCAGCATTACATTTTATGCTCCACTACAAGGCCTAAAATAATTTTGGCAGGTAAAATGCCAAAATACGGATGCATTTAGTCCACATCCCCTTGATTTTCAGTACCTGCTCAGACAATATGAGCCTTTATACAGCTACGTTCAGTTCAGTTAGCACTTAACAGCATTGGCTTAAGCCACTATTTACCAGTATCATAACCACACTTAGACAGCACATGCTGTGACCACACACTGCTGTGGCAAGATTGCAACTGAGATTTGTATAAGACAGACCAGTTTGAACCAATTGGTCCAAAACTATCTCAAGGATATGTGCACAATCAGCAAAACAATCTTCTCGAGTGTAAAGCAGATATAATTTTAAGGCTGAAAGTGTCAACACTTGAAAATGGAATTAAACACTAGAGTCTCTTCAGACATGAAGGATGTATCATCTTCAATATTTGACTATTATCTCATCTAGCAGTGCAATACTTCTTGTCTTTTCTCCCTGGAGAATGCTCAGGGTGACTGCATCACAGTATTACAACACTTAAAAGGACAGCTATACAGAGGATAGAGGCTCTCTCTTCACAAGGAGCTATATGGATAGGACAAAGGGCAACAGGGTTTCATCTCAATATAAAGTCCCCATCTTTCGGGAATTTTTCAGGTTTTCAATATATAACCAGAGAAGCTGCTAGATAATCTCATCCAGGCTCCCCTTCCCACTAAAGGGGGGACCAGATGATCTTTCAGAGTCCCTTCCAACCCAGGCCATTCTATGATTCCATGATTCCGGTCCAGCAGACTTTTGCAGGGAGTCCCATGTGCAAGAACAAAATACATCACATGGAGAAGTGGTCCCACATGGTGAACTGAAGAAGAATTATAACACATAAGAAAAAGTTTCAAAGGAAGACAATAAATTCCCAAATGTATGGCAAGGCCTGAGTATTAGAGATCTGGTAGTTTTCAGTCTCTATGGACCTCCGCTCTGAATGCTGTCTTTTATTAAAGATAAAGGTTAAAAAAAAATATGTATTTTATACCATGGATTCTTCCATTCCTCCCATAAGATCATATGCTCTGACTTGGCTGGTCCTGTGTGGAGCCAGGAGATGGACTTGATGGTCCTTATAGGTCCCTTCCCACTCAGGGTATTCTAGATTCTGTGATCCAAACTGTCTAACAGAAAATAATGTACTTCTGACAAAACCCGAAGTGTTGAAACTTTTTGGATTTTGGAAAGAAAATAATTTTAGGGATTTTATTTTTACATTGATTTATTCCATAATGATAATGTAGACCAGATTAATAATTTCTCTTCTGTCCTCTCAGACACTTGCTGCAATAGGTGAGGCAGAATTTGAATGACGAGTAAGTCAGCAGGGTGTCTGTTTTTCATAAATATGTTTCTTTTTAGGTGTTTCTGACAGGCATCTCACGTGATTTTCTAGTTATATCAGTGTGACCAATTTAATTTATTTGCAATATAGAAGGTTAGGAGGAGAACTTATCTTGAACTATTATTTATTTTCTGTGCCACATTTATTCAGTGCTATGCTTGGAAGTTTAAAACCGGTATTTTAATTCTACATATAATATAGATTCTTTATATGCCTCTGCATTTACATTAGGAATATATAAAATTTTGCTCTTTGGAATAGTGCAATTTTGAGCTTAAATAACTTTTCAAACACTGGACAAAACTGAATCAGCTATCTCTCTTCATTTTTCAGTTCCAAATGAATTCTGCTGGTTTATGCATGACTGGCTATTTTCTTTATACTCATTTAAATAAAAGTATGGCTTACAGGCAAAATGGAACTATAACACAGCGAACTAAATTCCAACATGAAGTTGTTTAATGAAGGTATCTGGAAAATATTTCCAATATCTTTCCCATTTGGAAACAGGACACCACCCCATGCTACTAAATCCCCTTGGTAATTCTCAAGAGTAATCTGTTGTAAGCAACCACTGTTTCACTAGCTGCTCAGCTCATTTATTTTTCTCAGCAATAATGTGCAACAGTGAAGAAGAGAGAAGTAAGTTAATAGGGAATAAAGTGAAAGGAGACAAACATTACTGCCAAAAAATCCAGGTACCATAGTAAAGTTAAATGTAAAATATTTGCATTTTTCTAAACAAAGAAATACTGTAAATTTCTTTCAGGTTCAGCCTTTTTTACTTTAATAGACCATTAAAATCTAAATTTAGCTTACATATAAACAACTGATTAGAGAAAAAATAATTTCTATAGTTTACAATACAGGATAGGAAATAGGTTCTACCATACCAAGTATTATTAGGAAATAGCAGTAGTTGAAGCTAACTAAGTAACAGCCCAGAAGCTACTCTCAACACCATAATGAAAGAGAAATCGAAAATTACACTATCTGGAAGAAAAGGCAGATAACAAAATGGATTATTTACACAGCCTTCTCTCATAACACTCCTACAGATCTAATCTGCCAAAACCACTGACTACAGGCAGACAGAGGTAGTACTTAAGTGCCATAAAGCAGCAATCACCTGGAATGTGTTCAAATAACTGATCTTCCAAAAATCAAAATCCGCCACTGAAGACAGTCTGTCAGCAGAAAAAAGTACCCAACCCTAAGAGGATGATCCGGTTTCAGCTTTATAGAGGAAGGTAGCATGAACTTCAAATAAAGTTAAATTACACACAACAGAAGTAAGTGACCTAAGTCAGTTTTAAAATGACTGGACTAAAAAACACCTTTAGAAAACATGTGATACACTTCTGTTCGTTTCAGAGTTTGCAGAGACTACCTGTCTTGGAAGTACCAGGGAGGAAGTTCTGTCAGCAGCAAGTATTTAAGAGAAGTGAAACAAACAGAAAGGCCATCTAGAATACCTAAGCTACTCCCCAAGATAGTTTTCAAGAAAGGGACACTAAGGACAGTAAAAAATAGTAGAAGGCGGCTGTTGTGGAATAGTTGTCTGGAGTTTCGCTGCAACCAGTGGATCTTTGAATATATTAATCTGTTTCTCACAGGAAAAGGAAGCTGCTAAATAAAATGAATAATTAGTGGCTTTAATAAAGCTAAAACTATTTTTTGTGTGCTTTAAAAGTAACAAACAAGAATGATGTCCAATTTTTTTTCCTTTACTTACCGCTCCCTCCAAGTGAATAGATTAGGAAAAAAGTGCTTTTTTCTGCTTTTTCTAACTCAGTCATACATTCTGCAATTGCAAATAGCCAGTTTATAGAATGTCTGATTTTTTAACTTTTGCTGCCAAATTTGGTAGGGCCAACCAAAAAGCCTATGAATGGAAACACTTTCTTGCTTAAAGGCAAGTTATGTATCCACAGTCAGGTGCTTCAGTGTATGACAAGTGTTCTGAAGAATTTGAAATGGATTGCAATGAACTATTCATAAATTTGCAGCTGAACTGCAATACACTGAAATGAATCCCATAAATTCCTAGATGTGACTTCCATCTGTTTCAAAATCTTCTTAGGAAGGCCAAAATAATTTGACCAAAACATCAAATCTACTCTTCCATTTCACTTACACTAGTATAGCCTAATTGCTATGCTGTTCTAGGACCCTAAAAAAGACTCCCAAATTTGATATAAAACAGATTACATGCCATAAAGAAAATTACTTATAGCACAGTAGTACTTTTTTTTTTAATTAGCAGCATATTGACTAACAGCACAACATTTAATCTATCCTAACACTATAGCCATTAGGATTTTATTTTTCAGTTTGCAAACTGCCACCTTGTCTCCCCTCCTGTAGGGGTAGTCATCTTTTCACTGATCAAAAGGTGATCCAATTATGAAGAGGATTGTTTTATCTGTTAGTAATACTGCTATTATTAATAGTTTTTCTATGACATACTTTGAATAATGCCCCTGTATGAAATGACAGCTTTGTCAACAAATTACACCTGGACAAATAATTCTAATATTAAGGAAATAATTAAGAAATAGAAACAAAATCCTTGTTTATACCATCTAGTAGGGAGTATTTTTTATATATATTGAAAAACTTCCCTCTAAGAAACACTATAATAACAATAGATGGTTAGAAATATCTTACAGGCATCATGACATCTACAAGAACCCAACTGATCAGGACAAAATTCTGCTCCATTTTATCTGTAGCAAAACTGTTCCTATATGAGATTCTGAACAGTCAAATCAAGCTAGTTGACAGAAGAAAATATTTCAATATTCGTCAACTCACACCAAAAGCCTGCAGACCCCTGAAGTTTCAAAAGAGCACAATAAATAAGGAGCTGCAAACAGACTGAAGTTAAGACAGCTGCTTACACTGGAGTTCTCTTCATTACATTTGACAATTGAAGGAGATGCATATCTTTCATTTTCAAAAGGGCCAGAGGCCCTTCACCCCTCCAGGAGTTGGTGTGCTCTGCTATACCCTAACTCCCTACCAGTATGACTGCAGGGGATCTGGTCAGGAGCAAAATCAAGAATCTCATTGTAAAAACTAACACAAGAAGAAACCTAAAGCAGTGGCGGTGCTAAACTTTAGACAGCAATTTGACTTCCAAACAATTTCAGACTTAAGGTATTATAGACAAGTTCCAGCACAGAATAAATTTAATACTTCAATCAGTTTTTCTATGCTCAACTGGCAGGCATATAACAAAACTACAAAACTAAAATGACAACTTGCTTGGTTATGAATGATACACAATACAGATACAAGCCTGCTGTGTGTGAAAAAAAAAAAGCCTTTCCTAGAAAATTTGTAATTTGAGCATTTAACTCAGACACAGTATTTGAGGACATAAAGAGATGTCACCTGGTGTGTTTATAAGACATAAATGTAAATGAGTTCATTCTAGTAACAGGAGAAAAAATAACAACAACTGAGTTACATGAGATTAAGTTTTGCCTCCAAAATTTATAGTCAAGACTCCTGTGCCAAAGCGACACTCAATAATCCACTTTAAAAATTCCTTGAAAAGTAGTGTTGTGACATTCACAATCCAGAAAGAGGAATGGATGTCCACTAATGTTATTACCACTGTATTACAGTCAAGGGTTATTTTCATTACAGCTTAAATCAATCACACCTTACTGGCAGTTCAGATGGGTGGGTGTTGATGATCCTAAGGAAAGAAACCAAACCAAACCAAAGCAAACCAAACAAAAAAAAACCCCAACAACCAAAAAACCCCAATTCCACACATGGCCAGTAGTTGTTCTGCCTATATTCTAAGGATATTTGCCAAAAGTCAAAAAGTTTCTAAAATCATGGAGACCAAATACGTGGGAAAAGAGTGCTATGCTTTTATGAGAGGCTACAAAATTCTCCTATCAGTTTTCCTTTTACTGCAATACAATATACTCAGGCAGGAGAGATTATTTTATAGCATATGTTCTATCATCTTAGACAACAGGCAAAAATTTGCTACTCTAACCAGTTTTCAATTTTGCATAATAGTGAGGCACTATGAAGTTAAAAGCATTAACTCATAACAAATACAAATAAATCTTACAGGTTGCTTTTATTTAATTGTTGGAGTTTTCCTAGTTACAGCTGAGAAGGAAAGAAGATACCCATGATTTTCATCCTCATAAAAACACTCCCTTCTGGCTGGTCAGAAATAAAGCATTTATTAGACACACTCAACATCTAAATTTTACATATTCTAACTCACCTGCTTGGGAAGCCGGAAGAGTGAATTTTTATAAAATATATCTTTAGCCTGACTCCATGTTCCATCGATGATGATCATAACAGATGGTCTAGAAGATATCACATCCTCCAAATTGGTTGCTTCAGCTCCAGGATACAAAATAAGAGTACTGGGACTTCTGCACACAGCTGCTAATTCAGGATACCTTTAATGTACAGAGACACAAAATGACAATAATTATTAAAAGCTTCCATAACAAATACATACTTACATATATTCCAAGTTACCAACATCAACTCATCTTCTCCAAATTTTACCACTTTCTTTTTCCAACAACTCAAAAGTTGTTGGTTCTCTCCCAGCTCTTAAGGGGGAAGGAAAAAACCACCCACAGAAGTAATCAGTGAAAGCTGGATAAAGCAACGTATCAGGATTATTTTCTGATGCTTTATTCATTAGGTCTCTAATGTCTATTTGAGCCAAAGATGTTTTAAACTGATTACCAAAATTCAACTTATGTATTCTAATAAGATTTTTTTCAAGCACTTGGCACAAAAGCACTATAACCATCCCATTTTGAACCTTGTATATATAAAAACCATCAGTAATTCATGGTCCACATCTACAGTACACTTTTGAAAATTTTAACATCTAAATTTATCTTTTTGTTTGTTTAATCACTACTTTACAGCTAACGGTCCCCAAACTTGCTCATTCTCTTCTTCATTCTTGTTGGCTTCTACATTGGTTGGAAGGGACCTCTAGAGATCATCTACACTAACCTCCCTGTGAGAGTCAGATCACCATGAGCAGGTTGCACAGGACAGCATCCAGACAGGTTCTGAATATCTCCAGAGATGGAGATGTCAATATGTCTCTGGGCAGCCTGTTCCAGTACTCTGCTACCCTGGCAGTAAAGTTCCTTCTCACGTTTAGGTGGAACTTCCTATATGCAAGTTTGTGCCCATTGCCTCTTGTCCGGTCACTGGGCACCACTGAAAACTGACTGACCCCATCCTCCTGACACCCAGCCCTCAAGCACCCCTCAGTCTTCTCTAGGCTAAAAAGTTCCAAGTCCCTCAGCTTCTCTTCATAAGATAGATGTTCTAGTCCCCTAATCATCTTCGTAGCCCATTTTTGTACCCTCTCCAGTAGCTCCCTGTCCTTGAACTGGGGAGCCCAGAACTGCACACAATATTCCCAATGTGGCCTCACTGGTGCAGAGTAGAGGGGGCAGAGAACCTCCCTTGACCTACTGGCCACACTTGTCCTGATACACCCCAGGATGCCGCTGCCTTTCTTGGCCATGAGGGTTCATTGCTGGCTCAGGGTTAACCTGTTGTCCACCAGGACTCCCAGGTCTTTTTCCACAGATCTGCTTCCCAGCAGGCCAGCCCCTAACCTGTACTGGTGCCTGGGGTTATTCCTCTCTAGGTGCAGGACCCTACACTTGTTGAATTTCATGAGATTACTCTCTGCCCAGCTCTCCAGCCTGTCCAGATGTCACTGGATGGCAGCACAGCCTTCTGGTGTGTCAGCCACTCCTCCCAGTTTTGTATCATCAGTGAACTTGCTGAGGGTGCACTCTGTCCCTTCATCCAAGTCGTCGATGAATATATTGAACAGGACTGGACCCAGGACTGACCCCTGAGGAACACCACTTGCTACAGACCTCCAACTAGACTGTGCCACTGATCACAACCCTCTGGGCTCTGTCTTTCAACCAATTTGAAGTCCACCCCACTGTCCATTCATCTAATCCACATTTCCTGAGCTTGCCAATGAGGATGCTGTGGGAGACGGTGTTGAAAGCCTTGCTGAAGTCAAGGTAGACATCATCCACTGCTCTCTCTTCATCTATCCGTCCAGTCATACCCTCATAGAAGGCTATCAGGTTCTTCAGACACAACTTCCCATTGGTGAATCTGTGCTGACTACTGCTGATAACCTTCTTTTCCTTCCCATGTTTTGAGATGACCCCCAGAATGAGCTGCTACAACATTTTTTCAGGGATGGAGATGAGGCTGACTGGCCTGTAGTTTCCTAGGTCATCCTTCTTGCCCGTTTTGAAGATTGGAGGGATATTGGCTTTCCTCCAATCTTCATGCATGTCATTTGTTATCATTCAAAGATATTGTTGTACATTTCAAAGATGATAGAGAGTGGCTTAACAATGACTTCTGCGAGCTCCTTCAGCACTCGTGGGTATGTCCCATCAGACCCCATGGACTTGTGGATATCCAGTTTATTGAACTGGTCTCTAACTAGATTTTCCTCAATCAAGAGAACGTCTTCCTTCCCCCAGACTTTCTGTTACCTCCAAAGTCTGGGGCTCCTGAGGGCTGGCCTGAGCAGTAACGACTAAATAAAAGGCGTTCAGTACCTCCACCTTCTGTACATCTTCCTTCACCATGACACCTGCCTCATTCAACAGTGGGCCCACATTTTCCCTCGTTTTCCTTTTGCTATCAATATACTTGAAGAAGCCCTTTCTGTTAACCTTGACATCCCTTGCTAGGTTTAGGTCCAAGCAGGCCTTGGCTTTTCTTGTGTTGTCCCTGCATACCCTGACAGCATTCCTGTAATCTTCCCAAGTGGTCAGTCCCTTCCTCGAAATGTAGACTTCCTTCTCCCACTTCAGCTTTTTCAGAAGTTCTTGGCTCAACCAAGCAGGTCTCCTGCTTCCCTTGCCTGGTTAATTGCTCTTAGGGATACACCGATCCTGAGCTTGGAGGAAGTGATCCTTGAATATCAGCTAGCTCTCATGAGCCCCCTGCCTTTCAGAGCCTTGGCCCATGGGATTTCTCTAAGCAGTTTCATAAAGAGGTCAAAATTAGCCTTTATAAAGTCTATCCTACTTTTTGTTTTGTACCTACTACCCATGATCCTGAACTTTATCTTCTCTCCATCACTACAACCAATGCTGGCCCTACTGTTAATGCCCTCCACCAGTCCCTCTTTGTGAGCACTAAGTCCACTAGCAGGAATAAAAACTGTCTAGCAAGTATTCACTTAATGTACATGGAAATTCCTGAAGTTTTTGAAGGACACGACTGTAAGTTAGTTGGCAAAAATCTATGACAGGCATTGTCTTCTAAGTAGTATTGGAAGCTTCAAAAACCACCTCTTAGTTTACAGAGAAATTCCTAATCCCACTGTGACCTAAGCCCCTAACAGTTTTTTAAGCACCTGCACAACTACTCCAAAAATCAAGTAAGAAACTCCTTTCTTCTTTGAGAAGAATTAAATGGTTAATAACAGAGTTTGAGTTAATCTATACTACAAGTACTTCCAATCTGTGCACTCCATTATCACCCTCTGGGCATATATATGAAAACACAGAATTGAGTGCCTAAGACACTGAGATCTTGAGCGTAAGATCTCATAGGACCATAAGGGAAATATGTGAAATGAAAGAGGAACTGAATTCAGTGTATCAGTATATCTAGAGTGAGTATTCCAATATTTGACCATCTTCATCCTCCAGTCTGATTCCACACTGTCACAGTTCACTACTGTCACCATTATTAACTAAAAAAAGAGTAATGAACTAAGTGTAAATAGAGACAGGACATCTGTAAGGTAAGTCCATGGCAAAAAAGAAGTACATGGAAACTTCTCTGTCTGGTACATTTTTAAACCTTACTTATATTATGGTAATTTAGTATCACTTCAATTTAACCAACAATCATGCAAAAATCAGTCATTATTTTCAGACTTTTTTTGTGAGAACCCAACTCCTCAAAAAGCAAAGTATCCTAATTCAAACTCATTAACATCTCTTAAATGATTAAAAAAAAAATTTAAAACTAACCCAAAACCATGATGATTATGAAGCTCTAGAAGTTCATATTACGACTGCTACAACTGTATTTTTAGTCTGTACAGCATGATTCAGTTGAAAACAAAGGTTTTCAATGCACACTCAGCCACGTATTCCAGTCATTTTAGTTTACAACTGTTTATATGCAAAAGCAAAGGCAGTGGGGTTGGTGAAACAAATTTTTAAGTTTGTCCCACAAATTTAACCTAGGATTTGCGGGTTCATTATGCATACACTGTTATAAGAACTTATAACACTTTACAAACTATTAGGACTCCTGCTATCGTGAAAGAGTTTATGATCCACGGGCACTAAGCACATGCAGAGAGCTATTCAGTACTCTTCCCTTTTGTAGGAACAGAAATATATGCTTCTAGGTTATGGTTCACATTGACAGTCACAGTCCATGTTAGAAGCTTTACTAAAATGTGTGTCTTCCATTCATAAAACAGTCTAATTCTTCCTTCCTTAGAAAAACCATGGAGGATCAAGCTAAACACCAACACTTACTGATTTGCTTGGGTATAGTTTGTATAAATAGACTTTGTAAAAAAATAATTTTATCTATTTCAATACAGATACATCCTGTTAATTCCACTGCACGTTTGCTCAGCCTGGAGAAGAGGAGGCTGAGGGGAGACCTCACAACAGTCTGTGGCTTCCTGATGAGGGGGAACAAAGGGGCAGGTGCCGATCTCCTCTCTTTGGGGACCAGCCATAGAACCTAAGGGAACGTCATGAAGCTGCGACAGGGGAGGTTTAGGTTGGATGTAAGGAAGAGGTTCTTTACTGAGAGGGTGGTCAGGCACTGGAACAGGCTCCCCAGGGAAGGGGTCACAGCACTCAGCTTGGCTGAGTTCAAGAAGCATCTGGACAACACACTCAGTTGCCCACCATGAGCACCATGCTCTGACTCGGCTGGCCCTGTGTGGAGCCAGGAGTTGGACTCGATGAGCCTTACAGGTCCATTCCAACTCAGAAGATTCCATGATTTTGTATTTGTTGATTTAAGGCTTTATTTCCTGTGAGTTTGGTACAATTAGACTCTTTCTACTCATATACTACTATCATTAAGAATTTGTCCCTCAAAACAGTTTTTATGTACGTCCTTCAACTGCATTTATTCAGATCTGTGAAAGAAATGCTTGCTTTGGGTAAACACTGTAATACAGTGTATTTAATCACACACTACTGATGAAATACTGCTATAGGGCAGGACTTTCTCTTCAAGAATCAGATATGCTTAAAGGAAAATTATAGGAAACAATTGTGAAAAATAGCCATTTCACAATAATGCTGTAATAGAGCTGCTGCCTGCTGAGATCTTTCAAAAACCTGGTCCACATCCTACCCTACAACTTTTTTTTCACATAAGCTTTCACTGATATGCTTAAACATACTACAGGATATAAGAAAGAGGGCTAAGAATTAGATTTCATCTCCATAGAGCTGTACTTTTAAAAATGCATATAATCCTACTATAAAAACATATTAAAACAATGTTAATATTGATTTTTTTTCTTTTAGTACCAATAATTTATTCCATTGTTTAAGTACAAGAGTGATTTGAGACAAATAGTATGGCTAATTAAAAATACAAGAGACAATTTCATTAAGGCTGATGTTTGTATTCATGATGACTTATGAAATATTAAATGATATATGCCAGCTTTGAAACTCTCCTCAGAGCCACAGAAGCATCTTGCTGCTCATTCCAGTACTATCCAATAAAATGTATTTCTGCTTTTTATCCCTGTCTAAATTTCCCTTGCTAAACAAGGATGGAGTCAAAATGTCAATACCAGATCTGCTGGCAGTCAAGATTGACTTAAGATGCCGAGACAGACATTTCATGCCACAGAGTAGGTAGCTACACTGGGATGTAGAGAAGCAACTTCTCAGAAAGGCACATCTCTGATTCCAAGTCCTCCAAGTTGCCAAAAGCTGGGAGAGGAATTAGGAAGGTCTCACCAGGCTTGTAGCCACTCTTCTGTGAGCTTTTTGTCCTTTGAGGTGTTTTTTGTTTATTTTAAATTCAAGGTGCTTTTATTTAAGTTATGGAGCACGATTCTGTAGTCCAGCAAGACTTGTATAAATGGGAAAATTAAATTCAACAGAAACATAGAGGTAAGTTAGGGGCAGAAGGCCCCATTAGGATAAAACACAAGGACAAAACTAGGAGCACAAGCGGTGACACCACAATAAGCTAATAAAAGCTACTGAAGGAAGAACTGATTATGATGATGGAAGAATTTCACACAGCAGCTGCCCACATTGAGAAACATGGCTTTCTTGCTTTTCTTGTCATCATATAACATACAGTAGTACACAATGTCATAGCATTTGTGAGATCAAACATGGAAAAATACAACATGCCTGTCATCTAGACACATACCTTTGGCAATGCAGATGCAGAATGAGGGGGGATGTTTGTGCTGGGGGGCAGCAGTTTCTGTAGATGAGGCTGCTAGACCTCATGATTCATGACAAATATTAGCTTATAAAATGTCTCCGAAAATAAGTTTACCTGCTAGTTAGTGACAACCTGGATTCAGGAACAATTCAGCTTTAGAAGGAAGCTCCTCCTTTAATTGTATGTTCTGACCAGCATTTATCAGCATTTCCTGCCATCTTTCAAACCCCACCCTCATCTGCAAATGCTTGCATGTGACTGTGACCCAATACCAGCAGACATGTCAAAGACAGTGTCCAAGCTGGACATGGTAAAGGGGCACAACAATAATCCCAAGAGGGTGAACTGAAAGCTGAAGAGGACGAAGAGCAATGTAGCTGTTGGTCAGGGCTGGAGACTAAATTACATCATATTCCATATCATAGTCCTAGCCCTTTACACAGTACTTTTGTAGAAGCCTTTCTTAGTGTGAAGCACGATCAGCTTCAGAGAATTAATAGGACTTTACTTTTACCTTCCATTTCAGTCAGAACAGACATGCTTATAGCAGACTCTTTGAAGCCACCAAATTTCAAGAGGAGGTTGAGAAGCTGAATCTCTAAACAATTACTTTTCTTCCTAGAGATCTTTCCAAGAATTGACAGGCCTGTGTCCATCAGGGCAAAACAGAGAGATAATGTTGCTACATATGAAACACGAACCTTTTAAATTCCAGTTGGTTTTGGCCTTTCTCAAAGATGTGAAATACAAACTCCAGAATGGCAATGAGAACATACTTCTTAATTTAGATACTGTATTATAGTGTGTTACCAGTCTTGGTAGGCTTTACAACAGAGACTCGCTTGATACTAAGGGTGGTTATATAAGTATAGCCCAAGTCTAAATGTACCATGAAAACAACATAAAAAATAAGCACGTTAATGAAAACCAGAGGGCAAAAGGTGGGGAACCACCACACTGGTCTGCAATTCGGAGGAAAAAATAGTAATAAATATAATTAAGAATACATAAAACTCAAAAATTTGATTTCACAGTTGAGCTTTCAATAGAATAATGTGAACAGTGTCAGCAAACAAGTCAGCTCTTGTGTTACAATATAGGACACCTCAAAAAAATACTCCAGTTAAAATAGTGTCCTTCCTAATAAAATAAGACCACCACACTGGTCTGCAATTCGGAGGAAAATATAGTAATAAATATAATTAAGAATACATAAAACTCAAAAATTTGATTTCACAGTTGAGCTTTCAATAGAATAATGTGAACAGTGTCAGCAAACAAGTCAGCTCTTGTGTTACAATATAGGACACCTCAAAAAAATACTCCAGTTAAAACAGTGTCCTTCCTAATAAAATAAGCAAGCAAACAAAAAGATAAATAAAGGAAAATCCCAAATGTATAGGTGTGAACTAGCTGGGGAAGGTCTACTGACAAGAACAGCAAGAGAGATAAAAGTCTTCACAGAAAAACTGAATAAACCGAGGTTTTAGGTTTTAGAGAAAAGTCCAAAGGGAAACTAAGTTAATAGTCTCCAAAACCACAAGAGGAAGAAAATAAGCTATCCTCCATATCCACAGTGGATAAGACAACAAATAATAAGTATAACTGCAGAAAAAAGCATCAAACTAAACAAAGTGACAAAACCCCATAAGCTTTCTTATGGTAATAATTTACACTCACGTCTTAGAACAGATCTTACCCAAATTCCACAGACTCTCCGGTACATAGTATTAATAACATGCCTATGTGCAGCTGATCTCACTTTTGTAGGGGAGTAACAGAGTATTCTTGAGTATCATTCTATCCCTACTTCTTCAACTATGCTGAAATCTATATATAAATAAATATCAAATACCAACACTGGTCTTTAGTTGATCTTATTCTTAAATGTAATGACTTCAAGTAACGGAACTCTGCTGAAGGAATATCCTCTATACAAACATAATTATGTTTCCAATGTTCTCACACATGTACTTAATAAAATATGGTTTTCCAATGAAAATTCATTCCTAGTGCTGTACATGCTGTATTACTATATATTACTAGCTTTGAGTTTTCATTACCAGTTTACAGACTTTAGAAAATGCTGGAATTCCAAGAAAATGCTAGAATTCCAAGAAAAATCAATTTATATAATTCACAGTTGCTATATTTCACTTCAATCCAGGTAACATTTTTCTTGCAGTAATTAAAAATAAGATCAATCTTACCCATCCTGCCATGACCAACAGGTAATGGAAAGCTCAAAATCCAATTTAAAGATATATTTTAAGGAACAACTACGGTCTTGAATTCTGTAAGAGAAATACTTTCATTACCAGCCTGTCATACAAACCACTGGCAAGCCTTAGCTGTAGTATGCAGCAGGCCTTGCAGGCGTATATAATCCATTGGGGTCAGTTGACCCAGGTTGGAGGCCAGGTGCCCACCAAAGCCACTTTATCACTGCCCTCCTCAGCTGGGCAGGGAAGAGAAAATATAATGAAAGGCTGCTGGGTCGAGGTATAGAACAATGAGAGATCACTCACCAGTTACCATAATAAAAACAGACTAAAAAAAATTAATATAATTTATTACCAATCAAAACAGAGAAATCTAAAACCCCTCCCTCTGGGCCCTCCCTATTTCTCTCCTTCCTCCCCCTAAGAAGCACAGGGCGGGCAGGGAATGGGGCATGGGGTCAGTTCATAGCAAGTTGTCTCTGCTGCTCCTTCCTCCTCAGGGGGAGGATTCCTCACACTCCTCCCCTGCTCTGGCATGGGGACCCTGCCACAGGAAACAGCCCTCCACCAACTTATCCAACATGAGTCAGTCCCACAGGCTGCAGTTCTTCACCAAATGCTCCAGTGTGGGTCCCCCAAAGGGTCACAAGTCCTGCCAGCAAACCTGCTTCAGCATGGGCTACTCTCTCCACAGGGTCCCAGGTCTGAAAGGACCCTGCTCTTGCATGGCTTCCCACAGGGTCACAGCCTCTTTCAGGTGCCTCCATATAGTCCAGTGTGGGGGTCTTCCACCAGCTGCAGGATAGATATTTACTCCACCATGGACTTCACAAAGAATCCATGTAGACTGACAACAATCTCCACCAACAATAACTACTCAGATCTTTCCTTTGTGTCTGAACTGCCTCAAAGCACTTTGTCATAGCTGATTAACATGTTCTCATGATCTTGAGACAAGTAGCATTTTATTATTTCTGGGATGCATGCTCTTCAGTTCTGTAATTTAAACACTATCTTATCTCATTATAATCTAGTTTTTCTATCATAAACATTTTATTGCACATCTATACTGTTTCTCTCAAACTCTCTAAGTGGTTTTAATTCAACAGGGATCTATTAAACTTTGCCAGTATGAAAGGCAAGTGTTTAAATTTTATAAATCCAATGTTGCCATTTAGTAGGAAAAAGTACTAATATTACAGAATAGATGTTCATTTATTATCTGCGAAATACCATCAAGTTAATCGGAACTTCTTGGTTTTTTTCACATCTTTTTACTAATTTACCTTGGTCATAAGCAGGTACCTTTGCTTCCTCAATACTCCCACACTTGGAAGATTTCAGGAGTACTGATCCCTGTAATTCCCATGAGATAATAAAATCAATAAAAATAAAGGCAACAACTCTCTATCGTCTCCACAGTCAGAAATAGTCCGCGTTAGGATCAGGACTGAAGGCTAAGAGATGCACAGCAAGAGAAAAAATTATGTTTTCATATTAGATACTCCAACCTTTTTTAGATGACATTTAGTCTCTGAAACACTTTGGATTTTTTCTTCCTTTCTAAACAGATCAATTATATAAACAGATTATCCTTGGTTGAAAGATCAAATAATGAAAAATATTTTTAAAGTTTGGAAACTTGTAATTTTACAACTAAGTGTTTTACTGTTTACTAGGGAAAAAGTTCATCAAAACAGCTTTTTAAATAACCCTTTCTAATCTATGAAAACCTGTATATAAAATACTGTGTTAGCAAAAACACATAATTACCAATGCTTCCAAATAACATTAATGTTAAAGCATAAACATGTAAATAAAACAGAGGTATGTTTGGTTTTACCAGGACCCTAATAACATGATACCAACTTCCTTATTACTGTCACAACTGGAGCTGGCCTGCAACATTTAATAAGCCAGAATATAAAGGAACGATGAGTGATGAGTTGCTTTTATTGACTCTTACATATTCCAATTTCAATTTGCTTCTCCTTTCTCATGTACTGTGCTTAAATTAAAACAAAAATAGAACACAATCTAGTAATAAAAGGAAAACAACTTCCTGTCTGTAGTATTACAGTACTAATACTATCTCAACATTTAAAAACCTGACTGTTCTAACTAATATGCCAACAATCATATTTGGTAGCATTGGCAGGTTAATTTTGAAAATTAATGCAGTGGCAGCCAAAGATACAGTCTTCTCATGTAAGGAAAAGCAGAGACTTTAACTTGGCAAGATTTTGCTTTGTTAGTTGACCTCAATATTAATTCTCTCAAACATTTAATGGCTTCTTCAATGAAAAGAGTTTATTGCAAACCCCTCCCTCCGTCAAAAAAAAAAACCCAAACAAACCAAAAACCCCTAAAAATCAAACCACAACCCCAGAACAATAGCAACAACAGACTCTTATGCACTAAAACGCAGGTCTTAACATTCTAATGAAGAATACTTTTTTCCTTTACACTGCATTGAGTAAACATCCTCCTCTATAGAGCTCACGCAATGGAAAAAGTAAGTAAACCAATATACCATTTTTTTATAAAGAAAGTGAATATATATTGCAGTAGCAATCATTTGGCTAAGTTATATCCAGCTTCTTTAAGCAATTAACTGCAGAGAAACCTCAACAGCAGTACCTAGATGCCATAATCATAGGCTAAACTGCAAACTGCTTCTTTCCTGCGTAACAAATACACCCAGACTAAGAAGTCTAATCATCCCTCAAGCAGCATGTAGGACTCATACAAAAAGGCAGACAGAGAAACTGCAATAACTCTAATAGACCTTTATTTCCTGAGTTTTAAAATGCATTTTGTGTAACAAAAACTAGTCACCAACTAACATCAATATTTCTAAACATTTTAAAACCTTAATTTCAATAACAAGATTCCTTTCCTCCTCTGGTAAGTCTGTAAAACTTGCTTTCTGTAATATTTGTATTACATTATCTGTATCTTGTTTACTGCAATTTGAGACATTAATCACATAAAATCTAAACTGCAGTACTTAATCAAAACTATTGTTTTAGAGAGAAATGGGATAAATTGAAATAGGAGATAGGAAAATTATGAAGAATTTTCAAAGTGTCACCACCAGAGACAAAAATAATCTTCCACTCCTTTTAGTAGAGAAAAAATTCTCCAAATATGCTCTAAGACAAATCAGGAGGAGGGGAAGGGAGGGAATTTCTAAAGCTATTCTGGAATTTCCAGAATAGTAGGAAAAGGTCATACCATACTTTTATTAAACAAGATATTAAACAAGACTGCCCCAGCAGAGAGCCCTGGGGAGCACCAGTTGTGACCGGCTGCCAACTGGATTTAACTCTGTTCACCACAATTCTATGTGCTCAGCTGTCCAGCCATTTTTTTACCCAGCAAAGAGTTCTGGGGCCAGTCCTCTTTATCAATGAACTGGACAAGGGGATGGAGTGCTCCCTCCTTAAGTTTGCAGATGACACCAAATTTGGTGGGAGTGTTGATCTGCTGGAGCTTAAGATGGATCTACAGTCTGGATCAATGGGCCAAGGTCAATTAAAGTTTCCAAGGCCATGGACCAGGTCCAGCACTTGGGTCACAACAACTCAATGCAACGCTACAGGCTTGGGGAAGAGTGGCTGGAAAAGTGGCTGGAAAGCTGTTTGGCAGAAAAGGACCTAGAGGTGCTGGTAGACAACTGGCTGAACATAAGCTATCATTGTGCTCAGGTGGTCAAGAAGGTCAACAGCATCCTGGCCTGTATCAAAAACAGTGCAGCCAAAAGGATGAGGGAAGGGATCATCCTCTTGTACCCACTGAGGAGGCTGTACCTTGAGTACTGTGTTCTGTTTTGGGCCCCTCACTACAAGAAAGACATTGAGGTGCTGGAGCATGTCTAGAGAATAGTAACTGAGCTGGTGAAGGGTCTAGGGAACAACTCTTATGAGGAGTGACTGAGTGAACTGAGCTTGTTTAGCCTGGAAAAAAAGAGGCTGAGGAGAGGCCTTATTGCTCTCTACAGCTACCTGAAAGGAGATTTTAGACAGGTGGGTGTTGGCCTCTTCTCCCAAGTAACAAGCGACAGAACAAGATGAAAAGGCATCAAGTTGCAGGAGGGGAGGTTTAGATCAGATATTAGAAAACATTTCTCACTGGAAGAGTGGTCAAGCATTGGAACAGGCTGCCCAGGAAAATGGTGGAGTGACCATTCCTCAAAATGTTCAAAACTAGTGCAGATGTGGCACTCCAGGACATAATTCAGTGGGCATGGTGGTGGTGGGTTGATAGTTGGACTTTATGATCTTAGAGGTCTTTTCCAACCTTAATGATTCTATCATTTAATTCTACCTCAAGGTATAACAAGAAAACTAAGTATGGAGTTGTACAGAGAAAAGACTTCAGAACAAAATTTCCAAATACAGCAAAAATATCCAAGAAAATTGGAAAATGAAGCCCAGGAAATGAAGCATATATTTGAAATGGTAGCAAAAATTAATATATCTAGACATGCCATATTTCTTCAAAATACATTATATCCAGTACTATTTCTCTTAAAATGTTGTGAGTTTTGCTTCAGGAAAGTAATGCACCTGTTTCTCATCTGTAACTTGGGCTAATGGAATTAATTTCACTATTAACATGAAGTATTCACAATTAATGATTTCCAAGTAAAACTAAGAGAATAAATTACCGATGTGAGAAAACTTGTGCTTAATACTCAATGTGAAAGAAGGAAAAAAAAAAAAAACCAGTTCAAATTTTGGCACTAATTTACAAAGTTGTTGCTGAGATAGGCTCAGAGGCATCGTCCCGCTAAGGCAAATCCAGACCACTACTCTTATACAGCTGGTGAACTGCAGTTGCTGGTCATGACATTCACTTGCACAGTATTCACAGAATCACAGAATCACAGAATAACAAGGTTGGAAAAGACCTTTAAGATCATCGAGTCCAACCATTCGCATCCTAAACTAAACCATATCCCTAAGTACTTCATCTACCCTTTTTTTGAACACATCCAGGGAAGGTGACTCAACCACCTCCCTGGGCAGCCTGTTCCAGGCCCTGACAACTCTTTCAGTAAAAAATTTTTTCCTAACATCCAATCTAAACCTGCCCTGGCACAGCTTCATGCCATTCCCCCTTGTCCTATCACCTGTCACCTGGCTGAAGAGACCATCACCTACCTCCCTATAACCTACCTTCAGGTAATTGTAGGCGGTGATAAGGTCTCCCCTCAGCCTCCTCTTCTCCAGGCTAAACAGCCCCACTCCCTCAGCCGCTCCTCATAGGATTTGCCCTCCAGCCCCTTCACCAGCCTGGTTGCCCTTCTCTGGACTCGCTCCAGGACCTCCATGTCCTTCTTATGGTGAGGAGCCCAGAACTGGACACAGTACTCGAGGTGTGGCCTCACCAATGCCAAGTACAGGGGCACAATCACCTCCCTAGACCTACTGGCCACACTGGTTTTGATATAAGCCAAGATGCCATTGGCCTTCTTGGCCGCCTGAGCACACTGCTGGCTCATATTCAGCCTGCAGTCAACCAACACCCCCAGGTCCTTCTCTGCCTGAACAGCTCTCCAGCCAGTCTCCCCCAAGCCTGTAGCGCTGCATGGGGTTATTATGTCCCATGTGCAGCACTCTACACTTGGCCTTGTTAAACTTCATCCCATTGGACTCAGCCCATCGGTCCAGTCTGTTCAGATCCCCCTGAAGAGCCTCCCTACTCTCAGGCAGATCAACACTTCCTCCTAGTTTAGTGTCATCTGCAAACTTAGTGAGGGAGCATTCAATCCCTTCATCGAGATCATGCACAAAGCAAAAGAATGCATTTGAAAACAAAAAGCATGCATATCAAATCTTTCTCTTCTACTACTGTGAAGCACAATGTTTAAGAGCAGAAACAGCATAAAGATTATATGCTGTGTTGGGTTCATGTGACAAGTTTTGGTAGAGAGGGAGTGTAGAGAACACTGGTGTGTTCATACACTGAAGGGAGCTGCAACCTGTGAAAAAGACCCATTCTGGAGCAGAGGTAGAGAGTGAGGAGGAAGTAAAGAGTTTTTAATTATTTGGTAAGTGGTAAGACCTGATTACTTGATATTTGATACAGTAAAAATATTTCTATTTGTGAATAAGTACTAGGAAAGTGCCATACATACAGTATATAATTACCACAAAGAGCTATACAAAATTAATAGAAATAAGTTGCATTTTATTATTTCAAAATTAGTTGAAGTTAAAAATTTTCCCAAGTGTCCCAATTAATGTCTAATCTAAACTACTTAACTGTATAGAGCTGGCAATTATACTGTACAGAATGTACTAGCCAATCATGTAGCTTGATTTCAGACAGCAATGCAAACAAAATTGTAGTTGACTCCTCACTGTCCTAAATAGGAGGGTGGTGGATGCAGAGATATTTGCATCTGTTTTCCTTCTAGTGATCACTCATTAGAGTATATAATTTTATCATGATGCATTCAAACTGTCATGTTTTGACTGACAGTATTAAACTTAGTCTTATCCTGATAACTAAGTTCAAATTTATGCAGATGATCATCAGTTAGTTAAGACTGTAAGTGAACTACAGAAGTGTGAATATCAGCAAAGAGGGAAACTTTGAGAGTAAGATTACCTTTTCAGAAAGGAAGGGGAAAAAAAAAATCAAGGAAAAAAACCCCACAAAACCACCTCTCCCAAACTGTCACAGATTCACAGAATGCTAGCTGGAAGGTATAAAATAAAGCTTGACAGCAATGAAGTTATAGTGACAAGGCTGTTTACAGAACTATGACATCAAATTAAAATAACACCATTTTTTGATGTCAAAATTTAGATACAGTTGATACCTCTGTCAATATATGCCAGAAATTCCCATTGAGTGAAACAAATAGTATCATTATTCAAAAACAATTGCCTAGAAAAAGTTTACTTGTAGCCTAAAAAGAAAAGTTGAGCTTGTTCAGCCTGGAGAAGAGAAGTTCCTGGATGACCTAATTATGGCCTAAAAATACTTAAAGGGGTCCTGCAGGAAAGTGGGAGAGAGACTGTTTACCAGTGAGTGCAGCGACAGGACAAGGGGTAATGGCTTCAAGCTGTAAGAGGGCAGGATTAGGTTAGACATCAGGAAGAGATTCTTTACTCTGAGGGTGGTGAGGCACTGGCACAGGTTGCCCAGAGGTTATAGAAGCCCCATCCCGGGAGGCATTTAAGGTCAGGTTCGATGGGGTTTTGGGTAACCTGGTCAAGTGAGGGTTTCCCTGCCTATGGCAGGGGGTTGGAACTAGATGATCTCTGAGGTCCTTTCCAGCCCACACCATTCTGTGATTCTATGATAACATGAGTTCCATTAAGTTATATTTTATTCATGAACATGAAATACAGTTGTTTTTCCCCTAATATTTCCAGGGTGAATAGCAAACCTACTGCCCAAAGAACGTACTGCAATTGTTAGTTAGATTGCTATGAACAATTATAGGAAACGATAACAGCACTTATTTTTCACCCACCCATTCCCCTTTTTTGAAGTATAATTTCTTTATAAAATTAGTATCTTAACAGAGATCCTTAAAAATGTAAATGCTCCTGTAGCTGCTGTTTCAGAAAACCATACTGCAAACTATACATCCAGCTATATAAACTACACTTTAACTCTGTATAAAGGAGAGAATAATTACCTACACAAATTGAGACAACACGTCCTAGCTACTCCTTTGTCCTCACACGCATATCTTAATTTTTTAATTGCCCTTGCTCACTATATCACACGTACTAACAAAAACATTCCATTTTCTGTGCAAGGCTTGAAATTTAGGTCATGTAAAGGAAACTTACTGTTGAAAATATTTCACTGCAAATACTTTTGTATTTTATCTTCCTTTTCAGTGTGCCAATATCTTGACTGAATGGGCATTTTGGTTCCCCTTTATCACCTTAAACATCGCTACCATGCAACTTTCATAATCCACTCGGAGTTTAGTAACCTTTATTTCCTGGAGTACTCTCAGTGCAAATGCAACACACAGGAAACAGGCTCTGACAAAAGGGGTTGCATACACTTAAACTTACTGTTGACAATGCTCAAAGTCAGAACTTCGGAGAAAGCAGTGGCGTTCCTCAGAGGTCAGTATCAGGACCGGCACTGTTTAACAACTTTGTCCAGAGAGTCCTTGAGAGGTAGGCTTGAGAGGTAGGCCCGTGCAAACCTCATGGAGTTCAACAAGGCTGAGTGCAAAGCTAATTTCAGTGAAAGTCCTGCACAGGAATTGGGGCAAACCCAGGCTCAACTACAGACTGGGAAGAGACTGGATTGAGAGCAGCCCTGAGGAGAAGGACTTGGGGGTGCTGGTGTATGGGAAACTCAGTACAAGCCAGCAACAAAGACTCATAGCCCAGAAAGGCAACAGTATCCTGGGAGGCATCAAAAAAAGTATGGCCAGTGAATCAAGGGAAGTGATTCTCTCCCTCTACTCTGTTCTGGTGAAACCCCACCTGGAGTACTGCATCCAGCTCTGGGGGTCCCAGTACTCACAGACTTGGAGTGAGTCCAGAAGAGGGCCATGAAAATTATGAGAGGGCTGGAGCACCTCTCCTGTGAAGACAGGCTGAGAGAGTTGGGCTTATTCAGCCTGGAGAAGAGAAGGCTCTGGGGAGACCCAATTGCAGCCTTCCAGTACCTGAAGGGACCTACAGGAAAGACAGAGAGGGTCTCTTTATCAGGGAGTGTAGTGATAGGGCAAAGGGCAATGGCTTTAACCTAAAAGAGGGTAGATTCAGATTAGATATTAGGAAGAAATTCTTCCCTGTGAGGGTGGTGAGTCCCTGGCACAGGTTGCTGAGAGAAGCTGTGGCTGTCCCCCTCACCGTCAGTGTTCAAGGCCAGTTTGGATTAGGCTTTGGGCAATCTGGTCTTGTGGAGGGTGTCCCGGCCCACAGGAGGGGGTTGGAACTGATGATCTTTGTGGTATCTTCCAACTCAAACCATTGTACGATTTGCAATCTAGATGAAACAATTAATGCATGTCAGCCCTCTCTTAAAAAGTATTTAACAAAATGTTCAGTGAAGTATTTTTCACGTGCCATTGTTTGACTACAATTCATCATGTTCTATGTAAAAGCACAAACTTAGCTGGAATAAAAAGAGGACAAACAGGACAGATATTCAGTGTTCCCACGCCAACGTTACCATGACCAATTTTGATTCAGGCAATGTCTGTTTCTGTGTATGTAATGACATACTAATGTGCTTCAAGAGCCTCGTACATGTGATATACTAAAACTACTGTCAGCTACATTAGCATAACAAATATACACATGCTACTACAACTGCAGATTGAAGTTGCAGGTACGAACTCTAATACACTGATTTACATTACACAAGCACTGAAAACTCTCACTTTTCGAGACCAGATATCAATTCACTGAGGAAATGTAAAAACAAAACAAAAGTATCTAGTTCCTAACAAGTAATTAACAAACTAGACATAAAACAGATTAAGGAATAAGAAATCTACAATAAGAATAATGGGAAGCACACACTTTAAGCATTTGTAGTATTCTGGGAGCCTGATGTGATTCTGCGTGTGCATATTAAAATTTATTGCAAATTGAATTTTTCATACATATCAAGCAGAGACTAATTATCTCTACAAGCGTTTTCAAGACAGTAAGTCAAGCGTAAAAAGATATACGGAACAAATTCAACAAAATATTAAAAAGAAATAAGGAAATAGTAACATATAACAATAGTAACTCCTGTTGAGTAACAGGAGGTAAAAATAGACATTTCAAGAGCCAGTGGGAAGACAGGACACGAGGCAAAGAAAAGCTCTGAAAATGACATATATACTTTCAGTCTGACAACAAGAGATAACATCCTGACTTGTCAACCAGGACAAAGCAGTTCAATAAGCTGAGAAAACAGTTACTCAGTAGGACTTTGGATGGACCTTCATCGGAAAACTGTTATGTTTATCAATGCCAAAGAAAAGCTTCCTATAATACTTGAAACAGATGAAAGCCAAGACAGGCTTGTAAGCTCAAGCTTAACAGTCAGCAGAACATACCAGAGAAATAGGATCTCTCCTTCTATTCCAAAAGACCACAGACTTGCAAGTTTTCACCATTTGGGCAAGATATGTCATCTGTCTGTAGATGATCAGTAAAAAACGAACGCAGAAAAAAGTAGGCCTCTATGAGGCCTGAACCAGAGAAGAACAGCAGAGAAGAACCAGGCCCTGAACCAAAGAACAGCACCGCGAAGCCAAAATGATGATATAGGGACAGACACTAAACAACATGAGAATACAAAAACACAGAAGATATTCCAAGATTAAAACAAAGTTTTGAAAGATGGGTAATAGAGGAGATGAGACAAGGCCAAGAGAAAACAGAAAAGTGTCACTAGATGAAATACCCAAGCTAGAAAAAAGGAAAGAATGAGAAAAATATTGTCTTTTCCCAGTGCAGAGCAGAATGAAGGAAACCCCACAAGGCAAGAACAAAACCCACACTACTATGTTCTGTCAATATTATTCTAGAAAAATTATCAGTTCTGAGGATACAGCTGGAGGAAGATCTGCATTTTTCAAGAAATTAAGCCTTGATGGTGGCAGTGTTAGTTGCAAAATACAATGAGAAATTTAATTTGCTTTAATTTAATTTAGAATTGCTTTGTTGCAAAGATAGCAGAACTGAAGGACAGAATAAGGTGAGTACAGAAAGTATGTTCTGTCATGGACAGGAAGGTAGCCATACCAGTGGAGAACAGGAAGCAGACGCTTCAGGGCTGATAATCTCAGCGATAAACACTGATAAACTGGAAACCATCTGACAACTGAGTAAAAGCAGAAAGGAGGAAGCTGCTGGAATTTACTCTGAGGGAGGAGGGAGTATTTAGAAATCTAAGAGAACATCATGTTTGAAGTATTACATATACTTTTGATAAGCAAAAGCAATTAACCAGAGACACTGATATAGTAAAAATAGGGTTTAATCAAGAACTATGAATCAGAAGTTATCCTAACTAATGCTAGAGAATTTGAGATACCATCATCTAAGGAAGATCTAGAGATCTTAGGCACTAAAGGCTTGAATAGTGAGAGCTAATGAAAATAAGAAGGGATTTTTAAAATAATCAGATGAAATAGTAGTCTAAGAGGGGGAAAATTAGGAAATACTATCTGGATTTGTGTTGTTAGAAGACTTAAGCAAGGAATGGAAAGAAGACCAAAGACATTTGTGATTTCTAATATGTGAACATACCAAAACAGAGAGGGAAAAAGGAAAGAAAATTATGCAAAAATTACACATATCTGAATACTGACAGGAAGAAAAGGAGCAATATAAATGGCATCTGCTGTCGGTACAAAAAATGCTAAAAAAAAGACATGAAGCAAAAAGCAACTACAAACATTAGAAAAGTAGTGTTTCTAAGTGAAAGAGGAAGAAAATAAAATTGATACAATGATAAAATAAGTATATAAATACTTCCCTATTGTTCCTAATGAAGGCATTAATGTTACACACATAACAATTACTACAAAGTTAAAAATCCCTTTGTTTCACAAATACAGGACAAAAATATTCTTAGATACCAATATAAACTAACTTTCACATTCTTCTTTCTAGAGAGTTCAAAAACCTAAGGTACAGGCTGTTAAAAGAGTCTCTAGTCAAATTTATTGGTAAAACATATTTTGTCAAGGTCATAATCACTCTAAATACCACTGGGTTTTGCAGCATCAACACCAAAAAAACAGCTTTATAACAGTAATAAATAGAAATAACTGATACTACTGCCAATTTAGAAATTAACTAATGTCCTACCACAATGTTTTGGTGGGTCTAGCTAATCCTTACTACCAAGGTTTCAGTGTCCTCTACATGATAACGTGATCACTTCAAGAAGTCAGAATCAAAAACTCCAGTTACCACAGAATCGGTCTGATCTGGTTCAAGTAAGGAAGTTTGCTTTGCATAAGACTTTAAAATTTCAACACAAGTGATTTGACCCTGTGCTTGCTCGTGCTGTCCTTCTAGCTGATGTCTAAAAGATGCCTATATTTAGCAGTCTCAACACCTGTATTAAGAAGGTATATCAGACACACAAGTAAGTGTCTTACACTTATACATATAATTCAACCTCCAACCTGGCAGTGAAGCTAACCCTACCCTTCCACACTCCTGCCTGCCATACCATTAGGCATTTGTGCTAGGAAAAATGAAGAAAAATAACCTACACAGAACAACAAGCTTATTTTTCTCTTGAAGACAGTTGCATTGAAGACTGAAAGAGCTACCCTGCTCAGATGGCATGTTTGTTCTCACCTGAAAGCAGACCTCTTACGACAGCTACAGATTAAGAACTGCCAGCTTGCTGAGCTTTAATTTTTTTTTTTCACTTGTGACAATTACTTATGCTTCCAAAGGCTACCTTGAAGTGTAAGAAGTTATCAGAGCTGTTACCAAGGGCTGCTGGGTCTTGTGGTAATGTAGGTATGCCCACTACCATTCTATTTTGATAATTTATAAATGTATGGGCAACCATCAAGGACATCACTTTCCCAGGTCTACTGCATGGTACGGCATCTACGTGTATGCAGAAGTACATGTGCACCACATTACCCCTCCATCAGTAGGCACCGTTAACCTGCAAGATCAGCATGAGCATAGATTTAGATTTACACTGTTTCTATTTCATTCCAATCTTTGCACTTCCTATCTGGGCACCCTGGAAAGTGCAAAAGTCATAAATAGAATCAGAATCTCCTGAGTTGGAAGGGACCCATAAGGATCATGGAGTCCAACTCCTGGCTCCACACAGGGCCAGCCAAGTCAGAGCATGGGACTGAGTGCATCATCCAGATGCTTCCTGAATTCAGTCAAGCTGTGACCCCTTCCCTAGGGAACCTGTTCCAGTGCTCCAGTAAAGAACTTAATATCCAACTTATATCTACCCTTTTCTAGTTTCAAACTATTACCTCTAGTATCACACAACTTTAAAAATAACAAAACTATGTCCTCAATGTGCTTCAAAACAATCATATTTATAAAATTTCTAAGCAAGCACTCCTTGCTAATTTTTTTTCTTCAAAGTAACAAAGACAGAATTCCTCTCTGGTCATGGGTCAAGGTTGATCAAGTTGCTTGTACAGAAGCTCCCAAATTGCTTACAATGTGTCTTTTAAGAAAACAAAAGAAAACAACAACAACAACAAAAAAACCAAACCACGCAAAAACCAAAGTAAACCACCTGTTTGGTTTAATATGCCATGTTATGAGCTTTAAAAATCCTATTAGCAAAGATCTTCACCTGTCCAATACAGCTGTCCTTATTGACAGTAAACAGTGAGATGGTTCTACCTCATCTACAGATGGTTTTCCTAGAAAATACTACTGCAGAGAAGGAATTTAAGTCACCTCAGGTGATTAATGTGAGCTCTATGAACACATCTACCCAGCTTACAGCATGAAAGAATGCTACAAGTCCAAAAAAACACTGATATTAAAGTACCGAATACTAGTTACAAATAAGAAATATAGATTAAAATATTGTTAGAATGCATGTATAGCTAAGAAAAAAGTTATATACAAATAACACTTTGAAAGGTGAAAAATTAACATTGCCCACCTTCTCACCATTCCCAAGAAGGTAGGAATGAACTCCATGATGGAACACTCCTGGTTTCTCCAGTCTCATTCACAGAACAAAGCAGGCATACTGCAGATAGAATGAAGCCATAACTACTACCTAAGTACTTTTAGCCCTTACTTCAAGTAAGTAATTGAAGGCTTACTTCAATTTCTTCCACTGCCTCCAGTATGGTTTTATGGCAAAAAAACCCTTAGAGGAACTAGGTAACTATGAATCTGCTTAAACTATTTTTGAGGTTGAGAGTTCCATAACTGCTTTTGAACTAAAGAGGAGCCTTTAGGTTAGAGAAGTATTTCCAGATTCAAACTTGATGAAGTTTTAATACTGTAATCATCACTTGTAAAAAAATTCTAAAGAGACTTACTAGAAGCAGACTCTATTGATAATGTTCCACCCTGTGCACATCAGCATGAAGAGTTGCTTCATTTTCAGGTTTAATGGGAAGACAGTACATTTTCCCTGTAGTCTGGAACTTCTCAGATAATTATTATATTTATTATCACAGAAGACTAATAGAAAAGCTATGTATTTCTAATGTGCTCTGGCTACTATAGAGGCAGTACAAAAGTGTGGGAGCACCATTCTGAATCACCTTCTGACTTTTTTATTCACTGAACTCTAAAAAAAGTTTCCTCCACAGATTAAATTCAATTTTAGAATTAATTTCTGTCATCAGTATTCATGATTTTTATTTGCTTTTATTGAAAATGTATGTGGTAAAATTTCATTGACATTTGTGCCAAGAACTGGTTTCTAAGACTTTTAGCTTCATCTAATGAAGATTAAAGACATTATGTGGGAGACCAGTATCATCCAAGGTCTTGGAATAATAAAAAAATTCCAAAAAAACTCTGAAAGCTATACTAATTAATTTTAAGAGAAAAGGATTTGAAAAAATATATTCTCTAAGAGTTTTTCACTACTGGACTCCCTTCTCAAATACAATCTCCAACACTTAAGTAAAAAATATTACTTAAATTTCAGTAACAGCAAAGCAAATACAAAAAGAACCATAGAGAATAACAAGACAAACCTAATGACAGGTAAGAACAGAACTGCAAAAAGCTAAGAGTTGCAGAATAACCTCTTGAACTTTCCAAGAGCAAAAAACCAAGACAGTAAAAGCTAGAATCCAGAGGAAGACATACCAAGTATTCCTGATTAGTATACATATTTCTCTTTGCTGGAAATCAGAAGCTTGTATCAGGAGTGACTGTACACATTCAAAATAAAAGTTGACTATTAACAGACACTGAGGACAGTAACTCCACAATTTACAGAGGACAGAAAATGCATAGGCAGTCCCACTCACCTGTCTTCACTAAAACGTCGACCAATCAAAATTTTACATTTTTCTGGAGGGAGACAAGCTGCTAGCAAAGGTACTGTCCTTAACACTCGACTTTCCTGTGAAAAAGAAAAGTTGATTTTGAACAAAAGGAGGCTTTCTATGAATTGTTAATGTCTGCATTTACTTTAAAGTTCCTTTGACTATAGACAGAAGAAAAAAGTCTAACCAGGCAATATAAAATAAAGATCTACAACAAAAAATACCCAGGTCTGATGCATTCAAACTGATCATCTGCGTAAGTTTGAACATGGTTATGAGGATGAAAAACTATGATGACACTTCACAGACTAATAAACAGGAGACAAAAAAACCAGCATTAGCATTAATGTAACAGGTTGGGAAGCTACTGTCTTTATATCGTAAAATGAGGAGAGGGCTTAATTTCCACAAACAGGTGCTAAAAGTAAAAATCACAGGACGTGGTCTATCAGAGCAGACAGTCTGAAATATAAACATCTCCACTCTGCTGTCACTTACAGTACACAGGGCAACAGCACCAACACTGCTAAGTACTCCATCTCACACCATTCAGGCTGTGTTGACCAGGAATCTGCCTACGTCTTTCTGCCATGGATGAGAAAGGTGACTTCCATAATGGGGTAGGGAGCAGGGGCTCTTCAGATCTCAAAGAACATTAAAGAGACCCATGTTGGAGCAGAACTTCAGACAATGAAGAAAGAGGGAAGTACTGCCAGCTGAAGTAAACCATCTACTTATCAAAGACAGAAACTTATTTCTGTCCTTTAACACACCTGGGAACACATTAGTTTTTTATCTAGACAAGAAGTATTGCAAACTGAGCTTGAATATTTAGGATGTCAATTTTTGTTTTCTCATCAAGGAAGGGAGAGCACAGGTTTATCTTTCATTTAATGAAGACAGCAAGCTAACACCAAAACCTGAATGAAAGTTTCAGTTTATTTATCACAAGAGGAACAAAGGAAGGTTATTAGCTGAGTCTAGCAGGAGGCAAGACACTAGGGGTCAGGTGAGGATTATGAAGCCCCTAAACCTAGTAAGAAATTAGTTCTTACACTATTCTCAGCCTGAGCATCTCATGATTCAGACAATGAAAATCCAAAGATCAGTCCCTAAACCACAGGACTAATTAATGAAAAGCCGAGGGGGGGGAGTTGGTCTGTCTTTTGATTTGTGAACTGTATATCAACAATTCAGTATTTGTGAACACAAGGGCTTGATTAGCTCTCTCACTTCTCTCTGGGTGGCTGTTACCTTCCACAGGTATCATTGTGAAGCTGCCTGCAGCTTACACATTGTCTTGCTACCAAATTGCTGTTAAATAAGTTTTGTGAAGAATGCTATCACTGCTGCCTAAAACCTTTATTAATTCTGCTTTTTCTGATCCATACCTACTGATCTTCTATAAATAAAACATCATGGAGTTGAAGGAATAAGTTGTCTTGCTACCTCCACCACCACTTTGCACGACAGCAGCAGCATGATGCCTCCTAGGGATAGATGAAGATCAAAGTATCTGGATAGTGAAGTGCTAGTAAGAGGGGGGAGAAAGATCCTTCAAACCACCATTGATTTCTTCTATCTCAGTGAAGCAGAATAAACCATCAATGGTGGTACAGTATTATTTGTTTTTTATTTCATCCTAATTAAATAACACTCCAATTCATTAGCCAGAAGACTCCCTTCTTCATAAGAATGTAAGAAGCAGCAATAAAGGAACTGGAAGAAAATCAGTTATTTGTCTGTGATAAGCAAAACCAAAAGAGCTATCATCAGTCAAGGGAAAGTCATTCAACTGTTCCCTCCAATGTCGTATCATTACTTCAGAATTACCTTTCATATCAAATAAATACATTCTCCTAGTACAGGGAAAATGGAACTTTCCAATCTAAAAAACAATCCATGTTTACAGGAAGATAATACATTAAAGTCAAAGCTGGAAGGAATTGTCTAAGAACAGAAGCTTAAGAACAGCTAAGTCAAACTAACATTTAAAAAGGTTTCACTTGCTTATAATTTTCTTCATTAAAACCATTTGCATTGACTTGTTATCATATCAGCTATTTTCCATTTACTGGTTTGAAAGAGAGCAGTTATTCTCTCCTTTGTTCTTCTTAGTGTTCTAATAGTGATTTGCAACTCTTTTTATTCATTATTTGACCACTAAAGTACATAAACAGAAATAGGGTCAGAGGGCTTATGTAGTGAGTTGACCTTGGATGGCCTCCAGGTGCCTACAAGCCACTCTATCACTCCCCATCCTCAGCAGGAAGGATGAAAAGAAGATGAAAATGAACTTGTGGGTTGAGATAAGGCAGTTTCATAAAGAAAAGGAAAGGCCATGTGTGGAAGCAAAGAAAACCAAAACGATTTGATTTTCTACTTCATATCAGCACGTGATGTTCAGCCACTTCCTGGGAAATAGGATCTCAGCACACGTAGTGGTTGCTCCAGAAAGGAAACACCTTAATAACAAATGCCACTTCCCAGCTTTTGTTGTGTCATATGTTAATGGAATATCCCTTTGGTCAGCTTCGGTCAGCACAGGGGGACAGGGAATGGGGGCTGAGACCAGTTCATCACACGTTGTCACTGCTGCTCCTTCTCTCTAAAGGGGAGGACTCCTCACACTCCTTCCCTGCTCCAGCATGGGCTCCCTACCATGGGGCAGTCGTCCGTTAAATACTCTAATGTGAGTCCATTCTTCATGAGCTGCTCTAGTGTGGGTCTTTTCCAGGGGGAAAGATCTTCAGGAACAGAATGCTACAGTGCAGGGTACATGCCACAGGGTCACAAGGCCTGCCAGCAGAGCTATAGCCTGGGCTCCACTCTCCATGGGGCCACAGGTCCTGCTAGAACCTTCCCACAGGGTCACAGCCTCGGTTCTCCACAGCTTGCAGGTGGATGTCTGCTCTACCATCATCCTCCTTGGGCTGCTGTGGCACAGTTTGCCTCACCAAGGTCTCCTCCAGGGGCTGCAGGGGAATCTCTGCTCGGGAGCCTGGAGCACCTCCTCCCCCTCCTTTTGCACCAACGTTGGTGTCTGCAGGACTGTTCCTCTCACATATGCTCACTCCTCTCTCTGGCTACAAATGCTGCTGCTAGTTTGCCTTTTTTTTTACTTCTTTGTGTTATCCTAGAGGTGCCACAATCACTGCTGATGGGCTCAGCCTTGGCCAGCAGTTGGTCCATCTTGGAGTTTGCTGGCATTGGCTCGGTCAGACATGGGGGAAGTTTCTAGCAGCTTATTGCAGAAACCACCCTGTAGCTCCCCTGCTGTCAAAGCCTTGTCAAGCAAAAAAGAGTTTTCTTCTTAGATTCTTAATACTGAAAACTCCTACACTTACCAAAAGAAGGCAGGGAAGCAGAACAATCTAAATAGATAAACTCTTTGCTATGCTTTGAGGGCTCTGTCCCAAGTTACACCTATCACTCAGGTTTTGAAAAGTACATAATGGCCTATGTTCTGCTGGAGATCACTCGAGGGTGATAAACAGCAAAGTTAAGTCAACTGTTTACAGGGGATTGTACACCCAACTACGTCACCAACCTACAGCACAGGTAGGTCAGATATGCCTCTGCTATTCTCAGTCAAAAGCATCATCTGTGAACATTTAAGACAAACATTTTCAAAGATATTCTTAGCTTCCCACCATTGTTTAGCTTATTAGAGATAAATCCAAGTGCTCTCATATAGTCAGCTAGTTGAATTTTTCCTCTCAGATGGACTGTCTTCAAATACAGTGGTCTTCCAATACTACTTTGTTGTGTGATTTCCATTGCACAACATGTACTAATGTAAATCTTCCATTCCTGTCCTGGTTTTTGGCTAGGATAGAGTTAATCTTCACAAGAAGCTTGTTGGAGACACAGCCAGGAGGGATCATCCAAACTAGCCAAAGGGGTATTCCATACTGTATACTCAGAACAAAGAGGGGCTAATAGAGGAAGAGTAGCTGCTCCAGGATAGCAGTGTTTGAGTTGCTGGGTTGTTAACAAATTGCTTTGTGTTATCACTCATGCATATTCTGACCCAATTTATTGCTCTCTCCTCCTCCCTGGTGCTGTCCCAGCAAACTGTCTTTATTCCAAACTGTGAGGTTTGCCTCTGTCTTTCCATTCTCCTCCCCATTCCACCAGGGATTGGAGGGGTGAGTGAGCTACCAAGTGGCTGCACAGAGCTCAGCTGCTGGCTGGGGCTGTACCACAACAGTCCCATTGTAACAGACAGTTCTTGTGAATGCTGATTAATAAAAAGTGTAGGTAGTCTTTCAGAAGGACACAGGAGTAGTGTAGAAAACCTAAAAACAATCTACAAACTTTTTCCAATATCTTCCACCAGGAATAAGAAATTCAACACAATTCAAATGCCAGTTCAAAGTTCTCTGGCACATTTTTAAACCTCTTTTTTCCAGCAAGCGACTTAAGCATATACTTAAGTACTTTTGAAATAAGAAGTAACACAGAACAGTACTACAAGTATTCAATTAAAAACCACAGTTTTCCAATTTAAGAAGCAAGTATGTCATAGGTTCTGTTCTGTTTCTCTGTGAGAGAACACTTTTCTCTAACTTACTCTTTTACATTCTGCTTAAGTGCCTTCAGGCAAAGACTCTCTGCATGCTGATTGAGCTACTGTATAATGCTAAGTAAACAGCCGGAGCAGAAGACAAGTTTCTGAACTTCACAACCTAATTTGCAGACCCATCATCCTTCCAGATCTGTGTAATTGCAGCCCAGCTTCTAAACACTTTAAGATCTAGCACAATACTCCATTGTTAAGAGACAAGAAAACATCAGCATAACTTCTGTTAGGTAAACCAAAACATACTGTTCTGAAGATAAACTATAGTTTTTCATTGGCTGAACAGCTAAGGTCATCACTAAGATCAATTGGTTAGTTCATATTATTAACAGAAGACTAACATCAATAAAAGACCACTGCTATACTCAAAACACATTCCTCCCTGGATCAACTCTGAGGATCTCCATGAGACAACATGTCAAGATTCATTCTTGTACTCTGTATCAAGGCAAGCAGATCTCAGATTCTAGCAGGACCATTCAGATAAGAAAATACATCTCGTGTGTATGGAAGTTGCAGAGAGAAGGTGTGATTTCAGAAGATAGAATAATTCAGAAGAACTTAATAAAAGATACAGTAACTCAGGTGAACTGGTATTTAAATCAATGAAGTTCAAAAGGAACAAGTTTCCTCTTGCCTGTCATTTCGTGCATTAAGATTGTAGCTGAACTCCAACAGTTACCACAGCCTTACTCACCTCCGCTGGATGCTGAATTATATACAAGCAGGTGGAGACCTTTAGCGGATGTATTGGCAGGAATGGACATAAACACACCTTCTGAGGACGGCTACATGACAGGAGGGAGTGAAAGAACAATAAAAGTAATAAGCAATTTATGAAAGATGGCATAAATACATTGCACAAACACATAACACTTCCCAAGAGGCATGTTAAGAATTTCCCCTTACAACACAGTGTATTAAACCTGATGTAATTTTCTGTTAGAAACACCTTCTGTTTCTAAAAATAAAGGACCAGGTTTTAATGAAATAGAGTTTTGAGAACAGTGTTCAGTCCCCTCCCGTGGTCTGGTTAGGATTAAAGCACTCTCAAAATCCTTTCATCATCTTCAGGAAGAGCAACTTTAATGGCATCCATACCCCAATCAGAGAAATCAGTTACTGTTTTTCATACCAAGTTAGTGTTTTAACAACTTGATAAAATATTGTAATATGTAATAATTGATGTAGTAATTGCAATGGATTAATTACAACAGAAAATTTTAGAAGTATACACACATGAAACCCCAGATAGGCTGCATTTATGGTCAGGTTCCTATTTTATAATTCCATCTATACAAAAATAGGTAGTAGACATGTAGTAGGAAAAAAAAAATCCTTATCAGGAACTTCTAATTTAAGTCTGAAAAAAGAAAATTAAACAATTCTTTGGTGTGCTGCATGCAGCTGTTAAACAACTAATGGAATGGAGTATATCTAAAAACATGAACTTAAATATTGCTTGGCACGAAATTAACATGCTGAATTATCAAGAATAAACAGAAGCAAAGAATTAAGCTTGAAGTAATTCACAGAATAATTGAAGTTATTGCAGCAAAAACACATATACATATATGCATGTAAACACACACAGAAGTCACTGTAGCTACTTATCTACGTTATTCAGTAACTCAGAAAAAAGTATTTCCTTAACAGTGACACTATTACAAATATTCACCACTTAAAAATCATATAATCCCTGTAAACAAATTTCTCTGAGCTTAGAAAATATAAAGTCAGTGTTCTCAGCAGAATGCTAGGGACTCGGAGCACAACTTCACCTTGATTTTCCCTGCAGTCTTTCTTGGTAACAGTTTGTATGTCAGCCAGTGTAAGAGACATCAAGCAATCACTGCAGTAAGCATGATTTACAAAAGTGAATTCTGAGGGCAGATCCCGACCAAGTTTGTGGTGAGCCTGACTGACACTGCACTTGTGTCCATGAGAGCACACACACAGCCAAGTATACTAAGCAATGTTACAGTAATGCAAGCCAGTGTAAGTGTTTCCTAGTCAAACATTAGTCCTTACTAGTAAATGCTGGCATTATTAAAAGGCAGTAAAATAGGTAAGCTCCTCTTTAACAGCTAACGGGTTGTGTTAATTTAAAACCCCTATTTCTAGCCCCAACTACTGAGACACGGAGACTACTCCCTTCCACACAGGGTATACAGTTAGAGGTTACTCAACAACAGTTTATATCAGAAGAGATGAGGGGAATGTTGCTGCAAGGGAAGGAATTGGTGCTCATCAAAATATTTTAAGTATTTAAACTAAAAGGCCAAGAAATCAGCCGTGACAAAACAGAAATTGTTCTCATACACTCTTGTGGTATACTTTTTCAGTGGTCTGCTGTCCATCTTCCCTTCGCGCTCTTAGTCTTGGCATTTTCCTGCTGCTATTCCTGCACAAATTTGGCATATTCTGTTTTAATAATGGGCAAGCTTTGAGCATAAAATTAAGCATTCATTAATTTTATTATTCAGTGGGTATTCCAGGGACCATCACTGTGAATTAACTGAAACCAACCTTCCTTACAGTTCTGGTAGCTCTAATTTCAGATGTTCTCTAATGCTGGACCAAAATTTTCTCACTTCTAACCAATTTAAAAAGAAATTTCTAAAAACAGTTTTGTTAACAACCTGAAAGTAGCAAGTACCCCAGGAGGCTGTTTGTTACCTGTGCCCTGATTGTTAAGTAGAAGCTCATCCTCTTTATGATCACCAAATTTAGTGGAGACTCAATTTTGTACTAAGTGCAATTTCTTAGTTTCTTCCCATTATTAAATGACTGGTTTCAGTGAAAAGAGATGTTGTTAAAGTTCTCCCCATTATGGTATTTTCTACTAAGGAGAGATTAAAGGCATGAAAATCTACTACACAAAGCTGTTCCAAAACACTTAGCTTGTGACTTCAATCCAAAATGCTGCATTGTTCACTGGCTTCACTGGCTTTTATAAGCAGACGGAAAGTTTCTAGTGATTTCTGACTTTGTGGTCTTTAACTGTTACAAAGTTTGATTTAACTTATGTTAAAGTCTCTTTTTTGCATACCCGTTTTTTATTTTCCACACTGGCTTGGATTTTTCATGGGTAGTTTTTTAAGCTTTGTTAACCTCACCAAAAGAAAAAAAAACCCAACACAACAAACAAAACCCAAACCAAAAAAGGAAATTACCCAGAAAGCAAGCATTTTCAAATAGTTAAAGAATAAACTGTACCTATAATTTGATTTGTAGGGAGCAGAGCACAAACCACGACAAATAAAATACCTTCCAATATAATTTAATTGCTTACATATGTATGCATGTTACTTAACTTTAAGCACCCAATTAGGTACCTAATTATGTTGAATACATACTTTTACAACTCCATCCTGAGGGCACAATTCTTATTTCCGTACTTTCACTTTGGTACCTAATGGTTATTCTGCCAAGACCAAAAAAGAAAACCCAAACAAAAAAAACAAAAAACACACCAAACCATAAAAACTATTCTTCTGTGAAACTGATATCATCAGCCTGCATCAGTCAGCCACAAAGCACTGCAGAACAAGAGTAGTTCTGTTATACCACTACAAAAGCTGCCTTTGCTTCGACAAAGGCCACCTAGGCAGAAAAGGGTTTTTTTGTCTTTTTCTTCAGTTTAAAGATTCTACCTACTATGGTCTTGCCCTACATACGGGGCAGAAGTTACAGAAGGCTAGGGAACTCATTTAAAGATGAACATCAGTTTTGTCCCATTTGTGGAAATGCAAGTAGCAATCTGCCTCAGGCAGGAACGGTAGTATAGTGGGTGGGGACTAGGATTCAAAGAAGGATAATTCTGACAGTATTATTCACTTGTATACAATTTCACTACAGCTCAAACTTATCCAGTGGGTTCTTACCAGTTTTTCAATACAGCATATCTAGTTTAAAAACTTATGACAAAGTAACCTGTCACATTGGTGGGACTGAAATAAAGCATAAATTAACACCCCCCCCACCCCAACATTCAGTGTCGTGCAAAAGTGCTCCACGTGTAAAAGACAGCCATGCACATGCATAGGCTTCTAGCTTTTCTTCCCTTACTCATATCTAAATTAATGATGTTAAGATTTAGATAACATTTAGTCTATTTTTCCAGCAGAACAGAGTCTGGACTGTAGACTGTGCTGTGCTGCAGTGTCAAGACTAGTGTGATTACTAGTCTGGGCAGAGATACTCTAAAAGCAAATATGCAGCAGCCTGGAAAATAGTGAGCTAATTCTGAAACTCTTTCCAAGTCTTCGTATGATTTTCCTGCAAATATAAGTGTCCTTACTCAGTTCAGGACTAACTTTTACCTTGTTATGACTCCAAAGGGCTTCTGCAAACAAGCATCAAACTGGGAACACAAATAAATGTATTCTTACAGCCATACTCAGAGAACTAAAGGTAGGCAATTCAAGGATTTAAACCCAAAGTAAGCAATGAATAGCAACATTACAATTTTATGCTCAGCACTTGTACAGGTTTCTAGGGAAAGCTATAAAGAGGCTGAGCGCCAAACACATGCTCTAGGAACAATGGTTGCAATATTAAAATAGAGTAAGCTGATGTTTTAAAACTACTATCACTTGTGGCAACATTTTCATGTTCCAACACATCTTGCCAAGGTCGGGCCCCAGACCCTGTATTTTCAAAGAAACGTGCCTGCCCAAACAGAAAAAGGCTGCTTCAAGTAAATTAGATTTTTCTACTGTTTAGATGGGAACGCCAAGGGCTTCAAAGTCAAAACCCACCTGAGAAGTCTAGAGAAAAGCCACCCAGCTACCATATGTTTGCTATAGACTAATGTTTTAATACAAGTTTTATACTAACACAAGTCCATTATACACATACATTAAAACAACATTCAGGAGTTTTACAAAGCTGTACTGGAAGTTTAAAGGCAGAAGCCCACAGATTTTATAAAATCTGAGAACAAATGTTATTTTTTCTAGTTTTATGTTGAGACAAACACAAATTTAAAATCGTTTTAGGATTACATTTTGCATCCTCCACCATAACTGCTGCAGCTATGGAACAACCTTAAAGGAATGAGTGGATTCAGTTAAACATAGATAAACATAAAATGATGCACTTAGGAAGAAACAATCCTAGTCCAACATACATGAAAAACCCCAGGGTCTGAGGTTAATATGGCACAACATTCACGAGTAAGACAGCAGTTCTATGGAAATGGAAGTTTAATGCCTGGCAGTTATTAAAAATTCAGATCAGATGTTAAGTGTTACTAGGACAGGATGAAAGAATTAAACAGAGAACATCACCATGCCACTACATAAACCTCTGGTTTAGCCCCATCTTTCACTCCCAGTGCAAAAAAAGGCTGGAGAAGCCAAGTCAGAAACACACAGATGGAGTAATTCCTTGTGCCAAGGGTACACAGATCTCCTAACTCCCCCTATGCTGTGTACACATGGGATCAAGGGAAAATGGAAAACTTTGTGAAATAAAAATCCATCACATATGGAAGCACCGTTACTGAAGGTACAAAGTCACAGCACACTCAAAGTACCCTGAGCTGAAGGCAGTTAGAGAAAGGACAGCAGGATCAGCTGCTGTAGATATACATATACACTCATTACTGAATCTGTTCATAGCTGGTGACAGGATGCTGTGCCAATGGACCTTTGATGTGCTCTGGTATGGCCATTCTTCTATTCTCAGTCTGCGTAATTTAAAATGAAAGTGTACAAGGCCAACTGCAGTCACTGGAGATTACCTAACTATATATTTTTACTTTTTGTATTGTAGCTCTAAACTTTGTATGTACACCTGCATTTCTCTGGGCACAATCTTATAGCTCCTTTGGGGTAGCCTGCTATAACTGACAGGAATAACTGCAATCTTAAAGAACAATTTGCTGATTATATTTGTACTTTTCCTCGCCCTATGGCTACACAGTATGTGACCTGATGCAATTGCCATAACTTTCATGGAAGAAGTCATTTCTATTAAAGGAAAACCTCTCTCCCTTGTTTTAAACACAAATAAAATAATTGATTACCTCATCCTCTACATGGCCAGTGACCATCTGGCAAACCCAGCGCTACCGCAGCCAGAAGGAAGATTTGGTATTCCCTGAAGCTTTGCTGATATGCAGCATAAATCCTGCAAGGAGAGCCAAACTGCCAGTCACCAGCTCAACAGTGCATTAAAGACAGGCCTAAAGTTCGCTCTAGCTAAGACTACACAGTAGACTTGACATTTCTGAAAACTTGCCCATCCTCTGATCCTAATAAATACGTCAGATTCAAACTAGAAACTCCAAATATACAAGCTCTGCTGATCTATTTTGTTAACTGAACCTCACACGTGCTTTTAAACTACTAAGAGGGATACTGTAAACTACAATACTGAAATAATAAATGAAGAAATTACATAGGGGTCTCTCCTTTGTTTTAAAATTGAACAGGATGAGCCAATTAAATCATTACCATTGCTTCAGTTATTATGGGCTGCCTTTATTTTCTCAGTAGCAGGCAGTGTATGGGTAATGTGGCTGAGCAATTTTAAGGCACTACAAGATGGCTGTGTAACATTACCATCTAAATATTTCTCACAGTTGCAGTGCTAGTAGTCCTTTAGTCTCATGCTCAGTTACCCTGGAGCACAGAAATGATAAAATACCACCTCTGTCATACTTCAGATTTCATTATGACATTCATGGTCACCATATTTTGTTATTTTACTTTTAAGACATCCACTACTATTGTCACAATCATCCAAACGAACCAGCCTACAGAAGACTTACTCCCACAGACAAGATCGAGACATAAAAACAGAAGTAAAACAAAATAAAAGCTCATCCTTTTTTTAGTCTCAGTTTTCTAATTACATGCCTACCAGCTCACTCTTCAATTTCCCTTTAAAGTAAGTTTTGGAAAGTGCTACTGCTCTCATACAATGCCCTGAAACTCAAGGAGCCATCAGCATTTTTTAGGTTTCTTCTAGGCTTATTTTAAATACTCTTTACTTAAGCAGAATTTCCAAGCCTTAGTTTAATGGTGGAACTCACTGGTCACAAGGCATGAAGATTTACAATTAAATTCTTACAAACTTCATTAAGAGTCAACATCCACATAAATTAAAAAACACAGCATCAGGAACACATGTGGGGAGAGTATCCAGAAAAATCAACAAAGCACTTTCTTTTCCTATAGGTAACCTGCATAGCACCAGCTGGGGAGGGGAAAAAAAAAGAAAAAAGAAAAAAAAAAAAAGGAATATTGCTGAGGTTTTGATTCCCACAAGAAGTTTAAGAAAAAAAACCAAACCAACAAACAGGTGTATCTTGTTTGTTTTGTTGGTTTTTTTTAAAATGATGCAGACAGTGAATTTAATAGGACATATCTGTTTCCTGAATAAAAAATACATTTTAATGGAGAAGTATCTAATACAAATCATGGTGAAAATTATTTCTGCCTTTTGAATTTCAAATTTTAACTTAAAGGTTAATTACATATTAATTAATAAAACAGTTTTCAAAACTGATTATGATATCTACTAATTAGTCAACCTGCATTCCTGGACAAATCAAATACTCCTTCTTATCCCCAGCTCAACATCTTCATCAGCTTCTTAAGAAACATATAAAAAGCATTGGATTAATTATTCTGCAAGGCTCCTCCAAAGGCTTCTATCCAAAGAAAAGTTCACACACAACAAGTAAAATCTCATTTTCATTATACCTGACAACATACATCACCTACTTTGTAAACAAACTGCCCTTAGTAAAGAGTTAACTATCTAAAGAAATCTTACAGTTGTCCTACACAAAGGCTTTTGAACCTTTTCATCACAGATACTAATTTTAAGGAATTCAAAACAGGTATAAATTAATTCAGCTAATCAGAAATCCAAAATACTAGTTCCAATTCATAGAAAAGATCTACCTCCATTACCATGTGAGCTATGAAGTCACTTGCTGTCCTTAGATTTTGTGGAAAGTGATTTACCAATGCATAGGGAATGTGAACTACACTAACGAGCTAAAGGCACTGAGTATGAATGTCAGGACTACATATAATGGTCTACATGTATAAGCGTCCTCCATTCCTTGTTCTGAAGCACCAGGCAGTAACAGAGAAGCATCCTTCTAGAAACACACATTTAAGGCATTATCAGACTAGATCAATTCAAACCTGCCATGTATTCTGTTACATATTTCACAGAATCACAGAATCAGTAAGGCTGGAAAAGACCTCCAAGATCATCTAGTCCAATGGTCACCCTACCACCTATATTCCTAACTAAGCCACATCCCTAAGTACCTCATCAAAACTTTTCCATCTAGCTCCAGAAAAAGTTCCTGCAGCACTACATTTTAAATTCATGACCAAAACCTTGATGATGTTTTCCATCACAATCAAGATTTCTCCATGAATTTGAAAACTGCTGCTGTCTTGCAAATTTGAAACAACCTTGGGCCTTTGCCCAGAGCAATGGACTTCAGCAAACCCAACAAATAAGGCAGTTGACAGAGGCATCAAGCAACGATGAGAGTAAGTTCAAATATTAAAAAACTATTTGCATCTGTTTCATGAATAGCTGTGTTGTACACCTTACCACATGATAATAAAACCAAAAAAACTCACAGCAGGAAAAAAAAGGGTATCAATCATCAAGAGCTACTAAAGCACGGATATCCTTTTTGGTTCAGAAAATCCCAGAACCACTATTCCTATAGCTCCCTGTGTGCTCCTTCCAGCCCTTCTTGTGATTCACAGAAGCACAGAATGACAGAATTACAAAATCTTAGAGTTTGGAACAAACCCTGAAAGATCATCTAGTCCAACCCCCCTGCCAGAGCAGGATCACCTAGATTAGGTCACACAGGAATGTGTCCAAGTGGGTTTTGATGTCTTCAGAGGAGACTCCACAGCCTCTCTGGGCAGCCTGTCCCAGTGCTCTGTCACCCTCACAGTGAAAACATTTTCCCTTATGTTGGAACGCAGAATTTACTATGCTCCAGTTTGCATACACTGGCCCTTGTCCTATCACCGGACATCACATTCACTAATACCCAGTCAACTGGGACCTTCCTGGTCAGGCAGACAGCTCATAAATGATGGAAAGTGGCCTGGTGAACACTTCCACCAACTCCCTCACCCTTGGGTGGATCTCATCTGGCCCCATAGACATACATTTAGGTGCTGAAGCACCTCAACATTTCCCCTTGGATTACGGGGGCTGCTTTATGCTCCTCTCCCTGTCTTCTGGCTCAGGGGGCTGGGTACTCAGAGAACAACTGGTCATGCTGTTAAGCCTGAGGCATCCTCATCCATTGTCACTATGTTACCAGCCCGGTCTACTATAGGACAGAGATTAGGTTGTCCTTAGTCAGTCCTCTTTTTATTACTAATGTATTTATAGAAACTTTTTTTTTTGCCCTTAACATCAGAGGCCAGGTTCAGTCCTAGTTGTACTTTTGCCCTTCTAATTTTTTCCCTGCACAGCCTCACTGCTTTTTTGTAATCCTTATGACTGGCCTGCCCTTTCTTCCAAAGGCCATAAATCCTCTTTTCAGAACTAAACAGCTATCAGTTGGCAGTGATATTCAGTTGAAGTTCAGCTAGTCTGGATTTGAACAACCGTGGTAAAACATTTGAAAAGCCCATCTTACAAAGATTACAAGATGTCATTTTTCCTAGTTTTAAGACTAAAATCGGACAAAAAAGGCAACCTCTCCAGACATAAGAGATGAAAACAGTCATTTATTTCATTACAAGCTCAGAGTTCTCATTAAGGACAAGATTCCTCTTACAAAAAATTAATTCAGCTAGTGTGTTTCTTGAAAAAATAGGCAAATAAGTACACATACATACATACATATTTTTTTTTTCTCCAGGAAATGCAGATTTGTAAAAATATCTCAAATTAGTAAAGAAATAAACCCTTCCCTTTCAAGTATTTGGTAGTCTATGTATCATTCCAAAGTTCCCTTCTATTTTTCATTATCCTATTATTCACCATGATTTTTGAACAGCAAGTCAATAGTACAACTGATTATTATTGTTGTTGTTGGCATTTTTACTATTATGTATTGGAGAGATAGCTATATCCAGAGATTTATCACTTAAGGGTGAAGTAGCTTTTATGGACAAGTTTATAACATTATGGTGACAGGCAATTACATTATAATTATTTTTAAATTATTTGGAGATTTTCTTCAGACTTTGACATTACAAGGGAAGGCAACAAGTTACCCAATAAAATTAATAGATTCATTCGTACAACATCTATATGAATGCTATATGTCAAGTGTCACATGTCCTCAAGGAGTGGTTTGTTTTTTTCTTTTCTCTTACATATTTTCATGCTGAAGGTATACAGACAAAAATCAATATATTTCAGAAAAGTGGACAAGGTCCATGCCACCTTTATTAAAGGCTCTAAGTTGTGTGATGTTGTCATGTGACCATTTCCCAAAGCAAATAACCTTTTTTCCTGACCAATTAAATCATAAATAAAGGACAAACAAGCACACTTGGGGTTTGGTTTTTTTGCCTGGAATGTTCATGGCAACTTTATGAGGCTAATCTGAACATATTAAAAACAACAAATACCTTCCAATTCTATAAAAAGAGAAAAGATATGAAGAAGAAAAGAACAAAATATCCACTCTTTCTATTTTCCTAACTTGCTATACGGAAGCAGACCTTGGCAGGCAGCTTTCATTGCAAATAACTGAAGTTAACAAATCAATAGGAGAACACTCTTTCAACTATTTCAACATTTACATTAAAGTTGGCTATGGCTTCTACTGTAACTAATGGGAGAAAATAAAAAAAATAGCATTTAGCTTATGCAGCACTGCAGTCATTACAGAAAGGCCAGGAAAGCCAAAAACTAATGAGCCTGAGATTGTTGACATTTTCATGCACCTTGGCTCTACAGTCTGGCAAAATAGCTGGCATTCTGACAATCTTGATGCCAGACAGTTAGCAACACAGTAAATTTTTTGAAGAAGGTGAAGCAGTAATGGTATTTAAAGAGAACCACTGAGACATTAAGATTAAGAAGTTAAACTGAAGTTTCATGTTGCCAGTCAATCTGTCTCAGGAGTTTAGAGAGCACTAAAAAACAAAACAAAAAAAAACCCCAACCCCTCCCCCCCAAAAAAAATCCTGCAAACAAACAGAAAAAACCCTTCAGAAAAAAATCTGTAACCAAAAAAAGTCTTGTGGAAAAGCTCAGAATTTCCTGGGGAACAGAACATGAATGCAAGAAAGAAAAAGAAAAAAAATCCAACAACATGGAATCAGCATCTTGATTCTTTCAAGCATCTGTGTATATACATAAAATACTGTTAACAGCATAAAGTAAAAACTGAAGCATATTTTAAAGAACTTAAGAAGCATTAATTTAGGAACCTCATAAGTTAAATGAGTTTGCATATATCATTGGCTGAAGTTGGGGGGTTTTTTTCTAACACTACAGAAGTACATTTGTTTGAATATTTTCTTCAAACTGAAGACTCGCATTTCCCCAAGTGCTTGTTACCATTTTAGCCTTTGAAATAATAATTACAAAATTAGAAACTGTGCCATTGGCTTTATATGATAAAGCTGAGTTCAGCTATGGTTTATTTAAATTGACGTGCAGCTTGCTTAAAAGATGGTTAAGAAATGCCTACATCTGAAAGTTCTGCACCAAACCCTTTGTTAAAAAAGAATAAAAATACTCATGAAAATAAGACTTTTAAAGATATTCTCTTTAAGTTTATATTTCTAAGCCTTCCTTAATTTATATCTTTCTGGCTATTTTAAAAGAAGCGACACAGAATCTGAACTTTGTGTAGGCAAGACTTTATGAACTTCAGTTATATACTCTGACCTATCCCATTTTCTAAAGGCTTTTGCATGGAAAAAAAAAGGTATAGCTGTTACTTGGCTAGAATTAGACTTGCTGCCCATTTACCTGCAAGAACATTATGTATTAGGAAGTTCTGTCCTAACTTGGCCCAAAATATTTCCAGTATCTTATTTTCTTTACTAGAATTGAAAATAAAAAAAACCCCTGAAAACTATCTTAAAGGCATGGACTGGAACATGGCAGAAACCACTAAGCTATAGAACAGTCCTGAGGAGCAAAACCAGTTACAACACAGAAAGTACCTGCTATGTGGCTTCCCTGGCAAGGGCCACTAAGCCAAAATCCAAGCGGGGCTGCTCCTGCCATGCAGTCCTCCCCAGGTAGTACCCAAAAATCTGCCAGCACTGCCAGGCTGCACGGTGCTTGCAGCCCCCCACTGCTGCACATGATCCTCAGCCCCTGTGATTTCAACAAGCTTCAAAATAAGAAATTCCATTCAGTAGTAAATTTTATTTAATATTGTGGAATGGCATCTTAACAAGTTTTAATACACTCACCAGGAAGTAGTATTTTAGTACTGTTTCAGCTCCTCTTTAGGTTAGCAACAAATAATTATGTAAATCTTAATTGTATATGTACACAATTACTCATTAATTTTATTACATTTTTGCACAGGTTTGCAAAACAAATTGTCCAGTGCATGGCTAACATGTATCTCCACACACAACAATGTACATGAGGGAGGTGAGACTCTGGTTGGTCAGAGAGGTGGTGCAGGCCCCATCCCTGGAGACATTCAAGGCTCTGAGCAACTTGATCTAGTGAAGATGTCCCTGCTTACTGCAGGGGGATTGCACTAGATGGCCTTCAAAGGTCCCTTCCAACCTAATATATTCTGTGTTTCTACAATACTATAACTGATAAATTGGAGAAGCACAACCTAAGGGAAGTTTGCTTCTGCCTCTTACTCTGTCTGCAAGAAAACAATGGTTCTTCCAAAGCAGTAAAAGCCACCAGACACAAACTCTGCGCTGATTCTCTGCTGGCACTTTGCTTTCATTACAATCCAGCAAAAGGACTAAACATATATTACACATGGAACTTGGACTCCGGTACAGCAGATGACATCTTCCAACTTTCCAGGACGAACAGACAGGGTCCTTCCTCTCTTTAGCCTAGAGTCAAGTAGACTTGCCAGCCCCGCTGCATGCCTGCCCAAAGAGCCTCCCTGCAGAGGACTCAGAAATTGTTGCTAACCAGCCCTTCTCCCCCTCTGTTCCTCAGGCTGATAACTTGCTGCGAGGGAATACAGGCTGTTTTGCACCCATGTGGAATACAGAGTCATAGTGAGCATTGAAGCAAGCCAGGGAAAAGGCAGCTGGAGAAACTGAGGGATTAAGCCATTGCTGGGTAGAGCTAGTGACAAGCACATTTCAGCTGCAGTCAGTGGTTTAAACAGTAACTGAGGCTGTGTAAATACAGTATGCAAATCTGAAGTTAAATTACCTAAAAGCTACATGCATTGGGGCTTGTTGCTGTTGGGTTTTTTTATTATTTTATTGTTGGTTTCTTGATTAAAAAATGGTAATTACATCTTGTCATTAAGGGCAACCTTGCCAGAGTCTATGTAAGAATAAAAACGTCTAACACTAACTTCCCATATCAACAGTTTATGAAGATTTTCAGGTTTTTATTTTCAGTCAGTTTAAGTTACATCCACAGCATTCTCTTGTGCCAAAAGCACAGATGGAGTGTCAACCAACCTGACTTTTCTATCTCTACATAAGCCATAGAACTTTTAAAATCTGAAATTTAGGTCTACCTATGCAACTTTACCTTATTTAATACAGGATTTTAAATAGAGACCCTACTGGCATGCACACTTCAACAGCAAAAAAAAAAAAAAAAGTCTGAATCTTAGATTCAAACAAGGATATGGCAAAAAGCAGTTAAATTAAAAGCTCAGTTCTGCACCAAATGAAATTAGAAGTGATTTATTACATTGATTTTTAATGAAAGTAGGCTTAGTATGCACATGTCTTTCAGAAGTTAAAAGAAGACCTAAGTTTTTGTATCTCTTAATTCATGCAACAGTGCCATATCCTGTCATTTCCAGACATGAATTTCATCGCTCATAAATTAAAAAGACTTAAATTAAGGTATTTCTATACTTTATTTTGGTAAAACAGGGAGTACACACTAGAAATCTGTATTTAGCATTAACATAAAAGTGGACACCTTCTATCAGACAAAACTTCTTTAAGAGTACACTTTCTTGTTAAAAGGAAAATCTACCATTCTCTGCAATTCAACTGAATGTAAGCAAAAAAATATAGTTAACAGAGATTCATATGATAAATAAACGAAGTTAAGAAAAAGGTTAAATATTAAATACTATCTTCAGTTAAAGTATTTTAGTGTACTACTCACATCTTCTGCCACAGACGGTAGAAGAATGGAGTTGTGCTTGGTAAAAGTCAACACTGTAATACCACATGAAAAAAGGCAGCGTGCAAGCAACGGTCTGTTCAGCCTTCCCAGTACCACTTGGCCATGAGAGTATCATAAATGCTATACTACACTCTAGCGCCCTTTTTCTGAATAGCAGGCACGTCTGACGAATACACTTTCATTCTGATTTTGACCTAGCATCAATCTTACTAAAAAGCAGTAAACTGCTATAAAATGCAATGAAACAACGCATTTTAAAATACTACACCTGTTATTAAACATAAATCAGTTATTATATTTCATCAAAGCATGTTGATTCTTACTGAATACAGAATATTTTATTTATTAACCAGGAATGGAGTTAATTAGGTTATTCCACAGCTTTTTGGGGATACTGTTAAGATGTCGCTTTTAAGGTTTACAGCTAATTAAGCACAAGTGCTTTTAAATGTTGAATATAGCAGTCACCACATCAAATCCCAGAGCCATATTGATTTGTACCTAATGACCACTCCAGGTGCACTGCAGACAGCATTTCTAAGGAAAAATACCATACAATAATACCTTATTTGAACAGGAAAGATAGAAGTCTGTTGCATAAAGGAACCTATCCTTGTGTAACTTGTAAACACTAGTTTTGTAACTGATGTCATATATGTTAGACTGCACCTGAGTACCTCATTAAGAGACTGACAGGAATGAGATAGACCACACCAGTTAAGATTCTGCACTGAGAAAATTAGCGTTGCCTGGTCTGAGAGGCCCCTGGTATTAACTCAGACAAAGCACAGCAGTACAAAGCTATAAACAGACTCAATAAATAATTCAGATTGGAAGAGACCTCCACAGGTCATCTAGGCCAGGTTCCCACTCCAAATAGGAAAAATTTCAAAGCCCTTGAGCAACTGAGCACTTCCAAGGATGGAGACTCCACAGTCTTAAGGCAACTAGCTCTAGCACTTAACCACTCTCTAAAATAATAGTTTGTTCTCTTAAGTTGAAACACAGCCAGGATGCACTCTGGTTGAAACAGTCAGGATTCTCCAGAGCTCTTCTGCAAGCCGGGAACACTGCAGCCCCACTCAGCCTTCTGCCCACCTTGGTGCTCTAGCCCTTTCCTGCAGAGAGCAGTTTCCTTGCTGGCCAGGACACAGGCTGCAACACTGCCAGTGTCTGTTCAGCCCTGGGCACAGGGCTTTGAATTTACTGAATTTGTGAGGGCCCTAATGACAAGAGTTTGTCAGTGTCTGTCTGAATGGCAGCTCTAGCCTCCTCCATTACAGCAGGGGGAATGGATTAAAACTAAAGGAAGGAAGGTTTAGATTAGATATTAGGGGGAAGTTTTTTACAGAGAGAGTGGTGAGGTGCTGGAACAGGCTGCCCAGAGAGGTGGTGGATGCCCCATCCCTGGAAGTGTTCAAGGCCAGGTTGGATGGGGCCCTGGGCAACCTAGTGTAGATCCAGGCCTGAGTTGGTGGCCCTGCCTGTGGCAGGGGGGTTGGAGCTCTGTGATCCTTGGGATCCCTTCCAAGTCATACCATTCTATGATTCTATGATTATATGATTCTATGATCATAGCACCACCTGAAAGCTGCTTGTGCATGCCTTCTACCCCACCAACCTGGTCACTGGGAACATATTCACCAGCTTTGCACACCGTATGAACCCTCAGAGAAACCTCTCCAAAGCAGCTGTCTCACAGACTTTGGACTGTGGATCACTGGAGCTCAACAACACAGACAGATCTTCGGTCATTTTGCAGCTGCATTCATCTAGTATTTATATACTCAGCTTGACTACAAGGATATTGTGGAAAATAGCCAAACTCCTCCCTAGTATTCTTATCCCCAAAGACAAATATAACCACCATTATTTCAGAAACTGTCATCATGGTTAGGTACTATTAAATCCATTAATCACTCTGGCAAAGAAGGTGGGCATGCTGTTCTTCCTTCTGTCCTCTACCCCTACTTGTTTTTTGTGGCACATGACTTTATTAGTCCTCTGATATTGCCCTTACTAAATTTCTGCTCTGACCCCACTGCAGACTGCTACATAATCTGTATTTGCAAACATTAACAGAAATTAAACAAAAGCAGTTGCTCATAACAGAAGGATATTAAAAGTTTAATAGAATTTAATAGGGTTTGATGGATTGTATTTACTCTATTGTTATAAATACCAAAGACATTACCAAAGCAGTTTTAGAGACTGAAGCTCTAAGATATTTAGGTGTCTAGATTCCTTGGAAACTACATGAGTTTAAAACACATTCATATCTATCAGAATCTCTGCTTCAGTTTCAGAAGGCACGAAGGGGCTATACATATATGAAAGTCTGTTGTACTCAGGGGTGGGGGGGGCGGTATCTATTTGGACACTAAAAGGCACATAAAGTCAACTTACTTGGGTATATGGGTAAGTCTTCAGCTTTCATCTACTGTTGTAGCCATCACACTATGAAAAGTAAAGTACTTCTTTTTTTAGTTTTTTGCTTTGGTTGTGTTTATAAAATCAATAACAATTCTTGTAAAGTAACCACCGGTATTTTTTAGCATTCCTTATGATTAAATTGGGAAGGCTTGACTGATGTTGAAACATCTTTGGCTTCTCTTACAAAACACAACCATCCCCAAGGCAAAGTTGCACTTGGTGTAATTACAGAAAAGGAGAAGATCAAACGTACTAGAGTTGCTTTAATTAACAAGATTACTCTCTGCTGCAGTTCTTGTCTCTGGTTGTACTCCTACTAGCCTATAGCGATCCACAGTCAAAAGAATATGGCCAGCCTGACGTATCCCTTTTTTCTTATTTTAAAAATTTCTAATGCAAGCAGATCAAAATAGATGCTACGCAAGTCGGCTGAGCACAAGTGGCCTAAAAAAGGTTACTACTTGTTAATCTGATCACAATATAATAGGAAATTAATAAATGTCTCTGAAATTTAGCCCAACAGAAAGAAGTAACATTCAAGCCACTAAAATTTTTAATTCATCAACAGTTCTGGCACCACTCATTACTGCTAGTACGAGCCAAAGAAACAACAGCATGACAAACCACTCTGGATGCAGTAACTGCTAAATGCAAAGCAAAAGTCAACTGAAACCCCACTGACCAATGTGTATATTTGTGATGCAAACCAATAGAAGCCACGGAATTTACCGTGTAAACAATAGTTACTTGAAGCAACATTAATCAACCTGTGTTAAGATTACACAAGGCACTGGACTTGAAAACTGATGCTTGGAAATTTTTCCACTTACCTTTAACTTCTCTTCCAAAAATGAACAGATTACATATATTTTAGTTCATCGATTTCCAACAAGTTACAGCGTTGTTTGGAATTGACAAATTCTAAGTCTATTTTATTTTTAAGTACAGAATTTCAATAGTTCTCCTAACATTCTGAAAATAAATTAAAAACTCAAAAGACGTGTCTATGAAGGAAAAAGATAATTCTTGAATGGTAGAAACTTTCACCTTGTATACTGCTGCTTTCCACATCTCCAGCTCTATTAAAATTTCTTCGCTTCTTTAGAAGAGCTGATAAATTACTGCATAAATATTTCTCCTGTTCCAATGGCAGGAAAATCTACATACCCACTTTACTGATGAAATAAACTCTCAGATTGTAGAAAAACTTTTTGCTGTTTCAAAAATAGGCATTTATTATTAAATAAATCTGCATTAAGCTATAAAACCTATGAGTAATATTTTCCCCTTCATGCATGTTTTTAAATGTAAAACTCACAACAGCAATTTGTTCTGAGGTCTTGCAGCTGGATTTTCTGATGGCAAGTAAAGTGCATTCAGCTCCTTGTCCAGGCACAAACCAGGCCAATAACACCTCCTTGCTTAAGAACTTAACTCACCTTCTAGCTTTCTAAGGACACTGCTTCAGATGTCTCTATGTGCATACACAAATATCCAAACTGGCTATGAAGGCATAAATCAAGTATCAAAAAGCATACAGTCAAGGCAACATTGCTCTTCTTCATGCCATTCATTTATGCTACCAGGTTGACAAAGTCCCAAAGCAGGGTCGGACACTTGATTTACATCAACATCCCTCTTGCCTCCTCAGCTGCCTACAAGTACAGAAACTGAAATACATTTACACCTCTACCCTTCTGTAATATATTATACACATATTTGATATAATTTTTTATCAAAATCACTGAATATCAGGAATAAGCACTTGTTTTACATTCACACTAAGGACATGAAAAATCTTTGCCAATACTTCTAGTTATTTTTCGAAGAAATAAAACTTATAGGTGACTAGGCCTGAAAGTACTTCTGTGTTGAAACTAGCTTACAAAAGTCTCATCAATTCACCAGTATAGGGAATTCTGTCCCTGTGTTTGGATGACACTTTGAAAAAACTATGCGTGCAATTACACAAGGACAACAAAAGAATTGCAAATGCACCTTGTTTTTTGAAAAGTAATAAATGAAAAAATATAAAAGACAAGAAATAGAATTCAGTTCCATAGGCCAAAAAGCCATGAAGAGATAAAGATTTTCTGATTCCTTCACCTGTACTGGAACACACAGAACAACTTACCCATCTCCTATTAACAGCAACAGCTATTAACAGTCTTTTAAAAAACACAATTCCTCTCCTGCTCTTTTCCTGCTAGGCACTCCCCTCTTCCCTTGCCTCAAACTGGACTTGTGTCATTGTCAGTGTCCTTCCACACAAATCCAAAGGCAGACCTAAGATTTTATTTCTTCAACACTTCACATACTTTCTGTTAGACATCTACAAAATACTGAATACTACCCACCAAAATATATTCGTCAGCAAATGCTGATACTGCAGACACTCTTGAGATACTCTTATGTAAGCTACAAAATGTAGCATCTTCTAAACTCAACCTTTGACTGCCACTAAGAACTGGAGAGCCAGCTTCATGTTAACAAAAGATTACTACTTCCAGAAGTTTTTGCCTCATCTCAGGATTAAATTTTATTACCAGCTACTTGTGTTCTTCTGACAGATCTCTGATCTACTGTCTCATTACTATCCTATAATTTCACCATGACCAACTACCCTGCTGAAGGCACGACTTCTTTCTGCCAGCTTTGGTCAAATGTCCACGAATTACAGGATTAAATAATTAACTAATTGTTACATTATTATCATCATCTGTATCTCACAAGAAAGATATATAATAATTTTAATTTATTTTGAATGGCAATACTTTTGATTTAGTAGCATCATCTCAGTGCCCTATCCAAGTCAAGGTTCCATAGTTCCACCCTCTACCTTCAGCCTGATAACAGCAAGCAGAAAGCTGGTAAAAAAACTCCTACAAAAAAACCTCAGCAGAACAATTAACTGGTTCCTTTGGCTAGTAGACAAGAAGGCTGTGGGGAGACACCATCACAATATACAATTTTCTCAAAGGGGTCAGGGGAGAGGGAAGAGTTGATCTCTCTCTGAGGACCAACAATAGCACATGAAAAACAATTAAATGAAGCTGCATCAGCGGAAGTTCAAACTGGACGTTAGAAAAAGGTTCTTCAGTGAGAGGGTGGTAGGTCACTGGAATAGGCTCCCCAGGGCAGGGTCACAGAACCAAGTCTGTCAGAGTTAAGGAGCATCTGGACATGCTCTTAAGTCATACAGTTTCGTTTTAGGTAGTTCTCCACGGAGACAGGAGTTGGACTCAGTGACTTTATGGGTCCCGTCCAATTTAAGATATTTAATGATAATCTACACAGGATTAGACCATTGCTGCCAGCAATGGTGGCCACAAGGCACCATTCTCAGGCACCACTGCAGTATCCAGCCATTTAAACTCTTAAGACCTAGACAGAGCTTCAGGAGGAGGAAGCAAGTCTCAGGCTGCAGGTAGTGGTTGGGGCCTATCACTGGGATATGTGGTCTTCTAGCCCTCAGAAGGCATGCAGTTAGCCATGCTACAGTCCATTAGCTGTGCTACAACATGAAGTGTTTCAGGAGGTCACTGGATATATTCAAAGGACAGGTAGGTGAGGTGCTCAGGGATATGGTTTAGTAGAGGACAGGTATGGTTGGACTTGATCTCAAAGGTCTTTTCCAACCTAGTGATTCTGTGATAGGTCTTCTACAAAAGTTTGCTGCTTGCTGGGGACTTACATTTGGGATGTTGTGGAAAAGCAACCAAGGCTGGTCATCTGGCCCTCTGACTACTACCCTCTGCTGATCTTCCATGTAGGCACCAATGACACTGTTGGGATGACCTAAAAATATCAGGAGTGACTACAGAGCTCTGGGGTGGCTGTCTAGCAAACAGGTGGTGTTCTTGTCAATCCTGCTGGTGAGGGGGAAGGGACTCAGCAGGACTCAATGGTCCTATGCCTTCTTTGCCTCTGTCTTTAATAGTAAAAATCCCAGGCCCTTGAAACCAGTGGGAAAAGTATGGAGCAAGGAGGACTTACCCTTGGTGGAGGAGGACAGGGTTAGGGAACACTTAAACAAACTGGATGTTCAGAAGTGCAGGAGGCCTGATGGACTGCATCCATGCAGAGTAAAAGAGCTGGCCGATGCTATTGTGAGGCCAGTTTCATTACCTCTGGATAGTGGGAGACATTGCTTAAGACTGAAAGAAAGCAAATGTCACTCCTGTCTGCAAGACAGGCAAGAAGATCCAGGAAACCACAGGTCAGTCAACCTCACATCAATCTCTGGGAGAATCATGGAGAAAATCCTCATGGAAACCATGTCCAAACACATGAAGGACAAGAATGGGATTTGGAGTAGTCAGATGGAAAATAATACTTGACCAACCTGACTGCCTTCTACAGTGAGGTGACTAGCTTGGTGGATGAGGGGAGAGGAGGGGTTGTTGCTGTATCAACTGTGAAAATGCTTCTGACAGTTTATCAGTCTCCCCTAACACGCTCTTATATAAGCCATCAGTGAGGAGAAGTGAAAACTGTCTGAACCACAAGGTGCCCAGGGTTGTGAACAATAGGAGGACAAGTTGCTAGTGGAGTACTCCAGGCATTGATACTGGGGCCAATATTGTTAAACCCCTTCAATAGTGACCTGGATGCTGGGACAGAGTGCATGCTTAAATTCACAGATGGTAATTGTAAGGAGTGGTGAGTACATGGCTGTGCTGCCATCCAGAGGCGTGATGGATAAATGAACCCTTTCAAGAAAGGCTCAGAAAACCATTCAGGAAATCATCACAGCTACTGTAAATTAAGTTGGACTTGTTTACAAACAAAGGAAACTTGAGGGTGGTTTTTGCTTTAGATAAACTGCTCTATCAGTTGAGTGGGTCAGCTGGTTGTATAAATAGCCTCCCCTGAGATAATCAATAGAGAATATGATCTTCCTGACCCAGCCAGATCAGCTTGGAGAAGGCATGTATGTGCCTCAGCTCAGCATCATATAAAAATTGAACAAGCACCAAAAGAATTTTGAAGAGAGCAATGGATTTGAGCAGGGTTAAACACATGTTCCTTCCTGGCAACTCAGGACACATAATGTAGCAATGGCTAGCATATGAAGACTGATAATCATAGTTCTATTATGATCAATATCCACTGTGGATTGCAATCACTGTGTGATTTTGTTGCAATTTCAGTACACTGCTTTATCACTCTGCTAAATCAAAACTCATGTAAAGTCCAAATAAGTAAACTTGCTATTAAACTTTCAACCTTTCCCTCTGTAGAATACCTAGCAAATCCTTACCAGGGAATACTGGACTTTAACAGGAGGGACCTTGAGAGGCTGGAGAAATGGACTGGAGTCTCATGAAGTTTCAACAAAGGGAAATGCAAAGTCCTGTGTATGGGGAAGAATAACTCCAGCCACAAGTACCCGCTTGGGGACCAAATGGCTGGAAAACAGCTCTGTAGAGAAGGACCTGGCAGACAAGCTAATCATGAGCCAGCAAAGTGTCCTTGCCCATGCCAAGAACACTCTGGGGTGCATAAGAACACGGCCTGGACGTCAAGGGAGGTGATCCTTCCTCTCCACCCAGCACTGCTAAGGCCGTATCTTGACTGTTGGGTTCAGTTCTGGGCTTCTCAGTACCACATGGAAAAACTTTATTAGAGCATGCCCAGCACACTGCCAAAAAGGAACAGGAGTGTTTTTTCATATGAGGCTGAAAGCTGGGACTCTTCAGCCTGGAAATTATAAAACTCAGGAGGGTCATATCCATGTGTACAAATGGATGATGGGAGGGAATGAAGACAAAGGAGTCAGACTCTTCTTCAGCACCTGTTATCAGGGCAAGAGGCAAAGGGTGCAAATAAAACACATTAAACCCCATGTGAGCACAGGAAAATACTTTACTGGTCAAACACTGGAAAATTTTCTCAGAGTGGTTGTGGAGTGTCTATCCTTGGAGATATTCAAAATCCAACTAGCCACTGCCCTGGGCAACCTGCTCTAGCTGACCCTTCTTGAGCAGGGATCTCGAATAGATGATCTCAAGAGGTCTATGTCAACTTCCCATCGTGATGTGATGTAAACAACAGTGACATGACAAAGTGATCATACTACAGCTACAGCTGAGAACCCTAACTCTGCTGGACTGTGAGAGTGGTCATTGATAAATATATCCTGACAGGAAGTGGGTATTTCTCCTCACACACAGCAAAAGAGAAAATCCTGAAAAGGAAAAAATAAAACCAAATTATGATATACAGCAACTCCCTCCTGAAATCCTACAAGAGTCCTTCCAGTTACACAGTGAAACACCTCTTCCAGTGAAGAAAAATGATGACTGGCACAATCTGGCTTTCAGTTGCTGCCAAATGCACCAAGCAAGTGAATGGATCTCATTTTTGTTTTATCTGCTCTGCCCTTCTCTGTCTTCTGATGATGCACAAATTTAGCCCCTTCTAAACTCTGCATAATCAACTTATTCATCTGTGTAATTTTGACGTGTACATTCTCAGATACACTTGTAAACCCACTTTACACAATGAAGTACATTGAAAATGAGTAAAGTCAGCAAAAATATTGCTCTGATTTAGGAGTCCTTAAAAACGCTAATAGCATTTTAAAAGTTTGCCTCTGATACATCACTTAAAAATTCACTCAAGTGATGCCTGTCACCTAGCCATGTGGTGTTTTGCTTTTTTCTTTCTTTTTTTTCAATGCAAACATAATAGGAAATGCATGAATCATTTAAAAAATACTCTACAGAACAGTAAAGTACCCATAACAAGTCATGACCATGGGGGAATATATAGTTTCAGTTACATAAGAAGTTTATTTAAGCAGTGATAAGAAATCAAAATTACAGGAAATGAAAAATTGCAATAAACTTAGAGCAGTGGAAGTAAACGCCTAGAGTTAATCTTTAAGAACATCAAAGACTATGGAGCCATTTTCTTGCAACAGGCATTGCTAAAAGAATTAATGTGTGCTTATTTCACTTTCTCTGATAGTTAACTAAACTTTAAAAGTCCTGTTTACACTTAGCTAGCATACCAACATGTTATAAAGCAACTGCATATATTTATTGTGTTGAACAAAGTCTTCTTCAGACTCAGTGTTTATGTGACAAAGGGATTATTAACAAATACGGGACACTAATGTAAGAGTATTACATTTTTCTTCAAAATATGAAGCAGCACTACTGCATCATGTAATTCTCAAGCTATCAATGCTATCAAGAGCACTCACGCTGTACCCAGACTAAATATAGTATCTGTACTATTATAGATATAGGCAAAGGGGACATTTGTATTAAAGGACTTCAGTTATTACTTCTCTTTCTCCACCTTTCCTCTTGAAATACAAGTTAACATATAACAGCATATATCATAGCCAGTCCTCCCAAAAAATAAAAATAAGAACAACCCAGTGGTGGTTCTCTCCAAATTAAAGAAATACAGATTTGATGGATGGACTGTCTGGTGGATAAGGAATTGGCTGGATGGTCACATCCAGAGGGTGGTGGACAATGGTTCAAAGTCAAGATGGAGAGGGGTAACAAGTGATTCCCTCAAGAATCCATACTGCGACCAGTGTTGTTTAGTATTTTTACCATTACAGACAGTGGGATCAAGTGCAACCTCAGCAAGTTTAGAGATGACACCAAGCTGAGTAGTGCAATCAACACACTAGAGAGATTGGATGCCATCCAGAGGGACCTGGACCAGATAGGGAAGTGGGTCCATTCAAACCTCATATGAAGTTCAACAAGGAACTGCAGATGGGTCGAGACAATCCTTGTTACCAGCACAGGCTGGGAGGGAATGTGATAGAGAGCAGCCCTGTGGAAAAAACATGGGGGTAGAAGCTGGATATGAGCCAGCAATGTGCCCTTGCAGCCCAGAAGGCCAATTGTGTTGCATCAAAAGAAGTGTGGCCAGCAGATCGAGAGGGGTGATTCTGCCCCTGTGCTCCGCTCTGGTGAGACCCCACCTGGTGTACTGTGTGCAGCTCTGGAGCCCTCAGCACAAGAAGGACATGGAGTGGGTCCAGAGGAGGGCCACAGGGATGTTCAGAGCGCTGGAGCACCTCTCCTATGAAGACAGGCTGAGAGAGTTGGGCTTGTTCAGCCTGGAGAAAGCTCAGGGGAGACCTTATAGCAGCCTTCTAGTACCTGAAGAGTCCTACAGGGAAGCTGAGGAAGGACTGTTTGTAAGGGCATGTAGTGACAGGGCAAGGGCCAGTGGTTTTAAACTAGAGTGGAGGACGTTTAGATTAGACATTAGGAAGTTCTTCCCTATGAGGGTGGTGAGACACTGGCACAGGTTGGTCAGAGAGGTGGTGGAGACCCTGCCCCTGCAGGCATTCAAGATCAAGCTTGATGAAGCTCTGAGCAACCAGTATCTAATTAAAAGTGTCCCTGCTTATTGTAGGTGGGTTGGACTAGATGGCCTTTAAAGGTCCCTTCCAACCTAATGCATTCTATGACACTATATTATCCTAACTTTGCAACATAAAGTAGCCCTGCAAATATAGAGGACTGTGTCCAATAGCAGTGTGATGGCCTGCAAGAATCGTAGTAGTGCCCAGAGATCACAAATGATAGTCACAGTTAAAAATACTAGTTTTTCCTGAAAACATGCCTCAGAAGTTCTGCTACACTAAAATTCTGCACATGCACAGTCAAGATCTGTGGTTAACAAGTCATTGTGCATTTATTATTTTTCTACTATGAAAATGCTTTTTCCCTAACAGCACATAAGGTGTCTATAAAAGAGTGAACTCTGACTCACACAAGAAAATAATCTCAAAATATTGTATAGCTCTCAGAGTATCACACGCCAATGCCAGTCTTCTGGCATTCCAGAAGACTTTTAACAAAGTCCCTTATCAAAAATGTTACTAGGAAACTAAGTACCAACTGTATGAGGAAAGGTCCTTACAAGAATAAGCAGAAACACATCACCCAAGGCATACAGCTCTGGTTCACTCACATCTTGAATAACGATGCAAAAGAGGAAAGCAGAACCCACAAGCAAAATAAGCAAAAAGCTGCGCTGGTAGTGGTTGAGATAGAGTAGCTAGTTACGAGGTTTGGATTTGTGCTGGAATTAACTGAGAGCTAATTTTCTTCATAGTAGCTTGTATGGGGCTGTGGTTTGGATTTGTGCAGAAAATGGTGTTGGTAACACAGGGATGTTTCTGTTGCTGCTGAGCAGTGCTGACACAGAGCCAAGGCCTTTTCTGCTTCTCACCTCACCCTAGCAGTGGGATGGCTGGGGGTGCACAAGGAATTGGGAGGGGACACGGCCAGGACAGCTCACCCCAACTGACCACAGGGATATCCCAGACTATATGGCATCATACTCAGCTTGTAAGGGGTTGGGGAAGAATAAGTCACTGTTAGGCATGACAGAGCGCTGCTTTTCTGGAGATGACTGAACACTTGTCTGCCACGAGAAGTGGGGAACATGCACTTTGTCTTGCTTTGCTTGCACGTGTGGTTTTGTTTTCCCTATTAAACTGTCTTTATCTCACCCCTTGAGTTTTCTCACTTTCACTCTTCCAATTCCATCCCTCAGTCCCTGGGGTGGAGTGGAAGGGGTGGTGGTGGAGGAATAGATTGGGAGTGAGAAAGCTTAGTTGCCAGCTGGGGTTAAACCACAACAAAAAGGAATTCTTCCTGCCTGGGGAAGAGGTCTTTCTAGCTAGTCAGGTGTTACTGATACAAAACTTTTACATGGGTTTAAGAAGGACTGAAAAGACTCATAAAGGAAAAAAAAATCTACAGGGACATACTAAATAAACACAAAACCACATCTGGGTCAAGAAGTTCCCTGAGCTAAACGTCGTTGGAGAAAAAAAAAAAAGCCACAAAATAAGTATCATACATCTCCTTGGTTTTCATCGTTAATAGTTAGCATCTGTAAGTGTTATAACTTACACGACAGATATTTTTATTACGACTTCCCTGAACCTCACCATAAACACGCTCCTGAATTTTGAAGAGAGTAGAACTGCCGCATTAGTAAAATTACATGCCTTCCTTTCTTTCTGAAACCTACGGGAATTCAAAATCAGCTGTACAGTTCTTATGTAAGGTTAGTTTCTCGTTTTCCTTTGACAAAGCACCGAAGACTTCAGGAGCTGCACCGGGATACCCCTGCCCAGCGCGCCGGAACACCGCCTTTCCCTGCTCTTCCCCTCACAGCGCCAGGCTGTGCCCGGGGTCTAACCCGGCACAGCCACGTCTCCGCGCCCTCCGGGAAACATCAGCCGCTCCACGTTACAGCGGCGCGCTGCTGAGCTCCGCCGCCCCCCAGCCCCGCGGCCGGGCGCTGCCGAGGCGGGTGCCCCGCCCGCGGTGAAACGGCCGCCAGGCGGCCCCACTTCCGCAGCCGGCAGCGGACGCGCGCCGCGAGTCGCGCGCATCCCGCCGCAGCGGCACGCGAGACTTCGGTTAAACTCGAGCGCGCGTGCGGCTGCGCGTGACTTCGCCGCCGCTCGGCCGCCGACTAACCGAGCCCCCGGCCGGACCGCCAAATAACCCAACCCCGACCTCTCTGCGCCGCCCGCTGCCCCCCGCCCCCGCCCCGACGCGCCGCTCTGGGGCCGGGCGAAAGCTGTCGGGGCCCGCCGACACCCCGCGGCTCGCCCAGGGCCCTGCCCTGCGCGTCACCTGCAGCGCCCGCACTCCGGCCGCCTCTCGCAGCGCTCCACCGGCAGCTCCCACAGGCCCGCGCAGCCCTCGTGCTCCTGGTGCTCCTCAGCCAGCGCCGAGGCCACCTCGCTACCGGCCACCGCGGTGCCCGGCTCCATGCCGGTGCGGCGGGAGGCGCCGGTAGGGGGCGCCGGCGCGCAGGAAAGGCAGCCATCCCCGCTCACGTGAGGCGCTCCCGCCCCTTGGGGTGGCCGCCCCTCCGCGGGGCCTGACCCGGCCGGGGCGCGAGGGAGCGCTGACGGGCCGGTCTCGATCGGTGCGAGGCGCGGGGAACCGTAACGGCAACTGCTGACCCGACCGGGCGTGGGGAGCTCTGACCAGGACTGACCCGACCGGCGGCGCGGCAGGCAGGGGGTGCTGTTGAAGCGCGTCGCTCCAGGTCCCTTCCGCCGCCTGCCCGGGCTGAGGCGCTCGCCGTGGCTGGGGACCAGGGCCCCGGGAGCGCGGAGCCGCTGCTGCCCTCACCCAGAACGGTCCTGGCACCTGGAGGCGGTGAGGGCGGTGTTGACGGCCCGCCTGCCCCGCGGCCTTTCCCTCGGAGAGGCCCTGGTCCGGCGAGCGAGGCTGCCGCCGCGGCCTCTCCGTCGGCGCGGATGGCCGCTTAGCCCGTGCGCCTCGGGATGTGGCGGGGGGACGGCTGAGGGACGGCGGCCTGGCCGGAGCCTGGCTGCGGGGCCTGTGAGGGTGACGGCTCCTCTGCAAAGCATAAGGTACCAGAAAGCCTTCGGCGCCGCACGTCTTAACTTGGCGAGGGTAGCATAGGAACCAGTGTTCTGGTGTCGATCCCAGTTCCGCTGGAGAATGAAATAACCGTTGCTGTTTTGGTTTGGTTTTAAATTAACTGCTGATCGCTAAATGCATACCCCGCAATTTGAATAGATACTTTGAAGTGCTTTAGAGTAGACATAGGTGCATTACCATGTCTATAGGTGCTTTTTACACTATATTACGAGTCCACACAACTCTAGGAGCAACTCGGCAGCAGAAGCTATAGTAACTATGGTAACAGGAGGGTGGTAAAGTGACAGCTTTGACTACCTTTTCCAACCTTAGCAGTACCTGTTCTTAAGAAATAAACTGTAGATATAGATGATTTAGACTCAAGTTTCACTGTGTTAATCAAGTTGTATATGATAACAGAATATATTGGTGTCTCTTACACAGTAAAATGAAGTTAGAATCATAGAATTGGCTTTGTTGGAAAGAACCCTTTCGATCACCAAGTCAAACCATCACCCTGACCTGCCAACTACACTAAACCGTGTCCTTCAGCAGCACATCTGTTATTTAAATACCTTCAGTGATGGAGACTCTACCAACTTCCTGGGCAGCCTGTTCCAGTGCCTAAACTTCACAGAGTTGTTTTTCTAATAATCTGATCTAATCCTTCAGTGGTGTAACTTAACGCCATTTTCTCTTTCCCTATCACTTGTCACTAGGCAGAAAAGATCAGCCATCTCCTCTCCACAACCTCCTTTCAGGTAGTTGAGAGCAATTAAAGTCTCCCCTCAACCTCCTCCAAACTAAACAACTCCAGTTCTCTCAGATGCTCCTCATAATATTTATTCTCCAGTGGCCTCCCCAGCCTCATCCCCCTTCTCTAGACACCCTCCAGGACCTCAGTATCTTTTCTACAGTGAGGGGCCCAATACTGAATGCAGTATTTGATGTGCGGCCTCACCAGCGCTGAGTACAGGGGGAGAATTACCGCCCTAGTCCCGACTCAACACACTATTCTTAATACAGGCCAGGATGCTGTTGGCCTTCTTGGCCACTTGGGCACGCTGTTGTCATATTCCTCCAGCCGTCAATCAACACCCTCAGGTCCTTCTCAGCCAGGCAGCTTTCCAGCCACTCTTCCCCACGCCTGTAGCAATGCGTTATTGTGACCCAAACGCAAGACCTGGCACTTGGCTTTGTTGAATTTCATGCCATTTGCCTTGGCCCATGGATCCAGCCTGTCCAGATCCTTACTACCCTCAACTTACTGTGAACTTCCTGAGGGTATACTTGATTCCCTTATCCAGTTCCTTAATAAAGATACTAAAGAGAGCTGGTCCCAGCACGGAGTCCGGAGGAACACCACTGGTGACCAGCCACCAACTAGATTTAATTCCATTCACCGCCACTCTCTGGGCCTGGCCATCCAGCCAATTTTTTACTGAGTGAAGAGTACAAACTGTCCAAGCCAAGAGCATCCAGTTTGTCCAGGAGAATGCTGTGGGAAACGATGTCAAAAGCTTTGCCAAAATCCAGACAGACAGCATCCACAGCTTTTCCCTCACCCACTAAGTGGGTCATCTTGTCACAGAAAAGATCAGGTTGGTCAAGCAGGACCTGCTTTCCATGAACTCATGCTGACTGGGCCTGACTGCTTGCTTTTCCTGCCCATTCTACATAATGACACTCAGGATACTTTGCTCCATAAACTTACCAGGCCCCGGGGTCAGACTAAGAGGCCTATAGTTGCCTGGGTGCTCCTTCCAGCCCTTCTTGTGATTCACAGAATCACAGAATGACAGACTGTTAGGGATTGGAAGGGACCTCGAAAGATAATTTAGTCCAACCCCCCTGCTAGAGCAGGATCACCTAGATTGGGTCACACAGGAATGCGTCCAGGTGGGTTTTGAATGTCTTTAGAGAAGGAGACTCCACAACCTCTCTGGGCAGCCTGTTCCAGTGCTCTAAGGATGATTTGCTCCATAATCTTCCCAATTCAACTTCAAGGTTGTTTCAGTTTACCTTAGAGATCTATTGAAATGTGGTAACTAGTGATACAACACAGGGTATCCTTCCTGATACTAGCAACTGCAGGTGAGTTGGCCAATTGTGGTGGTTCCTGGGTTTTGTTCTTCATCTAAAAAAAATATAATCTGTTTACCTATCTACAGTCTTCAGAGCCATTTCATGTAACTTAGGCCCGCTGGAACTAGACACATGAACAATATTACAATGTTTTTTCTGTTAAATTTTGTATTTTTGTATTATAGTTTTGTATTTGTAGCTCAAAATACAAATCAATTTTCTTGTATAGCTGCTAGAATGCATTTTACCCACAAGAAAAAAAATTACCATTGATTGTGAAACTGACCTTAAAAATTACATAACATAAATGCAAAAGAAAAATAACATAAGGAAAAGGAAAATGCCAGTGTGCACATTTTATATTTTTAATTTTTTTTATTGCTAGTATTATATGTTACATAATTTAGGACAGGGAAACCAGTGGCAGGGACACACACATGACATGGCTTTTCTGTTAAGCTGAAACCCTTGCCCCAAGATGATTTGGTATAAACTACAAAGAGCTTTTTTTAGGATGATTATTAGAAGTAGTGCCGTGGTGGGCAGAAGTATTGATGAATTTGTCCAGGATTGCCTTTCTGCTTCCACCTTATTGAAAAGAGCCCCCATGCAGTGCTACTAGTAGGAACCTGGGTATGTCTTCACAGCTTCCCCTGAGAGTCCTCAAAGAGTGAGAATTTACCTGGTCTGGTAAGAATAAATAGGCTTCAGTCATAAGCTTAACATTAAACCATTGTAAACTTTTGGTCTGACTACACAGGAGAATAAAATTGATCTGCAGATAGATGCCTAAAATAAATGTAATAATAACATGACATGAAGTCATTTCATTGTCAAGGGACTTGGCAGATGTAGCTAGAAATAGCTAGAGGCTAAACAGAGAGAGTGCTACAGCTTTTCTCTGTATATTTACCCCTGAAAAGTGAGCCGTTTAGACTGGAGGAAAATGTTGGCAGGAGATCAGGTTAGGATAAACTGCCTGCAACTAAAATTTAGGCTTGAAGATAGGGGTTCCCATTAACAGAATATTGCTGTTCTAGACTACCAACAAAAGCAGAAGGGATTATAAGCCAACTCTAGTGGTTTTTTGGAACAGGACCAGTGATTGCAATAAACGTGTTGTTCCAGAACTTAACAGACCAGCAACTTCTCTTACTAAAGGCCAGCAAAGTACAGATTTAGATACTAATTTAAAAAAGAAAAAATAATTTAAAAAATCTAGGCCAAAATGTTTTAAACAACAGAACCATTTTAAGGGGGGAAATAACCTGAATATTGAAGATTAGGGCAAAAAGTAAAATAGTCTTTATAGCAGGTCTTTGATAAACAGTTACACAGGCTAATGGGTAGATAGATCTGCACTACCTATTTAATTCATGACTATGTTTAGTTTTTGATATGCCTACTTAAATCGTACTAGAAACCTGAGGAACTCACAGCATCTCCTTGGACCAGTGTTTGCAATTTGTAAATTTACAGTTCTACATGATGGTGTGACTGGGAGCTTGTTACTTGCATTTAATCCTCTTTGATGTACTGTGCTCTTCCCTTTTCGGGAACACGAATGATCATATGTTTAGTGACTAACTGTAGACTCACTGTAGTTTGGAAAGTCCATTAGATTTTATGGAAAGTACCATTCCTCTGCACGTCTGGTCTCTTCTGCACCCTTACAGAAACAGCCCCGAGAAGTTCAAATTTAATATGTGTTTGTTTAAAGAGATGTGAAGAAGTTGTTAGGGTGGCAGTTCTCAAACAAGCATATTCAAGGAAGCAAGTGCGGTTCCCCATCAGCTTTTGCTAGTGAAACTTCGAAAATTAATTCAAAGTGGAAAGTTAATTCAAAGTCCCATGTTTCTACTGCCTCGCTTGACTCATGGTTTCAAATGCCAACTGAAGTAACTGGAAATCCCTCTGGGTTTATGATCTTTTTTTGCAGAAGCTGTATACTTATACAGAAAGTGCTTCCAAGGCAGCTCACAAATGTTGAATTAAGACCAGCTGTGCTTCTTTCCTGTCCACCTCCTTACTTGGCTATACATGCAGGGGATTGATCCAAGAGCCAGCAGTTAAGCTGGATGAACAGCCTGAACGGGCTTGCTGCACAGCCACGGGTGTCAGCATGAGGTGAAGGCTGCATCAGCGAAGTCGGGGCTGGGATCTTGGAAGCCATGACAGGCTAAGATGCTGTCAGTGCACTGCAAGCAAGCCTGGAGAACTAACTAGCACTGAGGGCTGGGAGCCAAGGGGAAACAAGGTTGGAGACAGGTGAGCTGGGAGGTGCTCATACAAAGGCTGCCGTGAAAAAGAAAGAGATGACACTTTTGTTTCTGCCTCAGTTCCTCACAGCAGAAGACAGACATCTTTCTATTTGTATAGAAGAATGGTACTAATAAAGGACCTTCTAAGCTGCCAACATGTGTGAACACAAGGCTATGTGCACATACAGAAGCCAATGTATTATATAAGGGTTTTCAAGAGCATTATCAGTAAATGTGTGGTGATAGAACTCTGAATGGGACAAGTTTAAGGGTGTCTGAACTGAAAACCAGGAAATGGTGAATTTTGGGGAAGAGATTATTTTCTGCTTGGTGCAATCATGCACTGACCTGGTTTGTCAGGTCACTTCTGTTTCGAGGCAGGCCTTTTTGAAGCAAAAAAGAATGGTTAACTAAGACAAGGTACCTGTCCGGAATAATATAACTCCAGCCTCCCACTTGTTGACTACTGCTGGAGTGTTGTATTATTTTACGGGCACAGAGATGCTGTGAGGCTCCAGGGCAACAGCTGTCTGTGACTCTATCTGTTGGAGAGGCTGCCATACTATAATTGATTTATTATATGAAAGCTGGGTATAAAACATCCTATTGTACTTTTTTGGGCAGATAAGGATTGCAGAGGAGAAAAAAAAGTACAAAAAACCCCATCCAAAACTGTCCTGGTTTCAGCTATGATGGAGTTAAAATTTTTTTTAGCAGTGGATGGAATGCCGTGTTTGGGTGTTAGGATGGGGGCAGTGCTAATAGCACCCTGATGTCTCCGATCTGTTGCCGGGCAATCAAGTACCTTTCTCAGCTCTGCATACTTCCTTACTAATGAGAAAGGAGGGGACGCAGCCAGGACAGGTGACTCGAATTGGCCAAAGAGGATATTCCATGCCAGTTACGTCATGCTCAGTTTAAGGGGGGACTGGGGGGAAGAGGGGGAGACAACGCCAGGACGTGCAGTTTCTGGGGACGGTCGGGTTCCGGGACGGCTCTAAGCTGTGCGGCCTGAGTTGTGTGGTTTGGTGAGAAATTGCATTGTGTATCACCAGTTTCATCTATTTTGTGCTTTAAACTTATGTTATTGTTATATCTAGTTTTCTGTTACTGTTTAGTAAACTATCTTTATCCCAACCTGCGTGGTTCTGGTTTCTAGGTTGTGGTTTCTTTTCCTCCTTTCTTCCTTCCCTTTTTCCCCTTCCCCCAACTTTCCTTCCTCCTTCCTTTTAAAAGTACAAGCGACTGTGTGGGGTGCGGCCCCCGGCTGGGGCAAAACCACGACAAAAACCCACTGGAAAATAGCCTCCCAGTACCAAAAAACTGATTGCATAGTAAGAGCAGTGTAACAAAGATGTACAGTGCATAATATTGTCTCCTAATCTGTTGAACCGGGGGTCTTCAGACATTGCCTTTTCTATTTTAAGTGTTTGGATTTGTCTGTCATTCACAATAACTCACTGCTTTGTAAAAACTGTCAGGAAGTGACTTGAAAAACACAAAATTAATTTCAGATAGTCTAATCACTGCTGGATGCTTGGAAGTATCCTTTATATTAACTAGAGAAACGGCCGCAGCTACAAAAACATCATGTTTGTTGCTTAATCTTCATCTGCATTTTTTTCTTTTGACATAAGAACTAAAATTTGTGCAATCATGCCCAAAATGCTTTGCAGCAGTGATTCTGCCTTTATTCGTCTGTTGAGAATTCTTCTGCAGAGCTGACTCTTGTCCTTTAGCAGTCTACTGCAGTGTTTGCCGAAAAGGAGATATTTTCTATAACGACTCGTTCTCAGAACCACAGGGTTTGTGAGACAATTATGTTCATCAATTAAAACTTTTTTTCTCCACAGCCTTGAGATACCCGATAAGGAAATGCTGTTTCCATCCAAAGAAGTAGTTGAAAATAGCTATTCCATCCCAGCTGTCTCATGCTATCTCCTGTATATATACACTTTTATTTTTGGTTATAGCTACACAAATGTGTTACCGTGAAATAATGAGGGTGTGACTTTGCACAGTAATTACCACATCACAAAACTGTTGGAGTGCATGTTTTCACATGCTGTTACTACCAGGTAACATTCTTCCTCTTTCTCCCTTTCACTTCAGATAATTACCATCCATTTCAAAAAAGTAACAGTGTAGACAATGATACATATTGTGAGAAGAACGAGTGTTTCTTTACTCAGTCTTTAAACAGTGAAATCTTTTTTGGGAATCTGCAATGGAACTCATTTCAACCAGGTTATATAAAGGTACTTCGATTGTAGCTTTTTTCTTTCATGAAGACAGGAGGTACTGGGGGAGGACAAACGTCCACACAGACGTTGGCCTTGAGGTATCACCCAAGTTAGTCTAAGTGATTTAGGTAAGTCTCATTTTGAAGAGAGAATCCCTCAGGAGGCTGAAGATGTGTCTGCAACTACAGACTTCTGCAGGCATCATTCATCACTTACAAATATATTTTACCTAACAGGTGTGCTAGCAGAGCCTAACAGGTCTGGCATAGATACAGGTGTGTTAACAGCTATTATTGAGAGGCAGCTATTGAGCAATTTGGTTGGATTTCTTACTACAAAATATTACTAATTAGAAAGATTGCTACTCCAAACGAGTTTGATAAATATGGAAGTGTTTACATGCTTGTTTGCAGTCTAACTGCCCTTGGAATTCAGCATGCTGCATTTGGTGGGCAAATGCCAATGGCTCTGCAGGCATTTGTGCCTCAGAAGGTAGTCACTTATGGTGGATTAGTGATCCCTCCTCCTAACAAGAACTGTCAACAAACGTGTGCATATTGAGTTCTGACACAATAATGTTTGCTTGTTCCGGCTCAGAAACTGTTGAGTGCTGGCAGTGCAGCAGGTGTTAGACAATGCTAAGGCAGGCTGCCTCCAGCCAATTTCCATCAAGCCCAAATGAACATGCTATTCAAGCCTGTATCTATTTAGATAACTTTAAAAGCCACAGCATGTTTCTGAATGCAACAAATAATTTGAAGGTGTACATAAATTGTCACTGCTGCTGGTGATGATCTTGCCTTTCTTCCCACCCTTCCCATGTCCCTTGATGCTAACACAGGTTTATCACATGCCCACACAACCACCCTGCAAGTTTATTTCTCTTATTTATTCTCAGATAGACCAGCTCAGTTTACCCTGTGGCTAGCAGGGCACTAGTGCTGGCAGAGGCGTGCTGAAAGGGGAATGAGTTGGAGAAAAATAATCCATCTTTCTGTTCAGATCTCTAGTGTCAGTAAAAATAGTAAAAGATGAGTAAAAATGTAAATACTGGGAGAACATACTGCTTTCCTGGGCATGCACTGCTGCCTGTGAGTCTGGCCCTGGTCTCCAGTCACTGTCTTGGTGTGGGCCAGCCCTGTGCAGAGCACAGTCATAAACTGCTGGAAGGGCAAATAGCAACATATCCAAGTATTGCCAGCTAAATATAATCCCTTGTGGGGTTTTTTGTCTGTCACCCTTCCTTTTGCACACCAACATTTCCTTTCCTTTCCTGTCCTGCTGCTGCTGCTGCTGCAGCTGTTGTCTTGTCCATGCCACCGTGTGCTGTGAAGCAACACCAGCCTGCTGCTTTGGCTGAGCTGTCTGGTGCTGTTTCTGCGATTTAGCAAATCTCTGTGTACTCAATTCTTTATTTTGCTGTTAGTAGTTAGTTCCAAAAGATTTGAAAGAGATCATTAAAGTACTATTTCAGTTGCCAAAGTTGGCTTATGTGTCGGGTTGTTTTACGTTTGTAAAAAATAACATTTTGCTTAAGAAACTCACATGGAATTTCAGAAAGCATTTTATGAGGCCACATGCATCATCTCCCTTTTTCAAACAGCCTAGACCAAATACCTGAGGTAAATGAAATACATCATGTGACAGATTATTCACTTTCACTTCTTTTATAAAAGAGGAAAGTGGGTATTTGTAAAATGTAAACACATTTTCAAACATGGTCTTCTCAGCGCTGATCTGAAAGTTTGGCAACGATGCTTCTGATTGCATCATGGCCTCACTCGTGATACTGAGCTAATAACACGGGTAATTCTAATCACTAAACCTGCAACTGCAGCCTCTGATTGCTGATGACCTGGTGCGCATTGCAGTTAGAAGTAAGAACTTCATCCTAATTTGAACATCCTTGCCTAAAATCAGATTCCAGGATCAAAATCTATGCACTGTATAGACACAAATACAGTTTGTCATGTAACCTTGGTATGCCCTGCATGTCATTTGGGATCTGTACAACGCAGCTGAAAATACAAAGAGCAGGTGCAAAACAGAACGGGTGAAACTCAGTGATGTAGAGGTTAAAATAAGCAGCAGGCACATTGCCTTTGAAGTGATACCTGCTGAAATTTGTAGCTGTGGGTCAATGTTTCCCCCACAGCTTTATACCTTTAGAGATAGGCAAGACAGCTGCTGCTTTCAGGCCTACCCAGTGGGCACTCCTGTATGTTACATGTCTCTGGGAAGCTAACCAGCCTCTACTGAGAATTCACTTGTATCAGCTTGTACTGCTGATGCAGAGCTGGCATGTCAGGGGGAGAGAGAAGATTCTGAGTGCACTGGTTAAGGAATACCGACCAAAATCTTTAACTGTGAGCTGACTAAAGGCCTCTGAAAGTCATTCTGCAGCTGTACTTCCGCAGAGCACTCCAGGATGTCAGAAGCCCTTTTCCCATTCATGTTAGAAGCTCTGCATTCAGCAAAGCATTGCAAAGTCAGCACAAAAATTCCACCTGAGTGTGTTTCACAAACCTGTGCTGGGAACCTGGTCAAACATAGTAATTACAGTATTTCTTAAGTGCTTGCTGCCCCAGTGTCAGTAATGGTATGCCCTACTCTAGCTGGTCAAAAGCAGGCAGTTTCCATGCATGTGGTAACTACTCCCTCATCTTTACATTTACCTCCCACGCTAAGTGTGGCTGGATTACTTTTGGTCTTAACAATCGAACAAACAAGCAAACAGCTTTAAGGATGAAGTCCAAACTCTACCTGTCTTACAATATAACATTAGCCTTGTTTACTGTTCCTTCTATCAGAATAGTATAGGCAACCAACAGACATGACCAGAGTAATTTATTCTTGGCTGCAAGAATGCACCTCGAAAAGGGAGGAGTACCTGTCTCTTTAAACACAAGAGGGTTTGGTCATTTGGAAGGCTTGACAGTGCAGAGAGGAAGTGTCAGGGTGATTTTACTCACACCCGCGTGTTTAGCAACATCTTGCCACTGCTTAGTTTGGGTAGTTTCACAGAACAGATGCACTGTACATTCCATGGTATCTGTTTTTCTGCTGCTGTAAATACAGTCTCCTACACAAGTCTACATCAAATGGAGTAAAAGCCTTGGATTACAGCAATAGCACAGGAGATTCAGCTGAAATCCCTTATAAAGAAAAAGAAAAACACATTATCAGTCTGTGAAATGTCAGCATCGCACAGCTTCATCTCTTGACTGCTTAAGGACGTTATTGACAGATGTGAAAGTGTAAAGCAAGCCAGAAGAGCTCAGTATATGTGCAGAACAGCTGTCCTGAATTTACAGACCAAACCCTAAACTGGTGTTAAATAATATACCTGAATATCTGATACTGTAGGACTACAGTCTTCTGTAATGTGAATGCAGAAAGGGGAAAATAGTATGTGGCATGGAAAGAAAGATGTATTTATGAGACACGTATTTCCAGCAGAAGGAACTGTGAACAAAAGAGTGCCTTGGATAGCAAAGCATACAGCACAGCAGTTGATTTTCTCCTCCGTGCCTGCAAGTCCTGGTGAGTGAATCAAGAGGAAGGATTCAGAGTGCCACCTGGTCCTTCAAAGAACCATTCTTGGATGCTTCTTGTTCACTGCCACAGGGCAAATCGGTCCTCTCTCTTTGTATCTAACTAACAGTGTAGGTGTCCCAAATCTGCTGCTATTAGGTACTGTTACTTGTCCCAGTCTTCTGCATTGAGACAGGCTGCATCTGTCACAGCCCTGTCTTTAGTTCGTATTTGTTAATTCTGGTTAAGCCTGGATAGTTAAACAGATACATAAAACCAACCAAGATCATTTTTAGACAAAATTATAACAGTGATGCATAATGTAATAATATCCTCCTTAGCTGCCTCTGATGAAACTTCCATGATTTTGTGATTCTCCTGCTCTGCTCCTAATCATTTTACTTACTGTAGCAGGCAATATAATTGCTAATTCTTCCTCATCCCAACAATATCATTAATGATGTCAGGCATTTAAAGAAGTTAAATTAAAGTTCATGGATTTGTTTCCCCTACAAAGAGTTGTGGACAAAATAAACTGTCAGACAAACCATGCTTTTTCTTCCAGTAGTCAGCAAATCAGAGGGAGTAAAAATAAACTGCCTTATTTATTTTAGAAATGTTTCCATTTTGCTGAGCAGTTTCCTTTGTAATAGCCTAATTCAAATGCTTTGCTAGATCCCAACTAAATTCTTTTCCTTAGACTGACTCAGATTCTTTTCCCAAGAAGTTTTAACTTCTATGGAAGACTTGAACAAGGCTAAAGAAAACCAAATACGTAGTTCCACGGAGTGGCCTTGCACAGTGAATAGTTCTAGTAGTGCAGAAGTTTTTGTGTTAATGCAGCTCTACCATCTGCTTGATAATGTAGTAGCCAAGTAGAAACCTTGATGCAATGTAGACATAATAGGAACCCTACAATACAGTTCCTAGGGCAGGCCCCAGACAAGTATATGGCATCTACCTTATCTTTCATCTGCAACCTCAACCTGACTTCAGGAAATCTACAAAACCTCTCTTGGCTTGCAACCAGTCACTACAGGGATTTGCTTAAAAGGGTGCTGGGGCTATTTCTGCCTGATGTTGTCTCTGCAAGGACAAGCTGTGTGGAGGTGAAACAGAGAGATGGGGTATGCTTACACACTTAAACAGGGAGGCACCAAATTGTTCCTTTAGGCATGAAATTTAGATGATTGTAGTGATGAGGCTGTGCAGGTGGGATGAGGAAGATAAAGGAGGAAGGAAAGGCCATTTCCTATCGCACTGTAGATGCCAGGCCAGCAAAATCATTAAATGTAGGATAAAGATAGAGGAGGCAGGGAAATATGTGGTTATTATACAGTAGCTACCTGCTTCATGAACACCCTGGCTGTGAATTTAAGGTGTGTATTTGCATTTTATAATATTGTCCAATAAGAGGGAGAACGGTTGCTCGTGGTATTGGGCAGACACTCCAGCAACGGTGTATTCTTGGGAGACTTGGGGCCAGCTCTGAGATCAGTGGCAGCAGTGAATCCCAATGAGCCTACTGGCTTCTCCAGCACCCGACTGTGCCCTGAACCAGGTGTTTGAGATGCGCTGAATAGCAACTATCTCAAACCAGCACAAAGCCACTATGGAAGTCCACACATAAGGAATGGGCCGTCACAGAGCTGTCACGGGCTGTCACCTGTGTAGATTTTGGGATGGCTGGCAGTGGCACACATGCATCATCCTCCTCTATGAATAGAATACCATTACACCTTTCCTAATTTGCATCCCGATTCATACCTCCACTTCTGAGGAATCCCAACCTAGGGATCCAGTTCAGTAGCTGCAGTGGGGTCCTGCAAGAGGGCTTTTGGGGTAAAAAAAATATAATTAGAAGGCTTGAAACTTATTCACATTGTTGTGAAATACTGGGGAAAAGGTTAAAAGGATCCAAGGAGGAGACTCACAGACATGATTGATTTTCCTTAATATTGCTGGAGTTTTTGACAAATCAGGATGAGAAAGCAATTAATGAGATTTTATAGACAGTAAGCTGAAGGGTAACTGCATTCCTAAGAAAAGCTACTTTTGGAAAAAATGCAGATTTGACACCAGACTGCAAAAGGGAGGAGAATTCTCTAAAGACTTTTTGTTTATTAAACTTTCAATAATGATTCAGACACACTTCATATTACTCATATTTATCTTAATTACACTCGATATCATACAGTAATTGAAATCAGGAATACAAGATGTGAGAAAGACTGGTAGAAGACACAGACTAATTTTATCAAGCTTTCTAGGTGTGTTAGTTAACATAAAAGAAATTGGCAAGAAACAAAAGAAAGAAAAGATACGACTACAATAAATACACTGTCCTCCAAAAAAGGAGCTTGGAAACCTAGAATAATTTTCAGAAGAGAGTCTAGAGCAAAAACAGGGAGTGTGCACAGCTGGCAACAGTGTCCATCACCTGAAAAATCCTGGGATGGTTACAGAAAGGTGTAAATATTTTGGAAGTATCTGCTGTCCAGAGAAAAACAAGTCAAACAAATAATATTATCTTTATCAGTGTATCTTTAGTAGCAGAATAAAACTGTTTGTGGAATACTAAGTAACTGTCCAGAGACTTCCTCATCCCAGAAACATTTCTCTAGTCATGAGAAAGACACTCAAAGCACAGTCCAAGCACTGTTTTACACAAGAAGTAATTAGTGAGAACAGAAGAACCTATTAGTTATGATATGTAAGAAAAGAGGGTGACAGATTCTGTCTTAGGTGCTTGAGGGTAATCAAATATGTGACATGTTTTTTGAGATATTCTTTGCTTGTAGAAGCATTTTAGAAACTTGCAAAACCTATAGGAAAGGAAAAATAAGTGCGCCTGCCTCCCAAAATACAACCAGGGTTTTTTTTCCCCAGATATTACTCTATCCTTCAATAATAGTGTATAAATGGAGAAATGGAGATTGATGAGGCATCTGATAAGATGAATGCTCTCCAAATATCTGACAATTGTGTTTGAAAAATGTAGGCTTTTATAAGATAAATAATTTTCTGAGATTATCCAGTCTCAGAAATAATGAGGAATAAATTTTCAGCAATCACAGCAAAAGATGAGACACTGCAGAAACTCATTAAGGTCATCCCAGTAAGGCAGCCTGGGAAGTACACACTGAGCCTCTTATTACCAGCTCAATTCAGAGGTACATATCATTGATGACTTACTACTTAAGGTAATAAAATTATGTCAGGGCAAATATTATAGCAAGCTTCAGATGGTGTAACAAATGGTAAAAGTCTGTAGAAAGATTTAAAAAAAAAAAAAAAGCAGTATGAAACCTGTAAAAAACAGTAAAGTTGACAGTGCAGTTCTGGAAATGCAGGGGTTGGACCCGATGATGTCTCGAGGTCCCTTCCAACCCCTACAGTTCTGTGATTTGGTGTGATTCTGTGAAACCAAACTCTAAAAGTATATTCTGGCAAATATCATGTTATAATGTTGTGTCATTGACGGGAAATTACATTATCAGAGGCTTTAATAATTATATTGTAGCACACCATAAATCTGTATTTGTCAAACATAAGAGTATTAAAGTTGATGTGTCTAATAAGGTGTTCACTGTAAGCACTCAGGGTTTTAAACAAATAGTGGAGGATTAAAGAGTTAAATGAGAAACATAAATTACCAGATATTATCCACTGAATTGTTTACTGGAAAGCACAATAAAAGAACAAAGTTTAGTCTTTGACAAAGGATACAAGCTTGACTTTGCTGAACTTCAGAACAGTGCCTTAAATGGAGACAATCCCCAGGAGAACTGCTAATTAACATGAAATAGTAGCCAGAAACCTTTCTTGACCCAAGACAGCAAAAAGCATAATTGAGCCCAATTAATTTAAAATGTCATAACATTGCAAAGAATAGTAAAATGACTGAGGTTCCAGGATGCCTGAAAATTATATGTACACCACAGCAGCATATGGTAGGCTCAAAGGGCTGTGGTTACTGAGGCAGCTGCTTGTACTTCTGTAAAACAAGCTTTCAAAGGACAACCTTTCAGGAAAAAGCTGTCATTTGCCCTTTGCTTTATATTTAGTGGGAGATAGAAGGAAACAACATGTAGCAGTGAAGTAAACATAAGGTGGAACAAGTGTGGAAATCTGTTTCTACCAGCTCTCACACAGAAAAAGGAGTCAGCATCTGCAGCAAGCAGGAAGGCAAAGGAAGTAAATCTTAGGATCACAGAATCATAAGATCTTTAAGGTTGGGAAAGAGCTCTCAGATTATCAAGTCCAACTGTCTGTGCAACACCACCATGTCAACTAAACCATGTCCTGGAGTGTCATGTCTATACATTTTTTGAACACATTCAGGGATGGTGACTCCATGACCTCTCTGGGCAGCCTGTTCTAATGCCTGACCACTCTTTCAGTGAAGACATTTTTCCTAATATCTAATCTGAACCTCCCCTGATGCAACTTGAGATCATTTTCTCTTGTTCTGTTGCTTATTATCTGGGAGAAGAGACCAACCTCCAGCTCACTACAACCTCCTTCCAGGTAGTTGTGGACAGCATTAACGTCTCTAGGGACCTGTGCCATCAAACACACTCTTGAAAGGGTTCCTGAGCGCTTTTTAGATGGTTAATATTGAAAGTGCTTGTAATGTAAAAGGTTGCAATATAAAATGGAAAGGTTAAATATTTTTATGTTAATGTCAAAGACAAGTTCAAAGGACCACAGTGCCACCAGATAATCCAGGTGAAGAGGGAGCTCAGGAGGTGCCTGGTGCAAGGCATTGCTCCCATCAGTCAGCCACAGGGTCAGACCAGGCTGCTCAGGGAGGGAGGGAGCTTGCACAGCCTGCTGTCACCCTGTCTTCCTGGGGAAAGGTTTCCTTACGGCTGGTCCCAACCTCTCCTGTCCTTGACCTGCCCACTGTGCCCCTCTAAGAGTCTGGCAGCCCCCCACACGCACTTCAGCTGCTTTTAGGTGTGCCCAAGGAGCCCCTTGTCCAAACTGAACCAGCCCTGGTGCTCCAGCCTCTGTACACAGCACTGGAGCAAGCTGGGAATCCAACGCTGTGCCCTCCATAGGTCTCATCCATGGAGTCTCTCCCACCTGCTGTAGTGTGCTCAGTTGCCTTTGACCTGTGAGTCAGGCTATGGGCCTGCTTCCGTAAGGAGCCTGATTCCCCTTGCAAATGTTAAAAGTTTTGTGGAAAAAAAAGAAAACCCAAAGGATAAAAATAACAGAGGAAGCTGTATTTCTTCATAATATTATTTCTGTGCATATATAGAGCTGTATTTGAGAATTTGGAAGCTCCTTGCTGAACAGAGCTGAAATAATCATACCTTATCATTTCCTGTAACAAGTATGGTCTGGAGAACCGAGGAATTTGAAGTCCCATGCTATAACATTGTGGCCCACAGAGCAAAAAACTGCTGGGATATAATAGGAAAAGATGGCTCAGTGCTTTTGTACTGAGATCAGTAATAAAAATCAGCATGCACTTCAGTGAAGAGTGGGAAATAGGCTGGAAGGAATAAAACTCCTGAATGTTCAAGGCCAGCTAAGGTGACAGCTGCATGGGAAGGAAAAAAAAAATCACAAAAGAATCATCACTACATGATGCTGAAAGCCACCTAACAGCCAGGCAACACAGATGCTCCTGGCTGCACCGTATTATGCGAAGCTGCACGTTTTCAGGTTTTGCTGTCGTGCATCTGTGTGATCACATGCAGCAGAGGTTATGGTGGTGCCACCTAAAGTTATGAAACAGAGAAATGGAATACAGTCGTAGTATGACAATTTTGTGTGCCCTTCTCAGGTGTAAAATTAATAAACCAGCCACTATGTTAAAAAGCCTGGTCTGATATAAATAAAGGTGACAAATTCCTAGATAGCTTATAAATAGTTTATCTTCAAATTACCTGGGTTTGCTCACAGCTTGTTTACTAGAATGTGACAGAAATTTTTGTTGATGTGATTTGTGCACTGCAAAGTCATTAAGGTGCACAGTTGAGTACAATAAATTATTTGGAATGTGCATTTACACCACATTCAGGTGCTCAGCGTGTGCCCTACACCAAATAGTCCTTTATGTAGAGGTAAAGAAGTGTAGGCAGTTTTTAATGGGGAGCAGCTAACCGTAAAATAATCTGGTTTGTATCAATCTGTGCCTCACCTGATTTGTCCTGTGCCCATGGCCGGTGTGTTAGGAGATTGAAGGCAGCAACAAAGGGAGCTGTGTGTGAGCCTGAACAGATGTGACAGGCAGGTTTATGCTGCTGACTGCTGCCGCAGTGGGGCCTGTCAGCAAAGCACTGGAAGGTATGTTTAAAATAACTTCCACCTTAGCAATGGCACCTGTGAACACATTTCATGTCCCGGCCATCTTAGGGCAGGGCCTCGCTTGTTTCTAACAGTGGTAATGAAAGCAAAGAAGCACCCTTCTCCCTGCTCAGTTGATTTATCTCCGTCCACTGTGCCTGGGGATAGTCTTTTTTCAGGGCTACTGCCAAATATTTGGAATAGACAGGCGGCAAATACCATCTTCACAGGGCACCACTGAGCTTCTCACCCTGGTCCATGGATGGGATCAGCGGCATACTGGCTGGTAAGGTGTTCTACCCATATCAAAGTGTACCGATGTATACTGAATATATACTTCAGTGTTCGCCAGCTTCACACCCTGAGACAAGCATCACTTACCTGATACACATAAAAGAGGGTCACATACTTTTTTGTATATATTTAGTATCTATGGAGAAGTTTGGAAAATTCCCAGGTCTATCTCTCAGTTCCTTTTCCTAATCAGTAAATCAAATTCACACTTGACTGAAACTTAGATCACTTAGCTTAGAAAGTGATTCAATAATGTAGCTTAAGAGACAATTAATTAATATAGCTTTAATATAAGGAGAATTTGTGTGTTTTGAGAATAGAAAGTATTTGCATGTTTGGGATTTTAGTAGAATGAAATTTGTAGACATTTTTTCTCATTCATTTCTCTAAAACTGATAAAATTAGCAGCTGATACATTTAGTATATGATTTGCATTGTGCTTTAATTTCTATTACCCTTCCTGTCATCTGACCAGTGGACATGATACAATTATGCAGCAAAGCTGTTCATTTTCCTTGCTTTTATGAAACTTTACATTTCATCCAATTAAATTATTTTATTTAATATAATAGTATGCAAATTTAGCTTATAACCTAAATTACTATTTCCCCAAACATAAAATGCATTTGTGTTCCATATGCAATGTATTGTCATAAAAAAAGAACAGAGTTAGAGCATTTAATCTGGAACTCCATAAATTCAAAGTTCTCATAACTAAAACTAGTTCAGAATTAACATGTAAATTACAAAACATTAAAGTTGAACACATAATTCATCCCTCCCCCTCCTCTTCCACCCCTCCTCCCAATATTTATATCCTTTGTTAAAATGGGCACATGGCTTTGTTAAAAAATCCTAGGAAGGGTGTTTGGGGGAGGTGTTTTGAGCCTTCTTTTGCTCACAGTTTTGTAAGATATTAAAGATGACAGCTGGAAAACTATGCAAGCAGTACTGAAACCAAATATAATAGTTCACTGGCAATTTCCTGAGAACAGTTATTTTTAATTACATGTGTATCAGCCATTCAATGGAAAATGACACTTGTCACAGTAAATTTCATCTAGCTATGATCAAAACCAAACAGCTGATTTTAATATTTTTGATATACTGTCTCATATTTTCTGTTGCTTATTATATAGCACATTAAAATAACGCAATACTGATTTGTCAGTCATTTGGTGATAATACAAAAACTATAATGCTACATCTAGCAAAAAACCCCACTTTACATTAGACAGTACTTGTTATGTAATATAAAACCAGTGTGAATTCTTCAAATAGTAAAAAACTTGTCAACTAAAGGGTGATGAGCTTTTGGTTGAATCATCTAGCAATGAAATAATTAAATATTCATATCTCCTCATATTTACAAGTAATCATTGCTGATTGTTATGCATTCTGAAAACATGCCAAGTAGCATGCATTAGTGATGACTCATAACCTCTTTCCTTCTCACACACAAATACACACACATGTGGATGCACATGCGTGCTCAAACATACTCCTGAAAAGGGAAGAAGGAGTGTTCAGTGCTCATGTGGAAGTCAAGGGCAGGAAACAATTTCCGAGACTGAACTGCTTGTTTTAGGCTTTTTGGTGCTCATTATTCTATATTTTTTGGGGTGGTTTTTCTCCCTGGTCATATTTAAACACAGGACCTACTTATAGGTTATATCTGATTACTACCAATCTTACTTATTTCTCACCCTGAGGCAAGGCTGGGTCTTTCTATTTTTATTTAAGAAGCCAGAGTGAGCTGGAAAAGCAAACACAGAATGTGTTCAAGCTTCTCTTTTGCCTTCTTACTGCACTTCTTACCTGTTTCTTTGCAAAGTCCAGAAGGGAAATATATATATACTTGATGTAAGTTTGAAACAAAAATTCGTTACCAAGATTGCTACTGAGAAAGCACTACACTTTATTTATTGGTGCCTCTGAATCACAGTGGCCTTTGCAATGGAAGTTCAGCAGTTAACATACAAAGACACTGGAATTACAAAAGGTAATTTTCTTTATTGTCCTTCAAAATGTGTTTGAGGGCATAGTCTTTACAACACAGCTGTCTACACCAACCAGCTACAATTTTTCACATGTGAGCTAACTGCATTTATTGAATAAAGCTTTGCACAGCTGATTTTTTGTTTGCCCTTTTGGCATTTTAATATGTGTGCATAAATCAAGCAGATTCTGTGGTTTGAAATCATTGCCTGAAAACCTGACAGAGTAAACTGCTTACCAAAAAAACCCCAATATATATATATATACATATACCTAATGTGGAATAAAAGAGTGAAACAGCCTTGCCTGGACCTGAGCCTGAGCACACAAAGTGATTTAGTGTGGCAGAGCAGGACACCCGCTTCTTGAAGGCTGTTGTTTCATTTGTCTTTTAGGTTTGGTTCCTTCTCAGGTGTGTACTTCTGGTACAACAAGATCCCTTCTGTTCACAGGTGCATGGAAAATAGCCTATTATTTGCTCCATAGGGACACATAACAAACCTTCCAGTTTTTATACAATCTCTGCTTTGATTTCCCCATTGTCTGGTCAAGTTGTACAGGGCTATTGCAATACAAGCAATAAACAGTAATAACCAAGGTGTAGGTAAACAAAAACTATGACCAGCTTCCTTCTCATCTACCACCCTCATATGCCAGGACAACCTTCCCTGCTGTCAGCCCTGCGTAAGCTGCCACAGAGAGCCTCTGGTGCCTGCCCCAGTAAAGGTGACAGTGTTATTTCCCCCCTTCCAGTGACACTGCTGCCTGCTGCACCACACAGCCATAGATGTCTGGTTATCAGCGACACCAAACAGCCCTTTATCTTATCAAAACACCTGAGATGATAATTCTCTGCCAGTTGTATTGCATAGTCCCTTTTTCCCCTACATACTGCATTTAAATACACTTTTGCAATTCCACCTGATAACAGGAGCTAGGACAGATGAGGAAATCCTGCTGTTGGCCGTGCCAACTCTCATCTGTGAAATTAAGTGTTTTATATCGCAAAAATAGTTCCTGATGAGTCTCTGCTATTAAGTTTCATGTACAAGCAAATAATGTTACACCACAAGAAGAATCAACCTTTGAATGGAAAAATGTCTTTCTCAGAGCTGCTCTGTTGCACATGGTTTCTGCAAACAGACTTCCCTTTTAGTGCTTGGGGGTGTACAGCACCCTTAACTTTCCCTAGAAAAATCATTGAATGTGACAGGATTAAGGCCTAAATGCTTTAAAAAGCTTCTGGTACCATTCAGTTGCTCAGACAGGGATTAAAACTACTGCAGGCAGTAGCAAAAGTGGTAAATATTGACTCAGCAGTAAATAAAATCAGTCCATTGAGGTGGAGTGTACAGTATGTGGTACAGCAAGAGTCACGAGAAAGCATTATTGCTCTTGGGCAGATTAAACAGTTTACATCACTAAAGCACATGCTGTTTCAGAGAAGTCACAATCTCCATTAAACACAGGGACACTTTACACTCACAGCAAAATTTAAACAAGGAAATTGTGTGTTCTATACTTCAAAAATCCATGCAAAAAGTTCTTATGTGTATGTGTAAATTTTAGGTCCTGTCAACAACCAGGTCAAAAAATCTTACAATTTGTTATTTACAAAATGGAGGATGTTTCAATACCATTCTCTCCTATGAAAACACAAACACTTTATTGTGAGTTAAACAGATTGCATACAGGTGATGAAGTGATGTGAAAGTTTAATAGCTCTTTTCGAGCCCTGTTAAATGTGGTTAGTTCCACTCAAAATGTTAACTGTAGCGACATTTTCTACTCAGCATATAGCAGCATATGTGAATCTACAACTAGGCTGAAATGTTAGTGTTTTATTCATCTGAGCTACTCTCCTTTTTATGTTTCCACTGAGCTATGAATATGCCTTCAAATGGCGGAAGAAATTTGCAGTGACACAACAATGAGCTCACCTTGATTTGCTTGCTCTTTCTCTCTCTTTACTTCGGGGGATAAAAGCAATATAAAGGAGGTGATGCTAATATTAAAAAAGCAAGTATGCCGAACCGGTCAGGCTCCCTGCACACATCTCTGTGAATATCTGAGCAGAAGAACACGGCTCTGTTACTGAAACACCGCAAGCAGAGAAAGAAACAACTCGTCAGCTTTCACTGCATACCAGTAAAACTGCTGGCAAAAGAACAAAAAGGGACACTAACTTGCCAAGTGCCCCTGTGATAAGAGGGGGTATTTGTGTTTGAGGGGGGAATGGTTTATTTTTGAGTTAAGCTGCAACAGGAGAACAACAGGCTAGCGTGCTTCGCATTTTTCTTTCCCAATACCTGAAAGACCATCTGCTTAAATCTGTGTGTAGTTATGGGTCAGTTACTAGTCCTCTGTCACATTTTCACAATGCCCTCCTACAACACTAAAGCCTAAACATAACCTTAAAGAGGTAAAAGGTTGGAAAATACCATAAAATCACTTTTTCTCTTTTCAGCCTAGCCCTTTTCAAAGGCCTAAATATAAACACTTATTTGTGATAGATTTGTGGTGATACTGAATTTGGAACATAAATACACACACTTGATATAAACATGAGAGGGATGGTAAAGTGATTGCATCATACCTCAGGTAACCTTGTTAGGGACACTGATGAAGAGTGTCTCTGTTCTAAGTATGACATGGAAAATATATATGAAAGTGCAAAATACATAATGAAATATTCTCCATTAGAATAGACTGGAAGTATGAATGGAATATTCAGTATGTCAATGTGGAAAAATATACTTATTTACTTATCATTTAACATTTAATTGTAAACTAAAAGGTATTACACTCAACCTGAAATCAACTGTATCTCTGAGAAGAACATTGACTTCTTGAATAATTTAAGTTTTACATAAAAAGGACAAATATATTCTGGTAAAGAGCACTGCATAATGTATATTTCAATATGCATTTTTATCTGAATACCAAATAACAGATTATGCATGAGCAGCCTAACCAGAGTTTGATGTCAGCAGGTGAACTATCAGAGAGACTTGTCCAAGCCCAGATGGAGTCTCACAGATCTACACAAAGAATGAACCAACTAAAAGTACATCTTTGCATGGGCAGAGAAAGCCTGGCTTGTTTCCAGGATACTGACTACCACACTATGGCACAAAATACAGCTTGTGCACAAAGCCAGTGACATCTGAAAATGGACTGATGCACCTGGAAATTGGCACTGCTGAGCACAGACAGTATAGACAGGACTCCTACATGCCACACAAGATGACCCGCAACACGTGTGCTGCTGAGTCCTCCAGTGAGCAGCCAATGTGGCTCTCACAAACCTGCTGTGGTGCAGCCCCATGGCCTTGCAGCAGCCTGCTAGAGCAATGATGAGCTAACTGTGAGAAGCCTCCCAGCCAGCACCCTGCCACCCTCACTGGAGAGATCAAGTCCAGCTCAGCATCCTCCGCTGTCCTCAGCTCCTGCTCACCTGGCTTCTATCCTGAGGGACAGAGGTGGGAAGGAGTGAAATGCACACTGTCTCCACAGACAGGGGCCAAGGCTCAAGCTTTCCAAATTGCACTTTAAAACAGCGCTGCCTGGATATTGAGGATAAAGAAACAGTAAACAGAAGGTAGGAGCAAATGGCCTGGCCCAGAATTCCCACCAAGCTCATTGGGTCTACATAAACTGGTGAGCACAAGCTGAGTTTACTGACACAGGGATCAGTAAATGATGCAAGGAAAATATATCCTAACCTCCATTTCCTAAATTATTAGTGACCACAGAATATTTTATAAATACACAGGGAATGAGTGGACAGCTCATGTATTATCCAGCAGCCCTTTGGTGATATTATTAAAAAGAAGCTTCAAAGCCAGACTGTGAAATGAATGTAAAACTCTGAATTTGAATGGGAATTTTAACAGCTTGTTAACTGCTTATTTGCAAGTCTGAAGGATCTATTAAATGGTTGGCCTTTACCTTGGAAACAAGTATTGAAGATAGTCTGAGTTTATGAAAAGGAAGTATCACCAAAAGCCAAATACATTATGAATTGAATAAATCCAAATATCTTTCCTGATCTCTTGTAACAAAGGGTATCAGTCAGCATGTATCTCCTTCACCAAGTAAAAGGTTAAATGAGATCACTGAAGTGAAAGAGAATGTACTGCACTGTACATATTAAAAGATGTGACAGCGACATGAGCTGTTACAAAACGTCTTTCACCAAATGAAAACAGTACAAAAAAGGAAGCAAATATCACTGTGACCTGCAGGCTACAGACAGAAAACACAAGGTACTAAAGACATGAACAAAGCAACCTTTGCACAAAGAAAGGTTTCACAAAGTGGTCTACTGTACTACTCAATGTAGTGTTTATGTGTTTCTTCATTTCATGTTTTTGCAAGATGCCACTATGTGCTTTAACTCTTTTTACACCGTTAAAAGTCATAAAAGCTTAAGGAGAGAATCAAGTACTTCTTCAAGTGATTCCCAGTGTGAGCACGGGGGGGGGGGGGGGAGGGGTGGGATTTCAGATCTTCGGAAGATCAGTAAGGGTTTTTCCTCTTGACCTTACCAAGGTCAGACCGTTGCCTTGGGTATTCACAAACTAAAGAAACTCTCCAGAAAAAGCACGGGCAACACAGACAAGTTTGAAGAGTATATGAGGTGGAACAGTTGTTCCTGGCTGCAGTGCATTGTTTTAGTAAGAAGCAAATTAAAATGTAATGAATTCCATAGGATAAATTATTTTGGGGGGAGAGGGGGGAAAGAGAGAGAAAAAGAATACTAACTGCCTATAGCTTATTATTAAGAAAACAGGAAGAAACAAAAATTTTTAGTACTGTAGGCAAACTCTAAACATGACACTTAAAATATCAGCTTCTTTAAAAGCTGCCTGTATATCATTGACATAAACGAGCTCACTGCAGTTAATGAGTGACTCATGGATGTTTATTGTACAGAAAGAACACAAAGTTATGTCATAGTACTTGTGCAAGTGAAATAATTTACAAATATGCATCCATTTTCTATGGCATTACAATGAAGAATATTGTTAAAATAGATTTGCTTTGCCAAGGTGCGATTCTGAATTTAGAAGAGACTTGTGGGAGTATGATTTAAAACTCATTTGGACTTTCCTCAGACATCATTAGGAAAATAGAAGCAGGACTTAATAATGAAAAATGTCTATTTATGTACTTGGTATCGCTTTCTGGAGCATTCAAAGGCCTCACTGTTACTGAAAAAGTAATGCTTTGGTCAATAATAAAAACACAGTAAATCCTTTACTTCCAAACCCTTCTATGCAGGCACAAGGGCTGAAATTCTGGCAGACCTTCGGAACAGTCACAGCCACAGTAGGTTAAAATATTGGGAAGCAACAGGCTTCAATGTCTTCTGCTATTCTGATGTTGAGGCCAAGGCAGGACTGAGTGAGCATATTCAGCAGCAGTTGTGAATGACAGGAGTCAGCAGCTTATGAGAAGAATTACAGCTCCTGAAAGACTCAAAAAAAGCAGACTTACTGAGGTTATGGGGCAAAGCGCATTTGTAATCCTTCAGGGAAAACTCAATGCCTTTTCTGGTTTTTAGATACTTCTGAGTGAAAGGCAAAACAAAGGGCTTTTTGGAAAAAAATACTGAGAAGGTGAGAGAAATATGCAAAATGAACAAAAAGCACAGGAAATGCTTTTGTGGTGGTAATTAGCTTTCTGGTATACTTTTCTTTACCTTCCAGCAACTGTCAGGTCTTGAAAGTCTGAGCAAAACCAACCTCTGTTTTTGTCAACAAGACAATGTATACTTTTAATTTTATTGAATAATTTTAAGGGGTTTTTTTAAAAATGCCTGCAGAATGAGTTGGCAGGCCAGAGTTGGAATTTGTCAGTCTCCAACAGTGCACTCACTTTGATATCATAATAAAATAATTATAATAAAATGTTCAGTACATATTTTTTCTGTAGCTGAATTTGCAGATACTGCAAGCGAGGGGAGAAGGGGCACCAAAGTGAAAGACGTGTGCCTGGGCCCCACTTCTAGAGGCTGCCCTTGCCACCCCCCAGACTGAGAAGTGGAAAGGGCACAGCAGCAGTGAGGAGTGGGAGCTCCTGCGCTACAGCTCAGTGCTGACAGCAAATGTGGGAGGGGACAGACAGTGCCTCATGCCCGTGGGGATGGGAGACAGAGTATGGATGCATGTGCCTGGCGTGTCATTACATGGGGCCTGACTCTGTCCACAAAGGAGAGGGTAAAAGGTAATGTCCTTTGTGACATGAAGTAATCCAAACATATTAATCTGAATAGTCACAAAGACCAAATCTAGTTAGGAAGGGAAGTTCTGTATATTTTACCATATCAGCATGTTAAAGTATGTTAGTTGTAAACATACCATATTGTGTTGTAATTAGATGTAGATTAAAAGAGAGTTATCAGTAGAACTCTTCCTTTTCGTCTTTTACTTGATGTCCTGAGTCTCCCCTTCTTCCTGAATTCTTCACCTTCCTCAGGCTGAGGTCTGGGATTGCTGTCTAGTGTTACTCCATTATCTTGTCATACTGCAAATCCCTTGTGCTTCACTGCTTTGGATAAAATAAGGCTTGAAGAACTGGTATGGTTCTACAGGATCTCCGACCTTTTCTGTCCAGCATATTCTGGAGCAGTGCTTGTGGGAGGAACTATCAGCTAGGCTGTAGCCATAGTTGAAGCAGTTCACAGTCTGAGCCCAGAAGTGAACATCTGTGCTGAAAAATCACAACTAAAGGCCTTTTACTGTTTTCAGTTATATTCACTTTCTTCCTCAGAATCCAATGAAAGTTATTTTTGTTAAGGTAAAGATCCATTAGGGGTACTCTATGAATTCTGCAGCTGGCAGAAGGATAAGATCACTTATGAGTGATCAGCACTCCTGGTAAGAGTAAGATCACTACTCATTGAGAGGACTATTTGATACACTTTTTGATCCTTTGCAAAAAAAAAAAAAAAAAAAAAGGAATGATAGCAATCTGTGACCAGCATGAGAAAACCATGGCTTTTTGAAGGAATGCCTGTATACACACAGTGCCAAATCTGATGGATTTTTCTCACATCAGAAGACGCCAGAAAGTAGGAGGAATCTTTCTTTCATTTGCACGAATTACTACAGCCAGCAGTGTTATAGCAAGATGCTTTTCAATTTGCTTTTCAAAGGATGTAAAGCTAGTACTAAAAAATACATGAAACATCATGCTTGAAAGGGTATGGGGTTGATCTCGCTTACATAAGGGCTGGAAAAGTAACACGAGAAGGCATTAACACGTACAGGTATGTGGTATTTCCTCATAAATATTGTGGGATATGACACACACAAGTTACGCCTATACATCATTAAGCGATTCTGAGTTTGTATTACTTCTTGGAACAGGTGGTGGGCAGAAAGAGGCTCTAATATTCAATACCAGGATAACACAAGAATGAAGATAGATGTGGGAGCTCTTATTCACAAAGAAAAACAAAATTAATGCTCAAGTTTTTATGATTGACGGAATCTCAAAAACTACTTAGAGAAATAAACATTAGTAACCAGACGAGTTTTCAGCATAACAGAGAGAATAGTCATGCTTTCTCGCTACTGGGCAACACCTCAGTATTTCAGTCCATTTAGTGGTGAAGAGCCACTTAAACAGCAAGGCCCCCTGGTAGGGCAGATTATGATGATGCTCCCGTCATTGAGCATGCAGGCTGAACTGCTGCCACACTTGGGCCTGGCCTGGCCACATCTCACTGGACCAAACCAGCCTCCATTAATTCCACTCTTAAGCTGCATGTAAATCAATACCCATCCTGTACAGCTCCCGTTTTTTCTCCTGTTGTGAGGTAAAAAGCGGGTTGCGGGCAGCAAATGTAGTACCACAAGAAAATGTCCTCTTCACTTCCCAAGCCTCAGGGAACCATGTCTTCCACTGCCAGGTGCTGCTTCTTGCAGCGGCCTGTGGAAAGGCTGCATCTAAGTGCCTCTATTTGTGAAAGTATGTGGGCTGGAGGGAGGTGCATTCGGGGCCTCTGACTCTCACAGGGATTTCCAGCCGCCGCGGGGGCTGCGGGGCAGCAAGCCTGACCGGTTTTGAGGCCCCCTCCTTCAGCCCACCCCCGGGGTCAGCCACATGGGCGTCCTCTGTCACCAGGCTGAGGCAGCACTTTCTGAGGCTGTTTTAGCAAGTACATTAAAGTAATCGCTGAGCTGCCATTACCCACAGCCTGCCACGGGAACGCGAGCCAGCCCGCGGCAGCTCGAAGGCCCGCACTCCCCGGGCCCTGCCTGCCTTGCCAGGGGTCACCAGCCCCGCAGCGGCAGCCGGCCGCACATGCGCAGGCGGGTCCCCTCGCACCTCCCTTGGCGTCGCCCGTCCCGGGCGGCGCGCATGCGCGGCGGCTGGAGTCGGGGGCAGGTTGAGGGAGTAACGCCGTGACGTTCGAGGGGGCGCAGGCGGTGAGTGACACCGCCGGAGCGCGTTCTCGCGAGAGCTGGCGCGGCGCTGCCGTGGAGGCAGGAGCGGGCGGCGCGGCCGGTGGCGGGGGGCGCGGCCGGTGGCAGGGGCGCTCTGCCGCCCCGCCCTCCCCGCCGAGGCTCCGCCCCGCAGTATGTGCTGTTGCCTCCTCCGCCGCCCGCGGGACGAGGGGCGGTCGAGTGGTGGGGGTGGTAGCGGTTTCTCGTCATGAACCTCCACCAGGTGCTGACGGGGGCCGTGAACCCCGGGGACAACTGCTTTTCCGTGGGCAGCCTGCACGACCAGCCCTTCACGGTGAGCTCTCCGCCGGGGCCCGGGCGCCTCCGCCGGGCCCGCGCCTCTGCGCTGCGAAAGCGGCTGCGTCAGGCGCGGCGGCGGGAGCCGGCCCTTGGCGCTCACTCCCGGTAACGTCGTCGGCTGGTAGCGGCTCTGCCCGCAGCCAGGGGGAGGCTTCCCCGAAGGGCCTGCGGCACACCTGGCCCTGGCGTTCCCCGAGCCGGGGCGGGGGGTGGCGTGCGAAACTTTGCTGGAGCGGCGCCGGTTTCCGAGCCCGGCAGCACGGGCAGCGGCTGGGCTGGGCGGGACGGGACGGGACGGGCGGCCTCTCTAGGCTGGGCAGGGATGGAAGGGGCCCGGGACCAGCGCGGTGCCCGGCACGCACATGTCGCTTCCAGGGACGTTCGCTAACGCAGGAACATGGTGGCTTTGATAAAAGATTACATAAACGCCAGCCTTTCAGTGGAAGGGAATTTCAGTCCCCGCTTTCCGTCAGATGTGTAGTTGGAGTCCTTACTGGTCATAGTTGAGGAAAAGCCTGTAACACTGTGCCATAGCATTAAGATTTGTAACCCATTTTTGGACTACCTGTCGGTGTTTACAGTGGAGGAATAAACCCCACTTGCGGTATTTAGTAAAGGCTAAAGCCTGTTATTAGTGTTCCCTTTCCTCCCTTTCACTTTTGGTTTGTAAACAGATTTCTGTTGTGTTTTTCGTGCCGCAGTCCCTTTGAAATACACCTTTCCTGCCTTCCGTTTTGGGGAGGAGAGGGATGAAGTAAGTAAGGCACAACAGAGTTTCTCTAGTGCACTGTTTGAGTATGTACGACCTTACCGTTTCTGGCTGCCCCCAATTGCAGCATAGGGTGCCTTTGAGTTTGATAGGGGAATGATAGATACAAATGCAGGAATTAAGAAACTTTTTTGTTTCTTTCCCTGTGCCCTCTGAGGTACACAGTTAAATTCAGCTGGCTACTTGAAGCTTCCTTCTGCAGCAGCTGTGCAGTGTCAGTGTTGGAAAGGTGGGGCACAGTCAGCTGCTTCCCAGAGTTAGGCTGGTTTTGCAAAGTCCATTTATCTACAGCCTTGTCCGGTGATGTACTTCCTTCCAAGAAAATTAATCCTGTAATTGCGTTCGTGCTGGAAGATTTCTTAAACTGCAGCCATTGGGACTTCAAATTCCAACTGTGCCAAACTTAGCAAAAATGTTAAAGACCCACTAGTGGTGGGAAGGCCTTTGATCCAGAGACAAGGAGGTTTACTTTACAGTTCAGTGTTAGTAAGCTGTTGAACTATTTTCTCTTAAGTTTCCCATTTTGGTATCATTCTTTTTTGAGGGAAATAATTGAGTTGTTAATGCCACTCTGCCTGTTACGGCTCAACTTGTCAGAAGTGTTAGAGCTCCCCAATGGATCGGAAGAGTAAGAATCTCTAGTAGTAGAGGGAGGAATGAATAACTGGGAAGTGTAGTTTTCAGTAACTGTTTCTATGATCTCCTTCTTACAGGAACAATTTTGACATAAATATAGTAATAATGTTTTCTTTAGACATGTTCGTGATCTTTTGTTTCATCCTTTTACCCAGAAGGTTATTAATGGATTACTTTTTCTGAGATTTAAAACTGCTAACCAAAATATCCTCTACTGCTTCAGGGCTTTTTTTTGGGGGGTGGGGGGTGAGTTTGGCTTTTTTAGTTGCTTGTACTCACTTTATAATGCTACGTTCATGAGATTACTCAGTATCTTTAACTTCTTTATCCTTCTGAAGCAAATTTGTGGCTTTTTGGAAAGAAATGGTGAACTTAACCTTTCAAAAATCCGGCAAGAACAGGCAGTTGTTTATCCGTATCTGGAGTCACAGTATAAACATTAATAAGTATAAATACTGTTGACAGATATCTTAGAAGTGGGGGGGGGAAAAAAACCCTGACTGATTAAACTTCTTCCAGGTTTTGTGTCCGAGAGCTCATAGGAGTTGATATTTCAGGGTTTTGTACTGTAGAGTTGGCAGGAGTTACCTTTGACTGTCAAGAGAACTTGGTCTGTAATACTTTTATTTATACAGTATGGTTCAGAATATGATCTGATATGGAGTACTGAATATTTAAGGTGAACATTTTTTAATATTACAGTTTTAAGACACAAATAACAGATGATTCTCGTAAACCCTGAACAGTTTGAATTTAGACTATTAAAAAGGGCCCATGCCCAACTGAATTCTGTGCAATTTTTGGAACGTGTTTTGCAGTTACATTTTATGATGATATTTTAGATACTTGCCCTAACGGTGTGCAGGTTTATTGTTCTGGCCTTCCTTTTTTAAGATTAAAAAGTGAAGCATAAACACTGATAGTTTTTGTCACATCATTTATATATAGAAAAAGGCTCATAAGCATCAAGATAACATAAGAAGCATGCCTGTTAACAGCTGAAAGTGGGCACGAATGGAGTGTGGCACATTAAAAGACTGAGAACTCAGCCCCCAGAAGTCAGAACTTAACTTTTCATTCTCTGTGTGCTTCTCCTGAAATGGAATTGGTTTGTTTTCCAGATACTTGTCCAGAGCAGAATACATCCTTTGCTTTTGTTTTGTTTTGCTTCACATCTGAAATATTTGAGGACTTTGTCCATTTTTGCTTATTCAGTTCTACTTCTGTAATTTATTTTTTCTATACCAGAAGAGGGGGGGAAAAAACCAAACCAACCTGTGAGCAATAGCGACTTCCTACAAGTCCTTAGACTTGTAACAGTAGTCACAAAAGAATGATTGTTCCTAGGGGTAAAAAGAAATGTGTATTTCAATGTAACCAGAATGTTTTATGGACAGATTTCCTCTCTGTGTGTGGTTAAATTCAACCTGGACTTCAGACTCGCTTTTTATGATTGATAAAACTGTGCATGTCAAATATTAAGTTGAAAAAGGGCTTGGAAAATGTGGGTTTTGGATATTTTGGTCAGGACCACACTAAATTTTCTGAAGAAACTGGTTTGTGGTATAAAGATTTCCAGCTCTGTAAATTTTTTTGCTAAGTAAAAGTAGGTTCTGTGGCTCAGAGTTGTTAGCTGTCAAAAATGCTTAACATGTTCTTTGTATTTACAATTCGATGTATAGCCATGAGTCAAGAAAATTAACTAGTCCTAAGTCACTCAAGAAGTTAAACTATTTACACCTGCTTCTTGTTGATTTAGGGAAGGAAATCCTTTCTGATACTTCCCCCACACACCATGTTCCACTTAACCTGTTCTGAACTTCAGAAATTAATTGCATTTTTTTAACTGAATTAATCTTTAAAAAAAACCCAACAACCCAGGAGGGGCATGCGTGTATGGGGTGTTAAAAACTCTTTATACTTCAATGCAAAGTACAGTTTCAGTGAGACTGGTTTGAAAGTGGAGGGACAGTCAACTGGCAACTTAAGGAAGTATGCTAGTTCAGATACTTTTAATAGTTTAGAAAGGTGTGTGTTTGGGGTTTTTTTTCCCAAGCATGATAAAAGACCATTTCTTTAATGAAATAAATATTTTTTTAAAATATGATACTCAAATACAATACTTAGGCTAGTGTATCTATTTCATACAATAATGAGATTGAGGAGACACCATGCTAAAATATGCAAATTTTAGCTTCATGGGTGAGAATTATTTTTTTTTCAAATAGAGTAATTCCTTGAGATATCGTGTGGTCCCTGTGCTTTTTGATTTAGACCATCCTCTGCAAAGGAGAAAAATACAGATGTTATTGCAGTATCACCTGCTTAATAGAATTACTTGCCTTTAACTTTTATCTTTTCATAAGAATAATGACCTTTGTAAATTTTTCTTAGAAGAGGAACTTTTGAGGGGAATAAGAGAAGCCAGACACAAAGAAATACTTCCACCTCTACCTACTTGTATTGCACATAAGCAGTATTTAGGCCTTGCAGACTAAGAATTTAGTATGTTTATATGCTCAATCTAGCAGAAGAAGCAGGCACCTGATCTTATTAATAAAGATTAGATTTTGTAATAAGTCTACAATACTTTTCCAGGGAATAGCTTGCTGCTTTTTTCTTTTTTTAACTGGGGAAGTCAATCTCCACTAAGGTATAATGGTTGCAAAGTTGGTAAAAATATCTACTGTAAGCTACCATTTTCAAACAGGCAATAGAAATGTTCAGCTGTTAGAAAAAAATGAGGAAAATCTTTTTTTAATTGGTCAATTTGATAGTGAGCCCTGGCATCCTGACCTTTGGGATGTACTTTATTTCATTTACAAGGGATGTAAGAACGCTTGGGTCCCATCAGTGATAAAGATGGTCTTGATGTGGCTTGAGAACTACCTCTGATACAGTAACTTAAATAGTTGCAAAACCAAAGAAGGAAAACGTAATGTGGGTGGTTGTACTGGTAAACTCCCAGTATAGCTATAGCGTGGAGAGAACATTTCCACATATGTTCCTGTGAACTGCTAGATGCAGGCAGTCCCTTGCTCTGCTTTGTCTGAGTGGTTCTGTATGACCTTGAGCCCAGCACAGAGTTCTGCATTATCTTTCTACTCTCTATGTTCATCATACATATGTTTGCATGTATGTATGTATATATAACTTTATAAATGTGTATGTGTGCACAGATACCACTACATTCACCTGTAGTTTCTAGCTGGCAATTTATGGTAGGTTTACTTGTCCCCTTCATGTAAAAGGTGTAGGGTAAATAACGTGTGTGCAAGACAATGTGTCAGTCTTTTATGTAGCTGTAGCAGAAACTACAGCAAATACTTTTATGTCTGTACATGGAAGAAATACTTAAAGTACAAGGGAAATATTTGCTTTTGAGGTGCTATGCTACGTAAGAGAGCAAGCCCTTTGCTCATTTGCTTTTTTTCTGTTGAGAATAGTGATTTGCCAGCACTGTTCTCTGGTTTTGAGAGTTCTGTATATCAGGCTTTCACTTCACAAAGAAATTAGAGTAGTTCAGATATAATTTCCTGTACTATTTTCTGTTAAAAATTACATGCCTCTAAAGCACAGTTATTGTTAAAGGACCTGATAATCTTCTCCAAAGAAATACAGTTTTATCAATAAGAACTGATGTCTGATGAAAAGAATGGGTAGAAATTGTGTAAAAATGCAGTACTGCATGTAAAATCACATGTATTTTCACAGGCCTGAAACATCTTTCACTTCCTGATTTCAGGCTTTTTTTTGCTATGTCAATAGCTAGTGAAATCCATGTTCGTGCAGCTTGAACTAGTTCGATCTTGTTCATTTGTGTAACAGAAGAACTAAGCATTGTATAATAAACATTCCAAGAACATTGTGATCATATCAACAGTTTGCTTGTGTCATTGTGCAAAGACAACTTTCTTGTAAGTATTCTAGGACATTGTTAAGGTGAAATGATTTTATGGCTTGTCAAAATCACTTAGAGGCTCTACTTGCTTTAAAAGAGCATCTTAGGCTTTTATTAGGATTTTAAAAAAAACTTTAGGAATTCTTTCCCAATTGAAATGTATGGCACTATTTTGTGTGGTGCCCCACTCCACCTTCCCCAGCCAAGGGCCAGGTAGTGTAGACAAGAGTACAGATAAAAGAAATTGAAAAATGCTTATACTCTGAAATTGCTTGTTGCTCTACACACAGTAGAACACTCACTCTTTTCCTACTTTCCATAGCTTATTAAAATACAATCTCAGGAACTTGTGTCAAAATGAAAATGAGTGACATATGAACTATTGTGGACAAGTCTTGCAGTAAAGAGCATATAAAGTTGATTGGTAGGCAGAAGTAATTTTTGTTGGTTTGACTGCTGTTCCTGAGTACTGACTTCCACTATACTACACCAAAATACCTCATACAGTTTTCTGAGGTGAAAAAAATGTAAGTGTAAAATTAGTCCAGCAGTTAATTTTGTGCTTTTGTCTTAGACAAAAAGATCTGGAGTTTGAGTTCCAGTGTGTGTATATGAGAATGTGCTTTCTCTGCAGAGAGACAGTCTAATGGACACGTTGCAGTAAGGACAGCAAAGAACCAAAGGAAGGACACCTTGGGAGGAGGGGAGCACTGGAGCTTCCTTCACGAAGTGTCTCGTCAGTGTGAGGTGTGATGGGATTGGCATGGTAGATAGCAGTACAAAAGGGAGCATGTTGCAGTTTCATTTGCCAGATAAATGTGTTATCTTCTATTCAGACACATTTTTCTTTGAAAAAACATTGCTTCCTTCCCCTCTGCATCTCTTCCCTTTTGTCTTTCAAATTGTGTTTTTTCTGCAGGCGAACACTGAGTAAACATCAAAAATAACCTCCAAGTCATCATCCTTCTGCTTGGCTGTAGTTATATTTGGAAGCTCTTTGATAATGTGTTTGTTTTTGGTTGGGTGTTTTTTTTTTTTCCCCTTCCTACCTCTCTGGGAACAGATCAGCTGTACAGGCTTATGAGGTAGTTCTGCAGCTTATTTGGGATTGGGAAGTTAATGTGACCAAGTATGATCTAATCCATCTGCACAGACTGATGTCAGAAGTGATTCTGGTTTTCCTGACTGTGGGGTTGTTTTTTTTTTTTTCTTCAGGCAATGTGGAGAATTGCCAGAATGTAAGGATTGGGATGACTATGTATTTTCTATCAATGATAGGATTTTAAAAGGACACTATGTATTTGGGATTTGCATGGCAGGGTTCTGGTAGTGGTGGGGCTATAGGTGTGGCTTCTGTGAGAAGCTGCTGGAAGCTTCCCCCATGTCTGAGTGAACAAATACCAGACAGCTTCAAGGCAGAACTGCCACTGACCAGGGCTGAGCCTGTCAGCAGTGGTGGTAGTGCCTCTGGGGTAACAGAGTTAAGAAGGGGGAAAAGTAAACTGGACATCAGCAATTGCAGCAGGACAGTGGAGTAAATATGTGACAGGAACAGCCCTGCAGACTCCAAGGTCAGTGCAGAAGGAGGGGGAGCAGGTGCTCTAGGGGCAGAGATTCCCCTGTGGCTCCTGGAGGGGACCGTGGTGAGGCAGGCTGTCCCATTGCAGCTCATGGAAGTCCATGCTGGGGTAGGTGGAGGGCCAAAGGGCAAGGATGCGCTGGAGCAAGCTCCTGGTGTGACCTGTGGCCCCATAGAGAGAGGATCCCAGGCTGGAGTAGGTGAAGAGTGTGAGCGCCCCAATTGTGACCCTGTGGGCTCCTGCTGGAGCAGAGGAAGTGTGAGGAGTCCTCCACCTGAGGAGGAGGGAGCAGCTGAGGCAGTGTGTGATGAACTGACCCCCAACTCCCATTTACTCTCCCACTGTGCCACTGAGGGGAGAGGAGGGGGAGAAACAGGGAGTAAACTTAAGACTGGGAAGAAGGGAGAGATCAGGAAAAGTCCTTAGGATAGACCCCCTAAGCAAACCATCAAAACATCCTCTGTTAAGACAAAAAGACGGGTCACTGTCTTAGGAGATTCCCTTCTGGAGGGAACTGAGGGCCCGATCTGTAGGCCTCTTCTGACTGACTGGGACAACCTGTTCTTGTGCCGCCAAGATTACCTTCTTGAGGAGCAACCAACCCTCTTGGGCTCCTTCTGTGATTCTGTATTCAAAGATTTATTTTTTATTTCTCTCTACTCTGATCCAGTTGGTGATAAAGTGACTTCCCCAGGTTGAGTCTGTTTTGCCCATGATGCTAATGGGTGATTGATCTCTTCTTGTCCTTATCTCAACCCAGGAGCCTTTCATTATATTTTCTCTGCTCTGCCCAGCTGAGGATGGGGAGTGAGAGAGTGGCTTTGGTGGGCACCTTGCCTCTAGCCAGGGTCTACCTGCTAGAGCACTTTTCTCCCACATGTTACGGTTTTGCATGGCAAGGTTCTGATGGAGGAGAGGGGGCTGCCTGGGTGGCTTCTGCAAGAAGCAGCCAGAAGCTTCCCCTAGGCCCAACAGAGCAAACACCAGCTGGGATCAAGGCTGTACCAGCTGCTGACCAAGGCGAAGCCAATCGGTGATGGTGGTAGCACCTGTCTGAATTGTATTTAAGAGGAAAAAAACACAAGTGGATGTCTTTTTGCCACTGAAGAAGGGAGTGAAAAGATGCAAGAAACTGCAGACACCAAGGTCAGCGAAGAAGAGGGGGGAGGAGGCACTCCAGGTGCTGGAGAGAGATTCCCCTGCAGCCCATGGAGAAGATCATGGTGAAGCAGGTTGTCCCACTGCAGCCCATGGAAGATGATAGGGAGCTGAGTGCCCATCTGCAGCCCATGGAGAGACCTCACCCTGGAGCGTGTGCAGACATATGGAAGATACTGTGACTGATGTTGGAGCAAGCTCCTAGCAGGACCTGCATGCAGCCTGTGGAGAGGCCCGCGCCAGAGCAGGTTTGCTGGGGAGGACTTCCGACTCCATGGGAGACCAGGCTGGAGCAGCCTGGGCCTGAGAGACTGCACCCCATAGAAGTAACTGATGCTGGGGCAGTTCAGGAGGAGCTGAAGCTCCATGGGAAAGGACTCACCTTGGAGTTGTTTATGAAGGACTGTCTCCAGTGTGTGGGACCCCATGCTGTATCGGGGGAAGAGTGTGAGGAATGCCCTCCCTGTCCCCCCTCTGCCCCCCCAAGAAGGAAATCAAGTCATGAGGAACTGACCAAAACCCCCATTCTCCATGTCCCCTGTGCCACCTCTGGGGAAGGAAGGGAGAGAAATCATGAATTTGAGTCTGTGGAGAAGGGAAGTGGGGGGTGGGGTGGGGGGAGGTGCTTTAACATCTGGTTTTAGTTCTCATCATTCTACTCTGGTTTCAGTGTGCATGTAGTGTAATAAATTAGGGGTTTTTTAATTCCCTGTTGAGTCTGTTTTGCCTGTGATGCTGATTGTGGAATGATCTCTCCCTGTCCTTATCTTGACTCTTAAGCCTCTCAATATGTGTGTTAACCCCTGTCCAGCTGAGAAGGGAAGCGATAGAACGACTTTGGTGGGCATCTGGCCTCCAGCCAGGATGCAACCACCACATCACCTTGGTTTGTATTCTTAGGAGTGCACTCATTTTTTAGAACTGAGAACTGACAGGAAGAGAAAGTGTTGCCCAGATTTTCTTCAGGAAGTTCATTCCTGATTTGCCAAGCTTTTTTTCTTTTTTTAAACACACAGCATATGAAGTTGGGCAAGAAATTAATATTAAATATAAAATAATAGTAATGTTCAAACATAGCAAAAGGGAAGAGGAGTTACAGCCTTTGAACAGGAATTTACATTCATAAAAGGGACATTTTCAGGAAGTGGCAAGTGTATGTATGTTTTCTTACCTCTGAGCTGCTGCTGTCCAGCAGATCCTGGGCTATCAGGAGGTAAGACTGAGCTTGATGCAATTTTGGGTCCTTGTTCCTGATACAATGATGAGTATGCCAACTCCTAGAGAATCCAGTGTGTAGTGTTGGATAGCTACTCTAGAGTTCTTCCCGTGCAAAATGGAAAGTTTACTCAATATTTTTGTATTGAGTTCTTGATAACATTAAAGTAGTTAGTTCATGAACTAATGGTTTGTGTTACTGTATATGCTAGTTCTTGTTCACTGTGGTGGAAATATGGCAGTGTTTTGGCAGTATGTGATCTCAGGCTTGCCTGTGAAGCTAGAAGTGGAGAAAACCCGATGGGAGAAACTTAGTAAATATATAAAGTGCTGGTGAGTCTTAGAAGGGGCATACAGAAGAGCAAGTGGGCTTCACGTGGTCTTTGGCACGTCAGTCATTTGAAGACCTTTTTTATAAAGTCGTGTTAGATCTTTAAAGTGAAGAACTTTCTCTTAAAATTGCTTCTGTATGGAATGCTAAAGTTAGAAAAGTGACTTTGGCAAAAATTGTGTATATGGTATTTCTGAATAACCTTTGCTTGATGTACTAAGGCCTTAATCAGTGAGTCACCAGGTGAGATGGTTTTTAAGTAAAATGTTCTGTGAGGAACAGGTCCAAAGTTTGTGGCATTGTGATCTCAAAAGAATCACTTTAAGACTTGAACAAAAAATAGTATTCAGTCTCCTCTTATGGATTGTGTTTTAAATTAGGCTGCTTTGGACTCTGAGGTTTAACATGTTGATTTGTAATAAATGCTGCTATTTTGTTGGGAGGAATTATGCTGCTTGAATCTTTTCTTGAAGCTGGGGGCTCAAAGACCTGAACCAATAATAAATGATCACAAGTAAATCTATGCTTATATTTAGTCTGTAGAATCATTCTAGACAGCATTTTTAATTACCAGGTTATTTTAAGAGTGGCTGGTGATCTTCTGGTTGGAAAGTAATAACTGATGGCTGAGAATGGAGTTCTCTGCATCAGAATGTTCTGTGAAATATCACTGAACTCTCTTGGGGGAAAAATGAATTTGGGCTGAAATAGCCATATTTTCATTTATCTTCAAGTATGTAGTGGCAGAATAGTCTAGGTCAGGCTTGGCTGAAACACATGGGAACGTGATCAGATTTCAGATTTGTAAATCCAGAATTAGTTTTTTCTTATTTTTTTCAAGTGAAGAGTGTTTGTAGTTAATACCTTATAAATTAGTAGGGTTGGTTGTAAGACACAAAACGGGACGCTACATAGAAACCTTCTATCTACAATTTTGTAAGACTGTTCTGCTCTTGAATCTTCTTGCCAACTAAAATGGTGGTTTGAATAGTCCTTTGAATAGTTCTCTTGCTCTCTAACTTGATACTGGATTTTGTGCTCTTCATTTTGTTGGTGGCTTCCTGGCTCTTAACTTTTTAATGCATATGTGTTCTTTATTCTAGGACTTTAATCCCTGAATGCTATATTCTTACACCTATTGGATGATTCAGTTCACTACCGTTGCTACAAATTTCTGCAGTCTTTCTCTCCGTTTTAACCTGTGCTCAGTTTCTAACAAAACTTACATAAATACAAAAATTTTGACTCAGACATTGCAGTACTCAACTAAGTCTGTGAATGTATTAAATATATCAGATTGCTTAGTGACTATATATTTAAGAGGAAATAAAATTAGTCCATGAAATGCAAGTATTAGGAGATTGAACAAGTCTGAAAGCGCAGCTTTGCTTGTCTGCAGCTAAGCTTCAATGTTACCCTTATCAGTTTTTCCTTTGCTAAATTGCTTACTAAGTCTTTTGTACCATTTTAGCTCCTCAGTTCTAGTCCTCCTTTTCAAAATTTATTTTTAAATGCTTTTGTCTCCTGTCTCAGGAAATACTACTTTTTCCTACTTCACGTGAACATTATTTTTTGTAGTTTTTTTCTTTTTTCTTAGATGTTTTCAGAACTCCCATTGTTTTTGCCTCTTTTATCTTTAACCACTGTTTGCTTGTTATGCAAGTGTTGTGATGCACTTCTGAGCATGGAGGAAGAGTAATTAAATCAACCACTTCTATTGCTTGATTTAATATGCAGACATCTGAACTCTGCTAACACCTCTGTACTTCTGTTGTGTCCTACATGGAAAGGACAGGTGGATTATGTTGTTTCATACATCTCTGATGTGTTGTAAATAGCTAAAGTTTTACTTACTTTTTTGCAGGCATATGCATCAGGATGTGATATTGTGGTGTTGGGGACTGACTTTGAAAGATTGCAGATCATCCCTGGAGCAAAACATGGAAACATTCAGGTGGGATGTGTGGACTGTTCAGTGCAACAGGGGAAGGTACGTAGAGCAGCATTTCTAAAAAAGTTCTAGCAATTTCATGTTAAGCATTTTCTCAGGACTGTGGATACTTGAAAATTAAAGCAAATACAGAAGAGAGAATACTAAAATGACAGATCACTTAATGCCTTTATTTGTGGTATGCAGCACAGTGAATGTGAAATAGTAACTATAGATATGAGAACACAGAAGATATCTTGGGCTGCATAGGAAGATACAGATATCACAGCTGGATAGAGGAGATAGCAAAATCTAGCAAAAGATGAGTAAGGTGTAAGCAAAGGTAACTTACTTGCTATGGCTTCACAGTATTGGTCACGTCATCAACTTGTTAGTGGTTGGCAGCAGTGAGTGCTTCCACAAAAATCAGGCCATGCAGAAAAAAATTATATCCCTTTCAAGCAGTTAATAAAGGCTTTATAGTTGCTCTTGGACGGGGTTTTGCTTTCTTGAATCCTCATCTGCGTCTTTCTTTTAGACACTATTAGGTTTCAGGTCCTTTTTACAAAGCTCTTTCTTAATTGTTCTGTCAAAGAAATGAAGAAATAACCAGTTAACTCTGTCCATTGGGATGTCACAGTGTGATTACAATTCCTACTGAATTGGGTAGGGTACATGTTGGCTCATCTAAGAGGGTTTTTTGTTGCTTTCTTTAACCCTGTCCTAATGAGGAGATAATCTGAGCCTTCTACACATCACTACAGGTCTTATGAGTTGAGAGGAGCTTTGGTTAGATTCTGATACCCATCTTGAGTCAAGACCTCTGATGGAAACCAGTTCATGTTTACCTGTGAAGTCTGGGGTGATGATCACTAGCCACTCTCTGTTCCTGTTTGTTGATGTTTTAGTGGTAAAGTCTTGCAATGATAATGAAGGAACGTAAATGAAAATAAGGAAATGTTCTTCTCTGTGTCTCTGGTACCTCATAACCATGAAGACTGCCTGAGTTTCTTCACTGTCTACTCTTCTTTTTTAATTTGCTAGCCACATATTAATAGATGGTAAAATACACATGCAGATCACATTCAGTTAACCTTACAAATGTGTAAAATTTTTATAAGATTATCTGAACTGCACTATAGAAGTTCTGTAGGTATTTAAATGACAGACTGTCCTCGAATTGTAAATTAGCACATTTGAATATATCAAATGTTCAAGCTTATTACACTTTAGAAATTTTTTTGTTTCTTAGGTAGATCTATGTGGTCATTCCAGTTCTGCAAGATGATATTGGTTGCTGTTATCAATTAGACTAGATGTATTTGTGCAGCATTGAAATACTAAGCAGTGAATGGCTGTGAAGCTACTTATTGACTGGGCTGCGCAATCCATTTCCAGTTCACTCTTACAAGGATGGAAGTTCTTCTTACAGCTTTTTCATCTGTATTGACATGCAGATTTCTCTTCAGTTCACCTCCAGATTATTCTTTGTTGTTTAAAATCTATGGGAAGAAGCAAAATATAAATAGTACAGCTTATTTAGGCTGCAATTTTTAACCTTTCTAGAAAGTGTCTAGTTATAAATTGTAGCTTACAAATTATATACCCTTTTATTTTTCTTTCACTTTATGGACAACTTCTATCAAGCATTTTCTCCATAATAGCTGGCTTTATTTTCTTTGAAGGATCTCTGTGATTCTTGCTCTGGATGACAGAAATGCTTTGCAAGAGAGTTACTGTCTAGTTAGGAAAGTAAAATGGGGTTGGAAGGGACCTGTAAAGATGATCTAGCATAATACCACTCCCCACCTTGGCATGCAAGGAAATCTGTAAGTAGATCATGTTGCCCAAAGCACCATTCAACCTGACCTTGAATGATTCCAGGGATAGGGCATTTGCAACTTCTCTGACTACCTGATCTGGTGTCTGACCATCCTCATGCTAAAAAAATAGTCTTCCTTATCTAATCTAACTGTAGTTTCTTTTAGTTTAAAACCATTATTCCTTGTCCAGTTGCTCAAGCCTTGGTAAAAAGTTTGTCTTTGTTCTAAGTCCCCTTTAAGTACTGAAAGGCCACAATAAGGTCTCTGCAGTGCGTTCTCCAGGCTGAAGAAGCTCAACTCTCTCAGCCTGTTTTCATAGCAGAGGTGCTCCAGCCCTCTGATCATTTTTGTGGTCCTCCTCTGGGCCCGCTCTAAAAAGTCTGTATCTTTCTGCTGCTGGGAACACCAGAGCTGGATGTAGGGTTTCACTGGAGAGAGAGAATCGCTTCCCTCAACTTGCTGGCCACCCTTTTGATGCAGCCCAGAAAGCAAATGGCTACAAGAATGCCTTGCCAGCTCATGTTCAATTTTTCATCAACCAGTACCCCCAGGTCCTCCTCTGCTGGACTGTTCTCAGTCCATTCATTCCCCTAGTCTGTATTGATGCTGAGAATTCCTCAAGGTGCAGGACCTGGAACTTGTCAGTATTAAACCTCCTGAGGTTCACACGGGTCCACTTGTCAAGGTCTCTTTGGATGGCAGCCCTTCCCTTAAGTGAATCAGCTGCACCACTCATCTTGGTGTTACCTGCAAATGTTCTGAAGGTGTGCTCACTACCACTGTCTATTATTAAGAATGACTGTAACCTCTGTCTTAGAATGCAGCAAGTTTTCTCTGAGCATCTTATTTCAAGTAACAGGACTTCGACTACAACAGATATTTGGTTGATGTCTGGGTGATTATTGTGGTCATTTGGGAAATTCTTCAACACAAATTTGCATCATTCTTCTTGGCAGTGTGCTGCTCAGTGAGGACTAGGCTGGGTGGCTGTATCATAGTGGAAGCCTGTGGAAACTTCGGGGTTAACAGTTGTTCTGGATACTATTTAGCATTTTTGCATGCTAATGTTAGTTTGTTTCAAAAAAACACTGAACAATAAAAAAAAAGGGGGGGAACTTTCCATGTTTGGAAAAAAGCAAAAAGGTAAAATATAATTATTATGAATTTATATAAGCTTCTTGCTGTTTGGGTGTGGAATGGAAGTACAAGAATAAAAGAGTAAGTAAGGTAGTTCAAGAGAATTAGGGCAAATATTGGTCTGATGCAAGAAAAAAGATTCTTCAGGCATTTTACAACAGTGATAAAATTATTCTTGGCATTTTTGGGTCAAGCTGATGTTTAGACTGTTAGTGTGATAGAAATTTATTACCTTATCTGTTCTTTTTAATGCTCAGGGCTTCTCTTGAAGCTACAGCACTATGGATTTTAGGATCTATATGATTTGTACATTTGTACAAATGTTCATGTACATCTGTAATTAATGGATCAGTAAATATCACCACTTGGGTATGACAGTTTAGTGTTTTCTTTTTTCCCCTATAGCTGCTGTGGCTGATACTGAAATAAAAATGTTTGTTATAAAGTTTTTTTAGTGTTGTTAAAGGAAAACTGTGAATACTTTGAGTCAGAATTTAACAGAAAAGGAAATCAACTATTACAGCATATCTGTACTGTAATTGTAATACTTTTAACATAGAGCATCACTTCAGAATGCTGGGTGTCTGTTCTGTGTGACCTATGCAAACTTTTTTGTAAATCTGAGTTTCAGAGTAATTTTAAGCAACATTGTTTTGTGCCTGAGGTTTTTAACATAAAATTGGCTTGTTTGGGTTGCTCTTAGCAAGTATTTTAAGCTTGCTGTTCTATTTATATATATATATATAAATAAAATGCTCTTAATTTTGTCGTCTTGCAAGATTGGGGTGGCTGATAAAACTGATGGAATGAGACTTTGAAATACCAATTAAAGCTGACCACACCAAAACTTTTTTGAAGTATTTTATGATAGCATTTAGTATTTTTTCTGTTTTGCGGTTTCTGTGCATTTGGCATTTACCTTGCTTAGCTCAAGTCTTCATGATGTAACGTGTTCTTATGCTAGAGAAGTCCACAAAAGTACCCTGAACTGATGTTCGTTCTGTTTGTGAGAATGTGGACCTGGCAGATGCCTTCAAGTGTTTACCTAATGTAATATGGAAAGACAGAAAATAATAGATCTGATTAAAAAGCAAAAACAACTTCTGTGCATCTGTACTCTCATTAGTTTGTCAGGACTAATGTGTAAATAAAGACTGTATTGTATTTTATTATTGTCAACACTTGCTTCAAGATTTTTGCTGGATGGTGTTTTTCTATTATTGAGAAAGAATACAGATGTGGGCTTCAAATTTATCTGACAGGATGGTTAAAAGCAGAATCAACAATTTGTATTTTATTCTTCCTTGTTCTATAGCTTGTTTCTTCTTTGTGTGTTTATGTACACAATTTATAATACGAATCGTTTTAGATTGCAGCTTCTTATGGAAATATGATTTGTATCTTTGAGCCAGTGAGCATCTTGAAGCAGAACAACAGTCATCATAATGTAAGTAATTCATCACTCCTTAATTAATTTACTTGGTTATAAAGCCTGACTCATTCTTCTGGTTCACTTTAAAGTTGAAGATATCTTTGTTTTCTTTTAATGCTGGAGTAAAATTGAGAGATAAGATGTTCCCTGGGAAGTGACAATAATAGGAGGAAATTAAAGAAGTGTTGTTTGAAATAGTAACACCTATTTATTTTAAAACTAGAATGTTTTATATTACTGATTGATGGAATGCTACAATTCGTAACTGAAATATTCCAAAATCACAAAATATGTTCGTGCCCACAGTCTCTAGAGTATACAACCATTACAATGAGAATTCTTTTTTGAAGCATCCTTTGTAGCCTTCATGTCCTGATGTGTCCCACAATACTTATTTTAACTTTGGTTTTATGAAACTTGGTCAAATCTGTAGTAGTTTCAAAAGGTCTATGGGTCTCCTAAAATAACTGAATGCTTCAGTGTTATAATGATAAGAAAGTATTTATTCCCTGGGTAGCACGGCTCAGTTCCGGTGGCAGTTTAGTGAGCTAGCAGCCAGAATCGTAATTTCTGGTTAATAATACGATCTAGAACAAGTTATTTAGTCATGCCTCTTACATGGAGAGGATTACTCATCACTAGAAGCATTAGAGGTAATTAAAGTCAGTTTGATATGAGGGCTTTGAGAGCTGTTGCTCAAGGAGCTTCTCTTTCCCTCTTCAGTGGTTTGGTCTCCATTTGTATTAAATTATTTACATGGCCATGTAGTGGATTCCTTTCTATGACCTGCTCAGTCATCCCGTTTCCAGTGTACATGTAAACCAGCAGTATTTTATGTATTCATTAAATAACTGGTATTGAATATCTCTAATATTTCATACCACTGGAAAGCAGGGCAAGAAAGAATGGCAAAATGTGATTTTTCTATGCTCATAGGAACTTTTGTGGAGGTACTGCTTTTTTCCTTTTTTTAATCATTGGAGCCATTAAATTCATCCTCAATGTTTTTCTCTACTGGTGAACAGACCACTTACCAAACTAGCTTAGAAGTTTCAATGTAACTGTAAGCATGGAGAAATTGCTGTCCAATTGTGATTTACTTTCAAATATTTATAATTGAAGAAATTTGTCTTCTCCTTCATCCTTGCTGTTAATCTCTATGTAATAATTTGCAGCATATTTAGGTCATTGTAAGATTGTCTGTGTCTTCCATTTACTAGAATGTTCAGGATCTAAAGAAACCTAAACCAAAACAAAACCCCTAAAAAATACAACTGAGAAACTAGCTTCAGAAATACTTAATTTAGGTATTTTTCTGCCATTACTTATTAGTGGTTTTTACCAAGCTTCTGAAAAAAATATTTGTTATAAATTAACTTTTGCATCTGCCAGTTCGATATTTTTGGAATGGGAGTGTTTACTTGAAAAATGTGTGTGTTGTAATGCTAATATTTTTGAATACTTAAAATTTCAGATATTACATTATCAGTGGCAGAAGAATGCTCAAATCTTACTAGAAGGCATAGCACATAATCTAACGTGGGATCCCACAGGTAAGAATAGAATAAAAGAAACAACTACTTGATACCACAGCTAATTTTTTATTTAAATTTCACTGTTCCCTGGGACAAATAAAATATTTTGCCTTAGCATGATAGAGAGCATCAAAATATAATGAAATCTACCTTTTTCACTTATAGGAGGAGAAACAAAATATTAGGTGCACCTGTATGTTTTCATTTGACTAGCCTAATCTCAGCAGTATCTAATGTATAAAAAGTCATTTAAATGGTAGGTATTTCTTGTGAGAGAGATGTTTGCAGTAGCTCTAGGAGCTTCTTTTGGAGAAAGCTGCTCTGACACTCTGATCAGTTTTCACTGTTTGAACTTAGATCCTCAGCTCAAAATGTCATCTTCTGTATGAGAGTTTCTTCTTGCGAAATTGACCCAATCAATATTCATGTAGGTGAATGTTATAGTAACCTTGCTATAAAAAGGTGTTAAGATACCTGGCATATTTTGTTGTGTAGTTTCAGCTTTGCAAACTGGTTTTTTTTTTTTCTTTATAGAAGTCTATATTTTGCTACTTTGTTTGTTTTTTTGGTAGTTTTATTGTTATAAATACTTGTTTTAGGCACTCGTCTCTTGACTGGTTCCAGTTGTCTTCAGCTTTGGTCCAATGCTCCTTTGGAAAGCCCTTCTGACAACGACAATAGTGAAAGAACAGATGCTGGACATGGAGAATGGAAGTGTATCTGGCAATGCAAGTAAGAAACTTTTCTTTAAACCAGCAATTCCTTTTTCCTTGCTAATTAATACCTTTCAGATGAAATACTTAGTGAGGTTCAGTGAAGTCCTATTCTATACTGTTGCTTGATAAATTGTATTGATATATTCCAAATTTGAATCGTATTTCCCTTGAATATATGACCTTTCTTCCTACAAGATCAGTTGTAACTGTTTTGGGAGTAGTTTATATTCTTAAGCAGTTCTTCAATTATATTGACCACCAGTAAAATACAGAGGGAAGGCTGCTATTGAGACCATCCCAATAGACTTTGTTCCTTGTACAAGAAGTGAAAGCTGCGAATTTGAAAATTACTCTGCTTGCAGGAGTGATGAAAATCAACTTCTCTCAATGTCCGACGTACTGCAGCTTTCCACATGTCCTGCCTTGCACACACCTTTTACTTCTGCTGTGTTTATTGTGGATATTTGGAACAGTCATGCATTCCAGAGTACTGCATGTCTGAATGCTCTTGTATTCATGTTGATTAATCATTTTAATATTTGTGTCTGTGTATTGGTACATTCAGAAGGGTTTTAATTTAGTTCTTAAGTTCATAAGACCATTTAAATGGTGGTCCTTCCTGCCATAGAAATATTTTTTCCAGTACATCAGATGCACTGTTTATGTTGGACAGGTGTATCATATGGCAGTTTAAAGAAGTCTCCCAAAGTGGCTGACTTGAAGGACCCACCTGAAATTAATTCTTTATGAAGCACTTAGAATTAGTTAGGTAGTTCCCTGGATGTACCTGGAAAAATGCCTTTTTTTAATCCTTCAGTTGTTCTTGTTTCTGTCTACTTTATAACTTCTATCATGGATATGTTTAAAATCCCAAGGTATCCAAATGACAATCTAAATTTTTTTTCTTTGAGTATGATGGACTTTATTTAGAAGGGAAGTGGAAGACTTAGTCATTTATCACAACAACTTTAGATCCTCATCTCTCAGCCTGGTAAGAGGAGTCAGCCTATAGATAGGATGCCATGGGTATGGTTTTAGACTCTGGTGTTGTGGTAACAGTAGTCAAGATAATACAGGTACTGTTTTTCTTCAGTAATATATTTTGTATTTGTATCATAAAACTTAGAAAAGTCTTCATAGCTTTACACCTGTTTCCCTCTTAAATTCCTTGGGAAGGAGAGATACAGAAGTCATTGTGTGCTTTGAACTAGTAGGTCCTGGAAAGGGTCAACAGAACCCTTGCTTTGTCCATCACCTTTTATGCCTGTTGGTCTTCTGGCATTTGTACTTGGGTTAGCTTTAGAATATATTTTTCTCACAGGCAGTTTTGCAAGACAGTGATTTTGCAGTGCTAACCTTTGCCAGAATAGTTTCTAATGTCTAAAGGAGGCATTCCCAAAATGGCTTCATGTTGGCCCTACTAGGAGAATGTTTCTTAAACCTAGGTGAAAATTTGCACACAGCTTTTGTAGCTGACTCTGTTATTACTGCACACACTGAATGCATCATGCTTTTGTTGACATCATGGCTAACAGTCCTGAGAGTTAGGCCTTACAGCTTGGTATGCATGTCTAATAAATTCAAGATAAAAAAGTACACTGTACTTGTGCTGCACAAACAAATTCTTGTATGCTCTTGTTGCCGTTAATAAGGCTGTCATTTAGGCAGTAGCTCACTGCTTCAAAACCTGTAAAAGAAGCTCATTTATTGGTATTTCCAATGAAAGTTAAAACACAGCAAAAATGCACCACATACTTAGGTTGAAACTTTTTTGATGTGGCATCTTTTTCCAATGTGACTGTTCATGTACAAACGAGTTTCAGATATTTCTTAACTACTTTATTCTTTTTATGCCTTTTTGTTCTCTTTGAGTTACAGCTATAGGTAGTATGAGAAATGAAGGTGTCTTTCAGATAAGTTGCAAGATTATATAGGACAGCAGAAGTCAATTTGAAGTAGAAATGATTATAAAATGGAGGAAGAGCATATCTGCATGTAGTTTCATCTGTTAGCAGCTGTTTTTTCTCTTAGAATATTTTGGAATATTGCATATTGTAGCTACAGTGTCTAATACAAAACCCTCAGCTACAGCTTTTTGTTTTTCTGTGTGATGGCAATCACGTGTTGCACACAAGTGTACCTCCTACTCCTTCTGGACTTAGTCAAAGAATAAGTTGTTTCACACAGTACAGTGAATCATAGGATGTGTTAGGCTGGAAGGAACCTTTAAAGGTCATCTAGTCCACCCCCACTGCAGGAATCAGGGACATCTTCAGTAGATCAGGTCACTCAGCCTTGAATATCTCCAGGGATAGGGCTTCTACTACCTCTCTGACCAACCTGTTCCAGTTGTCTCACCAGCCTCATAGTAAAGAACTTTATCCTAATGTCTAATCTAAACCTATCCTGCTCTAGTTTAAAACCATTGTCCCTCTTCCTATTGCTAAGTGCCCTTACAAACAGCTCCTTTCCAGCTTTTCTGTAGCCTCTTCAGGTACTGGAAGGCCACTATAAGGTCTCCCCTGAGCCTTCTGTTCTCCAGATTGAACAAGCCCAACTCTATCAGTCTGGATGGACACTTCCATGTAAGAAATAAATCAATTCCATGAGTTTGAGGGGAAAAAAAAACCTGTTTAGAGTTTTGAAAAGTTCCTGAAACTTATTTTCTATTTCTAATGGTCTTTCTTTTATAGAACTGCTTCTCAAGTTTGTTTAATGAAATTTTCACCAGATGGGGAGTTTTTTGCTACTGCTGGAAAGGTAAGCATTGGGGTTTTATTTGTAATTTGTTTTGTACTAATTCAGATAAGCTATTAAAGTAAATAAACAAACCCACACATTTAAAAAAAACAAGCAAAGCTATTTAATAAAAAGTTTGTGGGTTGGGGGGGGGGGTGTGTGTTTCATAGCATTTCCAGTAATCCCTCTGTGCATCTTTATGCTTTGGTTAATGAGCACTTGGGAGAAACATAGTTTTGGGGGTGAACCCAGCAAATATGCAGTGCTTACTACTTTAAAATACCAATTTTTAATTCAGTACCAAATTATCAGATGTAGGAAAGAGAAGAGTTTCGGGGAGTGGGGGGGGAGCTCTGTGGGTGAGCTCACTGCTGGATATCCTTCTAGCGAAGAAACCCATTCAGAATTTCACTATTACTGCTATGCCATTAATAAAAATAGCTCTTTTTTATTAAAGATACTCGTCTTTTTTTGTGTAAATGTATCTGTGTGCCTGTTTGCATATATAGAGGATAATTCATGCTCCTTTCTATAGGTATATTTGCACATGGTTATGGTCAGTTTTTGGCCAGTCTTCGAGATTAGCTCTCTGTGCTCAGCACTAGGGGTTTGTGATCAAAAATGATAAAACCCCTTGGGAAAATAGGCAAAAAAGCTAAAGCCAGGTGTCAGTCCTGTCTTTTCACTTCTGAAACACTAATTAATCTTTCTATTTATAGTATAAAACTTGTTGTTCAAGTTTTGTAAGAGAATAACAAGTCAAAGTAGGGAAAAAAAAAAGATAATGAGGATCCAGTAAAAATTTATATTGCTTGTTAATGGATGCAAAATGAGTAAATAAAATTCTTGCATTTGAGAGAAGAGTCACATTGATGTGTTAAAAAATTGAAGGATAAATGTCCAGGCCCATCTTGTGAGAATTTATGTGATTATCAAACAGGTTATGGGGGGAAGGTGTGGGAATATTTTTTAAAAAAAGAAACAGGAAACTAAACCGTATGAACAATTTTAACAGAAATTAGCAAATGCAGGTAGACAGACTGCAGAACTGTTGAAAAGGAAAAAAATGCTAATATGTAAGGTTAATTTGGACAATGTATTTGATGAGATTAGTGAAAACCTGGTTTGTCTCAGAATCCAGAGCAGTATTAGCGTCACAGAATGAGTTTCATTAAACACAGTTGTGCAGTTTGGTCTAGTCTGTCTCAGAAGCATAAATAAAAAATGGGCATGTACACACAATGATCAGTTAGAACAGTGTTTTGTTTAATATTTAAGTCAAGTTTTAATGGATTCTAATGTTATAATGTCATTGAATTCTGGAAAAATAAATTAATCTGCTAATAGGTTGTATAAGGTAATATCCTTGCAGAGTTTTTGGCAGGAATGTTTTATGTGTTATCTTGCATTATAAACTCATGCAAAGCACAATTACTAAATAAAGCTAGAATAAATAGGAAAAACATAATAAGTGGGAAAATTAATAACCTTTAGTGGTCATCTAGTCTAATGCCCCTGTAGTAAGCAGGGACATCTTCATGAGATTAGAGCTCCATCAAGTCTGAAGAATATTTAAAATGTGCCTTTCTTTGAATTTTCTTTCTTTAAATTTTTTTGCTGGTCCGGAGAACAACCTGCCCTTTTCCCAGTAGGGGCATACAATGTTTCAGTACCAGTCATATGATCAACAGTTTAGGAATCTAGATCCAGATTAATCTGATCATTAAAAATGTAAGGAGAAGGGCATTAGAAGCATGGGGTTTTTGGTTTTTTTTGGTTTTTTTTTTTTTTCAGTTTATGTATGTGTATATCTGAGAAAAGCAGAGCAAGCAGTACTGAGCTTGATTTTTGAGGTGTTATTTTTGACCTTTTTGTGTATTCCTAGCATTTAAATTTGAGTGTGTGGATTTTGGGGCTTCTCTGTCAAAGCACGATGAATGGTATCAACATCTGAATTCCAGCTCAAACCAGTACCACTTGTATTTTTGTGGATGAAACTGGCAGCTAATCAAGGGGAGCAGGATTAATGGCAAGAGAGATTAACAGGAAGCTCTGCTACTGTGTTTTCTTTATGATCAGGTTTTGAAATGCTGTTTACTGAAGTGCCTTTCTGTCATCATGAGAGTATTTTATGTAAAAGAAAAATGAAAACCCAGGAGACCATACCCTGAAGTACTTGGTGCATCATATTCTTATGCAGGACAGTCTTATTTATTGTCTTTTTTCTTTCCCCAGGATGATTGTCTTGTGAAAGTATGGTACAATACAGAGAGCTGGCGATCAGCCATGACACCACCTGGCACAAGCCCTGAAAAGCAAGCAAAAGAAGTTGATTTTTCATTTGTTTATTTGGCTCATCCTCGATCAGTAAATGCATTTTCATGGAGAAAGACCAGTAAATTCATGCCACGGTCAGTAGTTCTAATACCTAATATTTGTAAATTGCCTGAAAATCATCAAACTACAGTCTTTCCAGCTGTACAGTCATAAAAGTTGTACAGCAAAAAAGTGAGTTTGCACACCTTGTCTAGTGTTTGCATGTGTTCATATAATTCTTCCACACTGAAGTTCTTGAGAGAATCATGAAATTGTAGAATGTACTGAGTTGGAAGGGACCCATAAGGATCAAGTCCAACAACTTGATGGTAAGCATCCCCTTTCCTTGGAAGGAACTGGAAGGAACAGGAAAGTCCCACAGACTGACTGAGAGACTGGGCTGAAAATAAAAGGTCTTGCTATATTGCTTCTCTTTGTATCTGTATTCAGTTATCCAGAATATCATTAGCTTTCTATGTGAAGGACTTTAAAAAAAAAACATATGTTTTGCTGTTGCAACTATGACTGACTAATTCTGTAAATCCATGGTTTGGTGTTATATGGTGGTGAAATGAAGTTTGACATAATTTCTATTAAATTACTTGAATAGATGTGACACTTGATTGAAGTAGATACATTGTTTCTTTTTGAATCACATATTGTTGAGTTTTTCTTTCCTTAGTATCTTTTAGTTGGTGCAATTCCGAAAATTGGAAAACTGTTTATATTGTTGCTTTGTTTTGACATTATGTGATACTTAAGCAGCTTCTTCACACCTTAAATTTTCTTTCATTAGTGGTGCTGTCTGCAACGTACTCCTGACTTGCTGTAAGGATAATGTTTGTCGTCTCTGGGCAGAGACTTTGTTACCCAATGACAGTCTGTTGTATGGTGGAGGATACAACAATTGGAGTGAAGCAGTGAACCTCACCAATAACTTCAAGAGAAATACTTCAAATAGGGAAAAAGTGCAAAACGCTTTAGAGGTAAGAAGTGAGATTGAAAGATTCATTATGAGAATAAATACATATACCCACAATTTTAGACAGGATTGTAATTAGGAACTTGAACATATATCGTTAGATGAAATCCCTATACCATAGACGTGCATTAGTTGTTACAAAAGTGTGAAGTTAGTTCAGATCTTCTTTAGGAAGGCTAAGCTGACAGCCCTCGTATGGAACTTTCTCATTAGAAGACACACTATTGTTATGTGTCTGCTGCCTAGTTTGTTCTGGTAGCTGAAGCAAGGTGCTTTGCAGTATCCAGTTCAAAAGGCTAGGAAGTATAGAGGGCATACTGCATAGGGGTTTTCTGAAAGCCACTAATCATGCTGCCTTAAAATACATGGTGAGGGCTCACTTTTTACATTTGACATTGTGGGATGTTCTTTGCCTTCTGCAACTGAAAAAAACAGAGATTAATATGGAGGGGAAAACAGATAGCCTTTGTTGCCATTCTGCTGTGGTCCTCAGGCAGTGCAAACTGCTTGTAATACTCATTTCTAAGGCAAATGATTCCTACCAGATAGTGTTTTCTAACCAATGGAAAGCTGGGGAAGGTGAAGCATTAGTGGTCTTCCACAAAGATGTGTAGAGAGTCTGTGGGTGATGTATTGAGCAGGATCATGATGCTTTCTTAGCATGTGTCACAGGTGAAAATAAAACAGGCTGAAAGGCACAACAGAGCAAAGAAAATACTCAAAAGAGGAAGTGGAAAGGAATTTGGATACAGTTTTGAATTTTGTTGAAATATGAGGCAACATTAGACATCGGAAATAAAAATTAACATAAAAATTGAGACAAAACTATTTTACGTGAGTGTGCTGTAGTAAGATGCAAAGGATAGCAAGTGAAAATGAATGCCAAGAGTGTAATATTTCAAGACCTCTTCCTCTTAATGCAAATTGTGCACCTTCTACCTATATAATATCTAGTGTACAGTGGCCTTGAAATGTGCTCTATGTGGAGTGAGAGTTTTTAGTACTGGCGTTATCAGTCTTAAAAATAGAATATTTTATCCCTTAGAAGCAGCTGTTTGCATAAAGGGGTTAAGACCTTGTAGTCCATGGACCCTTACGATGGGAGTGGAAGTACTGATCCAAAGTACTGATCCAGGTTTTTCAGTCTCCTGAGATTATTCAGATTTGCTGCTCTTTTTGTTCAGAATCTTGAATAAGCATGGTATATGTTTATGAAATACAATAGTATTTTCTCTTTAGAGCGTAAAAACTGTTTTGCATAGTGAAATATGAAGCAGTTACTATGTCAAGGTACTGTATGGGACTCAGAGAAAACCTAAAGGAACTGGTAGATCTGTGCTGCAGACAGAACCTGAACAGTGTAATTTTTGCAAGAAGCTACACTGATGCTTTAAAGCAGCTTTCAAACCGAAAAAAATATTTTCCTAGTATCTAGAAAACCAGTTACAGATGAAACTTGCCCTTTCTTTTTGAACAGAATTAAAAATGACACCTTATTCTTCATGCAGTTAAACCTGAGGCACTTCCGACGAGGAAGGAGGCAGTCAGGTGCTGTTGTAGCACATACTGGATATGCTCCACATCAGCAAGATCCCCATGAAGTTCACAGGAATGCCCCTCCTCGTGCAAATGCACTTTGTCACTTCCATATTGCTGCCAGTATCAATCCAGCCACAGGTAAAAAGTGCGGTTAATCCTTGCTACAGGGTGAACTACAATTTCTGTTTGGTCTCTGCTGTCTGTGTTAACTTAACTGGTTCAGATGTATTGTGCAGTATCTACGTGATCATGCAGAATTACTAGTATGTTGGTTTCATTTAAGGCATAAAGAGCTGCCTTTGACAGTAATAAAATGGTATGACTAAGGTTCGTCTACAGTAAGGCTGTCTTTCAGTTTTCGTAATCTTTAACTGAGATTCACAGTGGTCTGAGAAGCAGAAGGCTAAGTATTTGTAAATAAAGCTACAAGTTCAGGGGGAACTGTGTATGATACGGGGAACACACTGATAAATCAAATCCAAGCTGTTTAGAATTAGTACCTCGCACAAGTGTCTGAAGTAACCATGTATCCCTGCTCTTTCTCTGAACCAAGCAAAACACTCCTGCATCTTGTGTTCCATAAACTTTGATGTTCTTTTGCACTTGGGCAATATGTTGATAGGCATTAAGGAGAATCTCTGATAGTGACTAATATTTCTGTTTTCATAATTGTGTATACTGACGATCAAGTGCCTGCCTGCTTATTGAAAAACTGAATAGAAATGGAATATAGAATGGCCTTTCATTAAGGTTTTTATTGCTGTGATGTGATTCTATGTCTAGACTTAATGAGCAAACATATTATGTAATCCTTTTCTTAAACTAGTTAACCTCTGTCTTCTAAATAGTATTTTAAAATTGGTTGGTGGGTTTTTTTTTGTTGTTGTTGTTTGTACTGACCGTTGTTTGAGAGGCCAATTTTTTACTTAAAGGCATTCATGATTAGGTCTTATTCGTAGCTCTACAGTATTTGGTATGATCATAAAGACTGTTAGTTTATGTTGCCATTGCTGGGCTAAGCAAGCTGTAAATACTGTTAATTCTGTAAGATTAGTCTTCCTGGTTGTTTTTAGTATTGGTTCATGTTTCTTTTAACAGATATTAAGGAAATTTTTTGCAGTTTTGTGTTGTACCATCAATGCTAGCCTATTTCTGGGGAAATACCTCCAGTCATAACATAGATTACAACCCAATGGCTTGAAGGAAAACTTCCCTACATCATCTTGGAGATTTGTTGTTCTCCTCTGCCTTTCTGCATCTTAAAATTGAACAAGGAGATACCTAACCTTTTTATGTGGCTATCACATAATCTTTCACTATCTTTTTTTTAATCTACTCTTAATCCAGTTCTTTCCTTGTTTGTTTATACATAATAACTAAGTAAACTATAATTTCTCTCTTAATAGTCCTCACAATACAAACGTGCCCAACAGCAAACTCGCAGAATGGGAATAAAAATAATTTTGGAAAAGAACGGTAGAAGATTTTCTTAGTTGTCGAGCACTTGTCTTTTTTAACTTACTATTCCTTCTGTTATCTGTATTAACGTTAATATATCTTGATACAGTCTTTGGGATCACTTACTCTGTAACTCACTAGATTGGATAATGGGTTGTTCTTTTATGTGGAACCTCTGTTCAAAGTAACTTTTACAACTTTAATCTTAATTTGAAGAAATCCCTATTTTCCCTCGCAGCCAAGTCCTTAAGTACCTGGATCTAACCAGATTGTCTAGGAATTCTTTTAGTTTGCCCTCTTGAAATTAAATTTAATCTGAAATTGTCTTTTCATTTAATTTAAACCAGATCACTTTATGACCTTTCACTTGAAAATTTGCCCTTATTACAAAATTCAGAGTACTTCATACAACTGCTTTGGCCTTAGATTTTATCTCTCATTCATTTTTTGAAGAACAGTAATGCAGTCATATAAAAGAATAAATTTCTTTCAAGTTTTTATTGTATTTGTGTTCTGTTGACGGTTTTCAAGCTCATTTTCTTGCACCAAGGAAATCTTTTGAGACGTTCTTTTATACTAGAGAGTTATTTAAATTGGTGTGCAGCCGCAGCAGAGTACAGTGTAAGAAAGAAGTAGTGATTGTTAGGACAAGGTCATCTACAGGTAAAAGCCAAAGAAAGTTCTTGAATCCAAATACCTTAGAACTTTCTGGAAAGAGTGAATGTGATTAATGAAGCAAACAGAAACTCACTAATGATTTTGTCCAGGGCTGATTTGTTAGAATCTTGTAGTTTTGAGGTAGGATAATGGGAAAACTTGTTTCTTTAGCAGTTTTTTAATATATAGTAAAAGTAGACTTATCTGATCTGAAAATTCACCTTTGAAATTCATTTCGTGATTCACATTTGCTAGTTTTGTCTTCCAAAGAGGTGTCAATGGAATTCTTCCCTCTTAAGTTCTGATTTTGCCAAATGTATTGCGATGTTTTTGAGACTGACATTCATTGACCGTTTTAAAGAAGACAGACAGTATTTCATAAATACTCTGTATTCTTCATGCCCTCCCTCCCCACAACAAAATTGGTGATTCTTAACTTTTGTCTGTCAGTCAACATTTTCTTGGGCTAGACTGGAGAGTAATTAATTTAAATCCATCACTGGTTTTGAGAGAGGAAAAAAAACCCAAGCAAACCAACAAACAAAACACCACCAAAACCCCAAAGAACACCCCCCACCCCCCCCACCCCCCCAAAACCCAGCCAGATTTGGAGTCAAAAGAATTCAGTCTCCCAGAGCATGGAATTTAAGTAAAGCAGCATAAATAGGGAGAAAAAGGAGATTAAAATATATATGGAGACTAATAGGTGGGCATTAAATGCAGGTTGAGCTTTTGCTATATTGCCGTATAGCACTTACTTTGTGATTACTGCTTTCTTGTGCATAGCCACGTGGGACATGGTAGCATCATATGGCAATATAAAATACTAGTTGAACTTGGAGGAATCAGAAACCCTGGCTTTATCTGATGGTGTCACAGAGGACATCATCTGGTCGCTTCACCAGTGTTTGCTAGTGTTGGCCCTATTGTACACGGTCCTTGATGACAGTCTCTACCTACTGCAACCTCCTTTGTGGACTAACCATTGGGAAAGTACACTGAAATTACTTGGCTCATACTGAGCTGTAGTAGCAAAAGATAAGGTAAAATAACGTGTACCAACAGTGTTACATCATGAAGATGTTACAGCGGAGTACTATAATCCTAGTGTAAGCACACTGAAAAGCCTCCCCGTGGAATACCTCTTTATTGTAGTAGTCAAGCAGTGTAATACTGAAAGTATGTGATGTTGGTGAAATAAACAACAAGTTACAATACCGTTAGTATATTTTTTTGGTTATGGCAGGTATTCTGCTTAAAAATTGTTTCTCTAAAATAGAACTTTTTTAATAAACTACCTTTTTTTTGTCAAAAATGTCAATATCTTTTTGATAGATATTCCTCTACTCCCTTCTATCACATCTCTGAGTCTTGGTGAAAATGAAGAAAAGAGTGGACCTTTTGTTGTGCACTGGCTAAACAATAAAGAACTTCACTTTACCTTATCCATGGAAGTATTTTTGCAGCAACTTAAAAAGAGTTTTGAACACCATTCTCCTGAGACTAATACTGAGGAATCTAATCAAATTAATGGCAGATCTGAAGAAGGTAAAAGTATTACTGTAGACAAATGGCTTTCATTTGACAAAATACTTTGTAATGTTCTTTCACGTGAAGTAAGAAGAGGGGGAAGTGACATGTAAGGATATAAGGCAGGTTACAGTGGCATTTCTATGTGTTTACTTCCCTTATACGGGAAGTACCCAAGTTAATATTAGAAATGTTTATCTAGAAAATCTGAATTAGGTTATAGATGTTTCAGAGATTGATTTATTTATGCTAAAAATGGTATTACTTAGGCTGACATGAAAGCTTTTACATGAAAGTGTGATATTCTAACATGGTTAAGGAAGTAAGTGCTACCTTAATTTCTTTTAGTCAATATTAATGTACATCTAATTTAACTAGCTTTATTATATAAAATAATTTGGATGATTAAATTATACTGTTTAAAGCTGACTGCTTTTGTTCTGCCTATGCATGCAAAAATTTATGTAAAACATGGAAAAATAAGTATTTCTAAGGTGCTGTTTTAAAGTGTAAGTTATTGACAGGCTAGAGGATTTCTGGTTAAAATTTTCATTGTTTTAAATTGAGTGTTTATAAAAGGTCTGAAAAGATGCTCTGTTGCCTGAATAATGCTGCTTGTTATAGTTCTGCTTTTGAATATAACATGTATCATTGTGTTCTAGAAGTTGATGAAAATGGAGATGAACAAAAAGGAAATCATGAAAAGAAGGAACTGAGTGATGGGAGAACTACTCCAAATTCAAGTCTTGTCCCTTTATCTTCTGCTATTATTGATCATGAAATTGAAGTACTACTTTCTGAATGGAATAAAAATGCTGACATGCTATTCAGTATACATCCTATGGATGGTTCACTGCTGGTATGGCATGTGGACTGGCTAGATGAATACCAGCCTGGCATGTTTCGCCAGGTGCAGGTACTTAATATTTTCTGAAGTGTACATTTTTATTCAGTGAGAATTACGATGAGAAAATAACTTATTCTTTCTTCCTTTCTTAAAATTCCAGGTGTCATTTGTTTCAAGAATTCCTGTTGCATTTCCAACGGGTGATGCAAACTCTCTTTGCAGAAGTATAGTAATGTATGCTTGTACCAAAAATGTTGACTTAGCTATTCAACAAGGCAAACAGAAGCCTCCTGGCCTTACACGATCTACGTCTATGCTTATCTCTTCTGGACACAGTAAATCAACCAACAGTTTAAAACTCAGTATCTTCACACCCAATGTTATGATGATTTCCAAACATGCAGATGGGTCATTGAACCAGTGGCTAGTGAGTTTTGCTGAGGAATCCGCTTTTTCAACTGTGCTCAGTATTTCACATAAATCCCGATATTGTGGTCACCGTTTTCATCTTAATGACTTGGCTTGCCACTCAGTATTACCACTGCTGCTTACAACCTCACATCATAATGCTCTAATTTCACCCAATGTGGAGAATGCAAAACAGGCAAATGATTCTTTAAAGTCTCAGGAGTCACCCATAAGACTTCAGAGTAGAGGCAATGCAGATGCAACATCCCAGGATCCCAATGCAGTTTACAGTGAACTTATTCTTTGGAGAGTTGACCCTGTTGGGCCTTTGTCCTTCTCTGGTGGAGTTTCTGAACTTGCTCGGATCAATTCTCTCCATGTTTCAGCTTTTTCTAATGTTGCGTGGCTGCCCACACTGATACCCAGCTATTGCCTCGGTGAGTTTGGTTTCCTCATTTGTGTTCTACAAATAAAAGTAATATGGCACAATAATACTATTAAATAGGTAATGTCTTCAATGCATTTGAAAAAATGTTAAGCATGGGCCCTTTATGTCACAAATTTCCAAGCTACTTGAAAATTGTTCATTCCTGTGTGAAAGATTGTTGTGTTCTTCTGTTCTTTTTATGTATCTGATATAAAAGGAGCTAATGCAGTAAAGTTCCTGAATGATAGTTCATAACTTCAGACTGTGGTGAACACTTTAAAGCAGGCATAGATCTTGCTCTGTTTTGCAAATGGGATTCTCACTGGTTGCTGAGTGCAGCATTAAACTTTGTAGTTCTTGCTTGTGAACAGAAATTAACAAAATAGATTTTTCTTATGCTGTATTGTTTTCTTTCATAATTTCTTTCATTATTTTCTTGCTAAAAAATTAAAGGGGGCAAGTTGCTGTTTGAATACTTGAGCACTTTGTATGTTCTTATTTTTCAGGTGCATACTGTAATTCTCCAAGTGCCTGCTTTGTGGCTAGTGACGGACTGCATTTGAGATTATATCAAGCTGTAATAGATGCTAAGAAACTTTTGTGTGAGCTCTCCAATCCAGAAATTTCTGTAAGTGAAAAGCTGTCTCAAGTTTTTGGAGGCTGGAACTTCATTCAATAGCATCAACAGATTTGTTGGTAACTAAGCTAGCTGGTTGCTGAGGATTTCACATTGTAGTCATACTTCCTTCCATTTAATCCTACACTCCGCATGTTGAGGCAGGTCAGTGTTTGGTTGGGAAGTACCTCTGAAACACTCTAAAAGGAGTAATAACAGAGCGACAAACTGTGTGTGTGGGTTGTTCATACTAAGGAAAAGTTGTGATGACAGTGCAGCTTGGGGAAAGGACAATACTCTGGTAAATGCGGGTCTTTCCAGTTGAGAGATGCGAGGTTTTTTTATCTTTCAGCCATCAAAAACCAGCGTAGCTCCTCATAAAACTGGGAATGTTAACTGTGTTCTTGATAGATTACAAACGGTGAATGTTTAGTGATGTAGTTAACATCTGCTTAGTGATGTTGAACCTACCTAGCAGACTGTGCCACAAAAATGCACAAACTGAGATAACAAGGCCATTCCCCTGACTCTTTTTAAACAGAAATATGTTGGTGAAGTTTTTAACATCATAAGTCAGCAATCTACGGCTCGCCCAGGCTGTATCATCGAACTGGATGCTATCACAGAGCTTGTAAGACCTTTTTCTGTGCTCATTTTATACCATAATTAGCTTGTTTAAGAAGTGTTAATAAGATTAAACTTGTAGCTTACCATCAGGTAAAGATGAGGTATATAAAAACTGATTCTGACATACACTTGTTTATGGTTTCATTGTACCTGTAAATGAAACAAAATGTGACTAATGAAGGTGTATTTTTGTGAGAAATCTCTCTGAATATAGCTTAACAATCAAGTTAAAAACTGCCTTGTTAGAGAGCAATCTTAAACAGTGCACACACTCCATGATGTTCACTTATTGTGTGTTTTTACTTTCTTAGCATGGCAGGAAAACACAGTTATTCCATGTTTTTCAAGAAGACTTCATTTTAAATAACCAGGAGAAGGAAATACCTGAAAAGAAGAATAATTTATCAGACTCTGGTAAACCATTATTTTTCATAGAGTAGACAAAGTATTCATTCCACAGATGAGGAAGAACTCTTATAGTTTAAAGCATTTTAAGGTCAAATACCTTAATTTATTTAAAACCTTCATATACCAAAGAAGAATATCAAGTCTAATGAAGTTCATGAGTGTTTCATTTACATTGACTAGTGTGCAACCAAATTTAGATAAAGTATCTTAAGTCATGAGATACCTGTCATGGAGTGTATTGAGCATTCCATTGCTGATGCCATTTTTACTTGAGGGGTAAAGGGTTTTAAATGTAGTGCCTCCAGCTGTAGGGTGTGACAGAGAAGGCTTATGTGCATCCTTCCATGATGGATATTCATCCTTTACATCAGCTCTGTACTGCTCTTCAGGACTTCCATTGCCTAATAAATGACAGGCCAAACAAATCCTCCAAAACACAACTATGAAATAAAATACTGTGAGTAGTACATGGATTTATAGGTGCTAGTGCAGATCTGAATTGCTCTGGAATAAATGATCAGTTCTTGTTAGTGCAGTTGGGCAGTGGTTGTGTTTACATCTCACTTTTGTTTTCTTCTGTTCCAGTGAAATAACTGGGGGGTGGGGTGGGAAGCAGAGTTATGGAATGCTGTCCAAACTTGCATAATAATTTGTTACACAGCAAACTTCGTTGGAAGAAAAGGCAGACATCTAGGGAAATATTACCTGAACTGTGTATATGTAATGATCAGTTCAGAGTTTCTAGTTGAGAAAAGAGATTTGGAGTGGTGGGGATAGTGTAAGAAAATGTCAATCTAACTGTCAGTAGAGGCCAAAAAGTGCAAATGGGGTGTTGAATATTAGGAACAAAACATAGAACAAAAAGAACAGTATAAATTTGTTGTATGCTTGCATCTTGAGCATTTTAGATCATGATGATTCTTGAGGATTTGAAAAGAGAAACAAACTATTTGGCTTTAGAAAGGGAAATGTATATGTTTTGAAGGTCTATATGAATTACTGCTGTGCAAGAAATTGGGCTAAATGGACCTCTTGGAAAAACCTTAAATTAGAAGCATATCATTTACATATATTCTAATTTGAAAGTATTCTAGAGTTATAAAGCTCTTTAGTTTTAAACACTCATAGTTTCCTATTTAGTAAAGCATGTAAGTATTTAGCACATCTTGTTTTTAAAAAAAGCACAGACTCGGTGCTTGAGGTGAAACTATAGCAAATTAGGAGAAGCATTATAGCTCTTGTGTTTTTCAGGCTATATAATCAGTCTGGCTGAGTTATGATGCATGACCCTATCCCATTAGACCAGGCTATCAGTTTCCCAACTGTTGACATGGCATTTCTTCTCTGAATGTAATTTGTATAATTTTTATATGTTAAAGGGCAAAGCTCTGTCTAGCTCACTGTTTTAATTGTTACAGACACCAGTTACAGATAGCTACGAAATTGTAAGAAACAAGCAGTAAAAGACACAGATGTAGAGCTGAGAGTACGTTCTGGGATTTTAACTTTAAACACCACAAATTCAGGCAAATAGTTTGTCCTTTAAAAAAAAAAAATTGGCAGTTCTTCATGTGTGTACCTGTAACTACAGTTGTTTCTGTTTGTGATAAAAAATTGAGAAAACTAATATAAGAGAGTTGGATGTAGTCAGACCATTGCATTTCTGAATTACTTCACAATAGCTTAATATGATTATTTGCTAGCCAGCAAAATTTAGTTCTGCTTTCAGGTGACTATCCCCTAAGATCTTACTGTCTGAATTTCATCAGGAAACCAGCAGAATGGATTCTCTGAAAAATTCTACTTAATAGTGATAGAGTATACTCAAAACCGTTCATTACTACACATGTGGCACTTGCATTTGAAGTCAGTTCCTGTCTCAGTAGGTAAGCCCTCTTGTACTTTTCTGTTTTAAAAAGTTCCTGTCTCATGAATGTATCTGCTAATCAGTGTGTTCTAAACTGTATTACGGCTTTCACAAAAGAATCTGCAAGTCTTTTATTACGAACTGTCGTCACAATCCATGCTTCCTTGATTACTTCTTAATCTTCAGAATGATGAAGGTTTTAGGTTCAGCCTGAGCCCGTTTTTTTGTGCATTCCAAAGGCAAATATATTTATCTGGTTTTAAGACAGTTTAACAGTTCAGATGTTTTGCTTCTCAGTTTTTGTTAATGAAGCATTTGTGTCACACGATCTGAGATGCTATCTGTTAAGTATTAAGAAAACTTTTCTGAAAAATATCTTTCCTCAGTTTTTAAGGTAAGACACGGAGGTCTTGATTTAATTTTGTGTAGCTGCAGGTGTTTTCTGAAGCACTAATTTGCATGGATGACCACACACATACCTCACTCATCTGCAGGTTTGATGTTTCTGTTTAGTTTGGTAGCTTTAAACTCTTCAGACTTGAATTCTCAGCAGTTCTAGAATTCCAGAAGTATTTGATCTGAAATGTGCCAGCATTTCTTTTTAAATCTTAATGTGGGAACACATCAACATTGAAAGTAAAATTTTAAGTTGTGGTTTATCTATCTTTTTTGAACGTTTAGCGAGGGTAAAATTGCTTCTTAGGTTAAAAGAAATTGTTGACTTTTTAAAATTAACAATGCAAACTTTTTTTTAGATGAAAAGATAGATTCAAATGCACCTGAAGCAGCAACTCAAACAGAAGAATTGTATTCTTCACCAGATCCAGAGAAGATCCAGTCGCCTTTCACTCAAAAGTATCAGGCCTGTAGAGCAAACCTGCAGAGCACTAGCTGGCTTACTCTGTCTTCTAAAATGGTGTATAGTCAAGAGTTGGATTTGCCAGAAGGAGTAGAGATACTGAGTGTAAAGCCATCAGCAGGTTTGTAAAATTTTTTTAAAAAGAATAAAATGAGGAATCCTTGTCTTTCTGACTTTATTTTAAAATCGAAACAGTGTAATAGTAAGTTTGGTGTTTGTAATTAAAATGCCTGTAGGTGGATCCAAAAGGTTTATTAATGCTTGCTCCCCTGACTTTGTATCTCAATCCTGGAACTAATACTAAAATAAAGCTTTCATTTAAGGTATAATATCTATTGAATTCCAGATCCTTTCATTAAAAGGAATTACAGAAACACAGATTTGGTTTTTCCAGTAATTTATGAATATTTTGTAGAATCTGTACTTAAATTCTAAGGCTTCCATCAGTAATATTTAAAAAACATTTTCTATAGACTTTTAGATTTCTGAATGGAAAATGTTTGAGATGATCAATATTAATATTCACATTTAAATCTTATAATTTGACTCCTCTCTAGAGTATGAAATAGAGGGTTAGTTGTTTCATGGGAATTTTGTCATGTTGTCTCTCCTGTGAGGCCCTGCAAACAACCCTCTCTTGTGAAGAAGTACTGCTTTTTTGTGTGTTTCAGAATAATGAAATATGGGAGTAAACAGTCTAAACTTTTTCACTTGCTTTTTAATATTTCCCCTAGTAATCCTATATTTTATTTAATTTTAGGACATCTGAGTTCTTCTTCCATATATCCTGTTTGTCGTGCGCCATATCTGCTGGCTACTTCCTGCTCTGATGGGAAAGTTCGGTTTTGGAGATGCAGAGTTACTACTGAAGCATCAGCTTCCTCTGTGCCAGAATATAGTGCACATGGTGATGTTACATATGTGTGGGAAGAATGGCCATTACTGATTGGGGATGGACTTCTTAGTAGTAGTGCTATTAATGTTCCAGGAAGGCCAACTGAAGTTAGCTGTGCACACACTAACAGACTAGCCGTAGCATACAAGCAGGTAACATCTAAAAATAGTCACCTTTCTCAAGATTTTGTAATGCACGTTAGTATTTTTGAATGTGAATCCACAGGTGGGTCTTCTTGGGTTCTAGAACAGACTCTTCACTTAGATGAGATAGGCACCACTTTACACTCTGCAGTTAGTATTGATAGTAATTTAGTGGCATGTAACCGACAGGACATCTCTCTGTCTCCTGGTGGTAATATTGTGCCCAGCATTAAGCACTTGATACACTTAGATTGGATGTCTCGGGAAGATGGTTCACACATTCTAACAGTGGGAATTGGATCAAAACTTTATATGTTTGGCCAGCTGTCTGGGAAAATGCAAGAACAAAATGGTAAGGAGGTAATAGCAATCTCCCATAGTGGCAGTACAAAGGCTACAACCCTCTCTAGATTTGTTCTGCTGCGTTGTGTTGACTTGGTTTCATCTGTCGAGGGGTCACCTCCTTTTCCAGTCTCCTTGTCTTGGGTGCGTGATGGCATTCTTGTAGTTGGAATGGATTGTGAAATGCATGTTTATTCCCAGTGGCAGTCTCCTTCCAAGCAGGAACTAGTTAGTACAGATTCCTACAGTGGCAGTACACCCTGTATAACTAGCTCAATGAAACAAAGCCAGTCAGCTGCCTCAGGTCCGCATCCTCCAAAGCGAACGTTGACCAGGTCTATGACTAGCCTTGCACAGAAACTTAGTGGGAAGAGATCTGCCTGTGATCTGTCTATGGAAATGGAAGATTCTGGTCTTTTTGAAGCAGCTCATATGCTGTCTCCTACTTTACCTCAGTACCATCCGTATCAACTGTTGGAACTCATGGATCTTGGTAAAGTACGTAGAGCAAAAGCCATTCTGTCCCATCTGGTGAAGTGCATTGCTGGAGAAGTTGTTGCTGTAAATGAGTCTGAACCTAATCATGATAAGAGGCTCAGATCTCTGACCATCAGTGCTAGTGGAAGTACTGCAAGAGATCCCAAAACATTCAGCAAAACTGAGACTACAGACTATATTGAAATAGACTCTGTTCCACCGTTGCCTTTGTATGCTCTGCTTGCTGCAGATGATGATTCATCTTATTCCTGTTCAGAGAAATCTAATAATCAAAATAGTCAAACTAAAAAAGACATGCCCAATGACAATTACGAAGATCTATTTCAAAATACTGTTGCAAGTACAGATGAACTTGTTATGTTTGATGCAGATGAAGACAGTTCAAAACCAAAAGTCATAGATCTTTCTCAGTATAGCCCAACTTACTTTGGGCCAGAACATGCTCAAGTTCTTTCCCGTCACTTGCTTCATTCAAGCTTGCCAGGTCTGACTAGGATGGAGCAAATGTCATTGATGGCCTTGGCAGATACAATTGCTACTACCAGTACTGACATTGGAGAAAGCAGAGACAGAAACCAGGGTAAGCTGTTTGTTTCAAGTTAAATATACTACTGTGCCTCACAATCCTCTTGTGGCAGCTTTTCCCATCTTGCAGTAATTTTTGTGGCTAATGAAAGCGCTTCATAGTTTTGTTTCAGAGTATAGCCTGTATTATTATTTACTGTGCCATCACAGTATTTACAGTTTAAGTACAGTTTTGAGACTTCAGACTTCTATAAAATGAAATTTTATATTGGTAACTATTAATGCCAGTGTTAGTCCATCAGTCCATGTGGAGTAATTCTAACTCACTTTTGAAGAGAACTGAATGGTCAATGTTTGTTGCAATATACAGACAAATGAAAAATAAGTTTATGGATTTTTTTTTTAATATGATAACACTTGTTCTGTTTCTTGCATTAAGAACAAATAGCTTCAAAACTTTTTGTATTTGAAAGTTTTCCTTTTTTCCTTGAAGGGAAAAATTATGAATTAAGCTACTACATTTTTGAATTTAAAGCATTAGTAGTCACAGAATTGTAAAGTATTTCCTACATTAAGACACCCAGTAGCTACTTTCAGTAGTTTCTCTAAAGTGTGTATAAAATATTTAATTCCAGGAGGAGAAACTCTTGATGAGTGTGGCTTAAAATTTTTACTGGCTGTTCAGCTTCACACATTTCTGACAACTTCACTTCCTCCTGTACATCGTGCTCAACTGCTTCACCAAGGTAACTGATGTGTTTTCTTGGGTGAGGGGGATCTTCCTGATGTAGCTGTACATATTATTGCTGTGCTGTTGACGTGTCTCTGCGGAATCAATGAGTTATATTTTCAGCTTTTAAAATAAATTGTTCAGTATAGATGTTTGCTAGAGCAGAAAATACCAATTTTTATTTTAGGCAGAGGTCTTGAAACTGAAGTTATTTTCTTTTTTTTCTAATTTCCCTAACAATTTTTTAGCTTTTTCCATTTCTCCAAAAGAACTGTCTTTTCTCTACTTCTAGTACCGTGTTGTTCCAATAACCTTCTGTAGGAATAATGCAGTAGAAAACGGAGTATGTTTTTATTTAGTTTTTTTAATATGTTTGGGAAAAAAAAATTCCTACAGTCTATTTGGACTTCATGGCCTTTTCAGTCTTTCAGTCTCATGGCTTATTACCCTTCAGCTGTGTCAGAGCTTGGAATTTGCTAAGACTGGCACAACAGAGTACTGCTGAGTTAGGTCTCTGATGGAATACTTTTAGTTGAGATACTTATGCCTCTGCTGAGCTCAGAAATTGTTGAGATTAAGAAGTGCCTCCAAGGAATATGCAGAGGTACGGTTGAGTACTGTGCAAAGAAACATCTCCTAGCCCTCACTAGAGTTGCAATTATCTGTAGCTGGTTTTGCTTCTTAATAATGACTGTCTTTCTCATGTGACCTTTTTTTTTTGCTTCCAGCTTTGGGGTGTTTTGTATTTCTGTCCTCAAACCTATTTTCTACTGTGATTGTCTGAAAATTGTCAGGTTTCTAATTGAAATCAAAATAGTAAACTTATCTTTCAAAACTTGAAAAGTTTATGCAGTATGTTGCACTTTGTATCACGGCTGATCTTAATGCTACCCACTCAGCAACTCTGGTCTTTGCGTGCTTACATAAAGAGTTTCCAGGTGACAAAATGTTTTAATCTGTATGAGCTTTCTTTAATATTTGGTATGCAGTGCTTACAAATATTCTTAAATTTATATTGGCTCATTAACAATCACTTAAAAATCCAGAATAAACGGTATGACCTTCTTCCTCTCTTTCACACCTCCTGTACATCAAATTCTGGATTAATTTTTTTTTGTTTTAATCTATTTGTTTGTTTGTTTTAAATGGCTTATTGTAGGCTTATCTACTAGTCATTTTGCCTGGGCATTTCATTCAGTAGCAGAGGAGGAACTACTAAGCATGCTCCCTGCAATGCAGAAAGGAGATCCAACATGGTCAGAACTCAGAGCTATGGGTGTAGGATGGTGGGTACGGAATATCCATAGCCTGCGGAAATGCATAGAAAAGGTAAATACAGCATTCTGAAATAAAACTAACAAACTTTTTTTCAAACAGCTGTCTTTTGGTATTAACCTTCTATTTATGTGGTTTTAAATATTTAGATATGTTCAGTGTTTCGGAATGTTTCATACTGGGATTTTTTTGGTACATAGTTAATTATACATGTAGGAAATTTTGTATCTAACTAGGTTTTTAGTACTTCACACTGGAATTTGAAACCTGGAGTACATTGTGGACTTTTAGATACTCCCATTTTGAAGGTGGCAGTGTAGAGTGTTTATTGTGGATGCTCAAGATAAAGGTTTAGTGTAGAGGGGTGTTTTTTATAGCAAAATTGAAAAACTTTCTAAGAAAAGCCTTTTTCCATAACTTATCAGAAGTGGGATCAACTAAGATACTTTACATCTGTCTTCTGAATTAATACACTTCCATGATTTAAAAAAGCTTTGTTTTGTTTAAGCTTTAAAAAAAAAATATTTTGGAAATGTGCATTTTAATCATGATGGATGTAGTAATAAGCCTAACATTATCACTTTTTTGAACTCTTGGAAAAGCCAAATGTGTTGAGCTAGAAAGTGATACGCAAAAGGTATGTTGACTATGAAGCATAAAGTGTGTGTCTCCAATTTTAATTCTCAATCTTCAGCAAATAATCACACTTTATGAAACTTACATGCCTTGCATTAAAAAAATTCCTAATGTTCTGGGCCTGCATTTAATATTGCCTTACGTGGTCTTCAGCAATTCTTGCTGCCACTTACCCTTTATTCCTTTCTGAGCTCCAGATGTAGTCTCATGGAAACAACTTTTCTGCTGTGTATGGTCCCAGCCTGTTCTTCAAGACCCCATCTCTGTTTTGATTACAAGAGCAACTAATAAATGAATTTTTTTATTATTTCAGAAACTATTATCAGATACAGACAATCCCATTTGATCTGCCAAAAAGCTTTGAGAGCTGGAACAGCATTAGCTAAATGATACCAAATAAAAACAAGGGGTTAATGCAGTGGTAGCTTCATGTGTTTGTACATCACAGTGAGAGAAGGGATGCTACATTAGAGAGAACTTTCCAAGCATTATGGGATACTTCTGACATACCAGAAGTGACAAGAATCCTGTTTTAAGTTTCATTTAAATTCTGGGTTGTTTTTTTCTTTTGCTGTTGAACTGCCTTAACAGGTGGCTAAAGCAGCCTTTCAGCGAAACAATGATCCACTTGATGCAGCCATCTTTTACCTCGCCATGAAAAAGAAGGCTGTGATCTGGGGCTTGTACAGGTAGGAGATATGCAAGCTCTTACATGGACTGTCATACTGTCTAGTATAATTCTTACTTTTGAGAACTACCTGTTTAATGTGTGGAGTGACATGGGTAACTTTAGAAAATTGTTGTAAATTTTACCTTAAGTTCATAGGACCAAATTAATTCTGTCTTTCCAACTGGCATTTCATAATACAACATTCAGTGTTGTGAATTTTAAAACGTAGTTTGCACTGTATTTACTCTTATGAGCTCATCTAGGAAAAAATCAGATTTTCTGTATCAGGTTAACTGAAAATACTGCGAGGTTTTGTATTTACTAAATTTTTTGTTACTTTTAAATATGAAACCACCTATGCTCCCAGTGTGGTGAGAGCTGCTGTATTTCCTAATGAAAAGATCTGTGAAGTTTTACTGTCATCTGAGGAAATGAAGAGCCATAGTGCATCTAGTAGAATAACATTTTTATCAATTATGTTCAACATGCAGGTCCCAAAAAGATACTAAAATGACACAGTTTTTTGGAAACAACTTTACTGAGGACAGATGGCGTAAAGCAGCATTAAAGAATGCTTTTTCTTTACTTGGCAAACAGCGTTTTGAACATTCTGCAGCATTTTTCTTGTTGGCAGGACACTTAAAAGATGCAGTGGAGGTAATAAAATAATGAACTTATTTTTTATGTTTAAGACTGTTAAGTTGTCCCAAACGTATATTGAATGAGAGCCGCTTTGTGCATTAGTATGAGCTCTGAAGGTTTTGATTGGTTTGTGCTCTTTCCCTTCCCTGCCTAATCTAATGAGAAATACAAATCTGTGATCTTTGGCGTTTTGATTCTGCTTTAGCTCTCATACTCGTGATACTAAAATGTCTCATGGTTAATTTCTCTGTAATAACAAGAGACCCACCTACTTGCTCTCAAATTGTCTGCCCTGCCAGATAGATATCTATATCTATATGAAGACAACTGAGTGTTGTCATTATGAAGTTCCAGATCTGAAAAAGAAATCTTTCTGGCAGTCATATGGATTGGCTTCTTCACAAAAACAAAACTATTTCCTGAGTCTGAATTGAAAAGTTAGGAGAAAATTGATCTCTTTGATCATGACGGATTTGTTCTGTAAAGCTTTGTGACCAAAGCATCCAGCTTCAAGAGGTGGTATGTGCACGCTGACAATTATTTATTGAAGCTAGTTGATTCTAAAGATCTGTTGTCATGTCAGACTAAATTGAAGAAATTGCAAATCAAATCTTGCATATAATAGTTGGCCACAGCTATTCTGCGTAGTTCCTACTAATTTTTTATGGAATTGATAGACCTACTTGTCTCAGTCTGAACTTACAGAGATCGCTTTCTGTCTTGTGATCATTTTAACCAAAGGAGAAATTACAATGTTTCATGTTGTGAATGTTTATTTTCAATTAGGTGTGCCTTGAAAAACTGAATGACATTCAATTGGCTCTAGTAATATCAAGACTTTATGAGTCAGAGTTTGAAGTATCTACTACCTACAAATCTGTACTACAGAAGAGAGTTTTGGGAAGTGTGTTTCCTGGAAAAGAGAGCTCAGGAAACATGCACTGTGATCCTTTTCTGCGAAGTATAGCTTACTGGATTTTGGAAGATTATAGCAAGGCTCTTGACACTTTGATTAGACATTCTGTTGAAGATGAGGGAGGTAAGAATACAAGTATTTTGCCTTTTAGGTTGGTTTTAACTATTTGTTCATTGAAGTAGTATTTTCGTAGTCTGAACAAGACCAGATACTGTGCAGTTGCTCACTGTCACTAGTAAATATCTTACTGTAGCAATGTATGTAGTTTTTTAGTAAATGTGTTGACTGAGTTGTTACCTGTATCCCATGATAAATACCTAATTTGTCCTGTATCTGAATATTCGGATAGTGAGAACAACCCTACAGTGATGTAGCTGTTTCCCCAGCTGCAGCTTAAAAGTGAAGGGGGAAAATTCACTTCATTAGCTGACTCCCATCACAGCCTAGGGGAGAAAAAAAAATGTGATTGCAGTCATATGGCAGAGTCTGGAAGATAGCTTTAAGATGTTGCAAGGAATGGTTGACAACAATGATAAACTGACATAGGAAAGATTTTGATATTTTGTATGATACAAAGATGCCCATGTTGTAAGTCGCTTTCTAGCTCTCTAGACTTATAAGAGTCAGTAAGGTTAATGTTCTTGAGGGAAATGTTTCAGGTCCCTAGTAGCATCTTTCAGTTCTGGCTACTGAGGGAAGCTTGATGGGGATAATCGAAAACTCAAATCCCTAGAGCTGAGTAGTTAATTTAAAAACTGATTTCAGTGGAAGTTGCATGCTGCAGGATAATTTTGAACAAACAAGGTATATAATATTCATTTGTTTCGGTCTTGGTCACATCCTCTCATGTATAATCACTTTTAAAAGTTACAAATTCTTGAATCAGTTCATTGGCTTGTTTGTGGTGTTCTGCTTTATTTTCTTGCTTAAAAGATGCTCTTTCATGTACTTGCCTTTTGGTATTCTGTTGTACTGTAACTCCTGATAGATGGAACAATAAGGGTCTATCTCAGATAATCCAGACTCTGAAAGCTGTGTAAATTGTTGTGCTGATGCTCATGCCTTTTCAGAGTTTTTTCTGTTCTGGTTTCAGACATGAAAATAGAATGAGTAGGTGCTGCACTGATGTAGAATTCATATATTTGAGTTACGGATTTCTTAGTTTTATTATAAGTTTCTTTGTTATTAGGAGTCAGACAAAAACATACTAATCTAAAATTCTAAAAAAGACTTTTAAAAGTAAAAATCCTCAGTAAGCTATAACATCTTATTGTCATTTAGTGATGGAGACTTCAGGAATCTAAACTGAACAGGAACGTGTTATTGTTTGATTGCAGTAGAACTGGCCTGACTGCAAGGAAAAGAAATGGCAGCTGTTTAAATTAAATGTCTGTCTTGTTCTCCCACTCAAACCTCTCTCTTTATTAGTAATTACATTTGGCAGTATCCAAAGGAAGGTTAAAAGGGGGTGCAGCATAGTAAACAGTAAAATGAATACTCAGACTTAATAGCTTTCTGATAACCAATCTGCAAAGTTCTAAGTTTATTTCATATGGAATGGTAGATTTTTCTTCATGATGCCTGTCTTTTCAGATGAAGGAGGTGGCTCATCTGGTTGTAACCCTGCAGTGTTTAACTTCTATAACTACTTAAGAACACACCCTCTCTTGCTGAGACGTCATTTTGGCTCTTCTGATACATCTTCCACTCACATTTGCCTAACAGTAGAAAATGGATTAGCTGACAAAATCAACCTAGATGAAAGACGGCTCTTTTTCACCACTGCATATGCTCATCTAAAAGCTGGTTGTCCTATGCTGGCTTTAGAAGTGTTATCAAAGATGCCCAAAGTTGTCAAGAGGTCAAAGTCATTCTGTGTATCCCCTAGTTTAATGGATACTAGTAAAGATTTGTCACCATCTTCTCCAGTTAGAGAGTTGGAAACAAAAGATCTGTCTTCTAGTATCGATTGGTCGCAGCCAGTACTGAACGGTCTGGGTTCATCTTCAGACTGTTCATCAGGAAAACATTCAAGTTCAACTCTTTCCTTTGACTGGAGCCAACCAAGTGTGGCATTCCAAGATGACCACTTGAAACTGCAGTTGGACAGTGATGAAAGTGATGAGAGTGAAGATTCTTCCCTGGTAATGAAAGAACTAAAACCTCTGAAGAAAGCTGAAAAATTGTATGAAACCAGTTCTAGCTACACAGAATCTTTTAGTGTAGTTGATGAAAAAGATATTCTAAATCCATCAGAAGATATAATTTCAGCACAGCTGAAGTTTAGAGCATGCCTGAAAATTCTTACTGTAGAACTTCGTACACTGTCCACTGGATATGAGATAGATGGCGGGAAGTTGAGGTATCAGCTTTATCAGTGGCTTGAAAGAGAAGTGGTAGCTCTTCAAAAGACCTGTGATTATAATGTGGAAGTGGAAGATACACAGTCAAGAATTAGCATGCCAGAGGAAGCTGCATTACACGAGAACACTGAAGACTTAGCTGACCAGCAAAGAGATATGCTACAGAAAGAAGACTTTCAGAAAAGACGTCAATGGCTTCTGAAATACCAGTCTCTCCTAAGAATGTTCCTTAGCTATTGTATACTTCATGGCTCTCATGGTGGAGGTTTGGCATCTGTCAGAATGGAATTAATTCTGCTATTGCAGGAATCTCAGCAGGTATGTGAGAGAGTTTAATTTGTGTTTTCTCTGCTTCAGGTTTGTTGTAGATTTTCTGAATGCATTATGTATTATTGTTAAAGTTTTCCTGATGTACTGCACCTGTTTGTATTAAATGTAACACGGTTTTTAATACACTCTTTCAAAAGTTCTGTTCCCTTTAGGAAGCTGTACTATCACTTTGTGGTTTTCTTGTTTCTATTTAGGAGCAGTCACTCCAGATACCTTCCAGCCCTCTACCAGAGAAAAGCTCCATACCTCTCCTGTTTGCTTGCACAGCTAGTGCCAAAACAGTGGTGGCTAATCCACTGCTACATCTTGGTAACTTAACTCATGATATATTACATGCCATAATAAACCTTGATTCACCACCTCATCCAGATACTCAGAACAACAAGGTGTGTATTATATTATAATTATTTGGGTTGGTTGTTGTCATTATCCAGTTTGAAGTCGCTTGTTTTTTTCTGATGGCATGAAAACTTTCTGATGTGCCTGTGTCAAGTAATAAAGCTGGAACATGTTTTTTGTAGTATTTATCTTGTTCTAAAATTATGTCCTCATTTGATTATTACATATTGTTTTGGTGCGGATCTTCTGGTTCAGTAAACTGAAGTAAATCAGTGCTTCTCAGGACTGGATAGTTTTCCAAGATGGTGTCTGTTAGGTAGAGCATGTTGTATTACTCTGTCAGTGTCATATTTATCTCTATGACAATAAGATCATAACAAAAGTACATTTCAGTCCTAGAATGAAGTAAAATTAAATTTTGAAGTGTAAAACCTCATTGTCCGAAAGTGAAGTAAACTCTGACTATTTTGTGAAACAGCATATATGTTCATACAGTAAAACACAGTCTATTTTTAAGTTAAGTTTCTTTAAGACTTCTGTATTTAACCTTGGATAGGAAACCAAACTTTGACAGTGTTAGGTTAAATCTTTCCTGAGGTTTTTGTATGTGGTAGGTCCTATTTATTTACTTTTAGGTAGGTCCTAAATATTTACTTTTACTAGGGATTTCTAAGAAAATGCTCCAGGGATTTTTCAGTTCCTAATGTGTGCTTCATTTCTGAGCAAACCGACAAATAAGTGTAATAAACTCTTTTTTTTTTTTTTTAACTGAACCTTTTTGATCAACAGATTCTTTCTACATGTGTTTTGTGATACATTAAGAAAAGTGTCAGCTGTGGTAAAAATAAGGGTTAGTGTACTGAGTAATCTGCATGTGCCAGAGCTGCACAAGAACTGGTTAAAAACTAAGCTGCATTAAAACTTTCATTCTGAGGCAAAGACTTTGTATTCTGAGCCAGCATATTGCTACTGTTTTAGGGTATAATCCCTTATGAGTGTTATAGAGGCTTCCTGTGTTGCTCTTTCTGAATTGAAAACATTGCAGCTAGCTGATCTGTGACTATGGCTTGGTGGGGTGAGTGAACACTTCAATATCTCTCATTGTAAAGTGAATTGATTTATCAGAAATTAACTCTGAAGGCAAGGTGGCTTTGTATTTGATTTTTGCCATAAGTGCTTATACCTTCCTGATGCAGCGCTTGTGCCACTGTTACAAATCTGTTTGTGTGAAAGAGTATGATACTAACTTCTGTTCATCTTGAGTGTAACATGTTCTTATAAAACTTTGTCTTTCAGATATATGTAATGCATACCTTAGCAGCGTCACTTTCTGCTTGCATCTACCAATGTCTTTGTGACGGCCACAGCTACAGGTAAAGGTCTATGAAAAGTCCTTTTTAGAGAATGGCCAACACACCATCTCACTGTAGCGATGGTATAATAGATAGTGCACCCAAAGGCAGTGGTCACACCTGCCTACATCTGGAAAGGACTATCACTTGAATAGTTTTAAACATAACTTTTTTTTTGTAAATACGACATCCCACTTTTCTGTTTCACAGCTCATTTCAAGCAAATCAGTTCACTGGAACAGTGTATCAGACAGTGCTATTAACTCAGCGCCATTCTCTAAGAACAACAGGCTTAGAAGAAACAGTGACTCCCAATACATCACCTCCTCAGTGGCCAGGTATCTAGAGTTGACTTGTTTCTTTCCTCTCTTTCCTCTTAAGTAAACCTTAGTTGTCTGGATCCACTGCAAGCGCATGTAGCTGTACTCTGGAGTTTGTAGTAGTATTTGTAACAGTTGTGGGGTAATATAAGTTCCAATAATAAAACTTTATCTTCATTTTTCAAAAGCTCTAAGCTATTAATTCTGGTTATTCACTCAGTCAAGTTGATGTATATTGCTTTCTCTTGCTAAAAAATGTTAGTGGGGACTCTAGTAAAGTGCGAATAATTGTAAAGTAGGGTGAAGTGTTGTACTGCGGATTTCTTGCTCCCTCTGCAGGCAACAGATCATTCTCACCGTTATTCTACTGAAGGTCTTTCTCAGTTTGTGCTCCATCTCAGAGTAATTTTAGCTTATGTACTGCTTTTGAAATAACTTGAAACTACTAATTATGAGAGGTTTATAATTAATTATGGTTTTCTGTAGCTCTAAAACCCACATAGGATTTCAAGTAATTCTTAACATGATGTGGGATCTATGCAAATGAAGCTACACTGATCACATTAGAAGGAATGAGATGTATGTCTGTATGAGCTTGAGTTTACATCACTAACTTTATATAAGCATAAAAGAAAAAGCTTTCAAATTACGGGACTTTTTCAATAGGAAAATTCCACATAAAAAAATCTGAAGTAGTCTTTGTTTTGATGCTCTACTGTGTTGTTTTCTTTCGTTTTCCACAGAATTTTGTGTCACTGAACCTACAGATTTTAGAGATAAACCGGGGTTTTTTCTCCTTATTGGAAATAAATTTGTAATGAATGAGACAAGGGATTGTTAGCAGTTGTTCTTAGAAGTAACATCATGTTGAACTGATTTCTCTGTTTTCACGTGCTTTATGTGCACATGGGAGAGTATGACACAAGATAGAATTTTTTGTCCACTGCTACCTGTGTTTTCAGTTATGTGCACAAAAGTGACACAGTCAGAGCCACAGCTGAAACTCTGCAACTTCCTGTAGGACCACAGAAACACTACAAGATGTTTAATACTTGGATGAATGAACACTTGTCAGAAAATGCATAGTTTGGGTTGGTGCCCATGATTTTTGTTAGGTTTTACCTCTGTGAAGCAAGAATATAGTTTTTCAACTTAGTGTTATGCTGTAGTTACAAACCTAACCAGTGAAAAATACCACTAGAGAGTCAGCGAGCAGAAATAATACTTTAAGTTTAAGATTTGAATGTTATGTATTGAATATCCTGTGAGGCACTAGATGAAAAGCAGAGAATATAGAGCCAGCCCTTTGCTGAGAGAATTGGGCAGCCAGAAAAGAGAGAGCTTGAGATAGAGGTGGAAGAAAGATTCATATAAGTAACGTAACTAAATTTGGTATTACAGAGTTTCAGTACCAGGAAGCTGATTTAAAGCTGCTCGTAGAGCTGCTTTTACAATATATCCCAAAGTTTGAATGGCTTTTGTTGTGGGTTGGTTTCAGGTTATTTTTTCCCCCTTTACATTCTTGGAAAGTTGGTATTTATTTCTTCAACTGTAGCTCAAAACATGAAGCTGAAAAGCTATAACTAACTGTTAAAAATAAATAGCATGATGCTTTCTCCTGAAGGTTTCTATTTGCTCTAAAACTCAGAGTTTTTCTACACTAGGAGGTACTAAATTTCATAGGTCGCCTGTCAAATACCCGTGATAATCCAGAGTACATTCGCACACAGATATATGCTCCTTTTTTCCCTTTTTTAATAAACAGGAATAACAGCTCTAATAAGTCTCTTGAATTCTGCTGGTGAAGAAGCCCAGCCAGGCCTCACAGTTTTGCTTTGTGAAATTCTAACTGCGATTTATCTGAGTCTGTTCATCCATGGCCTGGCAACACATTCTAGTAATGAGTTGTACAGAATTATGGCTCATCCACTTAACAGCAAAATGTGGTCTGCTGTCTTTGGAGGAGGAGCTTATACACCCAGCAGAGGACAACTTCAATTGAAGACAAAAACTGGTTAGTTCTATTGTTTTGCTTATGTATGTTTTCTGTTGTTTTTTTATTAAAATCTTCTGACTGAAAAAAGCTTGAATAATTGCTTTAAATAGTTTGTGTTCAGTAACAATTTGGGGGTTGGACTCGATCTCTTGAGGTCCCTTTGAACCCCTACAGTTCTGTGATTCTGTGATTATGTTTTTATGATGTACAAGGAAAAATGAGGACCTTTGATTATTGCAGAGATATTCTGTAGAAAAGAGTAGGAAGCAGAAGGGTATGTTACTAAAATAAGGTTTTCAGGTAGCACAAGTGCTGTAGTGTGAGTGCGTTAAGTTATTCTTAAAATTTTCGGTAGTATTACAACCTAGTTTTTAATGGTAATTTTAAAGCTTTCCATTTCTCTTATAACAGGAGTATATTCCCATTTTACAAATACAGTATGTTTTCTCTCTTGGCAGGTAGGCACTTCCCAATGCCTAGCCCACATCAGGTAGTAGTGTTCTCCATGGAATGCGTGGGGTTTTCCAAATCCCTTACTGCCTTCAGTACTCATAGTCCTACCAAATCTTCAGGCAAGATACTAGATTTAGTACTAGGCCTCTACATACAGTTTGCTCTGTGTGACCCTTTTTTTTTGCATATGTAGAGACAGAAAAACTTCTGTTTGCAAGCCATGACATCAAAATTTAAAGTGAAGTTTTGTAATTAAAGCAGCAGTTGAATTGGGCCGTTTTAAAAAAGAAAATTGGCAATGCTGTTGTATTCCTACTACACTTAATTTGAATTCGATATTAAATATAAAATTACTTTGACCATGGTTTGAAAGGATCAGAAGTATTTCATATCTTTGGAGAGCTGCTTGTTTTGCTTTTTGACTATAAGCATTATTATGCATGTGAATTTCTAAGTGTTCATTCTAGACATTATAAAGAACAGGGGTCTTGATAAACTAAGAACCTTACAGGAAAGTGAAATATCCCATAAGTTCTTAATTCAGATGATAAATTATCCTGAGGATCAAAATGAATTCTGTACTGCTTTTCTTTTTTTGGTACAGATTTATACTTTGTAGTTTAGTTGGACTTCTATAAAACCAAGAGCAACAGTTTTACAGACAATCTGATTTTCTTAAAAGGAACATTTTGTAAAGATAAATTATCTTGAACATGTGATATATAATTTGAGCTATATATGTTTATTACTACTGTTATTAGATGTATGTTGCATCTAAAAATGTCTTACCTTGCATGTAAGGAAAATGGAAAATGTAGGTCTGCTTAAATACAGACTTTGTCAAACACTTAGAAAAGTATTTTTGGAGTAGAGATCTCTAATCAAAAGTGAGTTCTTATTCTAGATATGATCAGTTTTCTCTGTGGTATTGAAAAAATATTTCTCATCATTTTGTTGAGGTAAATAACATTTGCGATATGGAATTGTTGGAAGGCATAATTGGGCTGTTATTGGCAATTCTAACTTTTGTTAACTGTATACTGAGGTGTGTTAATGCTGCTGCTACAACTGTTTTAAAATAATTGCTATTACATGGAAATATTCTGAAATACGTATCAAATGTCTGCTACATGGTTTTCTTAAAAATGAATGCTGACTGTCAGGCTGCAGAATTAGTAAAAATGTTGCTGGAATAATCAGGAAGCTGAAAGTGAAAATTTAAGGGAGGAAGGTGTCTTTTTGTATATACTTTATATACTTTTTAAATATACTTTATATATTTTTGTAGAAATAATCAAATATCAGAAAAGGAGCCATGGGGAGTTATGGAGTGTCCATCTTTGAAGTTATTCAAAACTTGAACAAACTAGACCATCACCAAAGTCAGTCCTGTTCTGATCAAGGTGTTGGATGAGGTCTCTTCCAACCTCTGTAATTCTAGGGTTTTGTGAGTCTATTTTTTTTTAATTCATGTTCATCTAGATCAAATTCTGGGGGAAATTTCTGAGAAACGTATCTGTCACTATCCATCAGTGAAGCAGAGGAGTCAGATCACAATCAGCTGTATTTTGTGCCTTTACTGTCATTTTTTTACTTTTTCTTCTGACAACCATAAATAAAAACACTGAGAAGTAACAGAAATTCTTGTTCCAGTCAACTATGACAAGTTCTTTCACAATACGATTTAGAGTTCATACAGCTTCCCATTTTGTTATGCATATCTAGACTTCTAAGTTTATTTTTAGATGTTTGAGGTGTTTTCACTCTCAAATGGAGATCAAAAGCCAGAAAATCTGAACACTAGAAATTCTAATATAACTACATGTCATGTCTTTTTCTCCTTGCCCATCCCACCATCCCCCACCTCTTCCCATCCTTTAGCAGTTTATCAGAATACGGATGTCGATCCCCATGTTTCAAACTTGTTTTAAGAAAGGATAGTACTATGTTCAGTGCTGTATGCAATTTCCCTTTGTGCTCTTCACTGTGGTTGACTTTAGCATGTAATAGCTTTGGACATAAAATTTCTCTTACATCAATATGATCTTTCTTTTAAACATGACTTAAAAATAGGAGCCAAAACAATAGTTCTTATCCTGACCTCTGTTAGGAATTAGTTTGTATGAAAACCTATGGTTTTATTGTCTCTTTCATAGTAAAGATCAGAAGAAGCGTAGCTATTTGAATGCTTTTTATAGCTGCCTGACGTGCTACGTTTTCCATCGGTGTTTCTTATATTTGCTGTTGCAGCAAATGATTTTGACGAACTGAGTTAGAGTTAGAAAATTTACATCGTGTCTTAAAATTGTGGCTGTGTTCTGTTTTCAGAGAGGAAATTCGTATTTGAAAAATAACCCTATTGATTTTATAAATGGCTTAGAGTAACAGCACATTTAAGCAGAAAGTTAACCCAGCATTTGGTCAAGTTTTGCTTAGTCAACTGTAAAGAAAAATAAAAAATCCATGCACTTTTCTGCTTCTGTGAGGTAGGTTTGATCCAGAATCTGTAACAAAACAACAGAAACCCCTGGATTTGCATCAGTAGTGCTTTGGCCTAGGAACTTTCTGCTTTGGACTGGATCCAGTATTATGGTGTATCTGTTACTTAATTTCACCAGCAAATCAGAAATAACAGTAAAAAGACTTTGTTTTTAGACTTTTTATTACCAGGAATGGCTTAATCTCAGAATACATAAAACTAGACAGATTCTTTAAACTTTAGACACCCTCTAGCTTGTGTAATGGCCTACAATAGCCATGCCAAACTGTTCCTTTCTAATGCAGAATTCCCCAGAATGTTGTTAGTAATGGAAACTGACATTAATGTTGGGACTAATTGCCTTGAATTCCAGCTCAGGATTAGAGGTCATAATGTTGGGCTTGTTTTCTTATGGTACTTGGGAGTACTTATGACTTCATTACTTGTGTGGCCTTTCTGTATTAAAGACTGTCTTTTCACTATTACTGTCTTTCTCTTGTATAAGTCAGCCATTAAAAGAGATTAGAAATTTCATTTGTGTTTGCACTTCAAATGAATGATAGAGTCGTTCTGGCTCAGTAGAAGTAGTCTGAGATGGTCAGAACAGGAAATGTCAGCAAAGTTTGTGTATGCCACCAGGTATTTCATTGTGCTTATCTAATTGTTGGAGAGGTTTCCATTCGCTGTTAATTGAAATGCCCCCAGTACCTTCAGAGACATCTGAGAGTTGAACTTGGAACTTTTCAGTCAATCAGGATTCATTAAATGGTGTGTAAACACAACAAAGAATTTAGTTTTGTATGCATACAGTAATCAAACAGCAGCTTACAGAACTCAATTGTGGTTGCTACTAAACAGTGCTAATGCGTTGAATTCATCATGCTAGCCACATAAGTTACTGCCCGTGAGTAAGCAGAATATTATGTTGAAAACTTAAGGATTTGTAACCTTGCAAAATGCAAATTCTTTCTAGGTTTGACATTGAAGTGTCTGGCAGTTTAGAGTTTCATGAGGCTGCTGTTCTAGTTGGCTTTCATAGCTTCTTGAATTACAGAAAACTCTGTAGGGCTTTACACTTCCTAGAATGATTCTAGGTGTGACTCAAGATTGGTATTTCTTTGTCATATCTCTGTCATTCCTCTTTATTCTGGGCTTTAGTGGTGCTGATATTTGTTGATATATAAGGTCAAGGATGATGCTTTTGTAAGAAGAGGATTTCATAATTTTACATCTCTTAATGAAGACTTGCATTTTTTTAATAGGATGTTGAGGGTTGTTTGCTTCATACCTGCATACAGTCTTCAGTGCAACACAGGAACTCTGAGTTGTCTTTTAGGGTTTTTTTGACGTTGAGAATGATCTGCCTTTTAGTTCTTCCTGGGGAGAGTGGAAGGGAGACAACAGGTCTTCTGAATTTCACCAAATATGTTAATTCTTGGCAAAAATAGAAGCATTTTCCCTGTCTGAAATACTCAAGTATTCTTGGAAAGGAAAATAAATTTTCTATTTGTCTTACACATGTTTTGAATACAAGAAGCCCTCACACATTTAGAAGAGGTTTAACAGAAATATGAGAAAAATCAAACTGACTATAATTGGTGATCTGAAATCTCAAAAGACAAAGTGGAATTTTTAATCAATGTAACTTATTTAAAGATTTTTAGAATAGGGGGACGAAGATAGAAACAGGCATTAGTAGTATGTATTTCACATCGCTTAGGTAGTTGTACTTTCATTTGTCTTAAACATTGGTTTTTAATTCTTTTTTCCCTAATGGCCAGCCTGCAGTATTCTTAAAAATACAGAGTGATCCAGCAGAGTGGAAAAATGTATTGGTTTAAAGTAAAGCGTTTGCTTTTTGAACAATCAGCTTGCTTCAAAAAACAATGTGCAAGCATATACTTGCTTATTTTTGTTATGCAACACTTGCTCCTTATTTCATGCCTAGTGATTTTTTTTTTTTAAGCAATTGCTAAAAATTTATACAGTGATGCATGTGCATGCTCTTTCTTAGCTGATGAGCTTAGAATAATGAAATGAAAATGCATTGTACTGCAGCTGTTATATTTGCGACTTTTAGTACAGGTAAGTGGATTTCAAATAATATTCTAAACAGGGAAAGAAAAATGTTATGATATGGTGTAGTGTAGTAGTGCAACACAGATTGCTAAAATATCCCAAATTCAAGATGAAAAATGAGATGATCTTTGTCTTTTATTAGATACTCTATGTAAGTTATTTTATAGTTCAGCTGCTTGGTAGAGGTAAAGGTCTTCCTCATAAGTGGTCAGAAATGTTTTTGAACAACGTTGGAATAGCATGTTCGGGTTTTTTTTTCTGGTCCAAAGATTGACAGAAATCATTAAAATATTCTGTCATCCACTGTGACTACAGAGAATTTGCCAATTTGAAAGAAAACAAAACTTTTTTAAAAAAACCCGAGTTGGTTTTGGTTTTGTGGAGTTTTGTTTTAAATCAACTGAAATCTTATCTCCCTTATGGTTTAGTTGTCTCACTTTGTGTTCTGAGCATGTAAGTCTTACATGTGGAATATAACTGATCTTAAGTGAGCGATGTTTTGCTTTCGTCCAGACTGTTAGACCTTTTGTTTTCAAGTGATTGCAGTAGCCCTAAGAGTTTTAAAGTAACAAGTCTTCTAGGCATCTGTCAAGACTCAGAAGTCTCCTGTGGATAAAACATGTAAACAAAAAAATAAGGGTATAGGAAAGATTTCTTTGTAGTCATTTGCTCCAGGCTTACATAGAAATGCTGTTGCTTTTTCTGTCATACCCAAAATTATTAACAGGAGAAAGTAATTTCAGAAGCTTCAATGGAACTTAATTTTGTGGGCCCTTGGTAGCAGAAGGGAATAAGGAAAGTTTAAAATAACAAAGCATCCATTTGCATTTGTGATAGTCTTATTAGTTCATCCTTGCAACCAGGCTGGCCTAACATATTTGTGCTTGAACTCAGTGATACAGATATCTCATTTCCAGGTCAGGTCCTCTAGATTTCTCTTGGAGCCTATTGCTGCTATTACATCAGCCAAAGACTCAAGTTACAAAGCATCCCATATTCCCCTTTACCTAATAGGTGTTTAGGTGAGATCTTTTATGACTAGTTGCCAGGTCTCATTGCTCTGTGCAAACCACTTAGAAAAAAATTTCTGTTTTTTTCTTGTTTAATTATACTCTTCTTCCCCAACTGAACTTTTTGCGCTTTCTAAAAAAAGGTAGGTGGGGTGGAACTTAAATGTGTTGTAAGATTCCTTTAGCTGATGTCATATTTTTCAAACCTTGACTGGAAAAGGGAGATTATTTTAAATGCTTAAGAAAGAAGTAAATGTTCAGTACTCGGGAAAAATAGGTGTTGGAAGTTTTGTGAACTTCAAAAGGCAGTTAAAACACTGACTCCCTTTTAGTCCTAATATTTCAGCTTTCTTTGGTTTACCTAAGTCTTTAACCCATGAAACTGTTTCACTGTTGAAACTAATTTCTGTGCATTGCATGCATATACTTGAAAAGAATAAACAAATTTTGCAGTCAGGTAGGAAGTAGGAGTTCTTTCTGTCTGTACTGGAAGGTGAAGGGTACAGTGTTATATCAAATCTCCTTAACAAACATTACTGGTCAGGGACACTGATAAACAGTGTAATTCCTCCTTTACTAACAGAAAGGCTGTATTGGAATACAATTCACTTAACCTGAGATCGTTCTGGTTCTTTGTATCAGATGATTATGTGAGCTGCCTCTTTAAGCCATTGCTTTTCCCATATTTGTTGATACTTCTCGATTATCAAGAAAGGAAGTGATCTGAAATAAGGCTTGTTTGCTCATTCATTTGTGATACAACTGCATTAAGCTATTTCTGATAGCTTGAATAAATTCTTTTCTTGAGTAGTGTAGTCATCAAGAATGTAATTAAAATAATTCTCTCACAGACACTTCCTATTCTGAAAACAGTCAATGTTGGGTGAAGTGAGGGGATCCCTCAACCCCAAGAATTACAGTATTATTAAAAATAATTAGTCCTTCCCTGTTTGTTAAGGTATATATCAGATTGTATGTTGAAATTGGATCTTTTATATCTTTTGGAGAACTGTGCTGTCAGGACATAGATTTATCAAAATTGTACCATTTAGAAAAAAGTACACATTTCATCTGGAGGGAGACACAGAGTTAAAACTTGGAGTTGGAATGAAAAATCTCAGATATTTGCATTGTATGTTCTGTAAGACAAGACTCTTGGCTTGTCTTAAATATGCATAATCAAACTTTTAAACTAATTTAGGTTCTCAGTCTTGTTGCTTGAGCAGTGATATTTGTCATCTTTATAGGAAGAAAGCTGCTCATGCAGCATGAGTATACTGTACGGTTCTCTATGTTCTGTGCTGGGGTTCCCCCCCTCTTTGGGGGCAGTTCTTTATTGGAGTTCTAGGTATGTGTTAGTTTTGTCCAGTTGAGGATTAACATTCTCTGTGCTTATTTGCTACAGAGATGGTAAGCTGAAATTGTGACAACTTGTAATAAGGAAGATTTTTGCTTTCTGTTATAAATCCCATTATTAAAAGTAATAGGGAGGTGGAGCAAACAGTTTATAGCAAAATAATGTATTTTCTTCCTCTAGATGACGGAGAGAAGCAGCAAAAACGTTACAGGCTTTCGTCAAAAACCTCTCCAAAAGAGAGTTCTCAGTTGCCTGAATTGCCACTGGTAGACCAAGAATCTCCATCTTACAAAGAAAGATTTATTCCTCCTGAGCTTAGCATCTGGGATTATTTCATTGCAAAGGTAATTTTTTAGCTGTTATGACAATTAAATGCTCTCCATTGCTTCTAGAATGGTAAGCCTTTTTCTTAGTCTTTATTCTGTGTATCAATTTAGATGTGTGGTATAAGCTGGCTGTTTTATTACTCATATTTGGCTTTTTTCTAAACCACTTCCTACAGCTATTTTTGAAACAGCAACACTTTGTTTTCAGACAATGGTATGAGCAACACATTGCTTTTCACAGTTGTAGAGTACATATGTATAGGTAATTATACATCAGCTATGTAGATGAACAAGGAAATGAGAAGCTTTTTATAATTTGTTTCAGATGGGTGAAGTGAGTGTGTATACTTGCTAGAAATGAAATTACATTGTGTTCTGTCAAGTCTGCTGTAGCAGATGTTTCTTTATAGAAAGTTACACAATTTTATGGGGCTGTATGGCACATTTCTCTATCAGATATTAGCCATGTCAGCAAAATAAACATGAGAAATATTTTAGAAGCAAGGACAAAAAAAGAAATTAGAAATATGGGCTTATTAGAATATGGGCTTAACAGAAATAGTGAACTCTAGTCAGGGGATAGAATTTTCTTCTTTCGTACTTTGAGCCCTCGAGATAACTAGAAAGGAAAACATATGGGTGTTTCTGGCTGGTCTCTGACAAATGACAAGCTTCTGTGTCCTGTGTGTGGTTTGAGAAGTCTGACTTGAAAGCAAAGCAAAATAAGAATTTGGAAACTGTTAGTATTACAATTTTCGTCGTTAACGATTTTTATTCAAAATTCAAAGCTGTTAAAGTATGCAGCACTCACTGACAGTTATCATTTTCAGGAGGTACAAACTCCAAATGTTACTAAATTATCTAAGATTATATGCCTACTTTTTTTTTAAAAGCATTAAGTATTATAATGAAGTATTTTTATATGATGATTTAAAACTAACTCTTGACAAGAAGACACTAAATGAATATTGTTTGAATTTTTAGCCTTTTCTTCCATCACAAAGTAGAGTGGAGTATGATTCAGAAGAGAGTCAGGAAAGTAGTGAAGATGATGAAGATACTGATGGAGATGTGTTTCCATCCAGTTCACATAATCAAGAGCATTTGAATTCGAATTCGTACAGGTAAGTAACTCTTTAGAATAAAAGATGTTCTTCAATGACTTGCATTTCTGGACTTCTGAGAAAAGATATCAGTTGCTTAATATTTCACAGCAATGTGTTGTCTAGACTTAGTAATTAATTTTTCAGAATTCTTATCTTATTAACACATAGTCATTCACAGTTCCTAACTGAATAAATGAGAGAAAAATTATTTTCTTATTAATAAATGACTTACTGTTGCTTTCTTGTTAGTTGGTCACTGATGAGATTGGCAATGGTTCAGCTGGTACTTCACAATTTGAAGACTTTCTACCCTTTGGCTGGACATGATCTTTCAGGTAATAAGCAGCAGAGTTGTCTTTTCATACTCAGTAACCGCATTTAAAATCAGTAATGTGTTGAATAATAGATATGTTGTAGTTTTAGTTCAAAAGTTCTTAATTTTCCCATCATCTGGGAATAAATGTTCTGATACAGGTATATTTATGAAATAATGTGGTGGGTGGGTAAGATGAGTGAGTGAGAAGGAATGGTCAGCAGTTAGAAGAAGGCTCTGCATAGTTGTTGGTTTTTTTCTTTGCCTCTTAGTCATATAGGATTTTTTACAGTATTTCCTGGTGGAAATCCTAATAATTTTTTGTAATTCAAATTAATATCTTTCCTACTTCTTGTTTCATAGAATCATGGAATGGTTTGTGTTGGAAGGGATCTTTAAAGATTATGTAGTCCAACCCCCCCTATTGTGGGCAGAGGCATCTTTCACTAGGTTGTATTGCCCAAAACCCCATCTGATGTGACCTTGAACATTTTGAGGGGATGGAGCATCTGCAACTTCTGAGAACCTATTCCAGTGTCTCACCATCCTCATAAAAAAACTTCTTCCTTATATCTAATCTAAACGTACTCTCTTCTATTTAAAGCTAGTGTTTTCTGGTCACTGCTGGCCTTGGTAAAATGTCATCCTCCAACTTTCTTATAGCTTCCCCTTAAATATTGAAAGGCTCTAGTAAGGTGTGTGCAAGAGCTTCTCTTCTCCAGGTTGAACAAGCCCAAGTTTCTCAACCTGTCTTCATAGGAGAGGTGCTCCAGTTCCCTTAGAATCTTTGTGGCCTTCCCCTGTACCCACCCCAACAGTTCCTTGTCTTTCTGGTACCAGGGTCCTCAGAGATGGATGTATTCTAGGTGGGGTCTCATGAGAATGAACGAGAGGGAGGAAATAATTTCCCTTGCCCTGTTGGCCATCTTTCTTTTGATTCAGCTCAGAATGTGATTTGGTTTTGGGCTGCAAGTGCATATTTCTGACTCATGTCCAATTTTTCATCCCTCTCTGTGGGGATAGTTTCAATCCATTTGTCACTCAAATCTCTATTGATACCAGGGGATTACCCTGATCCATGTGCAGGGACTTGCACTTGTCCTTGTTGAACTTCATGAAATTCACATGGGGCCACTCAAGCTTGTCAAGGTCTCTCTGGATGGCAGCCCTTCCCTTGAGCAAATCAACTGCACCACTCGTCTTGGTGTTACCTGCAGATATACTGAGAGTGTGCTCACTACCACTGTCTTTGCCATTACTAAAGACAGCGGTACCAGCCCCAATACACACCCCTGAGGGACACCACTTATTGCTGATTTCCATTTGGACATTGACCCATTGATTGCAGCTTTTTGATTGCAGTCATTCAGCCATTTCCTTATCCATCAAATCCATCTTGCTGCAATTTAGTGGTAAGGATGTTATGTAGAACCGTGTCAGACACCTTACAGAACTCAAAAGTAGGGGACATCAGTTGCTCATCCCTTGCTCCCCAGTACACTCAGTCCATCTCAGAGTGCCAAGAGTCAGGCACGATATGCACATTGTAAAGCCATGTTGGCTTTCTCTCATCACCTGCCTGTCATCCATATGCCTTGGTAGAGTTTTGAGGAGGATCTGTTCCATGATAATTGATTTCTCTCAGTATTGGAAAAGTCTGCCCTTTATTTAGCAGTGATAGCACAAAACAGTTCATCTATTTATACTTGCAAATATCTAGTTGAGATTTCAATAAAAATTATGAAGATATTTGAAATACACGTCAGCGTGGAAATGTCTTTGTCAAGTTATGATGGATCTATTATTATGTATTTGCCTTTCTAGAGCTTCCAGTTAGTTCTCCAATATGCCATGCAGTTCTAAAAACACTACAGCGCTGGGAACAAGTTCTTTTCCGGCGTCTTGAGTTATATGGCGGTCCACCTCAACATTGTATTTCAGTCCATGCTTCTGAAGATGCCCTAGCTGCTGGTCCTGCATTGCTTCGCCATAAAACTTTACTTGAGCCTGCAAACACTCCATTCAGGTGAGTCTGACTTCTGTAAATGCTGTAGTATCTATAAAATACAGTGAACATGATGTTGTTAGTGTATGTGATAAACCAGAACAGATAATGCCAGTTGATGGGTTTGCTCTAATCCATTGTGAGTATGTATCAGAATTCATGCCTCTGGTTCAAAACAAGGTCAGGAAAAACAGTAAAAGTGTTGAATTTTTAACGTTCTTTTATTGAAGCTTAACATACGAATTTTGAGTGTCTCTGTGGAAAACTGTGATTGATAATAAAGAACAACAAATTTATACCAAGAGGTAATTGCAGCAGATTGACAATGATTTAAGTAATTGCCTCATCTTAGGAGGGAATACAATTACATTCTTATCAGTATCTTTTCCTAAAATCAGAGAAGAAATACTTGTTGTTCATAATATTGTCATAGTTTTGACTCCACATATGTATGTTCAGCCAGAAAATTGTGCTTAGTTTCTTAAATTCTCGTTTTAAAAATAAATTGCTGCCTTTTAAATCTTACTATCACTTGTGACTGCAGAATCGATGGAAAGACTGTCTTTTTCTTCTAAAATACCTCACAATTCCCACAGTTTAAAAACTTGAGTTGATTTAAAACTGAACAGCTGCTGCCTGGCATTACTTTTTAAATTGTGATTTTTTTTAAAGCAATTCAGGGTTTGGGTTTTGTGCATGCTGCTGCTGTAAGAAGCTACTTCTGTGTTTTCACGTTTTGCTCGAGCGTGCACTTTCTAGGGATAAGCATAAACATTTAAAGTCTGACCTGATTTTACAGTCCTTTCAATTTTGTTACTGAAAAGTCACGGTTGATTCAGAGATGTTACACAACTGACAGTGTGTTCTTAGCTGGAAGTGTTAGCTATTCATTGTCCATGTGATAGAAGGACTCATTAGCAGTAAATAGAAATGATCCATGTTATAAAGAAGGAGGTGGCCTAATAGATAATCTGTATGCTGACCTTATTGTTGTGTAATCTCTTTAAAGAATTTTCTCACTTGTCACGAGATAGGAGGTGAAAATGTGATTTTTCTTCTTCCTTTTGCACTGCTTCTCCAATATAGGTTTGTCAGGAACGTGGTACCAGAATGCTTTCAAGTAGGTCTTGTATGGAATTTAGAGAGCTATAGTTTTGCTTCAGCATTTTTTTCTTGTTTGATTAGAATAGAAGATATTGTAGTCTCTTACCTGATGTAAATATTTAACTTCATTCTGTAGATCTAACAGTCATGCTGCACTGTCTGTGAAGAGGCTCTGGCAGTACTTGGTTAAACAGGAAGAAGTCCAGGAAACCTTTATAAGAAATATTTTTACAAAGAAGAGATGCCTCAATGAGGTTGGTATGGTATATAAAGTATTGCAGGTCAATCTGAACTTTTTCATAAGTTCTTTGGCTGACTTGTTTACTTTATAGAGCGTAAGTGGATGATATACTTTGATGACTTTAAATCTGTGGATGACTTTAAATCTGTGGTATTTCTTCTTAAAAATCTTTGTCCGTTGCTTTATTGAAAACAAAAACAGTCGGTCTTTGGCTGTAGACTGATAACTAACAACACTTAGCTATAGTCAGTCTCTTCACTAAGATCAGTATAAAAACTGCCTCCAAAGGATGGCAAACTTGAAAATGTCAAAGATAATAAACTAATTGGTCAGAGTTCTGTAAGTTTGAGTTTGTCCCTTCCATAGTCATCCTGCGTTTATCGACCGTTTTCTATTGTGCTGTGATTCAATTTTAATAAGAAAACTGATCATGCAACAGTTAATATTTCTGATTCTGATAAGCTACCTGTCCCAGTGTCTTAACTGGATTCCAGATTCCAAATACAGTTAAATGTTTTAAAGTTGTGGTCTGTAATGGAATTTTATGGCTTGGGTATTATCTTCCTCTGTAGTTGCTCCTTTTCTTTCTTACTCACCCCTACTATCAATATTACAAGAACATGACTTGTTTTATAGAAAAACTATGGAATAGTAGAAACATAAGAGAAAAAAGCAGATCTGAACCGATTAAGCATGCAGGAGAGAGTATTTATGACTGGTAAAGCCATGACAGCAGACTTCTGTATGAGCTAATCTTTGTCCTGTCACAACTACAGTACTAGCTTGGTTGATTATTTGTGGCTAGTTGTGTTTGTTACAGAGTATAGCTAAAAGGAAGATTGTTCCCTTTGTCTTGTCCTTTGAAGATGCACCATTTCTGATCGTGCCCTACGTTACTGCAGCCGTGTTGCTATACTGTATGGGAAGGTATTTTGGAACGTTTTAGATGCAGTTTATAGCTTTCGATGTAGCATCAGAAACAGCCTTACACAGCATAGGTGGTTTTGGCTTCATTCTGTATCCGCCTGTTACCTGATAAAATGTCAGTGGAAACTGCTTATCTTCCAATAAATTTGACTTTCAAGATAGACAAGATGCTGTTACAGTACAGAATAGGTAAATCTGTCTCTTCTCTATCGAGTATAGAGTTTAGAATTTGATACTTAATTTTAATACTTAAAATATATATGTATGTGTGTGCAAACATGCTGTTGTGTTTCAGTTGTTCTGTGTTGGGGTAACCAAAAAGGAATTAAGGATTTCCTTGATACCTTGTGTGTTACGTCTTATCTTTATTTTTTGTTCTGTGGTTGTTCTTTCCTTGATGAAGTCATTAGAGGAGCACAAGGAAACCATGAAAAATTCTGTGGTGGACGACCCCATCATCAATAAGGTACATAGCAGTCATGATCAAGTGAGACCTCATTATGAAATACTTCCTTTATGAAATGGTGCTGATTTCCCTTAAAAATTCTTTGCTGATATAACAAATAAGCTCAAAACTTCAGTTTTGCAAGAGATTGAGTTAAACCAGTCTTGTTATAGAGTCTCTCTGAAACTAAATGTAACTTTGCTGGATTAAACACCCAGGTAAGAGCAGTATATATTACCAGTTTCCAAGTGAAGAGGTGAGGTTGAGATTCTCCCAAGTGTCAAAAATTTGCTAGTTCTGTGGGAGCATAGTATGTATAGGACCTTTCAGCTGTGTGAAATGGCTAGAACAGTTTCCTGTAAGTGAAGGTAGTTAACTGAAGTTGGAGCAGTTTGCTAGCATGATGCTAATTTGCTACCGAAAATTTTCTGAGCCTTTGTTTTAAGATAATGACAATCAAACCCATGTAACAACTCTGTAACAACTTTCTTCAGTATGAGCAACTAACAAGGTATAATTCTATACCTAGCAATGTGAACAAACACTATATTCTTCAAGCTTTCTTTTACAAAACTAATGAGAAGGCAGAAATGAGAAGCCTGTAATGTCCTTGGGGTACCTTGTTGTTAATAATGCAAGAAAGTAGTATTAGCAAGTTGTGAATTGAAACTCACTGAGGAAAAATAATGTCATGCAGCTTTGTTCACCACACAATAAGATCACGTTTTTGTATCTGTTTGTCAGTGCAGTTTTTACATACAGAAAAACACCAGCGTATCAACTTTGTTTTAATCTTAAAAAAATTATTCTACTTTGTGGTCACTAACAGCTATAGACTTTTGACAGACTTTGAAGAATTCTGTTGTGTGCTGACATGTACCTGGATGCATTTCTAAAATAGAAAAAGGTAGACAAGATTCAAATAAACACAACATTAGGTAACATTAAGGGGAACAAGTGTGTGTTTTCTGTATTTCTAATAAAACCTAGTGTTACATAAAATTTTGCTTTTAAATATCCTTTACATTTTATATACAGATAGAAACAGATTTTGGCTACCCAGGAGGCAAGGCAAGAATAATCCATAAAGAGTCTGATATCATTACTGCTTTTGCAGTCAATAAGGTGAGTATAAGGGAAGCAGGATGACATAATTGTTGTACTTCCACCTGGTAAACAGGTGGTAGCCTCATTGGGAATTGGTGAGAGATCATCACAGATGAACAGTTTAGGCCTTAAGGAGAGGGTGCCAAAAAGGACTGTGGTGGTTTTGCCCTGGCTAGAGGCCAAACACCCACCAGAGCCACTCTGTCACTCCCCTTCTCAGCCGAAAAGGGGAGAAAATATATACTGGGAGGCTTAGGATTCGAGATGAGGACAGAGAGAGATCACTCTGCAATTAGTGCAATGGGCAAAACAGACTCAACACAGAGTAAAAGAAAGAAAAGTTATTTATCACACTACAACTACACACCCAGTGAACCAGTTTGGTAATGAGAAGTGCAACCAGGTCTTAAAGCACCTTCCCCCTGCCCCCTTCTTAGCAGACTTAAACTTCATTCATGATTTTACTCCCTTCTTTCCCACCCCCCCACCCCCACAACATGGCACAGGGAGGGGCAGGGAATGGGCAATGGAGGTTTTCAGTCTGTTCCTCCCGAGGCGTCTTCTGTCTTAGCTGGGGGGGGCACTCCACACACACACAAACACACACACACACACCCCCCCTTCCCCTGCAGCACTGTGGGGTCCCACCCACAGGAGACAGTCCTCCACACACTTCTCCAGCATGAGTCCTTTCTATTGGGGAGTCATCTCCTCACCACTTGCCTCAGCACGGCTCCCTTCCATGGGTGCTGACCTTCCAGCCCAGACTCCTCTGGCCTGGTCCCTCACAGAGACACAAGTCCCCTGGCAAACCTGCTGTGGTGTGGGTCAATCTCCTCACAGGCCTTAGATGGTCTCTGCTCCCCATCTTTATCCATGGACTGTGAGGGGACACCCTCTCCACCATGGTGGTCTTCACGAGCTGCAGGGGAATCTCTCTTTCTGGAACCCAGAGTGCCCCATACTTCCCCGCTGCCACCCCCACCCATGCTCCTTCTTCCCTGGTCTTTGTGCCTGTACAGCTTGTTACATCTTCTCACTCCCTTCTCTGGTGGCAAAATGCATCTGGCTGCGGGTTATTTTCTCCTAAATGTGATTCACAGAGGTGCTGTGATCATCACCAATTGGCTTGGCCCTGGTCAGCTGCAACTCTGGCCTTGAATCAGCCAATGTTTACTTTGCAAGGCCTGCAGAAAGCTTCTACCTGCTTCTTGCAGCAGCCTTCTCTGCCAGCACCCAGCTACGCAAGACTGCGACAGGGAGCTTGGTTGCAAGCATTGCATTATGGTTACCTCTTGTTTATCCTCTAAGGAAAGCAAAAAGAAACTAGAGCTGCTGGAGAGAGGTATACAATACAAATAGTGCATGATGCTAGCCCAGATGCAAATAAACTTTAAAAATAGGAAATGTCAAGTTTAGACAGTTCAGGTGTATAGATTTGTAGATAACAAAGATTTGGGTTTTGTAAATTGATTAAGTGTATGTTTTTATGCACAACTCTACCACAACGAACGAAAATAATAAAATAAATCACCTTTTTGGTGAATATTCCTTTGGTACTAGCTTTTTGTGTGATTCTTCTTTACAGGCAAATCGGAACTGCATTGCGATAGCATCAAGTCATGACATTCAAGAATTAGATGTGTCTGCAATTTTGGCTACACAGATATATACCTGGGTTGATGATGATGCGGAAGTAGAAAATAAAGGGTATACTTTCTGTGTTTCAAGTATCCCAGCTGAACTCTGTATAAATCAGAGTAAAAAAACACAGTATGTAATGTGGTTGATTGAAATTTAATTGACATTGTTTCGTTTATAGGACTGATGATTTCTTAGTCATACATGCTCGTGATGATCTGATCAATGTTCAGGGAACCACTCCATACACGCATAGTAATCCTGGCACACCTATCAATATGCCTTGGCTTGGCAGTACACAAACTGGCAGGGGTGCATCTGTGGTAAGTCACTTCTACAAGACCAGCCTGGTCTGCTTCTCTCCTTTTGTTTGTGTAGGGTGGCTGGTTACATTTTACAATGAGTGTGTAAGTAAATGTAGCTTTTCTGCTTAATCAAACAAGCTGAAATTTTTTATAATAATCTGATTAATAGGTTGAAATACCACACAAAGTTTAAAATACTCCAATTAAGCAAGCAAATCTTGTAGTGAAGCTATATGTGCTTTCTTAAGATACGTAATGAAAAGAAAAAAAAATAAGGGTTAAGGTAGGAAGTTGCAACTTAAATTGTTGTAGAATGACTTGAAGCCAAATACTGTATCCAAAAAGCCCGTACACCGCAAATTTTAGGATATAAATTAGTAAAGCTTGGCTAGAAATACTTGTTTGAAATCTCAAGATAGCATTTTAAGCACAATCTTTCACTCTGAGTTCCAGACAATTTCCAGTTTTTATTGAAAAGTGAAGACCAATTTGTGCTCTAGCATGACATGTCATTGCAGTGCAGTATATATTACTACGAACCTGTGTAGAAAGGACAGCAGTTAAACTCCTGAAGCATATTTCACAGGCAGGACAGAGGCTCAAATGAAATTAAACTCTGGAAACTGAGAAATTTGAAGTTTGGGAAAAACAGGGATTTTTATGTTTCCTAAGGAAAACAAGGAAGGCAGAACTGCAGAAATAGGACCAACTACAAACATCTTATGTGGTTTGAACTACATGTCATGTTGATGTATGACTGTTCATCTCCAAAGCTGTTGTCAGCTCTGTCTTTGAACTGCTGCGCAGTTTTGCCATAACTCTACTTCCAGCATTGTTCAGTATCCCCCTGCTGAAGATCATGTTTTAGAGGAGATGATCAGTTTCCCTGCTCAGCATTTTTGAAAAATGCTAGAGTGAAGGACACCCAGTAAAGGGTGTCTGTGTCCACATGAGCAAGTTGATCCTTCTTCACATGGAGATGACACCTGCACAAGAGGAGTTCTTACTTACAGAAATAGGTTCTGTGTCTGGAGTAAACCTTGACTTTGAGCAAAAAGCTGTTAGTTAGGAATTAATTCAGATCAAATGATAATTGTAGTCTGGTCATTGACATACTTGCCTTGGTTCCTATACAGTGTAGATGCTTTCCAGTAATGCAGATCTGTTGATTAGTCATCTGGTAGATGCTTATTTGAAGCCTCTTACCTGGGCTGTGAAATGGTCGTACAAGACACCTGTGTATCTCAGCCTGTCTGCACGTAGATGTGGGATTTTCATGGGTAACTGAATGAATTACATCTTGTGACGTGGCTGCACTTTATGGCATTTCACAGGTCAGAGCAAGTCCATCACTTGCAGTGAAATCAAAGAACCATGTATTAATTCTTATTATAGTTAATTTTTAAAAATATATGATGAGGAGTAAATGAGGAATGAGTACTCTAAGAATGATAATGTAATATAATGCCCACATGGAAGTGCACATAGTGCCAGTACCTACACTTTTCCCCTCTATTTAGGCGCTTTAGATCCTAATTGCCAGTTTCACAGCTCTATCATGATCAGGTTTCTTCTGCAAGTACTCTTTGAATGTCATTGCCTTTTTCTCCTCTTGCTTCCATTATATATATATATAGACACATGTGTCTGTATATTTACACATGCATATGTATTGCAGTTGTGTGTTTATGTATTTCTCAACAAAATAATTACATAACTTGTCAATGTAAACTGTTCTTGCATGATGTGCTATTTTACATGTAGTAGAACTTTCTTGCCCAAAGACTGTGCTTGTGTTGAATGTGTATGCTGTTAAATTTTGAACCTAAATTTTGTTTCGACCTAAATTTTGTTTGGCATACTGTTTAACTGTGGCAGAGTAGAGAACCAAGCACAGCGCACCAGGACACCTGCCCTCTAGGGAGGAGAGACCAAGGTACTGAATGAAGGACAAAGTAAATGAAGGAAGATACAGTTTCTTGTGAGGAAATAGTCTTACTGTGGAAGAGCTCAAATCTGGAGGAAAAGCAGCTTCACCAAAATCTTTTGTTGCTACTCTTTGCTACTTTGTTCCTTCAGATACTGCTTTTGATCCTTGTTCTCATCTTTGTTTTTCCATAATTTGCAGTCCATTTAGTAGATGTAGTCCACTGTTCTTTACCATTACTGGCTTTTCAGTCTTGTCTTTGCTTCACTTCCATCAGAAAGGGAAATTGGATTTATGATATTCAGGTTGTTAGCAATGTTTATTAGCTCTAAGGGGTTTTTTGTTACTCTTCTATACAGTTTGTACAAGGTAAGTAAGGAGCTTTACCACCAAACCCTTCAGTACTGTATGTTTACACACCTCTAAAAGGAGGTGCTCTAAGAGAGCACTGAAGGAAATAGGACATACTGTCAGCTTTGAAACTCAGGTAATGTTCAACAGCTTGTCTTCCAAGCCAGTATGATTGACAACAGTATTCACCATTTTAATAACTGGTGGCATCTGATTTTAAGCTTTTTCATCTTCAGTATTACTACTGTACATTAGGCCCAAAGCACCCAACTGTGCAACAAATCAGTTTGGCTTTTGTTAAGGGGAATGTGAGGGCTAGCAGGATCAAATGTCACTTACGTTATCACATACTTCCATTATCAGTGATACTTGGCTCCTGAATCAGAGACACTGTACTGGAGACTCAGGTTAGCACAGTCTTTCAAAGGCTTGTTTCTGTAAACTTGCATCTCTCCAAAGCATAATCCAGTAGGGATTGGGAAGCCATAATGCATGCTTACCTGTTGAATGAAGATGATTGCTTTCTAAACTTAGAATTTGTCTCTACACGTAAGTGAAAGAACAGCTCTTCATGCTCATTCTATTTCTTCATCAAAATGAAGGGCTATATTGGGTTTTACAGCTACTAACTTTTACCCAGAAGTCAATGGCAAAGCGTTGCAAATGTTTACTGATTGCTGTGTGCACTGATCTTCAGAGAATTTCTTGTCCTAAATCTTATAATATGGCTACTGTTTTATTCAGCACTGATTTACCAAACGATTGATCTTTTTTCATTGTTAATTAAAGTACTTACAGAAAAAAAAGGAAAATACATATTTAAAGATTATCTTCAAGGAAAGTAGCTTGAAATAAACTTGGGTAACAGAAAGGTATAAGGCTTTTTATTCAAGAAATAAGAAACCTTAGAGGATTGAAAGATCTATTGAAATGATATAATCAGGGTATATAATCAAAATATAATCAGGATGATTGCAATACTCCACTAATCTGAATCTGGGAAATTCTAGCAAGAAAGTCAACTCTTTCTCTTGTAAGTACTTTTCCTCCTTTTTGTTTGCAAACTGAAAGCCTGGGGAACACAGCTTTTCAACACTGTGGATCATATTTAGTGATCTGAAGCAAGTAAAAATTTGTAATTCCTGCCTTCTAGTTGACACCAATGCAGTTGCAGACCAGGGGAGAATAGCATACTTAAAATACTTGATTCACTATCTGCTGTTTCAGTGACAAAGCGGTGGCAAATTACTGTACAAAACTAGAGCAGTTGAAAAGTCCTGGTTGGACTGGATGATCTTAAAGGTCTTTTCCAGCCTAAACCATTGGAAGCAGTGCCATCGTGCTCCTGAGGCACAGTAAGAGGTGAGTTGCCATGCTGGAAGTGAGAGCTCTGGCAACAAATTTTGCTTGTTTGATTTCAAGTTAACGTGTAACATGAATATAAATGTAAACCCTCTCAAATGTCCAGCAACAATTTTCTGAGGAAAGACAGTCCTTAAAGTAGGCAGATCCTTTTGAGGAGAGCTAACAGGAAATAAAAGAATGAAAGCTTAAATTCAGTGTACATAAATAGAAGGAAAAGAAGGGAAGACACATGCAAGGAAAAATGTACGTGCTTTTCCATGATTTAAAAAAAAACCCTACTGCTTCTTTCCTTTTGTGGATTGGACCGAAGGTTTAATTACATGGAGCTTTTGAAGAATATTTTTACTTAACATTATTGCTTATTCTGGAGGGCCGCAGATAATCACTTTCCAATGACAATAGACTAACTAAACTTGAAAATAAATATATTCCTTCCTATTTTTTTACTTCTGTTAAAGTATGTTTACCTCTTTCTTTACATGCTTCTGCCTCTCTCTTGCTTATCTTACAATATTCAGGAATATTCCAATAAATTTAATGGAATCAGAAAGGAATTGGCAAGAAAAGAGGTAAGACTGCAGTCTAAGGAGTCTTTCTATTTGGATCCATAAAGCTCTGAAGCAAAAAGTTACTATTTACCTAGATGTTTAAAGCCGCAAAAGTATTAATATCTACACTACTCTTGGGAGAAACAGATTTTTTTTTTCTGAATTTCTAAATCCATACTTCCTCTCAGTACTCATGTTGTAAGGAAACAATTCTCTGTGATCACTGAGTGTTCTATTTCATTAACCTGTTGTTCATGGTATTGTTTAATTATTTTCTGTTGTTTTGTTTATTGAACAGATGCTCAGGAAGGCTATTAATAATGTCAGAAGAATGGCTTCTCACCCAACACTACCCTACTGTAAGTTCAGTTTCAAATAAAAAAAAGTATTTCAAAAGGTTATCTATTTATTGGCACTGTTTCTTAGTATGCTGCTGTTTTGTTCTACCTGAAAACTATGTGTATTAGAAGTTGATAGTAAGCTCTCTTTCTGAAACAATTCTTCATTTCCCAAAGCAATAATACTGGGGTTTATAGAACAGCCTTTAGAAATAGTATTTTAAAATTTTCTTAATAGCAGGAGATACTGTATTTCTTTTATTAGTGTAGTGGTCTAAATACATTAGAAAACAAGATACGTTCTTATCTCCAAGTAACTAGATAGGATTGAAATACAAAGCTAAATACAGCTCTTCATTATTGAAGAGTACTGTACTCTTCAGTACAGCTCAGTGAAGTTTCAGTAGCATGAGTGGAAGTATCAGTAGTACCCACTGCTCCTACAGCGCACCAGGGACTATGGCACGTGCTGTGGCACTGTGTAATTTGAGGATGCTGCAAGCTGGTGTGCCATTTCTTCAAAGTTTGGAAGGAACCTTCCTGCTGAGTTGCTACAAGACAAGTTTTGTAAATACCTTCTGTTGCAGACCTGACAGGTGCCCAAGATGGTAGTGTCCGAATGTTTGAGTGGGGTCATGCACAGCAAATCACGTGTTTTCGGTCTGGTGGCAACTCCAGAGTAACTCGGATGAGGTTCAATTACCAAGGAAACAAGGTAACTGATGGAATGCCTCTGTATTACCCCACCCCCTCACCCTCCACCCCTCCCCAAAATGTAATTGTAAATTAACAAAAATAACCCATTCTTCAAAACTAGAGTAGTCTCTCTGAATTGTGGATAACTTTTATGTAACCCATGCATATGGATTTCCTTTTTTCCCCCAGTTTGGAATAGTTGATGCTGATGGATACATAAGCTTATATCAAACAAATTGGAAGTGTTGCCCACTTACTGGCACTTCACCAAAACCGTATTTGGTAAGCTGAAAACTAAATTTACTTCCAGAAACTCTAATTGTACTCACTTATTTCCCTCCCTATTTAAAGCCTTTAGGAGAGGGAAGGGACTGTGCTGATAACCATTGTTAATGGAGACATCACAATACATTGTTGCCATCCTGTGATAATGTGACAATTTCTTAAATCCAAATCATATTTGCTAAGTTGGAGAGCAGAACATGCAATGTTTGACCTGAAAGAATTTTGATGTTGGGACTTCACAGAATCACAAGGTTGGAGAAGACCTTTAAGATCATAAAATCCAACCGTTCCCGTCCTATACTAAACCATATCCCTAAGTATTTCATCTGCCCATCTTTTAAACTCATCCAGGGAAGGTGACTCAACCTCCTCCCTGGGCAGCCTGTTCCAGGCCCTCACAACTCTTTCAGTGAAAATTTTTTTCTATCATCTAATCTGACTCTGCCCTGGTGCAGCTTCATGCCATTCCCCCTTGTCCTGTCTCCTGTCACCTGGCTGAAGAGACCATCACCTATCTCTCTATAACCTCCCTTCAGGTAGTTGTAGGTGGTGATAAGGTCTCCCCTCAGCCTCCTCTTCTCCAGGCTAAAGAGCCCCACTCCCTCAGCCGCTCCTCATAGGATTTTCCCTCCAGCCCCTTCACCAGCCTGGTTGCCCTTCTCTGGACTCGCTCCAGGACCTCCATGTCCTTCTTATGGTGAGGAGCCCAGAACTGGACACAGTACTCGAGGTGTGGCCTCACCAATGCCGAGTACAGGGGCACAATCACCTCCCTAGACCTACTGACCACACTGTTTTTGATACAAGCCAGGATGCCATTGGCCTTCTTGGCCACCTGAGCACACTGCTGGCTCATATTCAGTCTGCAGTCAACCAACACCCCCAGGTCCTTCTCTGCCTGACAGCTCTCCAGCCAGTCCCCCCCAAGCCTGTAGCGCTGCATGGGGTTATTATGTCCCACATGCAGCACTCTACACTTGGCCTTGTTAAACTTCATCCCATTGCTCTCAGCCCATGGGTCCAGTCTGTTCAGATCCCTCTGAAGAGCCTCCCTACCCTCAGGCTGATCAACACTTCCTCCTAGTTTAGTGTCATCTACAAACTTAGTGAGGGAGCATTCAATCCCTTCATCGAGATCATTGATAAAGATGTTGAACAAGACTGGACCCAGGACTGAGCCCTGGGGGACGGCCACTCGTGACCGGCCTCCAGCTGGATTTAGTTCCATTCACCACCACCCTCTGGGCTCGGCCATCCAGCCAGTTTTTAACCCAGCTGAGGGTCCACCTGTCCAGGCCAGTGGCAGCCAGTTTCTCAGTCAGAATGCTGTGAGACTTGTCAATAACTGTCAATTGTTGATCAGTTTTCCGTAACGCAGGACTGGAAACTATGCTTCCATGAAAAATTAAGGGTGTCAGAAGGCATATACATACCTTTATATCAGTGTTGTTCATGCTGGTTTTGAAGCAGCTTGCCTCCCTGAGGAAGCTAAGACTTCATGCTTACAGAAAATCTATTTCTTTTGTAATTACTAATTTCTAAACTGGAATTTTTCAGACATGGCAGTGTCATAACAAAACAGCCAATGACTTTGTTTTCATCAGTTCAGCATCTTTGATAGCCACAGCAGGATTGTCTTCTGACAACAGGTAAGAACCTCTGTGACATTGCATAAACGTGAAGGGTGGCATGTCTGTATCTCCTGTCCCCCACTGTGAAAGTGATTCTCCTGAAGCAGTCTAAGCACAACACGCACACTTCTCTCCTTCTTTGCAGGAGGGGAGAAGCAGTGTTGGCAGCTGCATTCTCCATGCCTGGTAGAGGAGGTTCTGTAGGGAAAGCATGGATCATCTGTTCATGTTCCATAGGAGGAGAAGTGGGGAGGGAGGTGCTGTGCTCTTCTCTCTGGGATCTAGTGACAGGCCATGTGCAAACGGTTCAGAGCTGCTTTGGGGGAGGTTCACACTTGACATCAGGAAGCATTTCTTTACTGAGAGGTTGGTTGGACACTGAAACAGGCTTCCTAGGGAGGTGGTAAATGCCCCAAGTCTGTCCATGTTTGAGAGGCATTTGGACACTGCTCTTACCATGCTTTAACTTCTGGTACCCCTGAAGGGTCAGGCAGTTGGGCTAGGTGATTGTTGTAGGTCCCTTCCAACTGAAATCCTCTGTTCTGTTTAATTCTATTCATACGAGCCTGTCTTACTTGCTTTGTAGACACAGGGAATGGTGCATAGCTCTTCCTTTCATGCTTTTTCCTCAGTCAGTTTTGATCAAGAAACGGGAAAAACTGCTAACATTCAGGTGAAGTCAGCTAGAGAAGATTGTAATCTCAATACGAGTCCTTTACGAGAATAACCTGTTGTAAATGCTTGTGTGGAGGGCATGTTCTTGTAGCATGTGTAAGTACAGGTAATTTGGGGTCTGCTCAAAAGAAATACTTGTGTTCTGTGGCTTTTATGCCTGACGTAATCTCTTTTTGAGATTCAGATGACTTTTCAAAATACTTTAGAACATCTGTTGCTGAATTAAGACCTGTCTTTTTCTGCAGAAATATTTGTCTTTGGGATACTTTGGTTTCACCTACAAGTAGCTTGGTGCATGGTAAGTAAAACACAACCAGCAAAATATTTTATCACGGTCAAAAAAACCATGGAAGTGTGGATGTATTACTGTGAGAAGTAATTTTAATATTAGCACTGAAACATCTTTCACTGTCCTGTTTGAGTGCACCAGCAGGGACAGAAAAACGTACTCCTGAGAAATTCTTTATTACTTTGTATAATGATTGGTATTGTGGGTGTGAGCACCTTCCTTTTCATACCTTGTGTCTTGGCACTGCAAATGGCTGTGCCTACTCCCTACCTTATTCCTTATTACCCTACTCCTACTCGCTACCAGCCAGACACCTGCACGTTCTGGTCACTTGCAAAGATGCAGAGCAATGCTTCTTGTAGTGACTAGCATGCTGAGAAGATAGTAGCTGGAACACTGTAAAACTTCGGGGTTTTTAACACAGTAAGACAATACGGATTTGCAGGCTGTGCATCCACTCTTCAAGTCCAGGTTCCCGTGGCTGTGGCTCTGCGGATAAACCAGAGAGGCCCCACTCCAACGTTATCGATTGAACATGAGCTGGAATAACCGTAGTGCAAAGGTACCGCGGAGCTCTGGTGGATGCATTGCCTGTTTGGAGAACAGGACATCTTTTGAGGAACTACGGAGTATCTTACTGCCCCTGTGAAAACCCTGTCCTCTGAGAAGCCATAATTAGACAATGAATCTCCAGACCTCTGTAGATGAATAAATGCACCAAATTTTTGAGAAAGCAGTTACTATTTTAAATTAATATCTTGAATAAGCAGATGTGCTGGTAATACTAATAGTCTAGTAATATGGTGGAGCATTTCAAATGATTTATCTGCATGTGCGCATGCATAGTAATCTGCATGTGGTGTTAGAACAATGCTGCAGAAGACTTATTCCCATAGGTCCGCTTTCTGAGCTGTCCTAAATACTCAGCAGGGTTTCATTCTCTGTATTACTAATAAAATAACTAGTACATTTCAACATCTGGCATACAGAATTAGGCTCAGGGGGAGTTGTCAACTCTGGCGCTGACATACGGCAGACTGCTTAAGTGCACGTGTGAGATGTGTGGCATTTCTATCCGTGAAGTTAGAGAAGCCTTTGCACTTCAAACACAACGTCCTGCATGCCATGTGCTAGGATTCAGGGAATCTTATCCCAGGCAGAGCAAGCTTTGTTCTAGCAAGCATAACCTTCATTCACTTCCTCCGCTTACCTGAGGGAAGTAGCCATAGCCAGACCAATGTGAAAGCAGCACATTAAAAGTGGAGACTTGTAAGATACTTGGGCAACTAATTGAGGGTATTTCCTGTGGAAAGGTGTCTTAAAACGACAAGCGTTGCAGAGTTTGAAAAGAAGCTGTTTCTGATCAAGTCTGAATGGTTTCTGCTTACACAGGGTTAGAAAAAGGGATATATATAAGTCTTTCACAGAGACTGTAATTGCTTCATTTGCCAGTATCTGCCACTTCAGGATTCCTGGTGTGAATCTGGGCTTACATGCATAGGGCACTGCAGCAAGAGGACTGGTTGTCTCAACTGGGTTACAGCATCAAAGTCATTGTTACGCTGTCTTGGAACGTGAGAAGTGGACAGAAGCTTAAAGTTAGCACTGTGTGTTTATTGAAATTTGCTTTGGCTTTCAGCTTTTACCTGTCATGACAGCGGAGCGACTGTGCTAGCGTATGCTCCAAAACACCAGCTGTTAATCTCTGGAGGCAGAAAAGGCTTTACCTGTATAATTGATCTTGGCCAGAAACAGCAGCAACAGTTACTCCAGAGTCATGACTCTCCAGTCAAAGCAATTGCTGTTGATCCCACGGAAGAGTATTTTGTCACAGGATCTGCGGAAGGCAACATAAAGGTACTAAGGAGGGGGAGGGAGCAGAGGTGAGTATGGGGATGATGTGCAGACTCAGAGAGGCTCTTGAATTCCTGTGGAATACTCAGATAAGGTCATGTGTTCTGCATTTGTTTTCAGCCCTGGCTTTTATATTTGCTAATTTCATTCTGAAATGTTTGCCTTGCCTTGCCTTTCAGTCCTCCTGTTTGCCTTGCCTTAGGCCCTGTACGTATTCCTTATGACTGAAAATGGGGATTAGTATTCTGTAACTGTGCCATTGCACATAGCTATGTGTCTCCTTCTCTTCCTAGCTGGTGTCATAAAAATGAATGCAAAACACAGTCCAGTTTCTCTGTGAATCGTTAGTGGTGAATTGTAAGAGCACGGCAGTTTTCCATAGGAGAGATGGATGTTTTGATGCTTTTTCAGGTATGGAGTCTGTCTACGTTCAGCCTTCTTCACACTTTCATCAATGAGCATGCACGACAGTCTCTCTTCAGAAACATTGGGACGGGAGTCATGCAAATTGAGACAGGACCAGCAAATCACATATTCTCCTGTGGTGCGGATGGGACAGTAAAGATGAGGATCATACCCGACAGGTTCAGCCCTCTAAACGACGTGTTAAAAAATGATGTGAAATTTATGATCTAGTATTTTTCAGAAGCTCATGTAGCGTTCCCCTTCCGCCATCCATGAAAAGATTTGTCCTGGAACTAGCCAACTGAGCAGAAACACAGCGATAGCCTGTGCCACAAAAATTGAGGGGGGGAGGGTGGGGGATATTTTTTTTGTTCTCTCCCCTCCATATTTGTCACCTGGAGCTTTTGATCCCTGGTGCACTGATGCCTTAAAGATTAACAAGGTCCTTCAGATTTTGATTGTTGCCTAAAATCAAAGCTATATACAACTCTGAATTATGTACTTCTGATACTACAGAGATGTCACTGAAGTGGTTTACTCTTCCTTTTGAGGTAGTGACAAGGTAGTGATGCTCCCACCTGGAGTACACCACCTGGGCATGGCCTCTGCTTATAGTCAACAGCTTCTACAGGCTGGTCTTTCCAGGGGGAAGCTGGAGATAATGTTACTCTTTCACTGTGGCACCCGTACCAGTCCCTCATCTGGACGTGCTTAGTCAGCTGGCAACAAAACATTCTACCTACGTGTAGAAGAGACACAAAGCCTGTATGCATAGGCACTCCTGGCCACGCAAGCATTCCTAGAGCGGGCCACTGCTTGTCTCCATTCCTGGAATCCCAGCTGCTTACCTCTCTCGCTTGGCTCATCTCTCTCCTCTAACCTAGGGTATAAGAAACTGAAGGATGTTCTGAAACTCGTCTTCTCTTCTATAGCTTGAATCCCTGCCATCAGGATGGCAGGCTTACCTTTTAAGAAGAAATATATTTTGAACCCCAAACACTCCCTTTACAAAAGTGTGTAAATATAAATGGATATCTTCCTAGTAAACCTGTCAGGATTATGTGTGAAACTTTAGTCTTTATCATAGAGCTACTGGAAGATACTGTGTTGCGACACAGTACTAGAATTTCTTCAGAGACTATTTATGTCCATGTCTGCAGATGGAGTGAAAAAAAAGCCTAATTTCTTTTTAGTTTTGTTCCCTGGAAGACTTTTATTTAGCCCAAAGATACTCCCCCCTCATTCTTAGCACTTATGTTCTTCTTTGTCTGCTTTTCCTGAGTACTTTAGAAAAGGAAAAAGGAAACAAGTCCAACAGCAAAGAACTTTAATATTGTCAGTCTTTTTACTGTATGTTTACGTCTGGTGTGAACTGAAAGACATTTTTGGAAGGCAGAGATGGATTTTTTTTTTTTTTTTTTTTTCCAAAATACCAACCGGCACAACTTAAATGCTTGACCAAATTATTAATGCACAAAGCCTTCACTTTTCTTTTTTAGTCGGCTCAAACCTGTTTCTGTAAGTGTTCTGGTTTACTTTTCCTGATGTGAGAGCTCAACAGAGGTTTAATTTGTAAATTAGATATGAGGCTGGATTACTTGAATGCCAATGGTGTACTTTTTGCTAAAAGATATTTTGTGAAATACAGCATCAAGATGCTAACTGTAAAATAAACTTGTCCAATTAGGAACTATGGGGATAAATAAAGCATAGCAGAAATGAAGGGCTTGTAAACTGATCTTTGTAACATTCTCAGGATGCTTTTGTCTTAAGAATATAAAACTGTTTAAAAAGATTTTGTAAAACGTATTAAGGTAATTTTAAATGTCTGTTTCGCAAGTTGCAGTGCAAACACTATGAAGGTTCATATGCACATAACCTGAATTTTCCAACTGTGCAATAAAAAGAATGTGAATATTTTGCCATGAAGAAACACGTGACAGCATTTCAGACTGGTACAGCTGTTCAGGGAGCCAACTGGAATTGTTCTGCCACACCACCTAGAGACTGGAATTGAAGTTGATGTCAGAACAGTTGAAGTACAGTGATGGATCAGCAAAGCACCCGACCGGCAGTGACACCTCCTTCCAAACAGGCTCGCCCAGCGCCTACGTGGGATCTGCTCAGTGTCGGAGCTTCTAATATTCCGTATTGTTACAAAAAGAAAAAGAGCGGAGTTACAGTAGCACCCTCCTTGAGAATCAGCCCAGACCCTGACTTCCTAGCTGCTTGTAGACATGCGTTACTTTTAGGCACCCACTCAACTAACACAGTCACGTTCAGAAAAGGAAAACACGCAAAGATTGTGGCAACAGTAGACAATGATGTCCTTGATGTCTTGTCCTTTAATATTTATATCTCGTTAGCTTCAATATTTCAAGCTAAGTTTATTGTACTGGTGATCACAAAACGCTGCGTATCTGTGAACTGGGCAGGGTTTGTGTGCCATTGCCGAGACATACAACGCTGTCATGTTGTCTGCATAGAGCTGCACTATGAGGAATCCTGGGAAACTCAGGCTTAAGCTGGAAGAGTATGGACTGTCAGCGGGCATTTTCTGCGTTGTTTGTAGTTACCGTAAGCCACTCTCGGAATGGAATTATGTCAAATCAGAGTGTATTTGCCACACTTGCATAATCTTCCCAATAAATCCTGCAGAAACTCAAACCCTCTAGAACTCCAAGCTGCTGCTACTTCATTTACTTGTGTAATCAGTTGTGCTTGTTCCCTGATGTTTAACATTAGTGTAAGCGGCATTCCGGGCAGCTTGCTTGTAACGATGGAATCATCCAAGCAAGTTCACTTCTGTTGTATCTCAGACTTTGAAAAGGACATTCTCGCCTCTAAAACTAGGCACTAGGGAAGAAGGCAATCACAGCTGTCCCTGCTGTTGCCCTTAACTTCTGCTGTCTTTTGTCCTCTGGCAGTTAATGCTTTCTCCCTGTTGCTCCGCAAGTCCCATCAATGGAGCAAGGTGCACAAACCAACCTGAAAACTTGCCTTTAGTGGTGCTTAATCAAGCGTAGTTCTACATGCAGACAAAACAACCTAGCTTACGGTTGTTCGTGTCCCTTTGAAATATCATAGAGGTGCAGCTGTGACTTGGGTTTGTCTGTGTAGCCATACGTATTGCCATCAGTAATTCTGATGTTGCTACTTGATCCAGTTGCCTCAAACAGTGGCATGATCTCCTTCCGTAACTTGCGAGAGCCAAAACTCTGGCCATCCGGGTATTAACTGGCTTGCTGTGCAGCTTTCAACCAGAACATTCTCAGCCAGCAGCTGATGCCGTGGGATGTTGATGGAGAAGGAGGGAGAGTGGAATAAATGCAGGGCTTGTACTGCCCTGCTGTGGCCCAAGGTAAGCTCATGCATGTTCTGCATTTCAGGAACCTCGCTGCCAGTTACAGAAATACATAGGCTGTTGAGCTACCCTCCATTAGGTACTGCTGTGCTCCTCCTGAGAGCCCCGCGTGTTAGAATAGCTGCAACAGGCATGACAAAAGGGACAGCGATTAAAAGGAAATAAGCTTGGAGACAGTCTGTTCTCTAAGGGGTGGTTTCAAATGTTCTTACTGAAAACAGAGAAACCCACTTCTAGTGGCAGGTTCAGCACACTGACCAAACTATTTTATAAAGACCAATTTACCAAGTCTCTTGGTGTTTCTTACTCCTTTTCCTTTCTAGCTCTCAAATCTGCATGGCTTTGATTTTGTTGCGGGGGTGGGAGGCATGGTTGTTTTCAGTGCTTTCTTTTTTCCTGCTGGGTTTTTTCCTGCTTGGAAGACAAATGTGGTGGTTTTCGTCTGTCAAGTCTTCCAAGAGAGGGACAGAAAAATGCCCAATAATCTTAAGCAGGTAACTCTCAAGAGATGTTACGTCTTTATGATGAAGTTTCTTCCAGGTTTCGGGTATTTAGTCTTGACTGTGCCTCTTAATAGAGGTTTTGGCCTAGAATTTCCCTTTAGTTTTGTTATTAATTCTTACATATGAATGGCAGAAACTTCTACACTTGCTTTTATTAAACCTCATTTGGTTTCTCACTGCCCAGTTCTCCAGCCTGTCCAGGTCTCGCTGGATGGCAGCGCAGTGTTCCTGCGTGTCAGCCACCCCTCCCAGCTTTGTATCATCGGCACTTGCTGAGGGTGGATGCTATTCCCTCATCAAGGTCGTTGATGAAGATATTAAACAGGACTGGACCCAACTCCGAGCCCTGGGGAACACCGCTAGTCACAGGCCTCCATTCAGATTCTGCTCCACTGATCACCACCCTCTGAGCCCGGTCCGACAGCCAGGTCTCAACCCACCTCACTGTCCACTCATCTATCCCATGATCTCTCAGGAAGGGTGTTTCCCATTTGAAACCGGCAAGCCTGGTACCACATTGCCCATCCCAGTATCGAAGACGGATAGCTTGGATTGGCTGGTTCCATCAATGTGAATGCCTGTGCCTGGAAGGGGAGAGGAAAAAATGTACCCCAGATTCCCTCACTAGCGACCCTAAGGCCCTAAAGTCCACTTTAATTGTTCTCGGTCTGCAATTGATAGCTTCCTCTCCACCTGCATGCAAGATCAGCAATGGTTAAAGTTCTGAAGTCCTTACCTTATTACATCTGCCTTGACTGCATGGTGCTCAGGTACTGGTGGGGGTTAAACCACAACAGCGTGGTCATGGATCCCTTCGATAAGAGCATGGGAGGTAAGATCCATCACAGTCCATGGATGCACATCAAGGTGTTTACCCAGTAAGTGACACAGTCCATGGGACACTGCAGGTCTGTATCTCCTCTCGGTTGGGAGCTAGTCCAGCTTCAGGTTCACTAGTGAACTGAACACACACACACACACAGACCCCCTCAAACACACAGACCGCTCCCACCAGTAGCTCTCTGAGCAGCACCGCACAGAAGATGGCTTGGAATCGCTCTTCAAAAAGAAGGCAGGATGTATGGTGATGATTCGGTGCAAGGCTCGCTCAACCAAAAAAAACAATCAGCAGTCTCCTTGTGTGTGACTGACTCAGACTCCCTCCTATCTCTGTTTGACATGCTTCTTCAGCCCCTATATCTTTCTTTGCTCCTACCTTTCTCCTTCCTTGTAGCTTCCTAACCCAGGGACAAATCCCCACTTACTTGTACCCCTTGCTCCCAGGTTTACACATTGGGGAGCAGATTTGGGACTGCAAGAGCTGCTAGCCAGGTGTGGTGGTTTGAACATGGCTGCAGGCCAGACACCCACCAAAGTTGGTGTATTGCTGTCCTTTGCAGCTGGACAGGGAAGAACGTGCATATATGGAGGAGCTCAAGAGTCAAGATAAGGGCAGGGAGAGATCATCCCGCAATTGGACTGGTACAAAATTCACAAGAAGCAAATGTGAGAGCAGTTGCTCTAAGAACAAATCAGTGTGCCTATTGTAAGCAGAAGGGTCACAGGAAGAAGGAAGGCCCACGCCTCTTCAATAGTCGAGAGAAGGGGAACACTGTTGGGGTAACAGCAGAATTTGGGTTAGATTGCAGGGGACCCGAGGAATCTAGTCAAGCTTCCCCAGCCTATCCTCTCGTTGAGCTGGGGAATGAGAGGATAGCTTTTCTGCTCGATAGCAGGGCCACCCGTCAACTCTACTGACTAGTTGTAAGGGACCATTAAGTAAGACTAAGATAAGCCTCGTAGGTACTACAGGGAAAAAATCCTTGAGGCCGTTTTGGCAGCTTATGGAACCTGGAATTGGGGATACTAAATTGACACCTCAATTCCTCTCTATGCCAGAATGCCCTTTGCCATTACTTGGATGGCATTTACTCTGTTGCTCCATTACATGCACAATTAACCTTCTCTGAAGATCCTGTTCGGTTAGAGACTCCCCCAGAGAATGCATGGAGAGCTCAAATACGCCCGTTGACGAAGAAGAATCCTATGGAAGAGGGAGATATGCCTGATGAAGTAAGGATGCTGTAATACCTGCAGCGTGGTCCTTGGGAACCTCAGGCCGAGCCAAGAACGTGACTCCAGTCAAGATTCATCTGAACGCAGGAGCCCAGCCGGTAAGAAAGACAACAGTGTCCTATTCACTTGGAAGATTGGAAGGGACTGGAACCCCTTGTAGAGCCCTGGCAACTAAGGGAATGCCAGTCAGAATTTAAGACTCCAGTTTTGCCCATCAAGAAACCTCACTCCCAGGAATACAGACTGGCACAAGATTAACGAGAAGTGAATGCGAGATCTATAGATGTGCACCTGGTGATTCCAAAGCCTTATCCCCTCCTTGCCTCAATTCCGGAGAGCAATACTTATTTTACAGTACTGGGCTTGAAGGATGCCTCTTTTTGTATGCCTGTGGTTGAACAGAGTCAGACCATTTTTGCTTTTGACCGGGAAAACCCAGCTACAGGACGGAAGATGCTACTCCAGCCGACTAAACTTCCCCAGGGATTCAAAACTAGCCCCACCTTGTTTGGTAATGCACTGGCAAAGGCACTAGAACAAAGGCACCCTGAGTAGAAAACCGTCACACTGTTACAAAAGCTAGATGGCTTGTTGATTGGTCACTGATACCTATGAAGAGTGCCTGGAAGCTGCAGCAGCTTGCTTAATTTTCTAGCTTTAGCAGGCTACCGGGTCTACAAGAAAGCTCATCAAAATGAAAAGCAAAAAGCAGATCGGCTAGCTAAAGAATCGGCCGTGAGGGAGTCCAGCTCAGAAGGAGCTCTAATTCCAGGCTTTCGTTTAGAACTCTTACCACCCAGATACACTGAAAAGGAAAAGCAGTTGGCGGAACAATGAGATGGCTCCAAAAATGACCAAGGCTGGTGGGTGATGCCACAGAAACATTTCTTGCTTCCCGAAAGTGTGATGGAAATTGTGCTTAAAAGGCTGCGCCAAGAAACGCAAATGTGCTGGTATGAGCTCCTAAAAGAAATGTTTTGGGGCCCAAAATGCAGAGTACGGCAGATAGTGTAGTAAAGAAACGTACCACCTGTTGCACAAATAACCCCAAAACCAGAGAGGTGGTTATGGGAGGGCTTGGGAAACAAGGAATAACTCCTGGGGAGTACTGGCAAATAGACTTGTCAGAACTACCTGAATACAACCAGTGTAACTATTTATTGGTATTGGTAGATACCTTCTGTGCTTGGCCAGAGGCTTTCCCTTATCATACCAACAAAGCTAGCAAAGAACCAAAATCTCAGTCAGGAAGCACAACTTAAGTGGGCAGAGGCCTTATCCATAAGTCTTTGGGGAATTCGAATAAAGCTTCGGGTTGAGGAAGGAGTAAACCCCTTGCAAATCGTGTACAGGAAGGCACATCCTCCAAACCTTTCAAAGGTCGAGAGGGACCAAGTGTGTAGAAAAGGCCAAGCAGCAAGTAACAAGCACTCAATCCCTCTTTGGCAGACTTTATCTTCACTGCACAGGCACCTCAATCCCTTCCTTTGGACATACCGGTTCACCCATTCCAACTGGGAGACCTCGTTTCCATACAGACCTGCAAAGATGAACCACTAAGAGAGAGATGGGAAGGACCCGATCCCGTGCAACTGAAGGCTTACGCTGCTCTGTCCTCAAGGTAGAGGGAATTAATTCCTGGATTCATTACCCACAGGTTAAACGGGCACCGAGGCCTAATAAAGATGCATGGGCCTCTGAAACCAACTGGAGAAGTTCCACCTGGATGAAGTGTCCCTGAGAAACAGGAATTTGCTCAAATAGAGACTAAGTGCTCAACAAGCTAATTGTCCTTTTGTTTAGCACTAATAATTTGCATGCATATTGGCTTGATTTTTTATGTATCAAATGAAATTTTTGCTCCCCAGGGATAATCATAGAACCTCTCAGAAAGCGTAAGTAACTTCACACTGCTCAGATGGTACATATTGGAACAGTGCTTTCAGTAGTACTTGTCGAAAGGGCAGCTATAATGTGAGAGCCACAAGAAGCCTGATCCTCTCAAAGCAGGGAGACGGATACCCATAAAGTTGCATTTTCACAGGGACAGAAATGTGTCTGGGTCAGTGCTTTGACAGTGTTTAGTTTAGGGGTAAACATACTGATCAGCTTTGCTAACAGCTCTACTTTTGAAGAAGGGCCAAAGGAAGGACTGACAAGTAGCCTGTTATGCGCCAAAGTGTCCTCGGAGAAGAGCTGAAAGACTGATTAAGAGCAAACATCCTGCCCCAGTGTGTGCAAGAGCTGGGGCACGACTGGAGAGGCCTGAGGGCAAGAAAAACTGGGGGGAAGGGACAGGTGGCAGGGGAGATCGCAACCACCCACCCAGCTCAAGGCCTGTGCAAATGTCCCAGCCCAGCACCTTCAAGGAGCATGCCTGCTAATTTGACTATGCTTGACCAATAGGTAATAATGTGGTACTCACTCAGCAACTAATGGAAATTTAGGGTAGTTTTTCTAATCATCTAACAAGAGAAATAGGTTGTACATTCTGTATGTAGGGGGCTAGTTTGGTGGAATCTCTGCACAGACAAGGAATAAATCCAAAACCTCTGCTCCTCTTTCTCACCTCTGGATGATGACAGGTCGCTCTAACCCACAGTGGCTGTGAGCAAGCTCTTCTCCAAACTGACATGGTTGCCCCCCTTTTGAGTGACTCTTCCCCTTTGTGCCCTATGTGACTGCAGCTGGATTTTGGCCATGCGAGGCGTGGAAGCACTTGCCCTTGCCCAGGAGACTGAGCCAATACGTGGTGAGCTGTTAAAATGGGCAACTTTATCTCAAGAAACAAGCTGAAATCAGCAACTCTTGGAAGTCCCAAGGAGCGTGGGCAGGTCAGAGCAGGCCTCTGACACTGCAGATCAGCGGCCATTGGCACAGCAGCAGATGGCAGTGGTGCCGTGATGCCTGGCATGGATCATGGCCCTCCTGCTTCCTCATGCCTTTTCTTCCCACAGGCCCTGCAGGAGCTCCTGCACCCGAGTGAAGAATTGCACCAGATTCTCAATGGGAAGTGGAAAGGAGGCAGACCCACCCGCCAGAGCTTTTGTTGGTACTGGCTTCTGCGAGGGCCTTGAGGTGGTGAGGAAGTGGCCCCACACCTGTGCTGTCATGGCAGCCCTGTCTGCCGAGTGTGCTCCCATCTGCACCAGGATCCAGTTGTAATAGTGCTGGGTGGAGGTGTAGACGCCCGGCCGCTTTGCTCTGGCACAGCCGCTGCCCCAACTGGTCACTCCCACGAGCCAGAAGTACTCTGCGTTCTTGTCCTGGCACACAAGGGGACCACCACTGTCACCCTGCAGGGGAGGAGAGAGCATGAAGATGGTGTTGGGTGACCACTCTCAGCACTATGGCTGGCTCCTTCCTTGCCCGGGCGGGGGCCGTGAGCTCTCCCTCATCTCTGCTGGACGGATGCTGGATGTGCAGAAGATGCATTTGCCAGGACTAGGATGTGGTCCTGCGGGCTGCCAAGAGGCCTGGGTGGGCCAAGGTGCAGCACCGGGCAAGGACGTGCCCATGGGAAAGGAGAGGTGAGTCCTAGCAGTTCTGGGAGGGTGACTTGCCAGGCAAAGCCCAAGTCGGGGGACATTTGGGCCATTGTGACAGGGCTGACAGTGGTGCTGGGGGCCAGTTTGTCACAGGCTCCTACCTGGCAGGTGTCGATGCCACCCTGTGGATAGCCAGCACACAGGTTGTGTCTGTGGATGGCCCCTCGGTACCACCGGCTGCTGTTACAGAGCCGGACGTCGATGAGGCGGACCTTGGCCTCCTGCAGCACATCAGTGGATTCTGCAGCTGTGAGCAGAGAAAAGATAGCAGCAGCTTGTTGCCGGTTCTCCTCCCTGATCGGGGCAAGCCCCTTGTCTAGGGTTTGGCTTGGCCTCCGGAAGGCATTGTAGCAGTGTTTGCCTTCTGTCTTGCTTTGGCTAATGATTGGTCAGGCCCACCTCTCAGCACAAGTCCCTGCAGCCTGACTGTGGCGACAAGTTGCCTCTGCTGCCTGGAAGCCCAACCCTCCTCCCCAGTGTGCCATGCTTGCCCTTGGGATATGAGGAGTGCATGGGAACTCACATCTTGCAGTTGTGGAACCCCAGCCACTGACATAGCAGTTGCTCAGCTCTGACACTCTCAGCGAGGCATCAGGCACGCAGGCAAGTTGGATGTAGTCACTGCACTGGACAGGCTGGTCCAGTTCCAGCAGAGCAATGTCGTTCTTCTGTGTGGTGTTGTTGTAGTGCTCATGAACAATCAGCCGCCTGATACCACGGACTTGGGCCTCAGGACCCAGCTGATTCAAGTGCATGGCACCGATGACCACATGCCACATGCTGACATACCTGGAAGGCAGAGAGAGAGAGCGCTCAGTGCCAGCAGAGCCACGTGCTGCCGCAGCCCAGCCCAGCAGTGTCCTGCCACCCGCTCTTGACAAGAGAGGAAAGCAGCGCTATGGAGGGCATGACCTCCCTAGCATGCCCTGAGCACAAGGAACATGGAGCTGGAGACTGCTGGGAAGCAGTGGTGTGAGCCCAGCTTTCTCCTGAGCAGTCTCTCAGCTGGGCTGGGGAGTGTTCAGCCAGTGGGCGTCTGGCAGGCGAATGGAAGGGGATGGGATGGGGGTAGCCCGGGGTGCTGTGGGCAGGGCAGCTGGGAGTGTTGTTTACTGTTCCCTGCTCGTCCTTACCAGGCGTCGATGAAGCAGTGGGCTGCTGTGAGTACCCACTGTGGGTGGATCAGGGAGCCTCCGCATATATGCCCTGTGCCTGGGTTCCAGGGATTCTGGATGCTCACAATCCAGGGCCAGGCTCCCGTCTGGGCAGCTGTGCCACCCACAACACGCGACGTGCCGGAGTTCCAGGCCATGGGCCGGAGCCCGCAGGTCCTGTAAGCAGAAGATCGTTACTGCCCTGCTCAATGGCTTGCTGGCATTCTAGCTGAAGGTCAGCTGTCTCCCCTCCCTGCAAGGTGCTGTATGGCCAGCGAGGCCAGGGAACCCCATGGGGCACATGTCCCATCTGCCTGTGTTTTGGCTTCAACCCCGTAGGCAAGCGGTGCCAGTAGCCTGGGTGCTGGCAAGGACCTGAGGCTCCCACAGGGGGTTCGGGAAGCTGTGGCGTGGCCACGGGGGACAAGAGGGAACCCTCCAGTGAATCCCGTAAGGTTTACCCAAGCTCCCTCCAAGAGCCACAGGATGCTTACCAGCAGGTATCCCATGTGCCCTGCACAGGCTGGCACAAGGACAGCAGTATGAGGAAGGTGAGCAGCTTCATGGCTGCCAGCAGGAGTTGCAAGAGCCAAGCAGGGCTTGCTACCCCCCAGCACAGCAGCTGAAGTAGTGAGTGCCTGCAGGACTCCCGTTACCTGGGGTGCCCTTGACCACGGGGCTGATGTCACAGAGCCACTGGATGCGGGTGCTGGGCACAGCCTGTGGGGAGAGGGGAGGGGCAGCATGGGGTGTTCCAAGCTGAAGGGGAGGCAGAAGTGGGGCTCGGACACCCCCAGGGATACCCATAATGTCAAATTTTCATGGGGACAGAAATGTGTTGGGGTGAGTGCTTTGACACTCTTGGGGTAAACATACTGACCTGCTTCGCTAACAGCTCTGCTTTTGAAGAAGGGACAAAAGATTGAGAAGAAGCCTGCTCTGCTGGAACAAGAGAAGAGGTTGTAAATTCTGTGTGTAGGGGGCTCATTTGGTGTAATCACCACCTAGCACCCATCTCTGCGCAGACAAGGAATAAATCCAATCCCTCTGCTCTGTGTGTCTCTTGGTGTACTGCACACTAGGTGATGACGTGTGGTAGTTTGACCCTGGCTGCAGGCCAGACGCCCTCCAAAGTCGCTCTATCACTCCCTTTTCCAGCTGGGCAGGGGAGAAAATGTATATTGAGAGTAATTCAATGCTACATAATAATACTGGGTAGATTGATCCCTAACAGAAGAAGAATAGAAAGTATGTGCGTGTTTTGGGTTTTTGTGGAGTATGGCTGCAGCCGTTTGACCCCTTTTGTTAGAGCAGCTACAAAATTTAAACCTAACAGCAAAAACAGCCTTGAAGATAAAGAAAGCGAAGACAGGGAAGTGATCAAGAATGAGGCCAACAACCAGTTAAGAGTCAGAGTAGATCTTGTTTTCAGCTGAAAGGGGTTCCTAACTACTTTCTGTAGGAATGTGTTTTCAAGAGCAGGAATGTGGTTTTGAGGCTATGGAGAAAAATGTAAAGAGCCTACACTGAAGGAAAAGGGAAAAAGTTCGCCTAGAGGAAGACTAAGTTTGCATAAGGCTGCCTTTTATTAGAAATTACAGAATCACAGAATCACAGAATCGTAGGGGTTGGAAGGGACCTTGAGAGATCATCGGGTCCAACCCCCTGCCAAAGCAGCTCCCTAGCACATATTGCACAGATAGGCGTCCAGACGAGTCTTGAATATCTCCAGAGAAGGAGACTCCACCACCTCCCTGGGCAGCCTGTCCCAGGGCTCTGTCACCCTCACTGTGTAAAAGTTCTTCCGCATGTTGGTGCGGAACTTCCTGTGCTCCAGTTTACAGCCATTGCCCCTTGTCCTGTCTCCACAGACCATTGAAAAGGGGTTGGCCAATTCCCCCTGCATCCCATACTTAAGGTACTTATAAACATTAATTAGGTCCCCCCTCAGTCTTCTTTTCTACAGGCTGAACAGCCCCAGCTCACTCAGCCTTTCCTCATACGGGAGCTGGTCCAGGCCCTTAATCATCTTCGTAGCCCTTCTCTGGACTCTCTCCAGGAGATCCCTGTCTTTTTTATACCAGGGAGCCCAGAACTGGACACAATACCCCAGGTGCGGTCTAACCAGGGCAGAGTAGAGGGGAAGGATCACTTCTTTCCCCTCCTCCTTCCCCACCTCCTTCCCCATTGTAATGAATATGCCTAGGTAATCTGCATAAATAGTATAAATTTTGCTTCAAACTGCACAGATGTTAGGAAGAACAATGCCCTGTGTGCCCAGCACTACAATAAAGAACACCAAGGCTACTGAAGTTGATTCTGGCTTTTTGAAGCTTCAAGAGGCTTAAGAGTCAACCCAAGGACAGGGAGAGATCAGTCCACAATCAGCGTCATGGGCAAAACAGAAGAAAGGAAAGAAACTCTCTCATTTATTACACTACACCACACACCCAGTGACACCAGAGTCGGCTCGTGAGAAGTGCAAGCAGGTTTTCAAGCACCTCCCTCCATCCCTCCCTTCCAAACAGACTTCCCTTTCACCATGATTTCGCTCCCTTCTTCCCCCCTCACTGTGGGGGGAGAGACACAGACCTACTGAGCTCCAGTGCACTCTGACCTGTTGATCAGGGACTCCATCGGCCTCTCTCCTGCATCAGTGCAATGCTATTTGAAACCGGTATTCAAGAGGAAAAGCTGGGAAAAGCAGCACTTCTAAAGCAGCAGACATGCCTCTGACTACAGATCAATTAAAACAGTATTGTAACAAAAGGTAGCCAGGACATCAATTGGATAATTGTGAAAAATGGCCTGAAAATTGGACCGTGACGTATCGTACTATATTTCAAGTCATGTTGCTCTGTCAAAGAAATAAGAACCATGGAAACATTAAGGTTGGAAAAGACCTCCACAATCATCTAGTCCACTCATCCCCCTACCACCTATATCCCTAACTAAGCTATGTCTCTAAGTACCCCATCCAATCTTTCCTTGAACACCCCGAGGGACGGTGACTCCAGCACAAGCCCTTCCAATGCCTAACCACTCTTTCTGAGAAGAAATTTCTCCAGATTTCTAACTTGAATCTCCCCTGGCGCAACTTGCAGCCAGTCCCTCTTGTCCCATCGCTCCTTATCTGTGAGCAGAGGCTGACCCCCAGTTCACCACAACCTCCTTTCAGGCAGGAGGATGGGCCCCACTACTGACCCCTGGGGAACACCGCTTGTGACCTGTCACCAGTTGGATTTAACTCCATTCAGCACCACTCCCAGGGCCCAGCCACCCAGCCAGTTTTTAGCCCAGCAAAGAGTGCAGATGTCCAAGCCCTGGGCTGCCAGCTTCTCCAGGAGAGTACTGTGGGAGACCGTGTCAAAGGCTTTGCGGAAGTTGAGGGAGACTACGTTGACAGCCCTTCCCTCGTCCACCAGACGGGTTACCTAGTCATAGAATGAGATGACTTTGGTCAGGCAGGACTTGCCTACCCATGCTGGCTGGGCCCGATCCCCTGGTTGTCATGGACATGTTCTGGGATTGCCCTCAGGATGACTTGCTTCATAATCTTCCCTGACACTGAGATCACAAATCATGAGTTTTCTCACTTTCTCTCTTCTGATTCTCTTACTCATCCCACCAAGAGGAAGTGAGAGAGCAGTTGCAGGGTACTCAGTTCAACCATGACAATTAAATGTTTCTTGTGGTTCCCATTCAAAAGTATTTTCCTTAAATTTTCTTTTGTGAAATGAGGCTAAATTCAAATCAAGTATTCACATAGTATCTGTAATTTCACCAGGTGTATTAACATGATAGATTTGTAAGAATAAGCAGTCCTGCACCTTGAAATGCTGAAGAAAAACACAGGATACAAAAATCCAAATTCTGTTTTGTTATGTGTGTACATTTTAGGCAGAGCAGAAGAATAAGAGATGTAAAGCTAGAAGTAATGAGGACATAGTGAGGATAGAACAGTGTTTTTAAATGAAGAAAAAGCAGCTTAAATGCTTTGTTTCTAAGTGGAACGGAATGCTTTTTGTGGTGCATAAATTTAAGTTACTCACCAACAACCTCTGCATATTGTCAGACAAGTATGTGTGTCAATCTTGTGGCAACAAGTATACATAATGCTTTGCAAAGGAGTGGAAGTTGTCACCAACTGCCACCTTAAATCATTGAAATCAACTCCAGTTGCTACCAAAGAATCTGAAAAACAATTCTATAATTCTATTTCAGTAAAATATATTTCCTTCTTCTTAAAAAAACTAAAATAAGTTTTTTGGGGTCTGATGAAATATTGAATTCTAGATTTTCCAGACACTGCAACAATGACAGCTGTAGGAAGCTAATACTTCTTATAGCTACCAGCGAAAGCCTGTGGGAAGATTCCCCCACATGTTCAGGTTGTGTAAAACCTTTAAATAAAACCCAATGAAATCTTTAAAATCCAGTCAAGTAATAGTTTCCAAAACTGTTGTCTTTTTAAAAGAGTCAAAGTCCTTCTGTCCAAGTCCTCTGTGACAAGTGGTGTTCCTCAGGGGTCAGTTCTGGGTCCAGCCCTGTTCAGTGCATTTATCAACAATGTGGACAAAAGGATAAAGTGCACCTTCAGCCAGTTTGCTGATGATACAAAACTGCAAGGAGTGGCTGACATGCTGGAATGCTGTGCCGCCACTCAGTGAGATCTGGACAGGCTGTAGAGTTGGACAGAGACAGATAGAGATGACCTGGTGGGGGATGTGAAGGTTGGAGGACGCTTGGGGCACAGTGATCATGAGCTTATAGAATTCTTAGTACTGGGAGAAGTAAGGAAGGGAGGCAGCAGAATTATGATGGATCTATTATTATGTATTTGCCTTTCTAGAGCTTCCAGTTAGTTCTCCAATATGCCATGCAGCTCTAAAAACACTACAGCGCTGGGAACAAGTTCTTTTCCGGCGTCTTGAGTTATATGGCGGTCCACCTCAACATTATAGTTCAGTCCATGCTTCTGAAGATGCCCTAGCTGCTGGTCCTGCATTGCTTCACCATAAAACTTTACTTGAGCCTGCAAGCACTCCATTCAGGTGAGTCTGACCTCTATAAATGCTGTAGTATCTATAAAATACAGTGAACATGATGTTGTTAGTGTATGTGATAAACCATAACAGATAATGCCAGTTGATGGGTTTGCTCTAATCCATTGTGAGTATGTATCAGAATTCATGCCTCTGGTTCAAAACAAGGTCAGGAAAAACAGTAAAAGTGTTGAATTTTTAACGTTCTTTTATTGAAGCTTAACGTACGAATTTTGAGTGTCTCTGTGGAAAACTGTGATTGATAATAAAGAACAACAAATTTATCCCAAGAGGTAATTGCAGCAGATTGACAATGATTTAAGTAATCGCCTCATCTTAGGAGGGAATACAATTACATTCTTATCAGTATCTTTTCCTAAAATCAGAGAAGAAATATTTGTTGTTCATAATATTTTCATAGTTTTGACTCCACATATATATGTTCAGCCAGAAAATTGTGCTCAGTTTCTTAAACTCTCATTTTAAAAATAAATTGCTGCCTTTTAAATCTTACTATCACTTGTGATTGCAGAATCGATGGAAAGACTGTCTTTTTCTTCTAAAATACCTCACAATTCCCACAGTTTAAAAACTTGAGTTGATTTAAAACTGAACAGCTGCTGCCTGGCATTACTTTTTAAATTGTGATTTTTTACAGCAATTCAGGGTTTGGGTTTTGTGCATGCTGCTGCTGTAAGAAGCTCTTTCTGTGTTTTCACGTTTTGCTCGAGCGTGCACTTTCTAGGGATAAGCATAAACATTTAAAGTCTGACCTGATTTTACAGTCCTTTCAATTTTGTTACTGAAAAGTCACGGTTGATTCAGAGATGTTACACAACTGACAGTGTGTTCTTAGCTGGAAGTGTTAGCTATTCATTGTCCATGTGATAGAAGGACTCATTAGCAGTAAATAGAAACGATCCATGTTATAAAGAAGGAGGTGGCCTAATAGATAATCTGTATGCTGACCTTATTGTTGTGTAATCTCTTTAAAGAATTTTCTCACTTGTCACGAGATAGGAGGTGAAAATGTGATTTTTCTTCTTCCTTTTGCACTGCTTCTCCAATATAGGTTTGTCAGGAACATGGTACCAGATTGCTTTCAAGTAGGTCTTGTATGGAATTTAGAGAGCTATAGTTTTGCTTCAGCATTTTTTTCTTGTTTGATTAGAATAGAAGATATTGTAGTCTCTTACCTGATGTAAATATTTAACTTTATTCTGCAGATCTAACAGTCATGTTGCACTGTCTGTGAAGAGGCTCTGGCAGTACTTGGTTAAACAGGAAGAAGTCCAGGAAACCTTTATAAGAAATATTTTTACAAAGAAGAGATGCCTCAATGAGGTTGGTATGGTATATAAAGTATTGCAGGTCAATCTGAACTTTTTCATAAGTTATATGGCTGACTTATTTACTTTATAGAGCATAAGTGGATGATATACTTTGATGACTTTAAATCTGTGGATGACTTTAAATCTGTGGTATTTCTTCTTAAAAATCTTTGTCCGTTGCTTTATTGAAAACAAAAACAGTCGGTCTTTGGCTGTAGACTGATAACTAGCAACACTTAGCTACAGTCAGTCTCTTCACTAAGATCAGTCTAAAAACTGCCTCCAAAGGATGGCAAACTTGAAAATGTCAAAGATAATAAACTAATTGGTCAGAGTTCTGTAAGTTTGAGTTTGTCCCTACCATAGTCATCCTGCGTTTATCGACCGTTTTCTATTGTGCTGTGATTCAATTTTAATAAGAAAACTGATCATGCAACAGTTAATATTTCTGATTCTGATAAGCTACCTGTCCCAGTGTCTTAACTGGATTCCAGATTCCAAATACAGTTAAATGTTTTAAAGTCGTGGTCTGTAATGGAATTTTATGGCTTGGGTATTATCTTCCTCTGTAGTTGCTCCTTTTCTTTCTTACTCACCCCTACTATCAATATTACAAGAACATGACTTGTTTAATAGAAAAACTATGGAATAGTAGAAACATAAGAGAAAAAAGCAGATCTGAACCGATTAAGCATGCAGGAGAGAGTATTTATGACTGGTAAAGCCATGACAGCAGATTTCTGTATGAGCTAATCTTTGTCCTGTCACAACTACAGTACTAGCTTGGTTGATTATTTGTGGCTAGTTGTGTTTGTTACAGAGTATAGCTAAAATGAAGATTGTTCCCTTTGCCTTGTCCTTTGAAGATGCACCATTTCTGATCGTGCCCTACGTTACTGCAGCCGTGTTGCTATACTGTAAGGGAAGGTATTTTGGAACGTTTTAGATGCAGTTTACAGCTTTTTATGTAGCATCAGAAACAGCCTTACACAGCATAGGTGGTTTTGGCTTCATTCTGTATCCTCCTGTTACCTGATAAAATGTCAGTGGAAACTGCTTATCTTCCAATAAATTTGACTTTCTAGATAGACAAGATGCTGTTACAGTACAGAATAGGTAAATCTGTCTCTTCTCTATCGAGTATAGAGTTTAGAATTTGATACTTAATTTTAATACTTAAAATATATATGTATGTGTGTGCAAACATGCTGTTGTGTTTCAGTTGTTCTGTGTTGGGGTAACCAAAAAGGAATTAAGGATTTCCTTGATACCTTGTGTGTTACGTCTTATCTTGATTTTTTGTTCTGTGGTTGTTCTTTCCTTGATGAAGTCATTAGAGGAGCACAATGAAACCATGAAAAATTCTGTGGTGGACGACCCCATCATCAATAAGGTACATAGCAGTCATGATCAAGTGAGACCTCATTATGAAATACTTCCTTTATGAAATGGTGCTGATCTCCCTTAAAAATTCTTTGCTGATATAACAAATAAGCTCAAAACTTCAGTTTTGCAAGAGATTGAGTTAAACCAGTCTTGTTATAGAGTCTCTCTGAAACTAAATGTAACTTTTCTGGATTAAACACCCAGGTAAGAACAGTATATATTACCAGTTTCCAAGTGAAGAGGTGAGGTTGAGATTCTCCCAAGTGTCAAAAATTTGCTAGTTCTGTGGGAGCACAGTATGTATAGGACCTTTCAGCTGTGTGAAATGGCTAGAACAGTTTCCTGTAAGTGAAGGTAGTTAACTGAAGTTGGAGCAGTTTGCTAGCATGATGCTAATTTGCTACCGAAAATTTTCTGAGCCTTTGTTTTAAGATAATGACAATCAAACCCATGTAACAACTCTGTAACAACTTTCTTCAGTATGAGCAACTAACAAGGTATAATTCTATACCTAGCAATGTGAACAAATACTATATTCTTCAAGCTTTCTTTTACAAAACTAATGAGAAGGCAGAAATGAGAAGCCTGTAATGTCCTTGGGGTACCTTGTTGTTAACAATGCAAGAAAGTAGTATTAGCAAGTTGTGAATTGCAACTCACTGAGGAAAAATAATGTCATGCAGCTTTGTTCACCACACAATAAGATCACGTTTTTGTATCTGTTTGTCAGTGCAGTTTTTACATACAGAAAAACACCAGCGTATCAACTTTGTTTTAATCTTAAAAAATTTATTCTACATTGTGGTCTCTAACAGCTTAGAATTTTGACAGACTTTGAAGAATTCTGTTGTGTGCTGACATGTACCTGGATGCATTTCTAAAATAGAAAAAGGTAGACAAGATTCAAATAAACACAACATTAGGTAACATTAAGGGGAACAAATAAAATAAGGAGGTAAAAAGTTTGTGGTAGTGGAATGTGCAGGGTTCTAGATTTATTTAATTATGGAGAATGGTGAATAGGTCACTTCTAGAAAATCAGCCTGGTCTGCTTCTTTCCTTTTGTTTTATAGGGTGGCTGGTTACATTTTACAATGAGTGTGTAAGTAAATGTAGCTTTTCTGCTTAATCAAACAAGCTGAAAGTTTTTATAGTAATCTGATTAATAGGTTGAAATACCACACAAAGTTTAAAATACTCCAATTAAGCAAGCAAATCTTGTAGTGAAGCTATATGTGCTTTCTTAAGATACGTAATTAAAAGAAAAAAAAATAAGGTTTAAGGTGGGAAGTTGCAACTTAAATTGTTGTAGAATGACTTGAAGCCAAATACTGTATCCAAAAAGCCCGTACACTGAAAATTTAGGATATAAATTAGTAAAGCTTGGCTAGAAATACTTGTTGAAATATCAAGATAGCATTTTAAGCACAATCTTTCACTCTGAGTTCCAGACAATTTCCAGTTTTTATTGAAAAGTGAAGACCAATTTCTGCTCTAGCATGACATGTCATTGCAGTGCAGTATATATTACTACGAACCTGTGTAGAAAGGACAGCAGTTAAACTCCTGAAGCATATTTCACAGGCAGGACAGAGGCTCAAATGAAATTAAACTCTGGAAACTGAGAAAGTTGAAGTTTGGGAAAAACAGGGATTTTTATGTTTCCTAAGGAAAATAAGGAAGGCAGAACTGCAGAAATAGGTCCAACAACAAACATCGTATGTGGTTTGAACTACATGTCATGTTGATGTATGACTGTTCATCTCCAAAGCTGTTGTCAGCTCTGTCTTTGAACTGCTGCGCAGTTTTGCCATAACTCTACTTCCAGCATTGTTCAGTATCCCCCTGCTGAAGATCATGTTTTAGAGGAGATGATCAGTTTCCCTGCTCAGCATTTTTGAAAAATGCTAGAGTGAAGGACACCCAGTAAAGGGTGTCTGTGTCCACATGAGCAAGTTGATCCTTCTTCACATGGAGATGACACCTGCACAAGAGGAGTTCTTACTTACAGAAATAGGTTCTGTGTCTGGAGTAAACCTTGACTTTGAGCAAAAAGCTGTTAGTTAGGAATTAATTCAGATCAAATGATAATTGTAGTCTGTCCATTGACATACTTGCCTTGGTTCCTATAGAGTGTAGATGCTTTCCAGTAATGCAGATCTGTTGATTAGTCATCTGGTAGATGCTTATTTGAAGCCTCTTACCTGGGCTGTGAAATGGTCGTACAAGACACATGTGTATCTCAGCCTGTCTGCACGTAGATGTGGGATTTTCATGGGTAACTGAATGAATTACATCTTGTGACTTGGCTGCACTTTATGGCATTTCACAGGTCAGAGCAAGTCCATCACTTGCAGTGAAATCAAAGAACCATGTATTAATTCTTATTATAGTTAATTTTTAAAAATACATGATGAGGAGTAAATGAGGAATGAGTACTATAAGAATGATAATGTAATGTAATGCCCACATGGAAGTGCGCATAGTGCCAGTACCTACACTTTTCCCCTCTATTTAGGCGCTATAGATCCTAATTGCCAGTTTCACAGCTCTATCATGATCAGGTTTCTTCTGCAAGTACTCTTTGAATGTCATTGCCTTTTTCTCCTCTTGCTTCCATTATATATATATATAGACACGTGTCTGTATATTTACACATGCATATGTATTGTAGTTGTGTGTTTATGTATTTCTCAACAAAATAATTACATAACTTGTCAATGTAAACTGTTCTTGCATGATGTGCTATTTTACATGTAGTAGAACTTTCTTGCCCAAAGACTGTGCTTGTGTTGAATGTATATGCTGTTAAATTTTGAACCTAAATTTTGTTTCGACCTAAATTTTGTTTGGCATACTGTTTAACTGTGGCAGAGTAGAGAACCAAGCACAGCGCACCAGGACACCTGCCCTCTAGGGAGGAGAGACAAAGGTACTGAATGAAGGACAAAGTAAATGAAGGAAGATACAGTTTCTTGTGAGGAAATAGTCTTACTGTGGAAGAGCTCGAATCTGGAGGAAAAGCAGCTTCACCAAAATCTTTTGTTGCTACTCTTTGTTACTTTGTTCCTTCAGATACTGCTTTTGCTCCTTGTTCTCATCTTTGCTTTTCCATAATTTGCAGTCCATTTAGTAGATGTAGTCCACTGTTCTTTACCATTACTGGCTTTTCAGTCTTGTCTTTGCTTCACTTCCATCAGAAAGGGAAATTGGATTTATGATATTCAGGTTGTTAGCAATGTTTATTAGCTCTAAGGGGTTTTTTGTTACTCTTCTATACAGTTTGTACAAGGTAAGTAAGGAGCTTTACCACCAAACCCTTCAGTACCGTATGTTTACACACCTCTAAAAGGAGGTGCTCTAAGAGAGCACTGAAGGAAATAGGACATACTGTTCAGCTTTGAAACTCAGGTAATGTTCAACAGCTTGTCTTCCAAGCCAGTATGACTGACAACAGTATTCACTATTTTAATAACTGGTGGCATCTGATTTTAAGCTTTTTCATCTTCAGTATTTCTATTGTACATTAGGCCCAAAGCACCCAACTGTGCAACAAATCAGTTTGGCTTTTGTTAAGGGGAATGTGAGGGCTAGCAGGATCAAATGTCACTTACGTTATCACATACTTCCATTATCAGTGATACTTGGCTTCTGAATCAGAGACACTGTACTGGAGACTCAGGTTAGCACAGTCTTTCAAAGGCTTGTTTCTGTAAACTTGCATCTCTCCAAAGCATAATCCAGTAGGGATTGGGAAGCCATAATGCATGCTTACCTGTTGAATGAAGATGATTGCTTTCTAAACTTAGAATTTATCTCTACATGTAAGTGAAAGAACAGTTCTTCATGCTCATTCTATTTCTTCATCAAAATGAAGGGCTATATTGGGTTTTACAGCTACTAACTTTTACCCAGAAGTCAATGGCAAAGTGTTGCAAATGTTTACTGATTGCTGTGTGCACTGATCTTCAGAGAATTTCTTGTCCTAAATCTTATAATATGGCTATTGTTTTATTCAGCACTGATTTACCAAATGATTGATCTTTTTTCATTGTTAATTAAAGTACTTACAGAAAAAAAAGGAAAATACATATTTAAAGATTATCTTCAAGGAAAGTAGCTTGAAATAAACTTGGGTAACAGAAAGGTATAAGGCTTTTTATTCAAGAAATAATAAACCTTAGAGGATTGAAAGATCTATTGAAATTATATAATCAGGGTATATAATCAAAATATAATGAGGATGATTGCAATACTCCACTAATCTAAATCTGGGAAATTCTAGCAAGAAATACTAGAAATAGTATTTTAAAATTTTCTTAATAGCAGGAGATACTGTATTTCTTTTATTAGTGTAGTGGTCTAAATACATTAGAAAACAAGATACGTTCTTATCTCCAAGTAACTAGATAGGATTGAAATACAAAGCTAAATACAGCTCTTCATTATTGAAGAGTACTGTACTCTTCAGTACAGCTCAGTGAAGTTTCAGTAGCATGAGTGGAAGTATCAGTAGTACCCACTGCTCCTACAGCGCACCAGGGACTATGGCACGTGCTGTGGCACTGTGTAATTTGAGGATGCTGCAAGCTGGTGTGCCATTTCTTCAAAGTTTGGAAGGAACCTTCCTGCTGAGTTGCTACAAGACAAGTTTTGTAAATACCTTCTGTTGCAGACCTGACAGGTGCCCAAGATGGTAGTGTCCGAATGTTGGAGTGGGGTCATGCACAGCAAATCACGTGTTTTCGGTCTGGTGGCAACTCCAGAGTAACTCGGATGAGGTTCAATTACCAAGGAAACAAGGTAACTGATGGAATGCCTCTGTATTACCCCACCCCCTCACCCTCCACCCCTTCTCAAAATGTAATTGTAAATTAACAAAAATAACCCATCCTTCAAAACTAGAGTAGTCTCTCTGAATTGTGGATAACTTTTATGTAACCCATGCATATGGATTTCCTTTTTTCCCCCAGTTTGGCACAGTTGATGCTGATGGATACATAAGCTTATATCAAACAAATTGGAAGTGTTGCCCACTTACTGGCACTTCACCAAAACCGTATTTGGTAAGCTGAAAACTAAATTTACTTCCAGAAACTCTAATTGTACTCACTTATTTCCTTCCCCTTTTAAAGCCTTTAGGAGAGGGAAGGGACTGTGCTGATAACCATTGTTAATGGAGACATCACAATACATTGTTGCCATCCTGTGATAATGTGACAATTTCTTAAATCCAAATCGTATTTGCTAAGTTGGAGAGCAGAACATGCAATGTTTGACCTGAAAGAATTTTGATGTTGGGACTTCACAGAATCACAAGGTTGGAGAAGACCTTTAAGATCATAAAATCCAACCGTTCCCGTCCTATACTAAACCATATCCCTAAGTACTTCATCTGCCCATCTTTTAAACACATCCAGGGAAGGTGACTCAACCTCCTCCCTGAGCAGCCTGTTCCAGGCCCTCACAACTCTTTCAGTGAAAATTTTTTTTCTAACATCTAATCTGACTCTGCCCTGGTGCAGCTTCATGCCATTCCCCCTTGTCCTGTCTCCTGTCACCTGGCTGAAGAGACCATCACCTATCTCTCTATAACCTCCCTTCAGGTAATTGTAGGTGGTGATAAGGTCTCCCCTCAGCCTCCTCTTCTCCAGGCTAATAAGCCCCACTCCGTCAGCCGCTCCTCATAGGATTTGCTCTCCAGCCCCTTCACCAGCCTGGTTGCCCTTCTCTGGACTTGCTCCAGAACCTCAATGTCCTTCTTATGGTGAGGAGCCCAGAACTGGACACAGTAGTCGAGGTGTGGCCTCACCAATGCCAAGTACAGGGGCACAATTACTTTCCTTCACCTACTGACCACACTGTATTTGATACAAGCTAAGATGCCATTGGCCTTCTTGGCCACCTGAGCACACTGCTGGCTCATATTCAGCCTGCAGTCAACCAACACCCCCAGGTCCTTCTCTGCCTGAACAGCTCTCCAGCCAGTCTCCCCCAAGCCTGTAGCGCTGCATGGGGTTATTATGTCCCATGTGCAGCACTCTACACTTGGCCTTGTTAAACTTCATCCCATTGGTCTCAGCCCATGGGTCCAGTCTGTTCAGATCCCTCTGAAGAGCCTCCCTACCCTCAGGCAGATCAACACTTCCTCCTAGTTTAGTGTCATCTGCAAACTTAGTGAGGGAGCATTCAATCCCTTCGTCGAGATCATTGATAAAGATGTTGAACAAGACTGGACCCAGGACTGAGCCCTGGGGGACGCCACTCGTGACCGGCCTCGAGCTGGATTTTGTTCCATTCACCACCACCCTCTGGGCTCGGCCATCCAGCCAGATTTTAACCCAGCTGAGGGTCCACCTGTCCAGGCCAGTGGCAGCCAGTTTCTCAGTCAGAATGCTGTGAGACTTGTCAATAACTGTCAATTGTTGATCAGTTTTCCGTAACACAGGACTGGAAACTATGCTTCCATGAAAAATTAAGGGTGTCAGAAGGCATATACATACCTTTGTATCAGTGTTGTTCATGCTGGTTTTGAAGCAGCTTGCCTCCCTGAGGAAGCTAAGACTTCATGCTTACAGAAAATCTATTTCTTTTGTAATTACTAATTTCTAAACTGGAATTTTTCAGACATGGCAGTGTCATAACAAAACAGCCAATGACTTTGTTTTCATCAGTTCAGCATCTTTGATAGCCACAGCAGGATTGTCTTCCGACAACAGGTAAGAACCTCTGTGACAATGCATAAACGTGAAGGGTGGCATGTCTGTATCTCCTGTCCCCCACTGTGAAAGTGATTCTCCTGAAGCAGTCTAAGCACAACACGCACACTTCTCTCCTTCTTTGCAGGAGGGGAGAAGCAGTGTTGGCAGCTGCATTCTCCATGCCTGGTAGAGGAGGTTCTGTAGGGAAAGCATGGATCATCTGTTCATGTTCCATAGGAGGAGAAGTGGGGAGGGAGGTGCTGTGCTCTTCTCTCTGGGATCTAGTGACAGGCCATGTGCAAACGGTTCAGAGCTGCTTTGGGGGAGGTTCACACTTGACATCAGGAAGCATTTCTTTACTGAGAGGTTGGTTGGACACTGAAACAGGCTTCCTAGGGAGGTGGTAAATGCCCCAAGTCTGTCCATGTTTGAGAGGCATTTGGACACTGCTCTTACCATGCTTTAACTTCTGGTACCCCTGAAGGGTCAGGCAGTTGGGCTAGGTGATTGTTGTAGGTCCCTTCCAACTGAAATCCTCTGTTCCGTTTAATTCTATTCATACGAGCCTGTCTTACTTGCTTTGTAGACACAGGGAATGGTGCATAGCTCTTCCTTTCATGCTTTTTCCTCAGTCAGTTTTGATCAAGAAACGGGAAAAACTGCTAACATTCAGGTGAAGTCAGCTAGAGAAGATTGTAATCTCAATACGAGTCCTTTACGAGAATAACCTGTTGTAAATGCTTGTGTGGAGGGCATGTTCTTGTAGCATGTGTAAGTACAGGTAATTTGGGGTCTGCTCAAAAGTAATACTTGTGTTCTGTGGCTTTTATGCCTGAAGTAATCTCTTTTTGAGATTCAGATGACTTTTCAAAATACTTTAGAACATCTGTTGCTGAATTGAGACCTGTCTTTTTCTGCAGAAATATTTGTCTTTGGGATATTTTGGTTTCACCTACAAGTAGCTTGGTGCATGGTAAGTAAAACACAACCAGCAAAATATTTTATCACGGTCAAAAAAACCATGGAAGTGTGGATGTATTACTGTGAGAAGTAATTTTAATATTAGCACTGAAACATCTTTCACTGTCCTGTTTGAGTGCACCAGCAGGGAGAGAAAAACATATTCCTGAGAAATTCTTTATTGCTTTGTATAATGATTGGTATTGTGGGTGTGAGCACCTTCCTTTTCATACCTTGTGTCTTGGCACTGCAAATGGCTGTGCCTACTCCCTACCTTATTCCTTATTACCCTACTCCTACTCGCTACCAGCCAGACACCTGCACATTCTGGTCACTTGCAAAGATGCAGAGCAATGCTTCTTGTAGTGACTAGCATGCTGAGAAGATAGTAGCTGGAACACTGTAAAACTTCGGGGTTTTTAACACAGTAAGACAATACGGATTTGTAGGCTGTGGAGCCACTCTTCAAGTCCAGGTTCCCGTGGCTGTGGCTCTGCGGATAAACCAGAGAGGCCCCACTCCAACGTTATCGATTGAACATGAGCTGGAATAACCGTAGTGCAAAGGTACCGCGGAGCTCTGGTGGATGCATTGCCTGTTTGGAGAACAGGACATCTTTTGAGGAACTACGGAGTATCTTACTGCCCCTGTGAAAACCCTGTCCTCTGAGAAGCCATAATTAGACAATGCATCTCCAGACATCTGTAGATGAATAAATGCACCAAATTTTTGAGAAAGTGGTTATTATTTTATATTAATATCTTGAACAAGCAGATGTGCTGGTAATACTAATAGTCTAGTAATATGGTGGAGCATTTCAAAAGATTTATCTGCATGTGCGCATGCATAGTAATCTGCATGTGGTGTTAGAACAATGCTGCAGAAGAGTTATTCCCATAGGTCCTCTTTTTGAGCTGTCCTAAATACTCAGCAGGGTTACATTCTCTGTATTACTAATAAAATAACTAGTACATTTCAACATCTGGCATACAGAATTAGGCTCAGGGGGAGTTGTCAACTCTGGCACTGACATACGGCAAACTGCTTAAGTGCATGTGTGAGATGTGTGGCATTTCTATCCGTGAAGTTAGAGAAGCCTTTGCACTTCAAACACAACGTCCTGCATGCCATGTGCTAGGATTCAGGGAATCTTATCCCAGGCAGAGCAAGCTTTGTTCTAGCAAGCATAACCTTCATTCACTTCCTCCGCTTACCTGAGGGAAGTAGGCATAGCCAGACCAACGTGAAAGCAGCACATTAAAAGTGGAGACTTGTAAGATACTTGGGCAACTAATTGAGGGTATTTCCTGTGGAAAGGTGTCTTAAAATGACAAGCGTTGCAGAGTTTGAAAAGAAGCTGTTTCTGATCAAGTCTGAATGGTTTCTGCTTACACAGGGTTAGAAAAAGGGATATATATAAGTCTTTCACAGAGACTGTAATTGCTTCATTTGCCAGTATCTGCCACTTCAGGATTCCTGGTGTGAATCCGGGCTTACATGCATAGGGCACTGCAGCACGAGGACTGGTTGTCTCAACTGGGTTACAGCATCAAAGTCATTGTTACGCTGTCTTGGAACGTGAGAAGTGGACAGAAGCTTAAAGTTAGCACTGTGTGTTTATTGAAATTTGCTTTGGCTTTCAGCTTTTACCTGTCATGACAGCGGAGCGACTGTGCTAGCGTATGCTCCAAAACACCAGCTGTTAATCTCTGGAGGCAGAAAAGGCTTTACCTGTATAATTGATCTTGGCCAGAAACAGCAGCAACAGTTACTCCAGAGTCATGACTCTCCAGTCAAAGCAATTGCTGTTGATCCCATGGAAGAGTATTTTGTCACAGGATCTGCGGAAGGCAACATAAAGGTACTAAGGAGGGGGAGGGAGCAGAGGTGAGTATGGGGATGATGTGCAGACTCAGAGAGGCTCTTGAATTCCTGTGGAATACTCAGATAAGGTCATGTGTTCTGCATTTGTTTTCAGCCCTGGCTTTTATATTTGCTAATTTCATTCTGAAATGTTTGCCTTGCCTTGCCTTTCAGTCCTCCTGTTTGCCTTGCCTTAGGCCCTGTACGTATTCCTTATGACTGAAAATGGGGATTAGTATTCTGTAACTGTGCCATTGCACATAGCTATGTGTCTCCTTCTCTTCCTAGCTGGTGTCATAAAAATGAATGCAAAACACAGTCCAGATTCTCTGTGAATCGTTAGTGGTGAATTTTAAGAGCACGGCAGTTTTCCGTAGGAGAGATGGATGTTTTGATGCTTTTTCAGGTATGGAGTCTGTCTACGTTCAGCCTTCTTCACACTTTCATCAATGAGCATGCACGACAGTCTCTCTTCAGAAACATTGGGACGGGAGTCATGCAAATTGAGACAGGACCAGCAAATCACATATTCTCCTGTGGTGCGGATGGGACAGTAAAGATGAGGATCATACCCGACAGGTTCAGCCCTCTAAACGACGTGTTAAAAAATGATGTGAAATTTATGATCTAGTATTTTTCAGAAGCTCATGTAGCGTTCCCCTTCCGCCATCCCTGAAAAGATTTGTCCTGGAACTAGCCAACAGTGCAGAAACACAGCGATAGCCTGTGCCACAAAAATTGAGGGGGGGAGGGTGGGGGATATTTTTTTTGTTCTCTCCCCTCCATATTTGTCACCTGGAGCTTTTGATCCCTGGTGCACTGATGCCTTAAAGATTAACAAGGTCCTTCAGGTTTTGATCGTTGCCTAAAATCAAAGCTGTATACAACTCTGAATTATGTACTTCTGATACTACAGAGATGTCACTGAAGTGGTTTAGTCTTCCTTTTGAGGTAGTGACAAGGTAGTGATGCTCCCACCTGGAGTACACCACCTGGGCATGGCCTCTGCTTATAGTCAACAGCTTCTACAGGCTGGTCTTTCCAGGGGGAAGCTGGAGATAATGTTACTCTTTCACTGTGGCACCCGTACCAGTCCCTCATCTGGACGTGCTTAGTCAGCTGGCAACAAAACATTCTACCTACGTGTAGAAGAGACACAAAGCCTGTATGCATAGGCACTCCTGGCCACGCAAGCATTCCTAGAGCGGGCCACTGCTTGTCTCCATTCCTGGAATCCCAGCTGCTTACCTCTCTCGCTTGGCTCATCTCTCTCCTCTAACCTAGGGTATAAGAAACTGAAGGATGTTCTGAAACTCGTCTTCTCTTCTATAGCTTGAATCCCTGCCATCAGGATGGCAGGCTTAACTTTTAAGAAGAAATATATTATGAACCCCGAACACTCCCTTTACAAAAGTGTGTAAATATAAATGGATATCTTCCTAGTAAACCTGTCAGGATTATGTGTGAAACTTTAGTCTTTATCATAGAGCTACTGGAAGATACTGTGTTGCGACACAGCACTAGAATTTCTTCAGAGACTATTTATGTCCATGTCTGCAGATGGAGTGAAAAAAAAGCCTAATTTCTTTTTAGTTTTGTTCCCTGTAAGACTTTTATTTAGCCCAAAGATACTCCCCCCTCATTCTTAGCACTTATGTTCTTCTTTGTCTGCTTTTCCTGAGTACTTTAGAAAAGGAAAAAGGAAACAAGTCCAACAGCAAAGAACTATAATATTGTGAGTCTTTGTACCGTATGTTTACGTCTGGTGTGAACTGAAAGACATTTTTGGAAGGCAGAGATGGATTGATTTTTTTTTTTTTTTTTTTTTTTTTTTTTTTTTTGCCAAAATACCAACCGGCACAACTTAAATGCTTGACCAAATTATTAATGCACAAAGCCTTCACTTTTCTTTTTTAGTCGGCTCAAACCTGTTTCTGGAAGTGTTCTGGTTTACTTTTCCTGATGTGAGAGCTCAACAGAGGTTTAATTTGTAAATTAGATGTGAGGCTGGATTACTTGAATGCCAATGGTGTACTTTTTGCTAAAAGATATTTTGTGAAATACAGCATCAAGATGCTAACTGTAAAAGAAACTTGTCCAATTAGGAACTATGGGGATAAACAAAGCATAGCAGAAATGAAGGGCTTGTAAACTGAACTTTGTAACATTCTCAGGATGCTTTTCTCTTAAGAATATAAAACTGTTTAAAAAGATTTTGTAAAACGTATTAAGGTAATTTTAAATGTCTCTTTCGCAAGTTGCAGTGCAAACACTATGAAGGTTCATATGCACATAACCTGAATTTTCCAACTGTGCAATAAAAAGAATGTGAATATTTTGCCATGAAGAAACACGTGACAGCATTTCAGACTGGTACAGCTGTTCAGGGAGCCAACTGGAATAGTTCTGCCACACCACCTAGAGACTGGAATTGAAGTTGATGTCAGAACAGTTGAAGTACAGTGATGGATCAGCAAAGCACCCGACCGGCAGTGACACCTCCTTCCAAACAGGCTCGCCCAGCGCCTACGTGGGATCTGCTCAGTGTCGGAGCTTCTAATATTCCGTATTGTTACAAAAAGAAAAAGAGCAGAGTTACAGTAGCACCCTCCTTGAGAATCAGCCCAGACCCTGACTTCCTAGCTGCTTGTAGACATGCGTTACTTTTAGGCACCCACTCAACTAACACAGTCACGTTCAGAAAAGGAAAACACGCAAAGATTGTGGCAACAGTAGACAATGATGTCCTTGATGTCTTGTCCTTTAATATTTATATCTCGTTAGCTTCAATATTTCAAGCTAAGTTTATTGTACTGGTGATCACAAAACGCTGCGTATCTGTGAACTGGGCAGGGTTTGTGTGCCATTGCCGAGACATACAACGCTGTCGTGTTGTCTGCATAGAGCTGCACTATGAGGAATCCTGGGAAACTCAGGCTTAAGCTGGAAGAGTATGGACTGTCAGCGGGCATTTTCTGCGATGTTTGTAGTTACCGTAAGCCACTCTCGGAATGGAATTATGTCAAATCAGAGTGTATTTGCCACACTTGCATAATCTTCCCAATAAACCCTGCAGAAACTCAAACCCTCTAGAACTCCAAGCTGCTGCTACTTCATTTACTTGTGTAATCAGTTGTGCTTGTTCCCTGATGTTTAACATTAGTGTAAGCGGCATTCCGGGCAGCTTGCTTGTAACGATGGAATCATCCAAGCAAGTTCACTTCTGTTGTATCTCAGACTTTTAAAAGGACATTCTCGCCTCTAAAACTAGGCACTAGGGAAGAAGGCAATCACAGCTGTCCCTGCTGTTGCCCTTAACTTCTGCTGTCTATTGTCCTCTGGCAGTTAATGCTTTCTCCCTGTTGCTCCGCAAGTCCCACCAATGGAGCAAGGTGCACAAACCAACCTGAAAACTTGCCTTTAGTGGTGCTTAATCAAGCGTAGTTCTACATGCAGACAAAACAACCTAGCTTACGGTTGTTCGTGTCCCTTTGAAATATCATAGAGGTGCAGCTGTGACTTGGGTTTGTCTGTGTAGCCATACGTATTGCCATCAGTAATTCTGATGTTGCTACTTGATCCAGTTGCCTCAAACAGTGGCATGATCTCCTTCCGTAACTTGCGAGAGCCAAAACTCTGGCCATCCGGGTATTAAACTGGCTTGCTGTGCAGCTTTCAACCAGAACATTCTCAGCCAGCAGCTGATGCCGTGGGATGTTGATGGAGAAGGAGGGAGAGTGGAATAAATGCAGGGCTTGTACTGCCCTGCTGTGGCCCAAGGTAAGCTCATGCATATTCTGCATTTCAGGAACCTCACTGCCAGTTACAGAAATACATAGGCTGTTGAGCTACCCTCCATTAGGTACTGCTGTGCTCCTCCTGAGAGCCCCGCGTGTTAGAATAGCTGCAACAGGCATGACAAAAGCAACAGCGATTAAAAGGAAATAAGCTTGGAGACAGTCTGTTCTCTAAGGGGTGGTTTCAAATGTTTGTTCTTACTGAAAACAGAGAAACCCACTTCTAGTGGCTGGTTCAGCACACTGACCAAACTATTTTATAAAGACCAATTTACCAAGTCTCTTGGTGTTTCTTACGCCTTTTCCTTTCTAGCTCTCAAATCTGCATGGCTTTGATTTTGTTGCGGGGGTGGGAGGCATGGTTGTTTTCAGTGCTTTCTTTTTCCTGCTGGGTTTTTTCCTGCTTGGAAGACAAATGTGGTGGTCTTCGTCTGTCAAGTCTTCCAAGAGAGGGACAGAAAAATGCCCAATAATCTTAAGCAGGTAACTCTCAAGAGATGTTACGTCTTTATGATGAAGTTTCTTCCAGGTTTCGGGTATTTAGTCTTGACTGTGCCTCTTAATAGAGGTTTTGGCCTAGAATTTCCCTTTAGTTTTGTTATTAATTCTTACATATGAATGGCAGAAACTTCTACACTTGCTTTTATTAAACCTCATTTGGTTTCTCACTGTCCAGCTCTCCAGCCTGTCCAGGTCTCGCTGGATGGCAGCGCAGTGTTCCTGCGTGTCAGCCACCCCTCCCAGCTTTGTATCATCGGCACTTGCTGAGGGTGGATGCTATTCCCTCATCAAGGTCATTGATGAAGATATTAAACAGGACTGGACCCAGCTCCGAGCCCTGGGGAACACCGCTAGTCACAGGCCTCCATTCAGATTCTGCTCCACTGATCACCACCCTCTGAGCCCGGTCCGACAGCCAGGTCTCAACCCACCTCACTGTCCACTCATCTATCCCATGATCTCTCAGGAAGGGTGTTTCCCATTTGAAACCGGCAAGCCTGGTACCACATTGCCCATCCCAGTATCGAAGACGGATAGCTTGGATTGGCTGGTTCCATCAATGTGAATGCCTGTGCCTGGAAGGGGAGAGGAAAAAAATGTACCCCAGATTCCCTCACCAGCGACCCTAAGGCCCTAAAGTCCCCTTTAATTGTTCTCGGTCTGCAATTGATAGCTTCCTCTCCACCTGCATGCAAGATCAGCAATGGTTAAAGTTCTGAAGTCCTTACCTTATTACATCTGCCTTGACTGCATGGTGCTCAGGTACTGGTGGGGGTTAAACCACAACAGCGTGGTCATGGATCCCTTCGATAAGAGCATGGGAGGTAAGATCCATCACAGTCCATGGATGCACGTCAAGGTGTTTACCCAGTAAGTGACACAGTCCATGGGACACTGCAGGTCTGTATCTCCTCTCGGTTGGGAGCTAGTCCAGCTTCAGGTTCACTAGTGAACTGCACACACACACACACAGACCCCCTCAAACACACAGACCGCTCCCACCAGTAGCTCTCTGAGTAGCACCACACAGAAGATGGCTTGGAATCGCTCTTCAAAAAGAAGGCTGGATGTATGGTGATGATTCGGTGCAAGGCTCGCTCAACCAAAAAAACCAATCAGCAGTCTCCTTGTGTGTGACTGACTCAGACTCCCTCCTATCTCCGTTTGACATGCTTATTCAGCCCCTATATCTTTCTTTGCTCCTACCTTTATCCTTCCTTGTAGCTTCCCAACCCAGGGACAAATCCCCACTTACTTTTACCCCTTGCTCCAAGGTTTACGCATTGGGGAGCAGATTTGGGACTGCAAGAGCTGCTAGCCAGGTGTGGTGGTTTGAACATGGCTGCAGGCCAGACACCCACCAAAGTTGGTGTATTGCTGTCCTTTGCAGCTGGACAGGGAAGAACGTGCATATATGGAGGAGCTCAAGAGTCAAGATAAGGGCAGGGAGAGATCATCCCGCAATTGGACTGGTACAAAATTCACAAGAAGCAAATGTGAGAGCAGTTGCTCTAAGAACAAATCAGTGTGCCTATTGTAAGCAGAAGGGTCACAGGAAGAAGGAAGGCCCACGCCTCTTGAATAGTCGAGAGAAGGGGAACACTGTTGGGGTAACAGCAGAATTGGGGTTAGATTGCAGGGGACCCGAGGAATCTAGTCAAGCTTCCCCAGCCGATCCTCTCGATGAGCTGGGGAATGAGAGGATAGCTTTTCTGCTCGATAGCAGGGCCACCCGTCAACTCTACTGACTAGTTGTAAGGGACCGTTAAGTAAGACTAAGATAAGCCTCGTAGGTACTACAGGGAAAAAATCCTTGAGGCCGTTTTGGCAGCTTATGGAACCTGGAATTGGGGATACTAAATTGACACCTCAATTCCTCTCTATGCCAGAATGCCCTTTGCCATTACTTGGATGGCATTTACTCTGTTACTCCATTACATGCACAATTAATCTTCTCTGAAGATCCTGTTCGGTTACAGACACCCCCAGAGAATGCATGGAGAGCTCAAATACGCCCGTTGACGAAGAAGAATCCTATGGAAGAGGGAGATATGCCTGATGAAGTAAGGATGCTGTAATACCTGCAGCGTGGTCCTCGGGAACCTCAGGCCGAGCCAAGAACGTGACTCCAGTCAAGATTCATCTGAACGCAGGAGCCCAGCCGGTAAGAAAGACAACAGTGTCCTATTCACTTGGAAGATTGGAAGGGACTGGAACCCCTTGTAGAGCCCTGGCAACTAAGGGAATGCCAGTCAGAATTTAAGACTCCAGTTTTGCCCATCAAGAAACCTCACTCCCAGGAATACAGACTGGCACAAGATTAACGAGAAGTGAATGCGAGATCTACAGATGTGCACCTGGTGATTCCAAAGCCTTATCCCCTCCTTGCCTCAATTCCAGAGAGCAATAATTCTTTTACAGGACTGGGCTTGAAGGATGCCTCTTTATGTATGCCTGTGGTTGAACAGAGTCAGACCATTTTTGCTTTTGACCGGGAGAACCCCCAGCTACAGGACGGAAGATGCTACTCCAGCCGACTAAACTTCCCCAGGGATTCAAAACTAGCCCCACCTTGTTTGGTAATGCACTGGCAAAGGCACTAGAACAAAGGCACCCTGAGTAGAAAACCGTCACACTGTTACAAGAGCTAGATGGCTTGTTGATTGGTCACTGATACCTATGAAGAGTGCCTGGAAGCCGCAGCAGCTTGCTTAATTTTCTAGCTTTAGCAGGCTACCGGGTCTACAAGAAAGCTCATCAAAATGAAAAGCAAAAAGCAGATCGGCTAGCTAAAGAATCGGCCGTGAGGGAGTCCAGCTCAGAAGGAGCTCTAATTCCAGGCTTTCGTTTAGAACTCTTACCACCCAGATACACTGAAAAGGAAAAGCAGTTGGTGGAACAATTAGATGGCTCCAAAAATGATCAAGGCTGGTGGGTGATGCCACAGAAACATTTCTTGCTTCCCGAAAGTGTGATGGAAATTGTGCTTAAAAGGCTGCGCCAAGAAACGCAGATGTGCTGGTATGAGCTCCTAAAAGAAATGTTTTGGGGCCCAAAATGCAGAGTACGGCAGATAGTGTAGTAAAGAAACGTACCACCTGTTGCACAAATAACCCCAAAACCAGAGAGGTGGTTATGGGAGGGCTTGGGAAACAAGGAATAACTCCTGGGGAGTACTGGCAAATAGACTTGTCAGAACTACCTGAATACAACCAGTGTAACTATTTATTGGTATTGGTAGATACCTTCTGTGCTTGGCCAGAGGCTTTCCCTTATCATACCAACAAAGCTAGCAAAGAACCGAAATCTCAGTCAGGAAGCACAACTTAAGTGGGCAGAGGCCTTATCCACAAGTCTTTGGGGAATTCGAATAACGCTTCAGGTTGAGGAAGGAGTAAACCCCTTGCAAATCGTTTACAGGAAGGCACATCCTCCAAACCTTTCAAAGGTCGAGAGGGACCAAGTGTGTAGAAAAGGCCAAGCAGCAAGTAACAAGCACTCAATCCCTCTTTGACAGACTTTATCTTCACTGCACAGGCACCTCAATCCCTTCCTTTGGACATACCGGTTCACCCATTCCAACTGGGAGACCTCGTTTCCATACAGACCTGCAAAGATGAACCACTAAGAGAGAGATGGGAAGGACCCGATCCCGTGCAACTGAAGGCTTACGCTGCTCTGTCCTCAAGGTAGAGGGAATTAATTCCTGGATTCATTACCCACAGGTTAAAAGGGCACCAAGGCCTAATAAAAATGCATGGGCCTCTGAAACCAACTGGAGAAGTTTCACCTGGATGAAGTGTCCCTGAGAAACAGGAATTTGCTCAAATAGAGACTAAGTGCTCAACAAGCTAATTGTCCTTTTGTTTAGCACTAATAATTTGCATGCATATTGGCTTGATTTTTATGTATCAAATGAAATTTTTGCTCCCCAGGGATAATCATAGAACCTCTCAGAAAGCGTAAGTAACTTCACACTGCTCAGATGGTACATATTGGAACAGTGCGTTCAGTAGTACTTGTCGAAAGGGCAGCTATAATGTGAGAGCCACAAGAAGCCTGATCCTCTCAAAGCAGGGAGACGGATACCCATAAAGTTGCAATTTCACAGGGAAAGAAATGTGTCTGGGTCAGTGCTTTGACAGTGTTTAGTTTAGGGGTAAACATACTGATCAGCTTTGCTAACAGCTCTGCTTTTGAAGAAGGGCCAAAGGAAGGACTGATGAGTAGCCTGTTATGCTCCAAAGTGTCCTCGGAGAAGAGCTGAAAGACTGATTAAGAGCAAACATCCTGCCCCAGTGTGCGCAAGAGCTGGGGCACGACTGGAGAGGCCTGAGGGCAAGGAAAACTGGGGGGAAGGGACAGGTGGCAGGGGAGATCGCAACCACCCACCCAGCTCAAGGCCTGTGCAAATGCCCCAGCCCAGCACCTTCAAGGAGCATGCCTGCTAATTTGACTATGCTTGACCAATAGGTAAAAATGTGGTACTCACTCAGCAACTAATGGAAATTTAGGGTAGTTTTTCTAATCGTCTAACAAGAGAAATAGGTTGTACATTCTGTATGTAGGGGGCTAGTTTGGTGGAATCCCTGCACAGACAAGGAATAAATCCAAAACCTCTGCTCCTCTTTCTCACCTCTGGATGATGACAGGTCGCTCTAACCCACAGTGGCTGCGAGCAAGCTCTTCTCCAAACTGACATGGTTGCCCCCCTTTTGAGTGACTCTTCCCCTTTGTGCCCTATGTGACTGCAGCTGGATTTTGGCCATGCGAGGCGTGGAAGCACTTGCCCTTGCCCAGGAGACTGAGCCAATACGTGGTGAGCTGTTAAAATGGGCAACTTTATCTCAAGAAACAAGCTGAAATCAGCAACTCTTGGAAGTCCCAAGGAGCGTGGGCAGGTCAGAGCAGGCCTCTGACACTGCAGATCAGCGGCCATTGGCACAGCAGCAGATGGCAGTGGTGCCGTGATGCCTGGCATGGATCATGGCCCTCCTGCTTCCTCATGCCTTTTCTTCCCACAGGCCCTGCAGGAGCTCCTGCACCCGAGTGAAGAATTGCACCAGCTTCTCAATGGGAAGTGGACAGGAGGCAGACCCACCCGCCAGAGCTTTTGTTGGTACTGGCTTCTGCGAGGGCCTTGAGGTGGTGAGGAAGTGGCCCCACACCTGTGTTGTCATGGCAGCCCTGTCTGCTGAGTGTGCTCCCATCTGCACCAGGATCCAGTTGTAATAGTGCTGGGTGGAGGTGTAGACGCCCGGCCGCTTTGCTCTGGCACAGCCGCTGCCCCAACTGGTCACTCCCACGAGCCAGAAGTACTCTGCGTTCTTGTCCTGGCACACAAGGGGACCACCACTGTCACCCTGCAGGGGAGGAGAGAGCATGAAGATGGTGTTGGGTGACCACTCTCAGCACTATGGCTGGCTCCTTCCTTGCCCGGGCGGGGGCCATGTACTCTCCCTCATCTCTGCTGGAGGGATGCTGGATGTGCAGAAGATGCATTTGCCAGGACTAGGATGTGGTCCTGCGGGCTGCCAAGAGGCCTGGGTGGGCCAAGGTGCAGCACCGGGCAAGGACGTGCCCATGGGAAAGGAGAGGTGAGTCCTAGCAGTTCTGGGAGGGTGACTTGCCAGGCAAAGCCCAAGTCGGGGGACATTTGGGCCATTGTGACAGGGCTGACAGTGGTGCTGGGGGCCAGTTTGTCACAGGCTCCTACCTGGCAGGTGTCGATGCCACCCTGTGGATAGCCAGCACACAGGTTGTGGCTGTGGATGGCCCCTCGGTACCACCGGCTGCTGTTACAGAGCCGGACGTCGATGAGGCGGACCTTGGCCTCCTGCAGCACATCGGTGGATTCTGCAGCTGTGAGCAGAGAAAAGATAGCAGCAGCTTGTTGCCGGTTCTCCTCCCTGATCGGGGCAAGCCCCTTGTCTAGGGTTTGGCTTGGCCTCCGGAAGGCATTGTAGCAGTGTTTGCCTTCTGTCTTGCTTTGGCTAATGATTGGTCAGGCCCACCTCTCAGCACAAGTCCCTGCAGCCTGACTGTGGTGACAAGTTGCCTCTGCTGCCTGGAAGCCCAACCCTCCTCCCCAGTGTGCCATGCTTGCCCTTGGGATATGAGGAGTGCATGGGAACTCACATCTTGCAGTTGTGGAACCCCAGCCACTGACATAGCAGTTGCTCAGCTCTGACACTCTCAGCGAGGCATCAGGCACGCAGGCAAGTTGGATGTAGTCACTGCACTGGACAGGCTGGTCCAGTTCCAGCAGAGCAATGTCGTTCTTCTGTGTGATGTTGTTGTAGTGCTCGTGAACAATCAGCCGCCTGATACCACGGACTTGGGCCTCAGGACCCAGCTGAGTCAAGTGCGTGGCACCGATGACCACATGCCACATGCTGACATACCTGGAAGGCAGAGAGAGAGAGTGCTCAGTGCCAGCAGAGCCACGTGCTGCCGCAGCCCAGCCCAGCAGTGTCCTGCCACCCGCTCTTGACAAGAGAGGAAAGCGGCGCTATGGAGGGCATGACCTCCGTAGCATGCCTTGAGCACAAGGAACGTGGAGCTGGAGACTGCTGGGAAGCAGTGTTGTGAGCCCAGCTTTGTCCTGAGCAGACTCTCAGCTGGGCTGGGGAGTGTCCAGCCAGTGGGCGTCTGGCAGGCAAACAGAAGGGGATGGGATGGGGGTAGCCCGGGGTGCTGTGGGCAGGGCAGCTGGGAGTGTTGTTTACTGTTCCCTGCTCGTCCTTACCAGGCGTCGATGAAGCAGTGGGCTGCTGTGAGGACCCACTGTGGGTGGATCAGGGAACCTCCGCATATATGCCCTGTGCCTGGGTTCCAGGGATTCTGGATGCTCACAATCCAGGGCCAGGCTCCCGTCTGGGCAGCTGTGCCACCCACAACACGCGACGTGCCGGAGTTCCAGGCCATGGGCCGGAGTCCGCAGGTCCTGCAAGCAGAAGATCGTTACTGCCCACTCAATGGCTTGCTGGCATTCAGGCTGAAGGTCAGCTGTCTCCCCTCCCTGCAAGGTGCTGTATGGCCAGTGAGGCCAGGGAACCCCATGGGGCACATGTCCCATCTGCCTGTGTTTTAGCTTTAACCCTGTAGGCAAGCGGTGCCAGTAGCCTGGGTGCTGGCAAGGACCTGAGGCTCCCACAGGGGCTTCGGGAAGCTGTGGCGTGGCCACGGGGGACAAGAGGGAACCCTCCAGTGAATCCCGTAAGGTTTACCCAAGCTCCCTCCAAGAGCCACAGGATGCTTACCAGCAGGTATCCCATGTGCCCTGCACAGGCTGGCACAAGGACAGAACAAGGAAGATGAGCAGCTTCATGGCTGCCAGCAGGAGCTGCAAGAACCAAGCAGCGCTTACTACCCCCCAGCACAGCAGCTGAAGGAGTGAGTGCCTGCAGGACTCCTGTTACCTGGGGTGCCCTTGACCACGGGGCTGATGTCACAGAGCCACTGGATGCGGGTGCTGGGCACAGCCTGTGGGGAGAGGGGAGGGGCAGCATGGGGTGTTCCAAGCTGAAGGGGAGGCAGAAGTGGGGCTCGGACACCCCCAGGGATACCCATAATGTCAAATTTTCATGGGGACAGAAATGTGTTGGGGTGAGTGCTTTGACACTCTTGGGGTAAACATACTGACCTGCTTCGCTAACAGCTCTGCTTTTGAAGAAGGGACAAAAGATTGAGAAGAAGCCTGCTCTGCTGGAACAAGAGAAGAGGTTGTAAATTCTGTGTGTAGGGGGCTCATTTGGTGTAATCACCACCTAGCACCCATCTCTGTGCAGACAAGGATTAAATCCATTCCCTCTGCTCTGTGTGTCTCTTGGTGTACTGCACACTAGGTGATGACGTGTGGTGGTTTGACCCTGGCTGCAGGCCAGACGCCCTCCAAAGTCGCTCTATCACTCCCTTTTCCAGCTGGGCAGGGGAGAAAATGTATATTGAGGGTAATTCAATGTTACATAATAATACTGGGTAGATTGATCCCTAACAGAAGAAGAATAGAAAGTATGTGCGTGTTTTGGGTGTTTGTGGAGTATGGCTGCAGCCGTTTGACCCCTTTTGTTAGAGCAGCTACAAATTTTAAACCTAACAGCAAAAACAGCCTTGAAGATAAAGAAAGCGAAGACAGGGAAGTGATCAAGAATGAGGCCAACAACCAGTTAAGAGGCAGAGTAGATCTTGTTTTCAGCTGAAAGGGGTTCCTAACTACTTTCTGTAGGAATGTGTTTTCAAGAGCAGGAATGTGGTTTTGAGGCTATGGAGAAAAATGTAAAGAGCCTACACTGAAGGAAAAGGGAAAAGGTTCGCCTAGAGGAAGACTAAGTTTGCATAAGGCTGCCTTTTATTAGAAATTACAGAATCACAGAATCACAGAATCGTAGGGGTTGGAAGGGACCTCGAGAGATCATCGGGTCCAACCCCCCTGCCAAAGCAGCTCCCTAGCTCATATTGCACAGATAGGCGTCCAGACAAGTCTTGAATATCTCCAGAGAAGGAGACTCCACCACCTCCCTGTGCAGCCTGTGCCAGGACTCTGTCACCCTCACTGTGTAAAAGTTCTTCCGCATGTTGGTGCGGAACTTCCTGTGCTCCAGTTTACAGCCATTGCCCCTTGTCCTGTCTCCACAGACCATTGAAAAGGGGTTGGCCAACTCCCCTTGCATCCCATACTTAAGATATTTATAAACATTAATTAGGTCCCCCCTCAGTCTTCTTTTCTACAGGCTGAACAGCCCCAGTTCACTCAGCCTTTCCTCATACGGGAGATGTTCCAGGCCCTTAATCGTCTTTGTAGCCCTTCTCTGGACTCTCTCCAGGAGATCCCTGTCTTTTTTCTACCAGGGAGCCCAGAACTGGACACAATACCCCAGGTGCGGTCTGACCAAGGCAGAGTAGAGGGGGAGGATCACCTCCTTCCCCACCTCCTTCCCCATTGTAGTGAATATGCCTAGGTAATCTGCATAAATAGTATAAATTTTGCTTCAAACGGCACAGATGTTAGGAAGAACAATGCCCTGTGTGCCCAGCACTACAATAAAGAACACCGAGGCTACTGAAGTTGATTCTGGCTTTTCGAAACTTCAAGAGGCTTAAGAGTCAACCCAAGGACAGGGAGAGATCAGTCCACAATCAGCTTCATGGGCAAAACAGAAGAAAGGAAAGAAACTCTCTCATTTATTACACTACACCACACACCCACTGACACCAGAGTCGGCTCGTGAGAAGTGCAAGCAGGTTTTCAAGCACCTCCCTCCATCCCTCCCTGCTAAACAGACTTCCCTTTCATCATGATTTCGCTCCCTTCTTCCCCCCTCACTGTGGCACGGGGCAGGGAAGAGGGGAACGGGGGTCTCGGTCAGTTCCTCAAGAGCTGTTTTGCTTCTTAGCTGGGGGCAGGGGACATTCCTCACACTCTTCCCCTGCTCCAGCGTAGGGTCCCAGCACGTAGGTGGGATTACTGTGCCCTGTCATTATCCATGGCTGCAGGGGGACAGCCTGCTTCACCGTAGTCTTCTCCATGGGCTGCAGGGGAATCTCTCTCCCTGATACCTAAAGTTCCTCATGCCCTGTCCGCACCGCCTTCTTCCCTGGCCTTGGTGCCTGCACAGTTTCTTACCTCTTCTCACTCCTGCCTCTGGTGGCAAAAAGTGGCTGCGAGGGGTTTTTTTCTTTTTCTTCCATGTGATTCCCAGAGGCGCTGTGACCATCGCTGATGGGCTCAGCCTTGGCCAGCAACGACTCCAACCTTGAGCCTCAGGCCTGCAGACAGCTTCTGGCTGCTTCTTGCAGAAGCCACCTGTCGTGGTTTTGCCCCGGCAGAGGGCCGCACCCCACACAGTCGCTTGTACTTTTAAAAGGAAGGGGGAAGGCAAGTTGGGGGAGGGGGAAAAAGGGAAGGAAGAAAGGAGGGAACGAAACCACAACCTAGAAACCAGAACCACGCAGGTTGGGATAAGGATAGTTTACTAAACAATAACAGAAAACTAGATATAACAATAACATAAGTTTAAAGCACAAAAGAGATGAAACTGGTGATACACAATGCAATTTCTCACCAAACCACACAACTCAGGCCGCACAGCTTAGAACCGAACCGGACAACCCGACCGTCCCCAGAAAATGCATGTCCTGGCGTTGTCTCCCCCTCTTCCCCCCAGTCCCCCTTATACTGAGCATGACGTAACTGGCATGGAATATCCTCTTTGGCCAATTCGAGTCACCTGTCCTGGCTGCGTCCCCTCCTTTCTCACTAGTAAGTAAGTATGCAGAGCTGAGAAAGGTACTTGATTGCCCGGCAACAAATCGGAAACATCAGGTTGCTATCAGCACTATTCTCATGCTAACACCCAAACATGGCATTCCATCCACTGCTAAAAAAAAATTTAACTCCATCATAGCTGAAACCAGGACACCACCCCTGCAGCCCCCCCTTCTCCACCAGAACCCAGCCACGCAAAACCACAACATGATGTCCTTTTGGGACAACAGTTTTTCACACCCCAGATGGGACTGGGTTGACAGCATTGCCCAGATTGTCTTGCCGTACCTGATGAGAGACACAGACCTACTGAGCTCCGGTGCACTCTGACCTGTTGATCAGGGACTCCATCGGCCTCTCTCCTGCATCAGTGCAATGCTATTTGAAACCGGTATTCAAGAGGAAAAGCTGGGAAAAGCAGCACTTCTAAAGCAGCAGACATGCCTCTGACTACAGATCAGTTAAAACAGTATTGTAACAAAAGGTAGCCAGGACATCAATTGGATAATTGTGAAAAATGGCCTGATAATTGGACCGTGACGTATCATACTATATTTCAAGTCACGTTGCTCTGTCAAAGAAATAAGAACCATGGAAACGTTAAGGTTGGAAAAGACCTCCACAATCATCTAGTCCACTCATCCCCCTACCACCTATATCCCTAACTAAGCTATGTCTCTAAGTACCCCATCCAATCTTTCCTTGAACACCCCGAGGGACGGTGACTCCAGCACAAGCCCTTCCAATGCCTAACCACTCTTTCTGAGAAGAAATTTCTCCAGATTTCTAACTTGAATCTCCCCTGGCGCAACTTGCAGCCAGTCCCTCTTGTCCCATCGCTCCTTATCTGTGAGCAGAGGCTGACCCCCAGTTCACCACAACCTCCTTTCAGGCAGGAGGATGGGCCCCACTACTGACCCCTGGGGAACACCGCTTGTGACCTGTCACCAGTTGGATTTAACTCCATTCAGCACCACTCCCAGGGCCCAGCCACCCAGCCAGTTTTTAGCCCAGCAAAGAGTGCAGATGTCCAAGCCCTGGGCTGCCAGCTTCTCCAGGAGAGTACTGTGGGAGACCGTGTCAAAGGCTTTGCGGAAGTTGAGGGAGACTACGTTGACAGCCCTTCCCTCGTCCACCAGACGGGTTACCTAGTCATAGAATGAGATGACTTTGGTCAGGCAGGACTTGCCTACCCATGCTGGCTGGGCCCGATCCCCTGGTTGTCATGGACATGTTCTGGGATTGCCCTCAGGATGACTTGCTTCATAATCTTCCCTGACACTGAGATCACAAATCATGAGTTTTCTCACTTTCTCTCTTCTGATTCTCTTACTCATCCCACCAAGAGGAAGTGAGAGAGCAGTTGCAGGGTACTCAGTTCAACCATGACAATTAAATGTTTCTTGTGGTTCCCATTCAAAAGTATTTTCCTTAAATTTTCTTTTGTGAAATGAGGCTAAATTCAAATCAAGTATTCACATAGTATCTGTAATTTCACCAGGTGTATTAACATGATAGATTTGTAAGAATAAGCAGTCCTGCACCTTGAAATGCTGAAGAAAAACACAGGATACAAAAATCCAAATTCTGTTTTGTTATGTGTGTACTTTTTAGGCAGAGCAGAAGAAGAAGAGATGTAAAGCCAGAAGTAATGAGGACATAGTGAGGATAGAACAGTGTTTTGAAATGAAGAAAAAGCAGCTTAAATGCTTTGTTTCTAAGTGGAACGGAATGCTTTTTGTGGTGCATAAATTTAAGTTACTCACCAACAACCTCTGCATATTGTCAGACAAGTATGTGTGTCAATCTTGTGGCAACAAGTATATATAATGCTTTGCAAAGGAGTGGATGTTGTCAACAACTGCCACCTTAAATCATTGAAATCAACTCCAGTTGCTACCAAAGAATATGGAAAACAATTCTATAATTCTATTTCAGTAAAAAAATATTTCCTTCTACTTAAGAAAAACTAAAATAAATTTTTTGGGGGTCTGATGAAATATTGAATTCTAGATTTTCCAGACACTGCAACAATGACAGCTGTAGGAAGCTAATACTTCTCATAGCTACCAGCGAAAGCCTGTGGGAAGATTCCCCCACATGTTCAGGTTGTGTAAAACCTTTAAATAAAACCCAATGAAATCTTTAAAATCCAGTCAAGCAATAGTTTCCAAAACTGTTGTCTTTTTAAAAGAGTCAAAGTCCTTCTGTCCAAGTCCTCTGTGACAAGTGGTGTTCCTCAGGGGTCAGTTCTGGGTCCAGCCCTGTTCAGTGCATTTATCAACAATGTGGACAAAAGGATAAAGTGCACCTTCAGCCAGTTTGCTGATGATACAAAACTGCAAGGAGTGGCTGACATGCTGGAATGCTGTGCCGCCACTCAGTGAGATCTGGACAGGCTGTAGAGTTGGACAGAGACAGATAGAGATGACCTGGTGGGGGATATGAAGGTTGGAGGACGCTTGGGGCACAGTGATCATGAGCTTATAGAATTCTTAGTACTGGGAGAAGTAAGGAAGGGAGGCAGCAGAATTATGATGGATCTATTATTATGTATTTGCCTTTCTAGAGCTTCCAGTTAGTTCTGCAATATGCCATGCAGCTCTAAAAACACTACAGCGCTGGGAACAAGTTCTTTTCCTGCGTCTTGAGTTATATGGCGGTCCACCTCAACATTATAGTTCAGTCCATGCTTCTGAAGATGCCCTAGCTGCTGGTCCTGCATTGCTTCACCATAAAACTTCACTTGAGCCTGCAAACACTCCATTCAGGTGAGTCTGACCTCTATAAATGCTGTAGTATCTATAAAATACAGTGAACATAATGTTGTTAGTGTATGTGGTAAACCATAACAGATAATGCCAGTTGATGGGTTTGCTCTAATCCATTGTGAGTATGTATCAGAATTCATGCCTCTGGTTCAAAACAAGGTCAGGAAAAACAGTAAAAGTGTTGAATTTTTAACGTTCTTTTATTGAAGCTTAACATACGAATTTTGAGTGTCTCTGTGGAAAACTGTGATTGATAATAAAGAACAACAAATTTATCCCAAGAGGTAATTACAGCAGATTGACAATGATTTAAGTAATTGCCTCATCTTAGGAGGGAATACAATTGCATTCTTATCAGTATCTTTTCCTAAAATCAGAGAAGAAATATTTGTTGTTCATAATATTGTCATAGTTTTGACTCCACATATGTATGTTCAGCCAGAAAATTGTGCTTAGTTTCTTAAATTCTCGTTTTAAAAATAAATTGCTGCCTTTTAAATCTTACTATCACTTGTGACTGCAGAATCGATAGAAAGACTGTCTTTTTCTTCTAAAATACCTCACAATTCTCACAGTTTAAAAACTTGAGTTGATTTAAAACTGAACAGCTGCTGCCTGGCATTACTTTTTAAATTGTGATTTTTTACAGCAATTCAGGGTTTGGGTTTTGTGCATGCTGCTGCTGTAAGAAGCTCTTTCTGTGTTTTCACGTTTTCCTCGAGCGTGCACTTTCTAGGGATAAGCATAAACATTTAAAGTCTGACCTGATTTTACAGTCCTTTCAATTTTGTTACTGAAAAGTCACGGTTGATTCAGAGATGTTACACAACTGACAGTGTGTTCTTAGCTGGAAGTGTTAGCTATTCATTGTCCATGTGATAGACGGACTCATTAGCAGTAAATAGAAATGATCCATGTTATAAAGAAGGAGGTGGCCTAATAGATAATCTGTATGCTGACCTTATTGTTGTGTAATCTCTTTAAAGAATTTTCTCACTTGTCACGAGATAGGAGGTGAAAATGTGATTTTCCTTCTTCCTTTTGCACTGCTTCTCCAATATAGGTTTGTCAGGAACATGGTACCAGAATGCTTTCAAGTAGGTCTTGTATGGAATTTAGAGAGCTATAGTTTTGCTTCAGCATTTTTTTCTTGTTTGATTAGAATAGAAGATATTGTAGTCTCTTACCTGATGTAAATATTTAACTTTATTCTGCAGATCTAACAGTCATGTTGCACTGTCTGTGAAGAGGCTCTGGCAGTACTTGGTTAAACAGGAAGAAGTCCAGGAAACCTTTATAAGAAATATTTTTTCAAAGAAGAGATGCCTCAATGAGGTTGGTATGGTATATAAAGTAGTGCAGGTCAATCTGAACTTTTTCATAAGTTATTTGGCTGGCTTGTTTACTTTATAGAGCGTAAGTGGATGATATACTTTGATGACTTTAAATCTGTGGATGACTTTAAATCTGTGGTATTTCTTCTTAAAAATCTTTGTCCGTTGCTTTATTGAAAACAAAAACAGTCGGTCTTTGGCTGTAGACTGATAACTAGCAACACTTAGCTACAGTCAGTCTCTTCACTAAGATCAGTATAAAAACTGCCTCCAAAGGATGGCAAACTTGAAAATGTCAAAGATAATAAACTAATTGGTCAGAGTTCTGTAAGTTTGAGTTTGTCCCTACCATAGTCATCCTGCGTTTATCGACCGTTTTCTATTGTGCTGTGATTCAATTTTAATAAGAAAACTGATCAGGCAACAGTTAATATTTCTGATTCTGATAAGCTACCTGTCCCAGTGTCTTAACTGGATTCCAGATTCCAAATACAGTTAAATGTTTTAAAGTTGTGGTCTGTAATGGAATTTTATGGCTTGGGTATTATCTTCCTCTGTAGTTGCTCCTTTTCTTTCTTACTCACCCCTACTATCAATATTACAAGAACATGACTTGTTTCATAGAAAAACTATGGAATAGTAGAAACATAAGAGAAAAAAGCAGATCTGAACCGATTAAGCATGCAGGAGAGAGTATTTATGACTGGTAAAGCCATGACAGCAGATTTCTGTATGAGCTAATCTTTGTCCTGTCACAACTACAGTGCTAGCTTGGTTGATTATTTGTGGCTAGTTGTGTTTGTTACAGAGTATAGCTAAAAGGAAGATTGTTCCCTTTGCCTTGTCATTTGAAGATGCACCATTTCTGATCGTGCCCTACGTTACTGCAGCCGTGTTGCTATACTGTATGGGAAGGTATTTTGGAACGTTTTAGATGCAGTTTATAGCTTTCGATGTAGCATCAGAAACAGCCTTACACAGCATAGGTGGTTTTGGCTTCATTCTGTATCCTCCTGTTACCTGATAAAATGTCAGTGGAAAGTGCTTATCTTCCAATAAATTTGACTTTCAAGATAGACAAGATGCTGTTACAGTACAGAATAGGTAAATCTGTCTCTTCTCTATCGGGTATAGAGTTTAGAATTTGATACTTAATTTTAATACTTAAAATATATATGTATGTGTGTGCAAACATGCTGTTGTGTTTCAGTTGTTCTGTGTTGGGGTAACCAAAAAGGAATTAAGGATTTCCTTGATACCTTGTGTGTTACGTCTTATCTTGATTTTTTGTTCTGTGGTTGTTCTTTCCTTGATGAAGTCATTAGAGGAGCACAAGGAAACCATGAAAAATTCTGTGGTGGACGACCCCATCATCAACAAGGTACATAGCAGTCATGATCAAGTGAGAACTCATTATGAAATACTTCCTTTTTGAAATGGTGCTGATTTCCCTTAAAAATTCTTTGCTGATATAACAAATAAGCTAAAAACCTCAGTTTTGCAAGAGATTGAGTTAAACCAGTCTTGTTATAGAGTCTCTCTGAAACTAAATGTATCTTTGCTGGATTAAACACCCAGGTAAGAGCAGTATATATTACCAGTTTCCAAGTGAAGGGGTGAGGTTGAGATTCTCCCAAGTGTCAAAAATTTGCTAGTTCTGTGGGAGCATAGTATGTATAGGACCTTTCAGCTGTGTGAAATGGCTAGAACAGTTTCCTGTAAGTGAAGGTAGTTAACTGAAGTTGGAGCAGTTTGCTAGCATGATGCTAATTTGCTACCAAAAATTTTCTGAGCCTTTGTTTTAAGATAATGACAATCAAACCCATGTAACAACTCTGTAACAACTTTCTTCAGTATGAGCAACTAACAAGGTATAATTCTATACCTAGCAATGTGAACAAATACTATATTCTTCAAGCTTTCTTTTACAAAACTAATGAGAAGGCAGAAATGAGAAGCCTGTAATGTCCTTGGGGTACCTTGTTGTTAATAATGCAAGAAAGTAGTATTAGCAAGTTGTGAATTGAAACTCACTGAGGAAAAATAATGTCATGCAGCTTTGTTCACCACACAATAAGATCACGTTTTTGTATCTGTTTGTCAGTGCAGTTTTTACATACAGAAAAACACCAGCGTATTAACTTTGTTTTAACCTTAAAAAATTTATTCTACATTGTGGTCTCTAACAGCTATAGACTTTTGACAGACTTTGAAGAATTCTGTTGTGTGCTGACGTGTTCCTGGATGCATTTCTAAAATAGAAAAAGGTAGACAAGATTCAAATAAACACAACATTAGGTAACATTAAGGGGAACAAATAAAATAAGGAGGTAAAAAGTTTGTGGTAGTGGAATGTGCAGTGTTCTAGATTTATTTAATTATGGAGAATGGTGAATAGGTCACTTCTACAAGATCAGCCTGGTCTGCTTCTCTCCTTTTCTTTGTGTAGGGTGGCTGGTTACATTTTACAATGAGTGTGTAAGTAAATGTAGCTTTTCTGCTTAATCAAACAAGCTGAAATTTTTTATAATAATCTGATTAATAGGTTGAAATACCACACAAAGTTTAATATACTCCAATTAAGCAAGCAAATCTTGTAGTGAAGGTATATATGCTTGCTTAAGATACATAATTAAAAGAAAAAAAATAAGGGTTAAGTTAGGAAGTTGCAACTTAAATTGTTGTTGAATGACTTTAAGCCAAATACTGTATCCAAAAAGCCCGTACTCCGGAAATTTTAGGATATAAATTAGTAAAGCTTGGCTAGAAATACTTGTTTGAAATCTCAAGATAGCATTTTAAGCACAATCTTTCACTCTGTGTTCCAGACAATTTCCAGTTTTTTTTGAAAAGTGAAGACCAATTTGTGCTCTAGCATGACATGTCATTGCAGTGCAGTATATATTACTACGAACCTGTGTAGAAAGGACAGCAGTTAAACTCCTGAAGCATATTTCACAGGCAGGACAGAGGCTCAAATGAAATTAAACTCTGGAAACTGAGAAAGTTGAAGTTTGGGAAAAACAGGGATTTTTATGTTTCCTAAGGAAAACAAGGAAGGCAGAACTGCAGAAATAGGACCAACTACAAACATCATGTGTGGTTTGAACTACATGTCATGTTGATGTATGACTGTTCATCTCCAAAGCTGTTGTCAGCTCTGTCTTTGAACTGCTGCGCAGTTTTGCCATAACTCTACTTCCAGCATTGTTCAGTAACACCCTGCTGAAGATCATGTTTTAGAGGAGATGATCAGTTTCACTGCTCAGCATTTTTGAAAAATGCTAGAGTGAAGGACACCCAGTAAAGTGTGTCTGTGTCCACATGAGCAAGTTGATCCTTCTTCACATGGAGATGACACCTGCACAAGAGGAGTTCTTACTTACAGAAATAGTTTCTGTGTCTGGAGTAAACCTTGACTTTGAGCAAAAAGCTGTTAGTTAGGAATTAATGCAGATCAAATGATAATTGTAGTCTGGTCATTGACATACTTGCCTTGGTTCCTATAGAGTGTAGATGCTTTCCAGTAATGCAGATCTGTTGATTAGTCAGCTGGTAGATGCTTATTTGAAGCCTCTTACCTGGGCTGTGAAATGGTCGTACAAGACACCTGTGTATCTCAGCCTGTCTGCACGTAGATGTGGGATTTTCATGGGTAACTGAATGAATTACATCTTGTGACTTGGCTGCACTTTATGGCATTTCACAGGTCAGAGCAAGCCCATCACTTGCAGTGAAATCAAAGAACCATGTATTAATTCTTATTATAGTTAATTTTTAAAAATACATGATGAGGAGTAAATGAGGAATGAGTACTCTAAGAATGATAATGTAATGCCCACATGGAAGTGCGCATAGTGCCAGTACCTACACTTTTCCCCTCTATTTAGGCGCTATAGATCCTAATTGCCAGTTTCACAGCTCTATCATGATCAGGTTTCCTCTGCAAGTACTCTTTGAATGTCATTGCCTTTTTCTCCTCTTGCTTCCATTATATATATATATAGACACATGTGTCTGTATATTTACACATGCATATGTATTGTAGTTGTGTGTTTATGTATTTCTCAACAAAATAATTACATAACTTGTCAATGTAAACTGTTCTTGCATGATGTGCTGTTTTACATGTAGTAGAACTTTCTTGCCCAAAGACTGTGCTTGTGTTGAATGTGTATGCTGTTAAATTTTGAACCTAAATTTTGTTTCGACCTAAATTTTGTTTGGCATACTGTTTAACTGTGGCAGAGTAGAGAACCAAGCACAGCGCACAAGGACACCTGCCCTCTAGGGAGGAGAGACCAAGGTACTGAATGAAGGACAAAGTAAATGAAGGAAGATACAGTTTCTTGTGAGGAAATAGTCTTACTGTGGAAGAGCTCAAATCTGGAGGAAAAGCAGCTTCACCAAAATCTTTTGTTGCTACTCTTTGTCACTTTGTTCCTTCAGATACTGCTTTTGCTCCTTGTTCTCATCTTTGCTTTTCCATAATTTGCAGTCCATTTAGTAGATGTAGTCCACTGTTCTTTACCATTACTGGCTTTTCAGTCTTGTCTTTGCTTCACTTCCATCAGGAAGGGAAATTGGATTTATGATATTCAGGTAGTTAACACTGGTTTTTATTAGCTCTAAGGGATTTTTTGTTACTCTTCTATACAGTTTGTACAAGGTAAATAAGGAGCTTTACCACCAAACCCTTCAGTACCGTATGTTTACACACCTCTAAAAGGAGGTGCTCTAAGAGAGCACTGAAGGAAATAGGACATACTGTCAGCTTTGAAACTCAGGTAATGTTCAACAGCTTGTCTTCCAAGCCAGTATGACTGACAACAGTATTCACCATTTTAATAACTGGTGGCATCTGATTTTAAGCTTTTTCATCTTCAGTATTTCTACTGTACATTAGGCCCAAAGCACCCAACTGTGCAACAAATCAGTTTGGCTTTTGTTAAGGGGAATGTGAGGGCTAGCAGGATCAAATGTCACTTACGTTATCACATACTTCCATTATCAGTGATACTTGGCTTCTGAATCAGAGACACTGTACTGGAGACTCAGGTTAGCATAGTCTTTCAAAGGCTTGTTTCTGTAAACTTGCATCTCTCCAAAGCATAATCCAGTAGGGATTGGGAAGCCATAATGCATGCTTACCTGTTGAATGAAGATGATTGCTTTCTAAACTTAGAATTTGTCTCTACACGTAAGTGAAAGAACAGTTCTTCATGCTCATTCTATTTCTTCATCAAAATGAAGGGCTATATTGGGTTTTACAGCTACTAACTTTTACCCAGAAGTCAATGGCAAAGCGTTGCAAATGTTTACTGATTGCTGTGTGCACTGATCTTCAGAGAATTTCTTGTCCTAAATCTTATAATATGGCTACAGTTTTATTCAGCACTGATTTACCAAACGATTGATCTTTTTTCATTGTTAATTAAAGTACTTACAGAAAAAAAAGGAAAATACATATTTAAAGATTATCTTCAAGGAAAGTAGCTTGAAATAAACTTGGGTAACAGAAAGGTATAAGGCTTTTTATTCAAGAAATAATAAACCTTAGAGGATTGAAAGATCTATTGAAATTATATAATCAGGGTATATAATCAAAATATAATCAGGATGATTGCAATACTCCACTAATCTGAATCTGGGAAATTCTAGCAAGGAAGTCAACTCTTTCTCTTGTAAGTATTTTTCCTCCTTTTTGTTTGCAAACTGAAAGCCTGGGGAATACAGCTTTTCAACACTGTGGATCATATTTAGTGATCTGAAGCAAGTAAAAATTTGTAATTCCTGCCTTCTAGTTGACACCAATGCAGTTGCAGACCAGGGGAGAATAGCATACTTAAAATACTTGATTCACTATCTGCTGTTTCAGTGACAAAGCGGTGGCAAATTACTGTACAAAACTAGAGCAGTTGAAAAGTCCTGGTTGGACTGGATGATCTTAAAGGTCTTTTCCAGCCTAAACCATTGGAAGCAGTGCCATCGTGCTCCTGAGGCACAGTAAGAGGTGAGTTGCCATGCTGGAAGTGAGAGCTCTGGCAACAAATTTTGCTTGTTTGATTTCAAGTTAACGTGTAACATGAATATAAATGTAAACCCTCTCAAATGTCCAGCAACAATTTCCTGAGGAAAGACAGTCCTTAAAGTAGGCAGATCCTTTTGAGGAGAGCTAATAGGAAATAAAAGAATGAAAGCTTAAATTTAGTGTACATAAATAGAAGGAAAAGAAGGGAAGAGACATGCAAGGAAAAATGTACATACTTTTCCATGATTTAAAAAAGAAACCCTACTGCTTCTTTCCATTTGTGGATTGGACCGAAGGTTTAATTACATGGAGCTTTTATCTTAATTGTCTAATGTTTTCATTTTTCTTTCATCCATTGAACTCTTTCGATTTAGAAGTTAAAAAAAACAGCATCTCTTATAGTGTACCTTGCTAAAAACAGAGTGGAATTTAGGAACAAATGTGCTACAGAAAATCCATTGGATTGGAACTGTGTTTGAAAAATTATAAATGCTTTTGAAGAATATTTTTACTTAACATTATTGCTTATTCTGGAGGGCCACAAATAATTACTTTCCAATGACAATAGATTAACTAAACTTGAAAATGTATATATTCCTTCCTATTTTATTACTTCTGTTAAAGTATGTTTACCTCTTTCTTTACATGCTTCTGCCTCTCTCTTGCTTATCTTACAATATTCAGGAATATTCCAATAAATTTAATGGAATCAGAAAGGAATTGGCAAGAAAAGAGGTAAGACTGAGTCTAAGGAGTCTTTCTATTTGGATCCATAAAGCTCTGAAGCAAATAGTTACTATTTACCTAGATGTTTAAAGCCGCAAAAGTATTAACATCTATTCTACTCTTGGGAGATACAGATTTTTTTTTTCTGAATTTCTAAATCCATACTTCCTCTCAGTACTCATGTTGTAAGGAAACAATTCTCTGTGATCACTGAGTGTTCTATTTCATTAACCTGTTGTTCATGGTATTGTTTAATTATTTTCTGTTGTTTTGTTTATTGAACAGATGCTCAAGAAGGCTATTAATAATGTCAGAAGAATGGCTTCTCACCCAACACTACCCTACTGTAAGTTCAGTTTCAAATAAAAAAAAGTATTTCAAAAGGTTATCTATTTATTGGCACTGTTTCTTAGTATGCTGCTGTTTTGTTCTACCTGAAAACTATGTGTATTAGAAGTTGATAGTAAGCTCTCTTTCTGAAACTATTCTTCATTTCCCAAAGCAATAATACTGGGGTTTATAGAACAGCCTTTAGAAATAGTATTTTAAAATTTTCTTAATAGCAGGAGATACTGTATTTCTTTTATTAGTGTAGTGGTCTAAATACATTAGAAAACAAGATACGTTCTTATCTCCAAGTAACTAGATAGGATTGAAATACAAAGCTAAATACAGCTCTTCATTATTGAAGAGTACTGTACTCTTCAGTACAGCTCAGTGAAGTTTCAGTAGCATGAGTGGAAGTATCAGTAGTACCCACTGCTCCTACAGCGCACCAGGGACTATGGCACGTGCTGTGGCACTGTGTAATTTGAGGATGCTGCAAGCTGGTGTGCCATTTCTTCAAAGTTTGGAAGGAACCTTCCTGCTGAGTTGCTACAAGACAAGTTTTGTAAATACCTTCTGTTGCAGACCTGACAGGTGCCCAAGATGGTAGTGTCCGAATGTTGGAGTGGGGTCATGCACAGCAAATCACGTGTTTTCGGTCTGGTGGCAACTCCAGAGTAACTCGGATGAGGTTCAATTACCAAGGAAACAAGGTAACTGATGGAATGCCTCTGTATTACCCCACCCCCTCACCCTCCACCCCTCCCCAAAATGTAATTGTAAATTAACAAAAATAACCCATCCTTCAAAACTAGAGTAGTCTCTCTGAATTGTGGATAACTGTTATGTAACCCATGCATATGGATTTCCTTTTTTCCCCCAGTTTGGCATAGTTGATGCTGATGGATACATAAGCTTATATCAAACAAATTGGAAGTGTTGCCCACTTACTGGCACTTCACCAAAACCGTATTTGGTAAGCTGAAAACTAAATTTCCTTCCAGAAACTCTAATTGTACTGACTTATTTCCTTCCCCTTTTAAAGCCTTTAGGAGAGGGAAGGGACTGTGCTGATAACCATTGTTAATGGAGACATCACAATACATTGTTGCCATCCTGTGATAATGTGACAATTTCTTAAATCCAAATCATATTTGCTAAGTTGGAGAGCAGAACATGCAATGTTTGACCTGAAAGAATTTTGATGTTGGGACTTCACAGAATCACAAGGTTGGAGAAGACCTTTAAGATCATAAAATCCAACCGTTCCCATCCTACACTAAACCATATCCCTTAGTATTTCATCTGCCCATCTTTTAAACACATCTAGGGAAGGTGACTCAACCTCCTCCCTGAGCAGCCTGTTCCAGGCCCTCACAACTCTTTCAGTGAAAATTTTTTTCCTAACATCTAATCTGACTCTGCCCTGGTGCAGCTTCATGACATTCCCCCTTGTCCTGTCTCCTGTCACCTGGCTGAAGAGACCATCACCTATCTCTCTATAACCTCCCTTCAGGTAGTTGTAGGTGGTGATAAGGTCTCCCCTCAGCCTCCTCTTCTCCAGGCTAAAAAGCCCCACTCCGTCAGCCGCTCCTCAGAGGATTTGCTCTCCAGCCCCTTCACCAGCCTGGTTGCCCTTCTCTGGAATTGCTCCAGAACCTCAATGTCCTTCTTATGGTGAGGAGCCTAGAACTGGATACAGTAGTCGAGGTGTGGCCTCACCAATGCCAAGTACAGGGGCACAATTACTTTCCTTGACCTACTGACCACACTGTTTTTGATACAAGCCAAGATGCCATTGGCCTTCTTGGCCACCTGAGCACACTGCTGGCTCATATACAGCCTGCAGTCAACCAACACCCCCAGGTCCTTCTCTGCCTGACAGCTCTCCAGCCAGTCCCCCCCAAGCCTGTAGCGCTGCATGGGGTTATTATGTCCCATGTGCAGCACTCTACACTTGGCCTTGTTAAACTTCATCCCATTGGTCTCAGCCCATGGGTCCAGTCTGTTCAGATCCCTCTGAAGAGCCTCCCTACCCTCAGGCAGATCAACACTTCCTCCTAGTTTAGTGTCATCTGCAAACTTACTGAGGGAGCATTCAATCCCTTCGTCGAGATCATTGATAAAGATGTTGAACAAGACTGGACCCAGGACTGAGCCCTGGGGGGACGCCACTCGTGACCGGCCTCGAGCTGGATTTTGTTCCATTCACCACCACCCTCTGGGCTCGGCCATCCAGCCAGATTTTAACCCAGCTGAGGGTCCACCTGTCCAGGCCAGTGGCAGCCAGTTTCTCAGTCAGAATGCTGTGAGACTTGTCAATAACTGTCAATTGTTGATCAGTTTTCCGTAACGCAGGACTGGAAACTATGCTTCCATGAAAAATTAAGGGTGTCAGAAGGCATATACATACCTTTATATCAGTGTTGTTCATGCTGGTTTTGAAGCAGCTTGCCTCCCTGAGGAAGCTAAGACTTCATGCTTACAGAAAATCTATTTCTTTTGTAATTACTAATTTCTAAACTGGAATTTTTCAGACATGGCAGTGTCATAACAAAACAGCCAATGACTTTGTTTTCATCAGGTCAGCATCTTTGATAGCCACAGCAGGATTGTCTTCCGACAACAGGTAAGAACCTTGTGATAATGCATAAACGTGAAGGGTGGCATGTCTGTATCTCCTGTCCCCCACTGTGAAAGTGATTCTCCTGAAGCAGTCTAAGCACAACACGCACACTTCTCTCCTTCTTTGCAGGAGGGGAGAAGCAGTGTTGGCAGCTGCATTCTCCATGCCTGGTAGAGGAGGTTCTGTAGGGAAAGCATGGATCATCTGTTCATGTGCCATAGGAGGAGAAGTGGGGAGGGAGGTGCTGTGCTCTTCTCTCTGGGATCTAGTGACAGGCCATGTGCAAACGGTTCAGAGCTGCTTTGGGGGAGGTTCACACTTGACATCAGGAAGCATTTCTTTACTGAGAGTTTGGTTGGACACTGAAACCGGCTTCCTAGGGAGGTGGTAAATGCCCCAAGTCTGTCCATGTTTGAGAGGCATTTGGACACTGCTCTTACCATGCTTTAACTTCTGGTACCCCTGAAGGGTCAGGCAGTTGGGCTAGGTGATTGTTGTAGGTCCCTTCCAACTGAAATCCTCTGTTCTGTTTAATTCTATTCATACGAGCCTGTCTTACTTGCTTTGTAGACACAGGGAATGGTGCATAGCTCTTCCTTTCATGCTTTTTCCTCAGTCAGTTTTGATCAAGAAACGTGAAAAACCGCTAACATTCAGGTGAAGTCAGCTAGAGAAGATTGTAATCTCAATACGAGTCCTTTACGAGAATAACCTGTTGTAAATGCTTGTGTGGAGGGCATGTTCTTGTAGCATGTGTAACTACATGTAATTTGGGGTCTGCTCAAAAGTAATACTTGTGTTCTGTGGCTTTTATGCCTGAAGTAATCTCTTTTTGAGATTCAGATGACTTTTCAAAATACTTTAGAACATCTGTTGCTGAATTGAGACCTGTCTTTTTCTGCAGAAATATTTGTCTTTGGGATACTTTGGTTTCACCTACAAGTAGCTTGGTGCATGGTAAGTAAAACACAACCAGCAAAATATTTTATCACGGTCAAAAAACCATGGAAGTGTGGATGTATTACTGTGAGAAGTAATTTTAATATTAGCACTGAAACATCTTTCACTGTCCTGTTTGAGTGCACCAGCAGGGAGAGAAAAACATATTCCTGAGAAATTCTTTATTGCTTTGTATAATGATTGGTATTGTGGGTGTGAGCACCTTCCTTTTCATACCTTGTGTCTTGGCACTGCAAATGGCTGTGCCTACTCCCTACCTTATTCCTTATTACCCTACTCCTACTCGCTACCAGCCAGACACCTGCACATTCTGGTCACTTGCAAAGATGCAGAGCAATGCTTCTTGTAGTGACTAGCATGCTGAGAAGATAGTAGCTGGAACACTGTAAAACTTCGGGGTTTTTAACACAGTAAGACTATACGGATTTGCAGGCTGTGCAGCCACTCTTCAAGTCCAGGTTCCCGTGGCTGTGGCTCTGCGGATAAACCAGAGAGGCCCCACTCCAACGTTATCGATTGAACATGAGCTGGAATAACCGTAGTGCAAAGGTACCGCGGAGCTCTGGTGGATGCATTGCCTGTTTGGAGAACAGGACATCTTTTGAGGAACTACGGAGTATCTTACTGCCCCTGTGAAAACCCTGTCCTCTGAGAAGCCATAATTAGACAATGCATCTCCAGACCTCTGTAGATGAATAAATGCACCAAATTTTTGAGAAAGCGGTTATTTTTTTAAATTAATATCTCGAACAAGCAGATGTGCTGGTAATACTAATAGTCTAGTAATATGGTGGAGCATTTCAAATGATTTATCTGCATGTGCGCATGCATAGTAATCTGCATGTGGTGTTAGAACAATGCTGCAGAAGAGTTATTCCCATAGGTCCTCTTTTTAAGCTGTCCTAAATACTCAGCAGGGTTACATTCTCTGTATTACGAATAAAATAACTAGTACATTTCAACATCTGGCATACAGAATTAGGCTCAGGGGGAGTTGTCAACTCTGGCGCTGACATACGGCAAACTGCTTAAGTGCACGTGTGAGATGTGTGGCATTTCTATCCGTGAAGTTAGAGAAGCCTTTGCACTTCAAACACAACGTCCTGCATGCCATGTGCTAGGATTCAGGGAATCTTATCCCAGGCAGAGCAAGCTTTGTTCTAGCAAGCATAACCTTCATTCACTTCCTCCGCTTACCTGAGGGAAGTAGGCATAGCCAGACCAATGTGAAAGCAGCACATTAAAAGTGGAGACTTGTAAGATACTTGGGCAACTAAATGAGGCTATTTCCTGTGGAAAGGTGTCTTAAAATGACAAGCATTGCAGAGTTTGAAAAGAAGCTGTTTCTGATCAAGTCTGAATGGTTTCTGCTTACACAGGGTTAGAAAAAGGGATATATATAAGTCTTTCACAGAGACTGTAATTGCTTCATTTGCCAGTATCTGCCACTTCAGGATTCCTGGTGTGAATCCGGGCTTACATGCATAGGGCACTGCAGCACGAGGACTGGTTGTCTCAACTGGGTTACAGCATCAAAGTCATTGTTACGCTGTCTTGGAACGTGAGAAGTGGACAGAAGCTTAAAGTTAGCACTGTGTGTTTATTGAAATTTGCTTTGGCTTTCAGCTTTTACCTGTCATGACAGCGGAGCGACTGTGCTAGCGTATGCTCCAAAACACCAGCTGTTAATCGCTGGAGGCAGAAAAGGCTTTACCTGTATAATTGATCTTGGCCAGAAACAGCAGCAACAGTTACTCCAGAGTCATGACTCTCCAGTCAAAGCAATTGCTGTTGATCCCATGGAAGAGTATTTTGTCACAGGATCTGCGGAAGGCAACATAAAGGTACTAAGGAGGGGGAGGGAGCAGAGGTGAGTATGGGGATGATGTGCAGACTCAGAGAGGCTCTTGAATTCCTGTGGAATACTCAGATAAGGTCATGTGTTCTGCATTTGTTTTCAGCCCTGGCTTTTATATTTGCTAATTTCATTCTGAAATGTTTGCCTTGCCTTGCCTTTCAGTCCTCCTGTTTGCCTTGCCTTAGGCCCTGTACGTATTCCTTATGACTGAAAATGGGGATTAGTATTCTGTAACTGTGCCATTGCACATAGCTATGTGTCTCCTTCTCTTCCTAGCTGGTGTCATAAAAATGAATGCAAAACACAGTCCAGTTTCTCTGTGAATCGTTAGTGGTGAATTGTAAGAGCACGGCAGTTTTCCGTAGGAGAGATGGATGTTTTGATGCTTTTTCAGGTATGGAGTCTGTCTACGTTCAGCCTTCTTCACACTTTCATCAATGAGCATGCACGACAGTCTCTCTTCAGAAACATTGGGACGGGAGTCATGCAAATTGAGACAGGACCAGCAAATCACATATTCTCCTGTGGTGCGGATGGGACAGTAAAGATGAGGATCATACCCGACAGGTTCAGCCCTCTAAACGACGTGTTAATAAATGATGTGAAATTTATGATCTAGTATTTTTCAGAAGCTCATGTAGCGTTCCCCTTCCGCCATCCCTGAAAAGATTTGTCCTGGAACTAGCCAACAGAGCAGAAACACAGCGATAGCCTGTGCCACAAAAATTGAGGGGGGGAGGGTGGGGGATATTATTTTTGTTCTCTCCCCTCCATATTTGTCACCTGGAGCTTTTGATCCCTGGTGCACTGATGCCTTAAAGATTACCAAGGTCCTTCAGGTTTTGATCGTTGATTAAAATCAAAGCTGTATACAACTCTGAATTATATACTTCTGATACTACAGAGATGTCACTGAAGTGGTTTAGTCTACCTTTTGAGGTAGTGACAAGGTAGTGATGCTCCACCTGGAGTACACCACCTGGGCATGGCCTCTGCTTATAGTCAACAGGTTCTACAGGCTGGTCTTTCCAGGGGGAAGCTGGAGATAATGTTACTCTTTCACTGTGGCACCCGTACCAGTCCCTCATCTGGACGTGCTTAGTCAGCTGGCAACAAAACTTTCTACCTACGTGTAGAAGAGACACAAAGCCTATATGCATAGGCACTCCTGGCCACGCAAGCATTCCTAGAGCGGGCCACTGCTTGTCTCCATTCCTGGAATCCCAGCTGCTCACCTCTCTCGCTTGGCTCATCTCTCTCCTCTAACCTAGGGTATAAGAAACTGAAGGATGTTCTGAAACTCGTCTTCTCTTCTATAGCTTGAATCCCTGCCATCAGGATGGCAGGCTTACCTTTTAAGAAGAAATATATTTTGAACCCCGAACACTCCCTTTACAAAAGCGTGTAAATATAAATGGATATCTTCCTAGTAAACCTGTCAGGATTATGTGTGAAACTTTAGTCTTTATCATAGAGCTACTGGAAGGTACTGTGTTGTGACACAGCACTAGAATTTCTTCAGAGACTATTTATGTCCATGTCTGCAGATGGAGTGAAAAAAAAGCCTAATTTCTTTTTAGTTTTGTTCCCTGGAAGACTTTTATTTAGCCCAAAGATACTCCCCCCTCATTCTTAGCACTTATGTTCTTCTTTGTCTGCTTTTCCTGAGTACTTTAGAAAAGGAAAAAGGAAACAAATCCAACAGCAAAGAACTTTAATATTGTCAGTCTTTGTACCGTATGTTTACGTCTGGTGTGAACTGAAAGACATTTTTGGAAGGCAGAGATGGATTGATTTTTTTTTTTTTTTTTTTTTTTTTTGCCAAAATACCAACCGGCACAACTTAAATGCTTGACCAAATTATTAATGCACAAAGCCTTCACTTTTCTTTTTTAGTCGGCTCAAACCTGTTTCTGTAAGTGTTCTGGTTTACTTTTCCTGATGTGAGAGCTCAACAGAGGTTTAATTTGTATATTAGATGTGAGGCTGGATTATTTGAATGCCAATGGTGTACTTTTTGCTAAAAGATATTTTGTGAAATACAGCATCAAGATGCTAACTGTAAAAGAAACTTGTCCAATTAGGAACTGTGGGGATAAATAAAGCATAGCAGAAATGAAGGGCTTGTAAACTGAACTTTGTAACATTCTCAGGATGCTTTTCTCTTAAGAATATAAAACTGTTTAAAAAGATTTTGTAAAACGTATTAAGGTAATTTTAAATGTCTGTTTCGCAAGTTGCAGTGCAAACACTATGAAGGTTCATATGCACATAACCTGAATTTTCCAACTGTGCAATAAAAAGAATGTGAATATTTTGCCATGAAGAAACACGTGACAGCATTTCAGACTGGTACAGCTGTTCAGGGAGCCAACTGGAATTGTTCTGCCACACCACCTAGAGACTGGAATTGAAGTTGATGTCAGAACAGTTGAAGTACAGTGATGGATCAGCAAAGCACCCGACCGGCAGTGACACCTCCTTCCAAACAGGCTCGCCCAGCGCCTACGTGGGATCTGCTCAGTGTCGGAGCTTCTAATATTCCGTATTGTTACAAAAAGAAAAAGAGCGGAGTTACAGTAGTACCCTCCTTGAGAATCTGCCCAGACCCTGACTTCCTAGCTGCTTGTAGACATGCGTTACTTTTAGGCACCCACTCAACTAACACAGTCACGTTCAGAAAAGGAAAACACGCAAAGATTGTGGCAACAGTAGACAATGATGTCCTTGATGTCTTGTCCTTTAATATTTATATCTCGTTAGCTTCAATATTTCAAGCTAAGTTTATTGTACTGGTGATCACAAAACGCTGCGTATCTGTGAACTGGGCAGGGTTTGTGTGCCATTGCCGAGACATACAACGCTGTCGTGTTGTCTGCATAGAGCTGCACTATGAGGAATCCTGGGAAACTCAGGCTTAAGCTGGAAGAGTATGGACTGTCAGCGGGCATTTTCTGCGATGTTTGTAGTTACCGTAAGCCACTCTCGGAATGGAATTATGTCAAATCAGCGTGTATTTGCCACAGTTGCATAATCTTCCCAATAAACCCTGCAGAAACTCAAACCCTCTAGAACTCCAAGTTGCTGCTACTTCATTTACTTGTGTAATCAGTTGTGCTTGTTCCCTGATGTTTAACATTAGTGTAAGCGGCATTCCGGGCAGCTTGCTTGTAACGATGGAATCATCCAAGCAAGTTCACTTCTGTTGTATCTCAGACTTTGAAAATGACATTCTCGCCTCTAAAACTAGGCACTAGGGAAGAAGGCAATCACAGCTGTCCCTGCTGTTGCCCTTAACTTCTGCTGTCTTTTGTCCTCTGGCAGTTAATGCTTTCTCCCTGTTGCTCCGCAAGTCCCACCAATGGAGCAAGGTGCACAAACCAACCTGAAAACTTGCCTTTAGTGGTGCTTAATCAAGCGTAGTTCTACATGCAGACAAAACAACCTAGCTTACGGTTGTTCGTGTCCCTTTGAAATACCATAGATGTGCAGCTGTGACTTGGGTTTGTCTGTGTAGCGATACGTATTGCCATCAGTAATTCTGATGTTGCTACTTGATCCAGTTGCCTCAAACAGTGGCATGATCTCCTTCCGTAACTTGCGAGAGCCAAAACTCTGGCCATCCGGGTATTAAACTGGCTTGCTGTGCAGCTTTCAACCAGAACATTCTCAGCCAGCAGCTGATGCCGTGGGATGTTGATGGAGAAGGAGGGAGAGTGGAATAAATGCAGGGCTTGTACTGCCCTGCTGTGGCCCAAGGTAAGCTCATGCATGTTCTGCATTTCAGGAACCTCGCTGCCAGTTACAGAAATACATAGGCTGTTGAGCTACCCTCCATTAGGTACTGCTGTGCTCCTCCTGAGAGCCCCGCGTGTTAGAATAGCTGCAACAGGCATGACAAAAGGGACAGCGATTAAAAGGAAATAAGCTTGGAGGCAGTCTGTTCTCTAAGGGGTGGTTTCAAATGTTCTTACTGAAAACAGAGAAACCCACTTCTAGTGGCAGGTTCAGCACACTGACCAAACTATTTTATAAAGACCAATTTACCAAGTCTCTTGGTGTTTCTTACTCCTTTTCCTTTCTAGCTCTCAAATCTGCATGGCTTTGATTTTGTTGCGGGTGTGGGAGGCATGGTTGTTTTCAGTGCTTTCTTTTCTCCTGCTGGGTTTTTTCCTGCTTGGAAGACAAATGTGGTGGTTTTCGTCTGTCAAGTCTTCCAAGAGAGGGACAGAAAAATGCCCAATAATCTTAAGCAGGTAACTCTCAAGAGATGTTACGTCCTTATGATGAAGTTTCTTCCAGGTTTCGGGTATTTAGTCTTGACTGTGCCTCTTAATAGAGGTTTTGGCCTAGAATTTCCCTTTAGTTTTGTTATTAATTCTTACATATGAATGGCAGAAACTTCTACACTTGCTTTTATTAAACCTCATTTGGTTTCTCACTGCCCAGCTCTCCAGCCTGTCCAGGTCTCGCTGGATGGCAGCGCAGTGTTCCTGCGTGTCAGCCACCCCTCCCAGCTTTGTATCATCGGCACTTGCTGAGGGTGGATGCTATTCCCTCATCAAGGTCTCTGAAGATCCTGTTCGGTTACAGACACCCCCAGAGAATGCATGGAGAGCTCAAATACACCCGTTGACGAAGAAGAATCCTATGGAAGAGGGAGATATGCCTGATGAAGTAAGGATGCTGTAATACCTGCAGCGTGGTCCTCGGGAACCTCAGGCCGAGCCAAGAACGTGACTCCAGTCAAGATTCATCTGAACGCAGGAGCCCAGCCGGTAAGAAAGACAACAGTGTCCTATTCACTTGGAAGATTGGAAGGGACTGGAACCCCTTGTAGAGCCCTGGCAACTAAGGGAATGCCAGTCAGAATTTAAGACTCCAGTTTTGCCCATCAAGAAACCTCACTCCCAGGCATACAGACTGGCACAAGATTAACGAGAAGTGAATGCGAGATCTATAGATGTGCACCTGGTGATTCCAAAGCCATATCCCCTCCTTGCCTCAATTCCGGAGAGCAATACTTATTTTACAGTACTGGGCTTGAAGGATGCCTCTTTTTGTATGCCTGTGGGTGAACAGAGTCAGGCCATTTTTGCTTTTGACCGGGAAAACCCAGCTACAGGACGGAAGATGGTACTCCAGCCGACTAAACTTCCCCAGGGATTCAAAACTAGCCCCACCTTGTTTGGTAATGCACTGGCAAAGGCACTAGAAGAAAGGCACCCTGAGTAGAAAACAGTCACACTGTTACAAGAGCTAGATGGCTTGTTGATTGGTCACTGATACCTATGAAGAGTGCCTGGAAGCCGCAGCAGCTTGCTTAATTTTCTAGCTTTAGCAGGCTACCGGGTCTACAAGAAAGCTCATCAAAATGAAAAGCAAAAAGCAGATCGGCTAGCTAAAGAATCGGCCGTGAGGGAGTCCAGCTCAGAAGGAGATCTAATTCCAGGCTTTCGTTTAGAACTCTTACCACCCAGATACACTGAAAAGGAAAAGCAGTTGGCGGAACAATTAGATGGCTCCAAAAATGACCAAGGCTGGTGGGTGACGCCACAGAAACATTTCTTGCTTCCCGAAAGTGTGATGGAAATTGTGCTTAAAAGGCTGCGCCAAGAAACACAGATGTGCTGGTATGAGCTCCTAAAAGAAATGTTTTGGGGCCCAAAATGCAGAGTACGGCAGATAGTGTAGTAAAGATACATACCACTTGTTGCACAAATAACCCCAAAACCAGAGAGGTGGTTATGGGAGGGCTTGGGAAACAATAAATAACTCCTTGGGAGTACTGGCAAATAGACTTGTCAGAACTACCTGAATACAACCAGTGTAACTATTTATTGGTATTGGTAGATACCTTCTGTGCTTGGCCAGAGGCTTTCCCTTATCATACCAACAAAGCTAGCAAAGAACCGAAATCTCAGTCAGGAAGCACAACTTAAGTGGGCAGAGGCCTTATCCATAAGTCTTTGGGGAATTCGAATAACGCTTCGGGTTGAGGAAGGAGTAAACCCCTTGCAAATCGTTTACAGGAAGGCACATCCTCCAAACCTTTCAAAGGTCGAGAGGGACAAGTGTGTAGAAAAGGCCAAGCAGCAAGTAACAAGTACTCAATCCCTCTTTGGCAGACTTTATCTTCACTGCACAGGCACCTCAATCCCTTCCTTTGGACATACCGGTTCACCCATTCCAACTGGGAGACCTCGTTTCCATACAGACCTGCAAAGATGAACCACGAAGAGAGAGATGGGAAGGACCCGATCCCGTGCAACTGAAGGCTTACGCTGCTCTGTCCTCAAGGTAGAGGGAATTAATTCCTGGATTCATTACCCACAGGTTAAACGGGCACCAAGGCCTAATAAAGATGCATGGGCCTCTGAAACCAACTGGAGAAGTTCCACCTGGATGAAGTGTCCCTGAGAAACAGGAATTTGCTCAAATAGAGACTAAGTGCTCAACAAGCTAATTGTCCTTTTGTTTAGCACTAATAATTTGCTTGCATATTGGCTTGATTTTTTATGTATCAAATGAAAATTTTGCTCCACAGGGATAATCATAGAACCTCTCAGAAAGCGTAAGTAACTTCACACTGCTCAGATGGTACATATTGGAACAGTGCGTTCAGTAGTACTTGTCGAAAGGGCAGCTATAATGTGAGAGCCACAAGAAGCCTGATCCTCTCAAAGCAGGGAGACACATACCCATGAAGTTGCATTTTCACACGGACAGAAATGTGTCTGGGTCAGTGCTCTGACAGTGTTTAATTTAGGGGTAAACATACTGATCATCTTTGCTAACAGCTCTACTTTTGAAGAAGGGCCAAAGGAAGGACTGATAAGTAGCCTGTTATGCTCCAAAGTGTCCTCGGAGAAGAGCTGAAAGACTGATTAAGAGCAAACATCCTGCCCCAGTGTGTGCAAGAGCTGGGGCACGACTGGAGAGGCCTGAGGGCAAGAAAAACTGGGGGGAAGGGACAGGTGGCAGGGGACATCGCAACCACCCACTCAGCTCAAGGCCTGTGCAAATGCCTCAGCCCAGCACCTTCAAGGAGCATGCCTGCTAATTTGACTATGCTTGACAAATAGGTAATAACGTGGTACTCACTCAGCAACTAATGGAAATTTAGTGTAGTTTTTCTAATCGTCTAACAAGAGAAATAGGTTGTACATTCTGTATGTAGGGGGCTAGTTTGGTGGAATCTCTGCACAGACAAGGAATAAATCCAAAACCTCTGCTCCTCTTTCTCACCTCTGGATGATGACAGGTCGCTCTAACCCACAGTGGCTGTGAGCAAGCTCTTCTCCAAACTGACATGGTTGCCCCCCTTTTGAGTGACTCTTCCCCTTTGTGCCCTATGTGACTGCAGCTGGATTTTGGCCATGCGAGGCGTGGAAGCACTTGCCCTTGCCCTTGCCCAGGAGACTGAGCCAATACGTGGTGAGCTGTTAAAATGGGCAACTTTATCTCAAGAAACAAGCTGAAATCAGCAACTCTTGGAAGTCCCAAGGAGCGTGGGCAGGTCAGAGCAGGCCTCTGACACTGCAGATCAGCGGCCATTGGCACAGCAGCAGATGGCAGTGGTGCCGTGATGCCTGGCATGGATCATGGCCCTCCTGCTTCCTCATGCCTTTTCTTCCCACAGGCCCTGCAGGAGCTCCTGCACCCGAGTGAAGAATTGCACCAGCTTCTCAATGGGAAGTGGACAGGAGGCAGACCCACCCGCCAGAGCTTTTGTTGGTACTGGCTTCTGCGAGGGCCTTGAGGTGGTGAGGAAGTGGCCCCACACCTGTGTTGTCATGGCAGCCCTGTCTGCCGAGTGTGCTCCCATCTGCACCAGGATCCAGTTGTAATAGTGCTGGGTGGAGGTGTAGACGCCCGGCCGCTTTGCTCTGGCACAGCCGCTGCCCCAACTGGTCACTCCCACGAGCCAGAAGTACTCTGCGTTCTTGTCCTGGCACACAAGGGGACCACCACTGTCACCCTGCAGGGGAGGAGAGAGCATGAAGATGGTGTTGGGTGACCACTCTCAGCACTATGGCTGGCTCCTTCCTTGCCCGGGCGGGGGCCGTGGGCTCTCCCTCATCTCTGCTGGAGGGATGCTGGATGTGCAGAAGATGCATTTGCCAGGACTAGGATGTGGTCCTGCGGGCTGCCAAGAGGCCTGGGTGGGCCAAGTTGCAGCACCAGGCAAGGACGTGCCCATGGGACAGGAGAGGTGAGTCCTAGCAGTTCTGGGAGGGTGACTTGCCAGGCAAAGCCCAAGTCGGGGGACATTTGGGCCATTGTGACAGGGCTGACAGTGGTGCTGGGGGCCAGTTTGTCACAGGCTCCTACCTGGCAGGTGTCGATGCCACCCTGTGGATAGCCAGCACACAGGTTGTGGCTGTGGATGGCCCCTCGGTACCACCGGCTGCTGTTACAGAGCCGGACGTCGATGAGGCGGACCTTGGCCTCCTGCAGCACGTCAGTGGATTCTGCAGCTGTGAGCAGAGAAAAGATAGCAGCAGCTTGTTGCCGGTTCTCCTCCCTGATCGGGGCAAGCCCCTTGTCTAGGGTTTGGCTTGGCCTCCGGAAGGCATTGTAGCAGTGTTTGCCTTCTGTCTTGCTTTGGCTAATGATTGGTCAGGCCCACCTCTCAGCACAAGTCCCTGCAGCCTGACTGTGGTGACAAGTTGCCTCTGCTGCCTGGAAGCCCAACCCTCCTCCCCAGTGTGCCATGCTTGCCCTTGGGATATGAGGAGTGCATGGGAACTCACATCTTGCAGTTGTGGAACCCCAGCCACTGACATAGCAGTTGCTCAGCTCTGACACCCTCAGCGAGGCATCAGGCACGCAGGCAAGTTGGATGTAGTCACTGCACTGGACAGGCTGGTCCAGTTCCAGCAGAGCAATGTCGTTCTTCTGTGTGATGTTGTTGTAGTGCTCATGAACAATCAGCCGCCTGATACCGCGGACTTGGGCCTCAGGACCCAGCTGAGTCAAGTGCGTGGCACCGATGACCACATGCCACATGCTGACATACCTGGAAGGCAGAGAGAGAGAGTGCTCAGTGCCAGCAGAGCCACGTGCTGCCGCAGCCCAGCCCAGCAGTGTCCTGCCACCCGCTCTTGACAAGAGAGGAAAGCGGCGCTATGGAGGGCATGACCTCCCTAGCATGCCCTGAGCACAAGGAACATGGAGCTGGAGACTTCTGGGCAGCAGTGGTGTGAGCCCAGCTTTCTCCTGAGCAGACTCTCAGCTGGTCTGGGGAGTGTCCAGCCAGTGGGCGTCTGGCAGGCGAATGGAAGGGGATGGGATGGGGGTAGCCCGGGGTGCTGTGGGCAGGGCAGCTGGGAGTGTTGTTTACTGTTCCCTGCTCGTCCTTACCAGGCGTCGATGAAGCAGTGGGCTGCTGTGAGGACCCACTGTGGGTGGATCAGGGAGCCTCCGCATATATGCCCTGTGCCTGGGTTCCAGGGATTCTGGATGCTCACAATCCAGGGCCAGGCTCCCCTCTGGGCAGCTGTGCCACCCACAACACGCGACGTGCCGGAGTTCCAGGCCATGGGCCGGAGCCCGCAGGTCCTGTAAGCAGAAGATCGTTACTGCCCTGCTCAATGGCTTGCTGGCATTCAGGCTGAAGGTCAGCTGTCTTCCCTCCCTTCAAGGTGCTGTATGGCCAGCGAGGCCAGGGAACCCCATGGGGCACATGTCCCATCTGCCTCTGTTTTGGCTTTAACCCTGTAGGCAAGCGGTGCCAGTAGCCTGGGTGCTGGCAAGGACCTGAGGCTCCCACAGGGGGTTCGGGAAGCTGTGGCGTGGCCACGGGGGACAAGAGGGAACCCTCCAGTGAATCCCGTAAGGTTTACCCAAGCTCCCTCCAAGAGTCACAGGATGCTTACCAGCAGGTATCCCATGTGCCCTGCACAGGCTGGCACAAGGACAGAACAAGGAAGATGAGCAGCTTCATGGCTGCCAGCAGGAGTTGCAAGAGCCAAATAGGGCTTGCTACCCCCCAGCACAGCAGCTGAAGGAGTGAGTGCCTGCAGGACTCCCGTTACCTGGGGTGCCCTTGACTACGGGGCTGATGTCACAGAGCCACTGGATGCGGATGCTGGGCACAGCCTGTGGGGAGAGGGGAGGGGCAGCATTGGGTGTTCCAAGCTGAAGGGGAGGCAGAAGTGGGGCTCGGACACCCCCAGGGATACCCATAATGTCAAATTTTCATGGGGACAGAAATGTGTTGGGCTGAGTGCTTTGACACTCTTGGGGTAAACATACTGACCTGCTTCGCTAACAGCTCTGCTTTTGAAGAAGGGACAAAAGATTGAGAAGAAGCCTGCTCTGCTGGAACAAGAGAAGAGGTTGTAAATTCTGTGTGTAGGGGGCTCATTTGTTGTAACCGCCACCTAGCACCCTTCTCTGCGCAGACAAGGAATAAATCCAATCCCTCTGCTCTGTGTGTCTATTGGTGTACTGCACACTAGGTGATGATGTGTGGTGGTTTGACCCTGGCTGCAGGCCAGACGCCCTCCAAAGTCGCTCTATCACTCCCTTTTCCAGCTGGGCAGGGGAGAAAATATATATTGAGAGTACTTCAATACTACATAATAATACTGGGTAGATTGATCCCTAACAGAAGAAGAATAGAAAGTATGTGCGTGTTTTGGGTTTTTGTGGAGTATGGCTGCAGCCGTTTGACGCCTTTTGTTAGAGCAGCTACAAAATTTAAACCTAACAGCAAAAACAGCCTTGAAGATAAAGAAAGCGAAGACAGGGAAGTGATCAAGAATGAGGCCAACAACCAGTTAAGAGGCAGAGTAGATCTTGTTTTCAGCTAAAAGTTGTTCCTAACTACTTTCTGTAGGAATGTGTTTTCAAGAGCAGGAATGTGGTTTTGAGGCTATGGAGAAAAATGTAAAGAGCCTACACTGAAGGAAAAGGGAAAAAGTTCGCCTAGAGGAAGACTAAGTTTGCATAAGGCTGCCTTTTATTAGAAATTACAGAATCACAGAATCACAGAATCGTAGGGGTTGGAAGGGACCTCGAGAGATCATCGGGTCCAACCCCCCTGCCAAAGCAGCTCCCTAGCTCATATTGCACAGATAGGCATCCAGACGAATCTTGAATATCTCCACAGAAGGAGACTCCACCACCTCCCTGGGCAGCCTGTGCCAGGGCTCTGTCACCCTCACTGTGTAAAAGTTCTTCCGCATGTTGGTGCGGAACTTCCTGTGCTCCAGTTTACAGCCATTGCCCCTTGTCCTGTCTCCACAGACCATTGAAAAGGGGTTGGCCAATTCCCCCTGCATCCCATACTTAAGATATTTATAAACATTGATTAGGTCCCCCCTCAGTCTTCATTCTACAGGCTGAACAGCCCCAGCTCACTCAGCCTTTCCTCATACGGGAGCTGGTCCAGGCCCTTAATCATCTTCGTAGCCCTTCTCTGGACTCTCTCCAGGAGATCCCTGTCTTTTTTATACCAGGGAGCCCAGAACTGGACACAATACCCCAGGTGCGGTCTGACCAAGGCAGAGTAGAGGGGGAGGATCACCTCCTTCCCCACCTCCTTCCCCATTGTAATGAATATGCCTAGGTAATCTGCATAAATAGTATAAATTTTGCTTCAAACGGCACAGATGTTAGGAAGAGCAATGCCCTGTGTGCCAGGCACTACAATAGAGAACACCAAGGCTACTGAAGTTGATTTCGAAGCTTCAAGAGGCTTAAGAGTCAACCCAAGGACAGGGAGAGATCAGTCCACAATCAGCGTCATGGGCAAAACAGAAGAAAGGAAAGAAACTCTCTCATTTATTACACTACACCACACACCCACTGACACCAGAGTCAGCTCGTGAGAAGTGCAAGCAGGTTTTCAAGCACCTCCCTCCATCCCTCCCTTCTAAACAGACTTCCCTTTCATCATGATTTCGCTCCCTTCTTCCCCCCTCACTGTGGTACGTGGCAGGGAAGAGGGGAACGGGGGTCTCAGTCAGTTCCTCAAGAGCTGTTTTGCCTCTTAGCTGGGGGCAGGGGACATTCCTCACACTCCTCCCCTGCTCCAGCGTAGGGTCCCAGCACGTAGGTGGGATTACTGTGCCCTGTCATTATCCATGGCTGCAGGGGGACAGCCTGCTTCACCGTAGTCTTCTCCATGGGCTGCAGGGGAATCTCTCTCCCTGATACCTAAAGTTCCTCATGCCCTGTCCGCACCGCCTTCTTCCCTGGCCTTGGTGCCTGCACAGTTTCTTACCTCTTCTCACTCCTGCCTCTGGTGGCAAAAAGTGGCTGCTAGGGGTTTTTTTCTTTTTCTTCCATGTGATTCCCAGAGGCACTGTGACCATCGCTGATGGGCTCAGCCTTGGCCAGCAACGACTCCAACCTTGAGCCTCAGGCCTGCAGACAGCTTCTGGCTGCTTCTTGCAGAAGCCACCCCTGCAGCCCCCCCTTCTCCATCAGAACCCAGCCACGCAAAACCACAACATGGTGTCCTTTTGGGACAACAGATTTTCACACCCCAGATGGGACTGGGTTGACAGCATTGCCCAGATTGTCTTGCCGTACCTGATGAGAGACACAGACCTACTGAGCTCCAGTGCACTCTGACCTGTTGATCAGGGACTCCATCGGCCTCTCTCCTGCATCAGTGCAATGCTATTTGAAACCGGTATTCAAGAGGAAAAGCTGGGAAAAGCAGCACTTCTAAAGCAGCAGACATGCCTCTGACTACAGATCAATTTAAACAGTATTGTAACAAAAGGTAGCCAGGACATCAATTGGATAATTGTGAAAAATGGCCTGAAAATTGGACTGTGACGTATCATACTATATTTCATGTCACGTTGCTCTGTCAAAGAAATAAGAACCATGGAAACATTATGTTGGAAAAGACCTCCACAATCATCTAGTCCACTCATCCCCCTACCACCTATATCCCTAACTAAGCTATGTCTCTAAGTACCCCATCCAATCTTTCCTTGAACACCCCGAGGGACGGTGACTCCAGCACAAGCCCTTCCAATGCCTAACCACTCTTTCTGAGAAGAAATTTCTCCAGATTTCTAACTTGAATCTCCCCTGGCGCAACTTGCAGCCAGTCCCTCTTGTCCCATCGCTCCTTATCTGTGAGCAGAGGCTGACCCCCAGTTCACCACAACCTCCTTTCAGGCAGGAGGATGGGCCCCACTACTGACCCCTGGGGAACACCGCTTGTGACCTGTCACCAGTTGGATTTAACTCCATTCAGCACCACTCCCAGGGCCCAGCCACCCAGCCAGTTTTTAGCCCAGCAAAGAGTGCAGATGTCCAAGCCCTGGGCTGCCAGCTTCTCCAGGAGAGTACTGTGGGAGACCGTGTCAAAGGCTTTGCGGAAGTTGAGGGAGACTACGTTGACAGCCCTTCCCTCGTCCACCAGACGGGTTACCTAGTCATAGAATGAGATGACTTTGGTCAGGCAGGACTTGCCTACCCATGCTGGCTGGGCCCGATCCCCTGGTTGTCATGGACATGTTCTGGGATTGCCCTCAGGATGACTTGCTTCATAATCTTCCCTGACACTGAGATCACAAATCATGAGTTTTCTCACTTTCTCTCTTCTGATTCTCTTACTCATCCCACCAAGAGGAAGTGAGAGAGCAGTTGCAGGGTACTCAGTTCAACCATGACAATTAAATGTTTCTTGTGGTTCCCATTCAAAAGTATTTTCCTTAAATTTTCTTTTGTGAAATGAGGCTAAATTCAAATCAAGTATTCACATAGTATCTGTAATTTCACCAGGTGTATTAACATGATAGATTTGTAAGAATAAGCAGTCCTGCACCTTGAAATGCTGAAGAAAAACACAGGATACAAAAATCCAAATTCTGTTTTATTATGTGTGTACTTTTTAGGCCAAGCAGAAGAATAAGTGATGTAAAGCTAGAAGTAATGAGGACATAGTGAGGATAGAACAGTGTTTTGAAATGAAGAAAAAGCAGCTTAAATGCTTTGTTTCTAAGTGGAACGGAATGATTTTTGTGGTGCATAAATTTAAGTTACTCACCAACAACCTCTGCATATTGTCAGACAAGTATGTGTGTTAACCTTGTGGCAACAAGTATACATAATGCTTTGCAAAGGAGTGGAAGTTGTCACCAACTGCCACCTTAAATCATTGAAATCAACTCCAGTTGCTACCAAAGAATCTGAAAAACAATTCTATAATTCTATTTCAGTAAAAAAATATTTCCTTCTTCTTAAGAAAATCTAAAATAAATTTTTTGGGGTCTGATGAAATATCGAATTCTAGATTTTCCAGACACTGCCACAATGACAGCTATAGGAAGATAATACTTCTTATAGCTACCAGCGAAAGCCTGTGGGAAGATTCCCCCACATGTTCAGGTTGTGTAAAACCTTTAAATAAAACCCAATGAAATCTTTAAAATCCAGTCAAGCAATAGTTTCCAAAACTGTTGTCTTTTTAAAAGAGTCAAAGTCCTTCTGTCCAAGTCCTCTGTGACAAGTGGTGTTCCTCAGGGGTCAGTTCTGGGTCCAGCCCTGTTCAATGCGTTTATCAACAATGTGGACAAAAGGATAAAGTGCACCTTCAGCCAGTTTGCTGATGATACAAAACTGCAAGGAGTGGCTGACATGCTGGAATGCTGTGCCGCCACTCAGTGAGATCTGGACAGGCTGTAGAGTTGGACAGAGACAGATAGAGATGACCTGGTGGGGGATGTGAAGGTTGGAGGACGCTTGGGGCACAGTGATCATGAGCTTATAGAATTCTTAGTACTGGGAGAAGTAAGGAAGGGAGGCAGCAGAATTATGATGGATCTATTATTATGTATTTGCCTTTCTAGAGCTTCCAGTTAGTTCTCCAATATGCCATGCAGCTCTAAAAACACTACAGCGCTGGGAACAAGTTCTTTTCCGGCGTCTTGAGTTATATGGCGGTCCACCTCAACATTATAGTTCAGTCCATGCTTCTGAAGATGCCCTAGCTGCTGGTCCTGCATTGCTTCACCATAAAACTTTACTTGAGCCTGCAAGCACTCCATTCAGGTGAGTCTGACTTCTATAAATGCTGTAGTATCTGTAAAATACAGTGAACATGATGTTGTTAGTGTATGTGGTAAACCATAACAGATAATGCCAGTTGATGGGTTTGCTCTAATCCATTGTGAGTATGTATCAGAATTCATGCCTCTGGTTCAAAACAAGGTCAGGAAAAACAGTAAAAGTGTTGAATTTTTAACGTTCTTTTATTGAAGCTCAACATACGAATTTTGAGTGTCTCTGTGGAAAACTGTGATTGATAATAAAGAACAACAAATTTATCCCAAGAGGTAATTACAGCAGATTGACAATGATTTAAGTAATTGCCTCATTTTAGGAGGGAATACAATTACATTCTTATCAGTATCTTTTCCTAAAATCAGAGAAGAAATATTTGTTGTTCATAATATTGTCATAGTTTTGACTCCACATATGTATGTTCAGCCAGAAAATTGTGCTCAGTTTCTTAAATTCTCGTTTTAAAAATAAATTGCTGCCTTTTAAATCTTACTATCACTTGTGACTGCAGAATCGATGGAAAGACTGTCTTTTTCTTCTAAAATACCTCACAATTCCCACAGTTTAAAAACTTGAGTTGATTTAAAACTGAACAGCTGCTGCCTGGCATTACTTTTTAAATTGTGATTTTTTACAGCAATTCAGGGTTTGGGTTTTGTGCATGCTGCTGCTGTAAGAAGCTACTTCTGTGTTTTCACATTTTACTCGAGCGTGCACTTTCTAGGGATAAGCATAAACATTTAAAGTCTGACCTGATTTTACAGTCCTTTCAATTTTGTTACTGAAAAGTCACGGTTGATTCAGAGATGTTACACAACTGACAGTGTGTTCTTAGCTGGAAGTGTTAGCTATTCATTGTCCATGTGACAGAAGGCCTCATTAGCAGTAAATAGAAACGATCCATGTTATAAAGAAGGAGGTGGCCTAATAGATAATCTGTATGCTGACCTTATTTTTGTGTAATCTCTTTAAAGAATTTTCTCACTTGTCACGAGATAGGAGGCGAAAATGTGATTTTCCTTCTTCCTTTTGCACTGCTTCTCCAATATAGGTTCGTCAGGAACATGGTACCAGAATGCTTTCAAGTAGGTCTTGTATGGAATTTAGAGAGCTATAGTTTTGCTTAAGCATTTTTTTCTTGTTTGATTAGAATAGAAGATATTGTAGTCTCTTACCTGATGTAAATATTTAACTTTATTCTGTAGATCTAACAGTCATGCTGCACTGTCTGTGAAGAGGCTCTGGCAGTACTTGGTTAAACAGGAAGAAGTCCAGGAAACCTTTATAAGAAATATTTTTACAAAGAAGAGATGCCTCAATGAGGTTGGTATGGTATATAAAGTATTGCAGGTCAATCTGAACTTTTTCATAAGTTATATGGCTGACTTGTTTACTTTATAGAGCGTAAGTGGATGATATACTTTGATGACTTTAAATTTGTGGATGACTTTAAATCTGTGGTATTTCTTCTTAAAAATCTTTGTCCGTTGCTTTATTGAAAACAAAAACAGTCGGTCTTTGGCTGTAGACTGATAACTAGCAACACTTAGCTATAGTGGGTCTCTTCACTAAGATCAGTATAAAAACTGCCTCCAAAGGATGGCAAACTTGAAAATGTCAAAGATAATAAACTAATTGGTCAGAGTTCTGTAAGTTTGAGTTTGTCCCTACCATAGTCATCCTGCGTTTATCGACAGTTTTCTATTGTGCTGTGATTCAATTTTAATAAGAAAACTGATCATGCAAGAGTTAATATTTCTGATTCTGATAAGCTACCTGTCCCAGTGTCTTAACTGGATTCCAGATTCCAAATACAGTTAAATGTTTTAAAGTTGTGGTCTGTAATGGAATTTTATGGCTTGGGTATTATCTTCCTCTGTAGTTGCTCCTTTTCTTTCTTACTCACCCCTACTATCAATATTACAAGAACATGACTTGTTTCATAGAAAAACTATGGAATAGTAGAAACATAAGAGAAAAAAGCAGATCTGAACCGATTAAGCATGCAGGAGAGAGTATTTATGACTGGTAAAGCCTGACAGCAGATTTCTGTATGAGCTAATCTTTGTCCTGTCACAACTACAGTGCTAGCTTGGTTGATTATTTGTGGCTAGTTGTGTTTGTTACAGAGTATAGCTAAAAGGAAGATTGTTCCCTTTGCCTTGTCCTTTGAAGATGCACCATTTCTGATCGTGCCCTACGTTACTGCAGCTGTGTTGCTATACTGTATGGGAAGGTATTTTGGAACGTTTTAGATGCAGTTTATAGCTTTCGATGTAGCATCAGAAACAGCCTTACACAGCATAGGTGGTTTTGGCTTCATTCTGTATCCTCTTGTTACCTGATAAAATGTCAGTGGAAACTGCTTATCTTCGAAAAAATTTGAATTTCAAGATAGACAAGATGCTGTTACAGTACAGAATAGGTAAATCTGTCTCTTCTATATCGGGTATAGAGTTTAGAATTTGATACTTAATTTTAATACTTAAAATATATATGTATGTGTGTGCAAACATGCTGTTGTGTTTCAGTTGTTCTGTGTTGGGGTAACCATAAAGGAATTAAGGATTTCCTTGATACCTTGTGTGTTACGTCTTATCTTGATTTTTTTGTTCTGTGGTTGTTCTTTCCTTGATGAAGTCATTAGAGGAGCACAAGGAAACCATGAAAAATTCTGTGGTGGACGACCCCATCGTCAACAAGGTACATAGCAGTCATGATCAAGTGAGACCTCATTATGAAATACTTCCTTTTTGAAATGGTGCTGATCTCCCTTAAAAATTCTTTGCTGATATAACAAATAAGCTCAAAACTCAGTTTTGGAAGAGATTGAGTTAAACCAGTCTTGTTATAGAGTCTCTCTGAAACTAAATGTAACTTCGCTGGATTAAACGCCCAGGTAAGAGCAGTATATATTACCAGTTTCCAAGTGAAGAGGTGAGGTTGAGATTCTCCCAAGTGTCAAAAATTTGCTAGTTCTGTGGGAGCATAGTATGTATAGGACCTTTCAGCTGTGTGAAATGGCTAGAACAGTTTCCTGTAAGTGAAGGTAGTTAACTGAAGTTGGAGCAGTTTGCTAGCATGATGCTAATTTGCTACCAAAAATTTTCTGAGCCTTTGTTTTAAGATAATGACAATCAAACCCATGTAACAACTCTGTAACAACTTTCTTCAGTATGAGCAACTAACAAGGTATAATTCTATACCTAGCAATGTGAACAAATACTATATTCTTCAAGCTTTCTTTTACAAAATTAATGAGAAGGCAGAAATGAGAAGCCTGTAATGTCCTTGGGGTACCTTGTTGTTAATAATGCAAGAAAGTAGTATTAGCAAGTTGTGAATTGAAACTCACTGAGGAAAAATAATGTCATGCAGCTTTGTTCACCACACAATAAGATCACGTTTTTGTATCTGTTTGTCAGTGCAGTTTTTACATACAGAGAAACACCAGCGTATCAAATTTTTTTTTAATCTTAAAAAATTTATTCTACATTGTGGTCTATAACAGCTTAGACTTTTGACAGACTTTGAAGAATTCTGTTGTGTGCTGACATGTACCTGGATGCATTTCTAAAATAGAAAAATTTAGACAAGATTCAAATAAACACAACATTAGGTAACAATAAGGAGAACAAATAAAATAAGGAGGTAAAAAGTTTGTGGTAGTGGAATGTGCAGGGTTCTAGATTTATTTAATTATGGAGAATGGCGAATAGGTCACTTCTACAAGATCAGCCAGGTCTGCTTCTCTCCTTTTTTTTGTGTAGGGTGGCTGGTTACATTTTACAATGAGTGTGTAAGTAAATGTAGCTTTTCTGCTTAATCAAACAAGCTGAAATTTTTTATAATAATCTGATTAATAGGTTGAAATACCACACAAATTTTAAAATACTCCAATTAAGCAAGCAAATCTTGTAGTGAAGCTATATGTGCTTTCTTAAGATATGTAATTAAAAGAAAAAAAATAAGGGTTAAGGTAGGAAGTTGCAACTTAAATTGGTGTAGATTGACTTGAAGCCAAATACTGTATCCAAAAAGCCCGTACTCCGGAAATTTTAGGATATAAAATAGTAAAGCTTGGCTAGAAATACTTGTTGAAATCTCAAGATAGCATTTTAAGCACAATCTTTCACTCTGAGTTCCAGACAATTTCCAGTTTTTATTGAAAATTGAAGACCAATTTGTGCTCTAGCATGACATGTCATTGCAGTGCAGTATATATTACTACGAACCTGTGTAGAAAGGACAGCAGTTAAACTCCTGAAGCATATTTCACAGGCAGGACTGAGGCTCAAATGAAATTAAACTCTGGAAACTGAGAAAGTTGAAGTTTGGGAAAAACAGGGATTTTTATGTTTCCTAAGGAAAACAAGGAAGGCAGAACTGCAGAAATAGGACCAACTACAAACATCATGTGTGGTTTGAACTACATGTCATGTTGATGTATGACTGTTCATCTCCAAAGCTGTTGTCAGCTCTGTCTTTGAACTGCTGCGCAGTTTTGCCATAACTCTACTTCCAGCATTGTTCAGTATCCCCCTGCTGAAGATCATGTTTTAGAGGAGATGATCAGTTTCCCTGCTCAGCATTTTTGAAAAATGCTAGACTGAAGGACACCCAGTAAAGGGTGTCTGTGTCCACATGTGCAGGTTGATCCTTCTTCACATGGAGATGATACCTGCACAAGAGGAGTTCTTACTTACAGAAATAGGTTCTGTGTCTGGAGTAAACCTTGGCTTTGAGCAAAAAGCTGTTAGTTAGGAATTAATGCAGATCAAATGATAATTGTAGTCTGTCCATTGACATACTTGCCTTGGTTCCTATAGAGTGTAGATGCTTTCCAGTAATGCAGATCTGTTGATTAGTCAGCTGGTAGATGCTTATTTGAAGCCTCTTACCTGGGCTGTGAAATGGTCGTACAAGACACCTGTGTATCTCAGCCTGTCTGCACGTAGATGTGGGATTTTCATGGGTAACTGAATGAATTACATCTTGTGACTTGGCTGCACTTTATGGCATTTCACAGGTCAGAGCAAGCCCATCACTTGCAGTGAAATCAAAGAACCATGTATTAATTCTTATTATAGTTAATTTTTAAAAATATATGATGAGGAGTAAATGAGGAATGAGTACTATAAGAATGATAATGTAATGTAATGCCCACATGGAAGTGCGCATAGTGCCAGTACCTACACTTTTCCCCTCTATTTAGGCGCTATAGATCCTAATTGCCAGTTTCACAGCTCTATCATGATCAGGTTTCCTCTGCAAGTACTCTTTGAATGTCATTGCCTTTTTCTCCTCTTGCTTCCATTATATATATATAGACACATGTGTCTGTATATTTACACATGCATATGTATTGTAGTTGTGTGTTTATGTATTTCTCAACAAAATAATTACATAACTTGTCAGTGTAAACTGTTCTTGCATGATGTGCTATTTTACATGTAGTAGAACATTCTTGCCCAAAGACTGTGCTTGTGTTGAATGTGTATGCTGTTAAATTTTGAACCTAAATTTTGTTTCGACCTAAATTTTGTTTGGCATACTGTTTAACTGTGGCAGAGTAGAGAACCAAGCACAGCGCACAAGGACACCTGCCCTCTAGGGAGGAGAGACCAAGGTACTGAATGAAGGACAAAGTAAATGAAGGAAGATACAGTTTCTTGTGAGAAAATAGTCTTACTGTGGAAGAGCTCAAATCTGGAGGAAAAGCAGCTTCACCACAATCTTTTGTTGCTACTCGTTGTTACTTTGTTCCTTCAGATACTGCTGTTGCTCCTTGTTCTCATCTTTGCTTTTCCATAATTTGCAGTCCATTTAGTAGATGTAGTCCACTGTTCTTTACCATTACTGGCTTTTCAGTCTTGTCTTTGCTTCACTTCCATCAGAAAGGGAAATTGGATTTATGATATTCGGGTAGATAACAATGGTTTTTATTAGCTCTAAGGTGTTTTTTGTTACTCTTCTATAGAGTTTGTACAAGGTAAGTAAGGAGCTTTACCACCAAACCCTTCAGTACCGTATGTTTACACACCTCTAAAAGGAGGTGCTCTAAGAGAGCACTGAAGGAAATAGGACATACTGTCAGCTTTGAAACTCAGGTAATGTTCAACAGCTTCTCTTCCAAGCCAGTATGACTGACAACAGTATTCACCATTTTAATAACTGGTGGCATCTAATTTTAAGCTTTTTCATCTTCAGTATTTCTACTGTACATTAGGCCCAAAGCACCCAACTGTGCTACAAATCAGTTTGGCTTTTGTTAAGGGGAATGTGAGGGCTAGCAGGATCAAATGTCACTTACGTTATCACATTGTCGTGGTTTTGCCCCAGCCAAGGGCCGCACCCCACACAGTCGCTTGTACTTTTAAAAGGAAGGGGGAGGGAAAGTTGGGGGAAGGGGAAAAGGGAAGGAAGAAAGGAGGAAAATAAACCACAACCTAGAAACCAGAACCACGCAGGTTGGGATAAGGATAGTTTACTAAACAATAACAGAAAACTAGATATAACAATAACATAAGTTTATAGCACAAAATAGATGAAACTGGTGATACACAATGCAATTTCTCACCAAACCACACAACTCAGGCCGCACAGCTTAGAGCCCGTCCCGGACAACCCGACCGCCCCAGAAACTGCACGTCCTGGCGTTGTCTCCCCCTCTTCCCCCCAGTCCCCCCTTATACCGAACATGACGTAACTGGTATGGAATATCCTCTTTGGCCAATTCGGATCACCTGTCCTGGCTGCGTCCCCTCCTTTCTCACTAGTAAGGAAGTATGCAGAGCTGAGAAAGGTCCTTGATTGCCCGGCAACAAATCGGAAAACATCAGGGTGCTATCAGCACTATTCTCATGCTAACACCCAAACATGGCATTCCATCCACTGCTAAAAAAAAAGTTTAACTCCATCATAGCTGAAACCAGGACATTATCCACCCCTTATTCCATACCATTTACGTCATGACCAGATCCAACAATTTTCATTGGGTACAACCAGTTTCGTGTTTCACACACCCATATATGTATGTACACATGTATGCACACATATGTGCATACAGATCTTATTCCCTCAGTCTGTGAATCATCCCTCTGAAGTTGTTGAGTTCATTTAGTCCATGATTTCCAGGCTCCATTTGTCGTAACAGTTTCTCAGGATAGTTGTATGTTCCATTGGCTCGTTGCACGCTGCATCTCAGGCTCTTGACTGATACACCTGGCATGGTCCATGCTCATAGTCTGTGGGTCAGAGTTTATTTTCAACGGGAGCAAAAAGTTCTTGAGAGGCCAGGCTTTAGTTCCATCATCATGGCACTCCTTCTTCATTAACTTGTATGACTCCGGCTATAATGCTATGGTACAACATACAGCAATCATAACAATAATGAATATACAATAATGGATTATTTGGCAATTATTATAATTTCTACTTTATTAATTATATTGGCTATTCTCACCCAAAATCAAATCCCCTTGAGGTACACATCGAACTTCTCCATCCCTCTGCATTACCCACCAAGTACAGCCAGGTCCTTGAGCAAAAACAATTCCAGACATGGGTTTACCTTTGCCTGGAGCAGGAATGACCCAAACTCTCTTTCCCAATACACTCTTCATATGCACTACTGGCACTCTGTCTCCCTCTACAGTACGTGGAAATTTTGACTGGGCAGGGCCAGCCCGATTGGTAGATCCCCTAGAGTTAACTAACCACGTGGCTTGGGCCAAATGTGTATCCCAATGCTTGAATGTCCCACCACACATTGCTTTCAGTGTAGTTTTTAAAAGTCCATTATATCGTTCAATTTTCCCAGAGGCCGGTGCATGGTAAGGAATGTGGTACACCCACTCAATGCCATGCTCTTTGGCCCAGGTGTCTATAAGAGTGTTTCGGAAATGAGTCCCATTGTCTGACTCGATTCTTTCTGGAGTACCATGTCGCCAGAGGACTTGCCTTTCAAGGCCCAGAATTGTATTTCGAGCAGTGGCATGGGGTACGGGATATGTTTCTAGCCAGCCGGTAGTTGCCTCCACCATTGTAAGCACATAACATTTGCCATGGCGGGTTTGTGGGAGGGTGATGTAATCAATCTGCCAAGCCTCCCCATATTTGTATTTCATCCACCGTCCTCCATATCAAAGGGGCTTTAACCGCTTAGCTTGCTTGATTGCAGCACATGTCTCACATTCGTGGACAACTTGTGCGATGGCGTCCATGGTCAAGTCCACCCCTCGATCCCGAGCCCATCTATATGTTGCATCTCTCCCTTGATGACCCGAGGTATCATGAGCCCATTGAGCCATGAATAATTCACTCTTACGTTGCCAGTCTAGATCTACCTGAGCCACTTTAATCCTAGCAGCCTTATCTACCTGATGGTTGTTTTCATGTTCCTCCATGGCCCGACTCTTAGGTACATGGGCATCGACATGACGTACCTTTACAACAAGTTTCTCTAACCGAGCAGAGATATCTTGCCAGAAGTCATCAGCCCATATAGGTTTGCCTCTACGCTGCCAGTTGTTCTTTTTCCACTGCTGCAACCACCCCCACAGGGCATTCGCCACCATCCATGAATCAGTATAAAGGTAGAGCCTTGGCCACTTTTCTCTCTCAGCAATGTCCAGGGCTAACTGGATGGCCTTCACCTCAGCGAACTGGCTTGATTCACCTTTTCCTTCAGTGGCTTCTGCTACTCTTCTTATAGGATTGCATACAGCGGCTTTCCATCTCCGATGCTTACCCACAATGCGACAAGACCCATCAGTGAACAGGGCATATCGCTTCTCATTCTCTGGCAGTTCGTTGTAGGGTGGGGCTTCTTCAGCGCGTGTTACCTCCTCATCCTCTGGTGACATCCCAAAATCTTTGCCTTCTGGCCAGTCTGTGATCACCTCCACAATTCCTGGGTGATTGGGGTTTCCTATTCGAGCCCGCTGTGTAATTAGTGCAACCCACTTGCTCCACGTAGCATCAGTGGCATGGTGTGTAGAAGGAACCTTCCCTTTGAACATCCAGCCCAGCACCAGCAGTCGGGGTGCCAGGAGGAGCTGGGCTTCAGTTCCAATCACTTCTGAGGCGGCTCGAACCCCTTCGTAGGCGGCCAGTACTTCCTTTTCTGTTGGAGTATAATTGGCCTCAGATCCTTTGTAGGCCCGACTCCAAAACCCCAGCGGTCGACCTCGAGTCTCCCCTTGTGCTTTCTGCCAGAGACTCCAGGTCGGGCCGTTCTCCCCAGCTGCAGTGTAGAGCACATTTTTAATATCTGTCCCTGTCCGGACAGGCCCAAGGGCCACTGCATGGACTATCTCGCGTTTGATCTGCTCAAAGGCTTGCTGTTGCTCAGGGCCCCATTGGAAATCATTCTTCTTTCGAGTTACATGGTAGAGTGGGCTCACAATGAGACTGTAGTTTGGGACATGCAGTCGCCAAAAACCTATAACACCTAAGAAAGCTAGTGTTTCCTTTTTGTTGCTTGGTGGAGACATAGCTGCTATTTTATTAATAATGTCCATTGGGATGTGACGACGCCCATCCTGCCATTTTATTCCTAAAAACTGGATTTCTCGCGTAGGCCCCTTGACTTTACTTCATTTTATAGCAAAACCGGCTTCTAAAAGGATTTTAATTACCCTGTTTCCTTTTTCAAAATCTTCCTCTGCTGTGTTGCCCCATACAATGATGTCATCAATATACTGCAGGTGCTCTGGTGCTTCACCCTTTTCCAGTGTATTCTGGATTAGTCCATGGCAGATGGTGGGGCTATGTTTCCACCCCTGGGGCAGACGATTCCACGTGTATTGGATGCCTCTCCAAGTGAAAGCAAACTGTGGCCTGCACTCTGGCGCCAGTGGGATCGAGAAGAAAGCGTTCGCAATGTCGATTGTGGCGTACCACTTGGCTGCCTTCGATTCCAATTCATACTGGAGCTCTAACATGTCTGGCACAGCAGCACTCATACCTGGAGTGACTTCATTTAGGCCACGATAATCTACTGTCAGCCTCCACTCTCCATTGGACTTCCTCACTGGCCATATGGGACTATTAAAGGGTGAGTGGGTTCGGCTGATCACTCCCTGATCCTCCAGTTGACGAATCAGCTTATGGATGGGAATCAGGGAATCTCGGTTAGTACGGTATTGTCGTCTGTGCACCGTCGTCGTAGCAACTGGCACTTGCTGTTCTTCACCCTTCAACAACCCCACAACAGCAGAATCCTCCGAGAGTCCAGGCAAGGCACACAATTGTTCAATTTCTTCTGTTTCCAAAGCAGCTATTCCAAAAGCCCATCGGTACCCTTTTGGGTCTTTAAAATACCCTCTACGTAGATAATCTATACCTAAAATGCACGGAGCTTCTGGACCAGTCACAATGGGGTGTTTTTCCCAGTCCTTCCCAGTTAGGCTCACCTCAGCCTCTAGCACAGTTAGTTGTTGGGATCCCCCTGTCACTCCAGAAATACAAACAGGTTCTACCCCTTCATGATTCGATGGCATTAGAGTACACTGGGCACCAGTATCCACCAGAGCTTTGTACTCTTGTGGGTCTGACGTGCCAGGCCATCGGATCCACACAGTCCAATAAACCCGATTATCCCTCTCCTCCACCTGGCTGGAGGCAGGGCCCCTCTATTGCTGCTGATCATATTTGTTTTCCACTGGTTGCATAAAGGACTTAGAGGTCCCTTCAAAAGGATCAGGCACATCAGACATATAGGTAGGCCTTCCAGTTGGTCTAGGGAACTGCCCAGTAGAAACTGGTGCAGCCTTCTTCCTGGCAGAATCTCGTTGTGCGAATGTTTTACCCCACAGCTCATTTACTTGTGCTCAAAGGGCTGAGGTGGGCTGCATATCCCATTTCCTCATGTCCTCTCCATGATCAAGCAGGTAAAACCACAATGTACGTCGTGGTGTGTATTCTCCCTCTTGGAACGATGGACGCTTTCTCCCAGTAGCTGCAACATTGCTCCATATGGGTTGGGAGTTGGACACATTGTTGTCAAGTCGTTGAACAAGTTTCTCTACTGCTGCAATGACGGAGAGGGAAACATTGTCTTGGTATTTCCAGAGTCGGCAGGCCACCTCATTTACGGTTGGCGGATTCGTATCATCCCAGTCAATTGCTGCCAGTGAATTGGTATACCCTGCTGGTGCACTTCGTACAACCTTACGCCACATATCTGGAGTGCATAGGACTTCATCGGGATCAGAGGGAAGCCGTGAATTGTCCAGATCATAATAAATTATCTCCCGTACAGCTAATTCTCTCAGGTGCTGGACAGATGTCTCTATGCTGTTACACTTAGGTGTCTGGCATGTAATATATTCCTTTATGGGATATCTTTCCTTCACACTTGACAGTAGTCGCCTCCAGAGGCTGAGGATTTCCGGCCTCCTCCCAATTGCTTTGTCAATTCCTCCTTCTCTAGCTAGGGATCCCAACTGCTTGGCCTCTCTGCCTTCTAATTCCAAACTACTGGCCCCGTGATCCCAACATCGGAGCAACCAAGTGATAATGTGCTCACTTGGGTGGCGAGTGAAATCTTTTCAAACCTCACGCAGCTCACTCAGAGTCAGGGATCGGGTAACAATCTCTGGTTCTGCCTCATCCTGATATCCTCGAGATGATCCCGGTTGATCATCATCCTTATCCGTCACTATACGAACTGATTTCTTTGTGCCTTTCCTCTTTTGTACGGGAGCAACAGACACTGGTGTGGATTGGTTTTTCAGATCATCTGCAGTGTCTGCTGTAGAGATTACAGTAGCTGCAGTGTCGGTCACAGGGGTTGCAGTAGCTGCAGTGTCAGCCCCAGTGGTTGCAGCAGCTATAGTATCTGCCAGTCTGTTTCCTTTCCCTTCTCCCTGACAGTGCTGACAGTGCTGACAGTGCTGCCTGCTATCAAGCAGTGTTTGATAAATAGTGGCCAGAGCCCAGCACAGTGCAGTAAGGTGTCCATCTCTGGGAAACCTACAGCAATTTTTCCTTAGGTATGCAGTCACTTGATCGGGGTCTTGTAGCTGTTCAGGAGTGAAATTCCAAACCATCGGGCGTGAGAAAGTACCTAGGTACTCGCCCATACTTTGCCACATGCCCTGCCACTCGTGATTATTCTGTCTCGGAGAAAGCTCTTCAGTGGTATTCATAAACCTATGCTTGATATATAACAAAAACTGAACCATCTGCACCAAACCTACCAATAGCAAAATGCTAGTTTGAATATCCCAGAGATATTGAAGATTTTCAAAAACTGCCCTAAGAGCTGTTGTATTTAGCCCAAAGGAAAAGAAAGCAGTGCTGTTATTAACCCCTCCCTGTCCAAAGAATGGACAGGACAGCAAAACCTCATACAGGTACCAGCTGAAGCCCATGATCATCGATATTATTGTATCATAGACCGATATCATAAAATACACTATAATGAAGTATGGGAACAAATACGGGAGCCACAGACCTGAGAGAGTAAAGAATCCTGCCAGGATTGTATACAGCATGCGGTGGTTTTGCTGCCACAGCCTTGTAAATAAATACCACAACATCGTGACCAGAGATTGCTTAAACAACAGTGCTTATCTTAATTGCGATAGTTAGGGTCAGATCTACCGTTATCCCAACCGTTAGTGCCCCACGTTGGGCGCCAAAATAACTGTCGTGGTTTTGCCCCAGCCAAGGGCCGCACCCCACACAGTCGCTTGTACTTTTAAAAGGAAGGGGGAGGGAAAGTTGGGGGAAGGGGAAAAGGGAAGGAAGAAAGGAGGAAAAGAAACCACAACCTAGAAACCAGAACCACGCAGGTTGGGATAAGGATAGTTTACTAAACAATAACAGAAAACTAGATATAACAATAACATAAGTTTAAAGCACAAAATAGATGAAACTGGTGATACACAATGCAATTTCTCACCAAACCACACAACTCAGGCCGCACAGCTTAGAGCCCGTCCCGGACAACCCGACCGCCCCAGAAACTGCACGTCCTGGCGTTGTCTCCCCCTCTTCCCCCCAGTCCCCCCTTATACCGAACATGACGTAACTGGCATGGAATATCCTCTTTGGCCAATTCGGATCACCTGTCCTGGCTGCGTCCCCTCCTTTCTCACTAGTAAGGAAGTATGCAGAGCTGAGAAAGGTCCTTGATTGCCCGGCAACAAATCGGAAAACATCAGGGTGCTATCAGCACTATTCTCATGCTAACACCCAAACATGGCATTCCATCCACTGCTAAAAAAAAAGATTAACTCCATCATAGCTGAAACCAGGACACACATACTTCCATTATCAGTGATACTTGGCTTCTGAATCAGAGACACTGTACTGGAGACTCAGGTTAGCACAGTCTTTCAAAGGCTTGTTTCTGTAAACTTGCATCTCTCCAAAGCATAACCCAGTAGGGATTGGGAAGCCATAATGCATGCTTACCTGTTGAATGAAGATGATTGCTTTCTAAACTTAGAATTTGTCTCTACATGTAAGTGAAAGAACAGTTCTTCATGCTCATTCTATTTCTTCATCAAAATGAAGGGCTATATTGGGTTTTACAGCTACTAACTTTTACCCAGAAGTCAATGGCAAAGCGTTGCAAATGTTTACTGATTGCTGTTTGCACTGATCTTCAGAGAATTTCTTGTCCTAAATCTTATAATACGGCTACTGTTTTATTCAGCACTGATTTACCAAACGATTGATCTTTTTTCATTGTTAATTAAAGTACTTACAGAAAAAAAAAGGAAAATACATATTTAAAGATTATCTTCAAGGAAAGTAGCTTGAAATAAACTTGGGTAACAGAAAGGTATAATGCTTTTTATTCAAGAAATAATAAACCTTAGAGGATTGAAAGATCTATTGAAATGATATAATCAGGGTATATAATCAAAATATAATCAGGATGATTGCAATACTCCACTAATCTAAATCTGGGAAATTCTAGCAAGAAAGTCAACTCTTTCTCTTGTAAGTATTTTTCCTCCTTTTTGTTTGCAAACTGAAAGCCTGGGGAACACAGCTTTTCAACACTGTGGATCATATTTAGTGATCTGAAGCAAGTAAAAATTTGTAATTCCTGCCTTCTAGTTGACACCAATGCAGTTGCAGACCAGGGGAGAATAGCATACTTAAAATACTTGATTCACTATCTGCTGTTTCAGTGACAAAGCGGTGGCAAATTACTGTACAAAATAGAGCAGTTGAAAAGTCCTGGTTGGACTGGATGATCTTAAAGGTCTTTTCCAGCCTAGACCATTGGAAGCAGTGCCATCGTGCTCCTGAGGCACAGTAAGAGGTGAGTTGCCATGCTGGAAGTGAGAGCTCTGGCAACAAATTTTGCTTGTTTGATTTCAAGTGAACGTGTAACACGAATATAAATGTAAACCCTCTCAAATGTCCAGCAACAATTTTCTGAGGAAAGACAGTCCTTAAAGTAGGCAGATCCTTTTGAGGAGAGCTAGCAGGAAATAAGAGTGAAAGCTTAAATTTAGTGTACATAAATAGAAGGAAAAGAAGAGAAGACACATGCAAGGAAAAATGTACATGCTTTTCCATGATTTTAAAAAAAATCCCTACTGCTTCTTTCCTTTTGTGGATTGGACCGCAGGTTTAATTACATGGAGCTTTTGAAGAATATTTTTACTTAACATTATTGCTTATTCTGGAGGGCCACAAATAATCACTTTCCAATGACAATAGATTAACTAAACTTGAAAATAAATATATTCCTTCCTATTTTTTTACTTCTGTTAAAGTATGTTTACCTCTTTCTTTACATGCTTCTGCCTCTCTCTTGCTTATCTTACAATATTCAGGAATATTCCAATAAATTTAATGGAATCAGAAAGGAATTGGCAAGAAAAGAGATAAGACTGCAGTCTAAGGAGTCTTTCTATTTGGATCCATAAATCTCTGAAGCAAAAAGTTACTATTTACCAAGATGTTTAAAGCCGCAAAAGTATTAACATCTACTCTACTCTTGGGAGAAACAGATTTTTTTTTCTGAATTTCTAAATCCATACTTCCTCTCAGTACTCATGTTGTAAGGAAACAATTCTCTGTGATCACTGAGTGTTCTATTTCATTAACCTGTTGTTCATGGCATTGTTTAATTATTTTCTGTTGTTTTGTTTATTGAACAGATGCTCAGGAAGGCTATTAATAATGTCAGAAGAATGGCTTCTCACCCAACACTACCCTACTGTAAGTTCAGTTTCAAATAAAAAAAAGTATTTCAAAAGGTTATCTATTTATTGGCACTGTTTCTTAGTATGCTGCTGTTTTGTTCTACCTGAAAACTATGTGTATTACAAGTTGATAGTAAGCTCTCTTTCTGAAACTATTCTTCATTTCCCAAAGCAATAATACTGGGGTTTATAGAACAGCCTTTAGAAATAGTATTTTAAAATTTTCTTAATAGCAGGAGATACTGTATTTCTTTTATTAGTGTAGTGGTCTAAATACATTAGAAAACAAGATACGTTCTTATCTCCAAGTAACTAGATAGGATTGAAACACAAAGCTAAATACAGCTCGTCACTATTGAAGAGTACTGTACTCTTCAGTACAGCTCAGTGAAGTTTCAGTAGCATGAGTGGAAGTATCAGTAGTACCCACTGCTCCTACAGCGCACCAGGGACTATGGCACGTGCTGTGGCACTGTGTAATTTGAGGATGCTGCAAGCTGGTGTGCCATTTCTTCAAAGTTTGGAAGGAACCTTCCTGCTGAGTTGCTACAAGACAAGTTTTGTAAATACCTTCTGTTGCAGACCTGACAGGTGCCCAAGATGGTAGTGTCCGAATGTTGGAGTGGGGTCATGCACAGCAAATCACGTGTTTTCGGTCTGGTGGCAACTCCAGAGTAACTCGGATGAGGTTCAATTACCAAGGAAACAAGGTAACTGATGGAATGACTCTGTATTACCCCACCCCCTCACCCTCCACCCCTCCCCAAAATGTAATTGTAAATTAACAAAAATAACCCATCCTTCAAAACTAGAGTAGTCTCTCTGAATTGTGGATAACTTTTATGTAACCCATGCATATGGATTTCCTTTCTTCCCCCAGTTTGGCATAGTTGATGCTGATGGATACATAAGCTTATATCAAACAAATTGGAAGTGTTGCCCACTTACTGGCACTTCACCAAAACCGTATTAGGTAAGCTGAAAATTAAATTTACTTCCAGAAACTATAATTATACTCACTTATTTCCTTCCCCTTTTAAAACCTTTAGGAGAGGGAAGGGACTATGCTGCTAACCATTGTTAATGGAGACATCACAATACATTGTTGCCATCCTGTGATAATGTCTAACAGACAATTTCTTAAATCCAAATCATATTTGCTAAGTTGGAGAGCAGAACATGCAATGTTTGACCTGAAAGAATTTTGATGTTGGGACTTCACAGAATCACAAGGTTGGAGAAGACCTTTAAGATCATAAAATCCAACCGTTCCCGTCCTATACTAAACCATATCCCTAAGTACTTCATCTGCCCATCTTTTAAACACATCCAGGGAAGGTGACTCAAGCTCCTCACTGAGCAGCCTGTTCCAGGCCCTCACAACTCTTTCAGTGAAAATTTTTTTTCTAACATCTAATCTGACTCTGCCCTGGTGCAGCTTCATGCCATTCCCCCTTGTCCTGTCTCCTGTCACCTGGCTGAAGAGACCATCACCTATCTCTCTATAACCTCCCTTCAGGTAGTTGTAGGTGGTGATAAGGTTTCCCCTCAGCCTCCTCATCTCTAGGCTAAACAGCCCCACTCCGTCAGCCGCTCCTCAGAGGATTTGCTCTCCAGCCCCTTCACCAGCCTGGTTGCCCTTCTCTGGAATTGCTCCAGGACCTCAATGTCCTTCTTATGGTGAGGAGCCCAGAACTGGACACAGTACTCGAGGTGTGGCCTCACCAAAGCCGAGTACAGGGGCATAGTCACCTCCCTAGAACTACTGACCACACTGTTTTTGATACAAGCCAGGATGCATTGGCCTTCCTGGCCGCCTGAGCACACTGTTGACTCATATTTAGCCTGCAGTCAACCAACACCCCCAGGTCCTTCTCTGCCTGACAGCTCTCCAGCAAGTCCCCCCCAAGCCTGTAGCACTGCATGGGGTTATTATGTCCCATGTGCAGCACTCTACACTTGGCCTTGTTAAACTTCATCCCATTGGTCTCAGCCCATGGGTCCAGTCTGTTCAGATCCCTCTGAAGAGCCTCTCTACCCTCAGGCAGATCAACACTTCCTCCTAGTTTAGTGTCATCTGCAAACTTACTGAGGGAGCATTCAACCCCTTCATCGAGATCATTGATAAAGATGTTGAACAAGACTGGAGCCAGGACTGAGCCCTGGGGGACGCCACTTGTGACCGACCTCCAGCTGGATTTTGTTCCATTCACCACCACCCTCTGGGCTCGGCCATCCAGCCAGTTTTTAACCCAGCTGAGGGTCCACCTGTCCAGGCCAGTGGCAGCCAGTTTCTCAGTCAGAATGCTGTGAGACTTGTCAATAACTGTCAATTGTTGATCAGTTTTCCGTAACACAGGACTGGAAACTATGCTTCCATGAAAAATTAAGGGTGTCAGAAGGCATATACATACCTTTATATCAGTGTTGTTCATGCTGGTTTTGAAGCAGCTTGCCTCCCTGAGGAAGCTAAGACTTCATGCTTACAGAAAATCTATTTCTTTTGTAATTACTAATTTCTAAACTGGAATTTTTCAGACATGGCAGTGTCATAACAAAACAGCCAATGACTTTGTTTTCATCAGTTCAGCATCTTTGATAGCCACAGCAGGATTGTCTTCTGACAACAGGTAAGAACCTCTGTGACAATGCATAAACGTGAAGGGTGGCATGTCTGTATCTCCTGTCCCCCACTGTGAAAGTTATTCTCCTGAAGCAGTCTAAGCACAACACGCATGCTTCTCTCCTTCTTTGCAGGAGGGGAGAAGCAGTGTTGGCAGCTGCATTCTCCATGCCTGTTACAGGAGGTTCTGTAGGGAAAGCATGGATCATCTGTTCATGTGCCATAGGAGGAGAAGTGGGGAGGGAGGTGCTGTGCTCTTCTCTCTGGGATCTAGTGACAGGCCATGTGCAAACGGTTCAGAGCTGCTTTGGGGGAGGTTCACACTTGACATCAGGAAGCATTTCTTTACTGAGAGGTTGGTTGGACACTGAAACAGGCTTCCTAGGGAGGTGGTAAATGCCCCAAGTCTGTCCATGTTTGAGAGGCATTTGGACACTGCTCTTACCATGCTTTAACTTCTGGTACCCCTGAAGGGTCAGGCAGTTGGGCTAGGTGATTGTTGTAGGTCCCTTCCAACTGAAATCCTCTGTTCCGTTTAATTCTATTCATACGAGCCTGTCTTACTTGCTTTGTAGACACAGGGAATGGTGCATAGCTCTTCCTTTCATGCTTTTTCCTCAGTCAGTTTTGATCAAGAAACGGGAAAAACTGCTAACATTCAGGTGAAGTCAGCTAGAGAAGATTGTAATCTCAATACGAGTCCTTTACGAGAATAACCTGTTGTAAATGCTTGTGTGGAGGGCATGTTCTTGTAGCATGTGTAAGTACAGGTAATTTGGGGTCTGCTCAAAAGTAATACTTGTGTTCTGTGGCTTTTATGCCTGAAGTAATCTCTTTTTGAGATTCAGATGACTTTTCAAAATACTTTAGAACATCTGTTGCTGAATTGAGACCTGTCTTTTTCTGCAGAAATATTTGTCTTTGGGATACTTTGGTTTCACCTACAAGTAGCTTGGTGCATGGTAAGTAAAACACAACCAGCAAAATATTTTATCACGGTCAAAAAAACCATGGAAGTGTGGATGTATTACTGTGAGAAGTAATTTTAATATTAGCACTGAAACATCATTCACTGTCCTGTTTGAGTGCACCAGCAGGGACAGAAAAACATATTCCTGAGAAATTCTTTATTGCTTTGTATAATGATTGGTATTGTGGGTGTGAGCACCTTCCTTTTCATACCTTGTGTCTTGGCACTGCAAATGGCTGTGCCTACTCCCTACCTTATTCCTTATTACCCTACTCCTACTCGCTACCAGCCAGACACCTGCACATTCTGGTCACTTGCAAAGATGCAGAGCAATGCTTCTTGTAGTGACTAGCATGCTGAGAAGATAGTAGCTGGAACACTGTAAAACTTCGGGGTTTTTAACACAGTAAGACTATACGGATTTGCAGGCTGTGCAGCCACTCTTCAAGTCCAGGTTCCCGTGGCTGTGGCTCTGCGGATAAACCAGAGAGGCCCCACTCCAACGTTATCGATTGAACATGAGCTGGAATAACCGTAGTGCAAAGGTACCGCGGAGCTCTGGTGGATGCATTGCCTGTTTGGAGAACAGGACATCTTTTGAGGAACTACGGAGTATCTTACTGCCCCTGTGAAAACCCTGTCCTCTGAGAAGCCATAATTAGACAATGAATCTCCAGACCTCTGTAGATGAATAAATGCACCAAATTTTTGAGAAAGCGGTTACTTTTTTAAATTAATATCTTGAACAAGCAGATGTGCTGGTAATACTAATAGTCTAGTAATATGGTGGAGCATTTCAAATGATTTATCTGCATGTGCGCATGCATAGTAATCTGCATGTGGTGTTAGAACAATGCTGCAGAAGAGTTATTCCCATAGGTCCGCTTTCTGAGCTATCCTAAATACTCAGCAGGGTTTCATTCTCTGTATTACTAATAAAATAACTAGTACATTTCAACATCTGGCATACAGAATTAGGCTCAGGGGGAGTTGTCAACTCTGGCGCTGACATACGGCAAACTGCTTAAGTGCACGTGTGAGATGTGTGGCATTTCTATCCGTGAAGTTAGAGAAGCCTTTGCACTTCAAACACAACGTCCTGCATGCCATGTGCTAGGATTCAGGGAATCTTATCCCAGGCAGAGCAAGCTTTGTTCTAGCAAGCATAACCTTCATTCACTTCCTCCGCTTACCTGAGGGAAGTAGGCATAGCCAGACCAATGTGAAAGCAGCACATTAAAAGTGGAGACTTGTAAGATACTTGGGCAACTAATTGAGGCTATTTCCTGTGGAAAGGTGTCTTAAAATGACAAGCATTGCAGAGTTTGAAAAGAAGCTGTTTCTGATCAAGTCTGAATGGTTTCTGCTTACACAGGGTTAGAAAAAGGGATATATATAAGTCTTTCACAGAGACTGTAATTGCTTCATTTGCCAGTATCTGCCACTTCAGGATTCCTGGTGTGAATCCGGGCTTACATGCATAGGGCACTGCAGCACGAGGACTGGTTGTCTCAACTGGGTTACAGCATCAAAGTCATTGTTACGCTGTCTTGGAACGTGAGAAGTGGACAGAAGCTTAAAGTTAGCACTGTGTGTTTATTGAAATTTGCTTTGGCTTTCAGCTTTTACCTGTCATGACAGCGGAGCGACTGTGCTAGCGTATGCTCCAAAACACCAGCTGTTAATCTCTGGAGGCAGAAAAGGCTTTACCTGTATAATTGATCTTGGCCAGAAACAGCAGCAACAGTTACTCCAGAGTCATGACTCTCCAGTCAAAGCAATTGCTGTTGATCCCACCGAAGAGTGTTTTGTCACAGGATCTGCGGAAGGCTACATAAAGGTACTAAGGAGGGGGAGGGAGCAGAGGTGAGTATGGGGATGATGTGCAGACTCAGAGAGGCTCTTGAATTCCTGTGGAATACTCAGATAAGGTCATGTGTTCTGCATTTGTTTTCAGCCCTGGCTTTTATATTTGCTAATTTCATTCTGAAATGTTTGCCTTGCCTTGCCTTTCAGTCCTCCTGTTTGCCTTGCCTTAGGCCCTGTATGTATTCCTTATTACTGAAAATGGGGATTAGTATTCTGTAACTGTGCCATTGCACATAGCTATGTGTCTCCTTCTCTTCCTAGCTGGTGTCATAAAAATGAATGCAAAACACAGTCCAGTTTCTCTGTGAATCGTTAGTGGTGAATTGTAAGAGCACGGCAGTTTTCCGTAGGAGAGATGGATGTTTTGATGCTTTTTCAGGTATGGAGTCTGTCTACATTCAGCCTTCTTCACACTTTCATCAATGAGCATGCATGACAGTCTCTCTTCAGAAACATTGGGACGGGAGTCATGCAAATTGAGACAGGACCAGCAAATCACATATTCTCCTGTGGTGCGGATGGGACAGTAAAGATGAGGATCATACCCGACAGGTTCAGCCCTCTAAACGACGTGTTAAAAAATGATGTGAAATTTATGATCTAGTATTTTTCAGAAGCTCATGTAGCGTTCCCCTTCCGCCATCCCTGAAAAGATTTGTCCTGGAACTAGCCAAAAGAGCAGAAACACAGCGATAGCCTGTGCCACAAAAATTGAGGGGGGGAGGGTGGGGGATATTTTTTTGTTCTCTCCCCTCCATATTTGTCACCTGGAGCTTTTGATCCCTGGTGCACTGATGCCTTAAAGATTACCAAGGTCCTTCAGGTTTTGATCGTTGATTAAAATCAAAGCTGTATACAACTCTGAATTATATACTTCTGATACTACAGAGATGTCACTGAAGTGGTTTAGTCTTCCTTTTGAGGTAGTGACAAGGTAGTGATGCTCCACCTGGAGTACACCACCTGGGCATGGCCTCTGCTTATAGTCAACAGGTTCTACAGGCTGGTCTTTCCAGGGGGAAGCTGGAGATAATGTTACTCTTTCACTGTGGCACCCGTACCAGTCCCTCATCTGGACGTGCTTAGTCAGCTGGCAACAAAACTTTCTACCTACGTGTAGAAGAGACACAAAGCCTATATGCATAGGCACTCCTGGCCACGCAAGCATTCCTAGAGCGGGCCACTGCTTGTCTCCATTCCTGGAATCCCAGCTGCTCACCTCTCTCGCTTGGCTCATCTCTCTCCTCTAACCTAGGGTATAAGAAACTGAAGGATGTTCTGAAACTCGTCTTCTCTTCTATAGCTTGAATCCCTGCCATCAGGATGGCAGGCTTACCTTTTAAGAAGAAATATATTTTGAACCCCGAACACTCCCTTTACAAAAGTGTGTAAATATAAATGGATATCTTCCTTGTAAACCTGTCAGGATTATGTGTGAAACTTTAGTCTTTATCACAGAGCTACTGGAAGATACTGTGTTGCGACACAGCACTAGAATTTCTTCAGAGACTATTTATGTCCATGTCTGCAGATGGAGTGAAAAAAAAGCCTAATTTCTTTTTAGTTTTGTTCCCTGTAAGACTTTTATTTAGCCCAAAGATACTCCCCCCTCATTCTTAGCACTTATATTCTTCTTTGTCTGCTTTTCCTGAGTACTTTAGAAAAGGAAAAAGGAAACAAATCCAACAGCAAAGAACTTTAATATTGTCAGTCTTTGTACCGTATGTTTACGTCTGGTGTGAACTGAAAGACATTTTTGGAAGGCCGAGATGGATTGATTTTTTTTTTTTTTTTTTTTTTTTTTTTTTTTTTTTTCCAAAATACCAACCGGCACAACTTAAATGCTTGACCAAATTATTAATGCACAAAGCCTTCACGTTTCTTTTTTAGTCGGCTCAAACCTGTTTCTGTAAGTGTTCTGGTTTACTTTTCCTGATGTGAGAGCTCAACAGAGGTTTAATTTGTAAATTAGATGTGGGGCTGGATTACTTGAATGCCAATGGTGTACTTTTTGCTAAAAGATATTTTGTGAAATACAGCATCAAGATGCTAACTGTAAAAGAAACTTGTCCAATTAGGAACTATGGGGATAAACAAAGCATAGCAGAAATGAAGGGCTTGTAAACTGAACTTTGTAACATTCTCAGGATGCTTTTCTCTTAAGAATATAAAACTGTTTAAAAAGATTTTGTAAAACGTATTAAGGTAATTTTAAATGTCTGTTTCGCAAGTTGCAGTGCAAACACTATGAAGGTTCATGTGCACATAACCTGAATTTTCCAATTGTGCAATAAAAAGAATGTGAATATTTTGCCATGAAGAAACACGTGACAGCATTTCAGACTGGTACAGCTGTTCAGGGAGCCAACTGGAATTGTTCTGCCACACCACCTAGAGATTGGAATTGAAGTTGATGTCAGAACAGTTGAAGTACAGTGATGGATCAGCAAAGCACCCGACCGGCAGTGACACCTCCTTCCAAACAGGCTCGCCCAGCGCCTACGTGGGATCTGCTCAGTGTCGGAGCTTCTAATATTCCGTATTGTTACAAAAAGTAAAAGAGCGGAGTTACAGTAGCACCCTCCTTGAGAATCAGCCCAGACCCTGACTTCCTAGCTGCTTGTAGACATGCGTTACTTTTAGGCACCCACTCAACTAACACAGTCACGTTCAGAAAAGGAAAACACGCAAAGATTGTGGCAACAGTAGACAATGATGTCCTTGATGTCTTGTCCTTTAATATTTATATCTCGTTAGCTTCAATATTTCAAGCTAAGTTTATTGTACTGGTGATCACAAAACGCTGCGTATCTGTGAACTGGGCAGGGTTTGTGTGCCATTGCCGAGACATACAACGCTGTCGTGTTGTCTGCATAGAGCTGCACTATGAGGAATCCTGGGAAACTCAGGCTTAAGCTGGAAGAGTATGGACTGTCAGCGGGCATTTTCTGAGATGTTTGTAGTTACTGTAAGCCACTCTCGGAATGGAATTATGTCAAATCAGAGTGTATTTGCCACACTTGCATAATCTTCCCAATAAACCCTGCAGAAACACAAACCCTCTAGAACTCCAAGTTGCTGCTACTTCATTTACTTGTGTAATCAGTTGTGCTTGTTCCCTGATGTTTAACATTAGTGTAAGCGGCATTCCGGGCAGCTTGCTTGTAACGATGGAATCATCCAAGCAAGTTCACTTCTGTTGTATCTCAGACTTTGAAAAGGACATTCTCGCCTCTAAAACTAGGCACTAGGGAAGAAGGCAATCACAGCTGTCCCTGCTGTTGCCCTTAACTTCTGCTGTCTTTTGTCCTCTGGCAGTTAATGCTTTCTCCCTGTTGCTCCGCAAGTCCCACCAATGGAGCAAGGTGCACAAACCAACCTGAAAACTTGCCTTTAGTGGTGCTTAATCAAGCGTAGTTCTACATGCAGACAAAACAACCTAGCTTACGGTTGTTCGTGTCCCTTTGAAATATCATAGAGGTGCAGCCGTGACTTGGGTTTGTCTGTGTAGCCATACATATTGCCATCAGTAATTCTGATGTTGCTACTTGATCCAGTTGCCTCAAACAGTGGCATGATCTCCTTCCGTAACTTGCGAGAGCCAAAACTCTGGCCATCCGGGTATTAAACTGGCTTGCTGTGCAGCTTTCAACCAGAACATTCTCAGCCAGCAGCTGATGCCGTGGGATGTTGATGGAGAAAGAGGGAGAGTGGAATAAATGCAGGGCTTGTACTGCCCTGCTGTGGCCCAAGGTAAGCTCATGCATGTTCTGCATTTCAGGAACCTCTCTGCCAGTTACAGAAATACATAGGCTGTTGAGCTACCCTCCATTAGGTACTGCTGTGCTCCTCCTGAGAGCCCCGCGTGTTAGAATAGCTGCAACAGGCATGACAAAAGCAACAGCGATTAAAAGGAAATAAGCTTGGAGGCAGTCTGTTCTCTAAGGGGTGGCTTCAAATGTTCTTACTGAAAACAGAGAAACCCACTTCTAGTGGCAGGTTCAGCACACTGACCAAACTATTTTATAAAGACCAATTTACCAAGTCTCTTGGTGTTTCTTACTCCATTTCCTTTCTAGCTCTCAAATCTGCATGGCTTTGATTTTGTTGTGGGGGTGGGAGGCATGGTTGTTTTCAGTGCTTTCTTTTTTCCTGCTGGGTTTTTTCCTGCTTGGAAGACAAATGTGGTGGTTTTCGTCTGTCAAGTCTTCCAAGAGAGGGACAGAAAAATGCCCAATAATCTTAAGCAGGTAAATCTCAAGAGATGTTACGTCTTTATGATGAAGTTTCTTCCAGGTTTCGGGTATTTAGTCTTGACTGTGCCTCTTAATAGAGGTTTTGGCCTAGAATTTCCCATTAGTTTTGTTATTAATTCTTACATATGAATGGCAGAAACTTCTACACTTGCTTTATTAAACCTCATTTGGTTTCTCACTGCCCAGCTCTCCAGCCTGTCCAGGTCTCGCTGGATGGCAGCGCAGTGTTCCTGCGTGTCAGCCACCCCTCCCAGCTTTGTATCATCGGCACTTGCTGAGGGTGGATGCTATTCCCTCATCAAGGTCATTGATGAAGATATTAAACAGGACTGGACCCAGCTCCGAGCCCTGGGGAACACCGCTAGTCACAGGCCTCCATTCAGATTCTGCTCCACTGATCACCACCCTCTGAGCCCGGTCCGACAGCCAGGTCTCAACCCACCTCACTGTCCACTCATCTATCCCATGATCTCTCAGGAAGGGTGTTTCCCATTTGAAACCGGCAAGCCTGGTACCACATTGCCCATCCCAGTATCGAAGACGGATAGCTTGGATTGGCTGGTTCCATCAATGTGAATGCCTGTGCCTGGAAGGGGAGAGGAAAAAAATGTACCCCAGATTCCCTCACCAGCGACCCTAAGGCCCTAAAGTCCCCTTTAATTGTTCTCGGTCTGCAATTGATAGCTTCCTCTCCACCTGCATGCAAGATCAGCAATGGTTAAAGTTCTGAAGTCCTTACCTTATTACATCTGCCTTGACTGCATGGTGCTCAGGTACTGGTGGGGGTTAAACCACAACAGCGTGGTCATGGATCCCTTCGATAAGAGCATGGGAGGTAAGATCCATCACAGTCCATGGATGCACATCAAGGTGTTTACCCAGTAAGTGACACAGTCCATGGGACACTGCAGGTCTGTATCTCCTCTCGGTTGGGAGCTAGTCCAGCTTCAGGTTCACTAGTGAACTGCACACACACACACACAGACCCCCTCAAACACACAGACCGCTCCCACCAGTAGCTCTCTGAGTAGCACCACACAGAAGATGGCTTGGAATCGCTCTTCAAAAAGAAGGCAGGATGTATGGTGATGATTCGGTGCAAGGCTCGCTCAACCAAAAAAACCAATCAGCAGTCTCCTTGTGTGTGACTGACTCAGACTCCCTCCTATCTCCATTTGACATGCTTCTTCAGCCCCTATATCTTTCTTTGCTCCTACCTTTCTCCTTCCTTGTAGCTTCCCAACCCAGGGACAAATCCCCACTTACTTTTACCCCTTGCTCCAAGGTTTACGCATTGGGGAGCAGATTTGGGACTGCAAGAGCTGCTAGCCAGGTGTGGTGGTTTGAACATGGCTGCAGGCCAGACACCCACCAAAGTTGGTGTATTGCTGTCCTTTGCAGCTGGACAGGGAAGAACGTGCATATATGGAGGAGCTCAAGAGTCAAGATAAGGGCAGGGAGAGATCATCCCGCAATTGGACTGGTACAAAATTCACAAGAAGCAAATGTGAGAGCAGTTGCTCTAAGAACAAATCAGTGTGCCTATTGTAAGCAGAAGGGTCACAGGAAGAAGGAAGGCCCACGCCTCTTCAATAGTCGAGAGAAGGGGAACACTGTTGGGGTAACAGCAGAATTTGCATTAGATTGCATGGGACCCGAGGAATCTAGTCAAGCTTCCCCAGCCGATCCTCTCGTTAAGCTGGGGAATGAGAGGATAGCTTTTCTGCTCGATAGCAGGGCCACCCGTCAACTCTACTGACAAGATGTAAGGGACCGTTAAGTAAGACTAAGATAAGCCTCGTAGGTACTACAGGGAAAAAATCCTTGAGGCCGTTTTGGCAGCTTATGGAACCTGGAATTGGGGATACTAAATTGACACCTCAATTCCTCTCTATGCCAGAATGCCCTTTGCCATTACTTGGATGGCATTTACTCTGTTACTCCATTACATGCACAATTAACCTTCTCTGAAGATCCTGTTCGGTTACAGACACCCCCAGAGAATGCATGGAGAGCTCAAATACGCCCGTTGATGAAGAAGAATCCTATGGAAGAGGGAGATATGCCTGATGAAGTAAGGATGCTGTAATACCTGCAGCGTGGTCCTCAGGAACCTCAGGCCGAGCCAAGAACGTGACTCCAGTCAAGATTCATCTGAATGCAGGAGCCCAGCCGGTAAGAAAGACAACAGTGTCCTATTCACTTGGAAGAGTGGAAGGGACTGGAACCCCTTGTAGAGCCCTGGCAACTAAGGGAATGCCAGTCAGAATTTAAGACTCCAGTTTTGCCCATCAAGAAACCTCACTCCCAGGCATACAGACTGGCACAAGATTAACGAGAAGTGAATGCGAGATCTATAGATGTGCACCTGGTGATTCCAAAGCCTTATCCCGTCTTTGCCTCAATTCCAGAGAGCAATACTTATTTTACAGTACTGGGCTTGAAGGATGCCTCTTTTTGTATGCCTGTGGGTGAACAGAGTCAGACCATTTTTGCTTTTGACCGGGAGAACCCCCAGCTACAGGACGGAAGATGCTACTCCAGCCGACTAAACTTCCCCAGGGATTCAAAACTAGCCCCACCTTATTTGGTACTGCACTGGCAAAGGCACTAGAAGAAAGGCACCCTGAGTAGAAAACCGTCACACTGTTACAAGAGCTAGATAGCTTGTTGATTGGTCACTGATACCTATGAAAAGTGCCTGGAAGCCGCAGCAGCTTGCTTAATTTTCTAGCTTTAGCAGGCTACCGGGTCTACAAGAAAGCTCATCAAAATGAAAAGCAAAAAGCAGATCGGCTAGCTAAAGAATCGGCCGTGAGGGAGTCCAGCTCAGAAGGAGCTCTAATTCCAGGCTTTCGTTTAGAACTCTTACCACCCAGATACACTGAAAAGGAAAAGCAGTTGGCGGAACAATTAGATGGCTCCAAAAATGACCAAGGCTGGTGGGTGATGCCACAGAAACATTTCTTGCTTCCCGAAAGTGTGATGGAAATTGTGCTTAAAAGGCTGCGCCAAGAAACGCAGATGTGCTGGTATGAGCTCCTAAAAGAAATGTTTTGGGGCCCAAAATGCAGAGTACGGCAGACAGTGTAGTAAAGAAACGTACCACCTGTTGCACAAATAACCCCAAAACCAGAGAGGTGGTTATGGGAGGGCTTGGGAAACAAGGAATAACTCCTGGGGAGTACTGGCAAATAGACTTGTCAGAACTACCTGAATACAACCAGTGTAACTATTTATTGGTATTGGCAGATACCTTCTGTGCTTGGCCAGAGGCTTTCCCTTATCATACCAACAAAGCTAGCAAAGAACCGAAATCTCAGTCAGGAAGCACAACTTAAGTGGGCAGAGGCCTTATCCATAAGTCTTTGGGGAATTCGAATAACGCTTCGGGTTGAGGAAGGAGTAAACCCCTTGCAAATCGTTTACAGGAAGGCACATCCTCCAAACCTTTCAAAGGTCGAGAGGGACCAAGTGTGTAGAAAAGGCCAAGCAGCAAGTAACAAGCACTCAATCCCTCTTTGGCAGACTTTATCTTCACTGCACAGGCACCTCAATCCCTTCCTTTGGACATACCGGTTCACCCATTCCAACTGGGAGACCTCGTTTCCATACAGACCTGCAAAGATGAACCACGAAGAGAGAGATGGGAAGGACCCGATCCCGTGCAACTGAAGGCTTACGCTGCTCTGTCCTCAAGGTAGAGGGAATTAATTCCTGGATTCATTACCCACAGGTTAAACGGGCACCGAGGCCTAATAAAGATGCATGGGCCTCTGAAACCAACTGGAGAAGTTCCACCTGGATGAAGTGTCCCTGAGAAACAGGAATTTGCTCAAATAGAGACTAAGTGCTCAACAAGCTAATTGTCCTTTTGTTTAGCACTAATAATTTGCTTGCATATTGGCTTGATTTTTTATGTATCAAATGAAAATTTTGCTCCACAGGGATAATCATAGAACCTCTCAGAAAGCGTAAGTAACTTCACACTGCTCAGATGGTACATATTGGAACAGTGCGTTCAGTAGTACTTGTCGAAAAGGCAGCTATAATGTGAGAGCCACAAGAAGCCTGATCCTCTCAAAGCAGGGGGACGGATACCCATAAAGTTGCATTTTCACAGGGAAAGAAATGTGTTTGGGTCAGTGCTTTGACAGTGTTTAGTTTAGGGGTAAACATACTGATCAGCTTTGCTAACAGCTCTACTTTTGAAGAAGGGCCAAAGGAAGGACTGATAAGTAGCCTGTTATGCTCCAAAGTGTCCTCGGAGAAGAGCTGAAAGACTGATTAAGAGCAAACATCCTGCCCCAGTGTGTGCAAGAGCTGGGGCACGACTGGAGAGGCCTGAGGGCAAGAAAAACTGGGGGGAAGGGACAGGTGGCAGGGGACATCGCAACCACCCACCCAGCTCAAGGCCTGTGCAAATGCCCCAGCCCAGCACCTTCAAGGAGCATGCCTGCTAATTTGCCTATGCTTGACCAATAGGTAATAATGTGGTACTCACTCAGCAACTAATGGAAATTTAGGGTAGTTTTTCTAATCGTCTAACAAGAGAAATAGGTTGTACATTCTGTATGTAGGGGGCTAGTTTGGTGGAATCTCTGCACAGACAAGGAATAAATCCAAAACCTCTGCTCCTCTTTCTCACCTCTGGATGATGACAGGTCGCTCTAACCCACAGTGGCTGTGAGCAAGCTCTTCTCCAAACTGACATGGTTGCCCCCCTTTTGAGTGACTCTTCCCCTTTGTGCCCTATGTGACTGCAGCTGGATTTTGGCCATGCGAGGCGTGGAAGCTCTTGCCCTTGCCCAGGAGACTGAGCCAATACGTGGTGAGCTGTTAAAATGGGCAACTTTATCTCAAGAAACAAGCTGAAATCAGCAACTCTTGGAAGTCCCAAGGAGCGTGGGCAGGTCAGAGCAGGCCTCTGACACTGCAGATCAGCGGCCATTGGCACAGCAGCAGATGGCAGTGGTGCCGTGATGCCTGGCATGGATCATGGCCCTCCTGCTTCCTCATGCCTTTTCTTCCCACAGGCCCTGCAGGAGCTCCTGCACCCGAGTGAAGAATTGCACCAGCTTCTCAATGGGAAGTGGACAGGAGGCAGACCCACCCGCCAGAGCTTTTGTTGGTACTGGCTTCTGCGAGGGCCTTGAGGTGGTGAGGAAGTGGCCCCACACCTGTGTTGTCATGGCAGCCCAGTCTGCCAAGTGTGCTCCCATCTGCACCAGGATCCAGTTGTAATAGTGCTGGGTGGAGGTGTAGACGCCCGGCCGCTTTGCTCTGGCACAGCCGCTGCCCCAACTGGTCACTCCCACAAGCCAGAAGTACTCTGCGTTCTTGTCCTGGCACACAAGGGGACCACCACTGTCACCCTGCAGGGGAGGAGAGAGCATGAAGATGGTGTTGGGTGACCACTCTCAGCACTATGGCTGGATCCTTCCTTGCCCGGGCGGGGGCCATGTACTCTCCCTCATCTCTGCTGGAGGGATGCTGGATGTGCAGAAGATGCATTTGCCAGGACTAGGATGTGGTCCTGCGGGCTGCCAAGAGGCCTGGGTGGGCCAAGGTGCAGCACCGGGCAAGGACGTGCCCATGGGAAAGGAGAGGTGAGTCCTAGCAGTTCTGGGAGGGTGACTTGCCAGGCAAAGCCCAAGTCGGGGGACATTTGGGCCATTGTGACAGGGCTGACAGTGGTGCTGGGGGCCAGTTTGTCACAGGCTCCTACCTGGCAGGTGTCGATGCCACCCTGTGGATAGCCAGCACACAGGTTGTGGCTGTGGATGGCCCCTCGGTACCACCGGCTGCTGTTACAGAGCCGGATGTCGATGAGGCGGACCTTGGCCTCCTGCAGCACATCGGTGGATTCTGCAGCTGTGAGCAGAGAAAAATAGCAGCAGCTTGTTGCCTGTTCTCCTCCCTGATCGGGGCAAGCCCCTTGTCTAGGGTTCGGCTTGGCCTCCGGACGGCATTGTAGCAGTGTTTGCCTTCTGTCTTGCTTTGGCTAATGATTGGTCAGGCCCACCTCTCAGCACAAGTCCCTGCAGCCTGACTGTGGTGACAAGTTGCCTCTGCTGCCTGGAAGCCCAACCCTCCTCCCCAGTGTGCCATGCTTGCCCTTGGGATATGAGGAGTGCATGGGAACTCACATCTTGCAGTTGTGGAACCCCAGCCACTGACATAGCAGTTGCTCAGCTCTGACACCCTCAGCGAGGCATCAGGCACGCAGGCAAGTTGGACGTAGTCACTGCACTGGACAGGCTGGTCCAGTTCCAGCAGAGCAATGTCGTTCTTCTGTGTGATGTTGTTGTAGTGCTCATGAACAATCAGCCGCCTGATACCGCGGACTTGGGCCTCAGGACCCAGCTGAGTCAAGTGCGTGGCACCGATGACCACATGCCACATGCTGACATACCTGGAAGGCAGAGAGAGAGAGCGCTCAGTGCCAGCAGAGCCACGTGCTGCCGCAGCCCAGCCCAGCAGTGTCCTGCCACCCGCTCTTGACAAGAGAGGAAAGCGGCGCTATGGAGGGCATGACCTCCGTAGCATGCCTTGAGCACAAGGAACATGGAGCTGGAGACTTCTGGGCAGCAGTGGTGTGAGCCCAGCTTTCTCCTGAGCAGTCTCTCAGCTGGTCTGGGGAGTGTCCAGCCAGTGGGCGTCTGGCAGGCAAACAGAAGGGGATGGGATGGGTGTAGCCCGGGGTGCTGTGGGCAGGGCAGCTGGGAGTGTTGTTTACTGTTCCCTGCTCGTCCTTACCAGGCGTCGATGAAGCAGTGGGCTGCTGTGAGGACCCACTGTGGGTGGATCAGGGAGCCTCCGCATATATGCCCTGTGCCTGGGTTCCAGGGATTCTGGATGCTCACAATCCAGGGCCAGGCTCCCGTCTGGGCAGCTGTGCCACCCACAACACGCGACGTGCCAGAGTTCCAGGCCATGGGCCGGAGCCCGCAGGTCCTGTAAGCAGAAGATCGTTACTGCCCACTCAATGGCTTGCTGGCATTCAGGCTGAAGGTCAGCTGTCTTCCCTCCCTGCAAGGTGCTGTATGGCCAGCGAGGCCAGGGAACCCCATGGGGCACATGCCCCATCTGCCTCTGTTTTGTCTTCAACCCCGTAGGCAAGCGGTGCCAGTAGCCTGGGTGCTGGCAAGGACCTGAGGCTCCCACAGGGGGTTCGGGAAGCTGTGGCGTGGCCACAGGGGACAAGAGGGAACCCTCCAGTGAATCCCATAAGGTTTACCCAAGCTCCCTCCAAGAGCCTCAGGATGCTTACCAGCAGGTATCCCATGTGCCCTGCACAGGCTGGCACAAGGACAGAACGAGGAAGATGAGCAGCTTCATGGCTGCCAGCAGGAGCTGCAAGAACCAAGTAGGGCTTGCTACCCCCCAGCACAGCAGCTGAAGGTGTGAGTGCCTGCAGGACTCCCGTTACCTGGGGTGCCCTTGACCACGGGGCTGATGTCACAGAGCCACTGGATGCGGGTGCTGGGCACAGCCTGTGGGGAGAGGGGAGGGGCAGCATGGGGTGTTCCAAGCTGAAGGGGAGGCAGAAGTGGGGCTCGGACACCCCCAGGGATACCCATAATGTCAAATTTTCATGGGGACAGAAATGTGTTGGGCTGAGTGCTTTGACACTCTTGGGGTAAACATACTGACCTGCTTCGCTAACAGCTCTGCTTTTGAAGAAGGGACAAAAGATTGAGAAGAAGCCTGCTCTGCTGGAACAAGAGAAGAGGTTGTAAATTCTGTGTGTAGGGGGCTCATTTGGTGTAATCGCCACCTAGCACCCATCTCTGCGCAGACAACGAATAAATCCAATCCCTCTGCTCTGTGTGTCTATTGGTGTACTGCACACTAGGTGATGACGTGTGGTGGTTTGACACTGGCTGCAGGCCAGACGCCCTCCAAAGTCGCTCTATCACTCCCTTTTCCAGCTGGGCAGGGGAGAAAATATATATTGAGGGTAATTCAATGTTACATAACAATACTGGGTAGATTGATCCCTAACAGAAGAAGAATAGAAAGTATGTGCGTGTTTTGGGTTTTTGTGGAGTATGGCTGCAGCCGTTTGACCCCTTTTGTTAGAGCAGCTACAAAATTTCAACCTAACTGCAAAAACGGCCTTGAAGATAAATAAAGCGAAGACAGGGAAGTGATCAAGAATGAGGCCAACAACCAGTTAAGAGGCAGAATAGATCTTGTTTTCAGCTGAAAGGGGTTCCTAACTACTTTCTGTAGGAATGTGTTTTCAAGAGCAGGAATGTGGTTTTGAGGCTATGGAGAAAAATGTAAAGAGCCTACACTGAAGGAAAAGGGAAAAAGTTCGCCTAGAGGAAGACTAAGTTTGCATAAGGCTGCCTTTGATTAGAAATTACAGAATCACAGAATCACAGAATCGTAGGGGTTGGAAGGGACCTCGAGAGATCATTGGGTCCAACCCCCCTGCCAAAGCAGCTCCCTAGCTCATATTGCACAGATAGGCGTCCAGACGAGTCTTGAATATCTCCAGAGAAGGAGACTCCACCACCTCCCTGGGCAGCCTGTGCCAGGGCTCTGTCACCCTCACTGTGTAAAAGTTCTTCCGCATGTTGGTGCGGAACTTCCTGTGCTCCAGTTTACAGCCATTGCCCCTTGTCCTGTCTCCACAGACCATTGAATAGGGGTTGGCCAACTCCCCCTGCATCCCATACTTAAGATACTTATAAACATTAATTAGGTCCCCACTCAGTCTTCTTTTCTACAGGCTGAACAGCCCCAGTTCACTCAGCCTTTCCTCATACGGGAGATGTTCCAGGCCCTTAATCATCTTCGTAGCCCTTCTCTGGACTCTCTCCAGGAGATCCCTGTCTTTTTTCTACCAGGGAGCCCAGAACTGGACACAATATCCCAGGTGCGGTCTGACCAAGGCAGAGTAGACGGGGAGGATCACCTCCTTCCCCACCTCCTTCCCCACCTCCTTCCCCATTGTAGTGAATATGCCTAGGTAATCTGCATAAATAGTATAAATTTTGCTTCAAACGGCACAGATGTTAGGAAGAACAATGCCCTGTGTGCCAGGCACTACAATAAAGAACACCGAGGCTACTGAAGTTGATTCTGGCTTTTCGAAACTTCAAGAGGCTTAAGAGTCAACCCAAGGACAGGGAGAGATCAGTCCACAATCAGCGTCATGGGCAAAACAGAAGAAAGGAAAGAAACTCTCTCATTTATTACACTACACCACACACCCACTGACACCAGAGTCGGCTCGTGAGAAGTGCAAGCAGGTTTTCAAGCACCTCCCTCCATCCCTCCCTTCTAAACAGACTTCCCTTTCATCATGATTTCGCTCCCTTCTTCCCCCCTCACTGTGGCACGGGGCAGGGAAGAGGGGAACGGGGGTCTCGGTCAGTTCCTCAAGAGCTGTTTTGCTTCTTAGCTGGGGGCAGGGGACATTCCTCACACTCTTCCCCTGCTCCAGCGTAGGGTCCCAGCACGTAGGTGGGATTACTGTGCCCTGTCATTATCCATGGCTGCAGGGGGACAGCCTGCTTCACCGTAGTCTTCTCCATGGGCTGCAGGGGAATCTCTATCCCTGATACCTAAAGTTCCTCATGCCCTGTCCGCACCGCCTTCTTCCCTGACCTTGGTGCCTGCACAGTTTCTGGCTGCTTCTTGCAGAAGCCACCTGTCGTGGTTTTGCCCCGGCAGAGGGCCGCACCCCACACAGTCGCTTGTACTTTTAAAAGGAAGGGGGAAGGGAAGTTGGGGGAGGGGGAATAAGGGAAGGAAGAAAGGAGGGAACGAAACCACAACCTAGAAACCAGAACCACGCAGGTTGGGATAAGGATAGTTTACTAAACAATAACAGAAAACTAGATATAACAATAACTTAAGTTTAAAGCACAAAAGAGATGAAACTGGAGATACACAATGCAATTTTTCACCAAACCACACAACTCAGGCCGCACAGCTTAGAACCGAACCGGACAACCCGACCGTCCCCAGAAACTGCACGTCCTGGCATTGTCTCCCCCTCTTCCCCCCAGTCCCCCTTATACTGAGCATGACGTAACTGGCATGGAATATCCTCTTTGGCCAATTCGAGTCACCTGTCCTGGCTGCGTCCCCTCCTTTCTCAGTAGTAAGGAAGTATGCAGAGCTGAGAAAGGTACTTGATTGCCCGGCAACAAATCGGAAACATCAGGTTGCTATCAGCACTATTCTCATGCTAACACCCAAACATGGCATTCCATCCACTGCTAAAAAAAAATTTAACTCCATCATAGCTGAAACCAGGACACCACCCCTGCACCCCCCCTTCTCCACCAGAACCCAGCCACGCAAAACCACAACATGATGACCTTTTGGGTCAACAGTTTTTCACACCCCAGATGGGACTGGGTTGACAGCATTGCCCAGGTTGTCTTGCCGTACCTGATGAGAGACACAGACCTACTGAGCTCCAGTGCACTCTGACCTGTTGATCAGGGACTCCATCGGCCTCTCTCCTGCATCAGTGCAATGCTATTTGAAACCGGTATTCAAGAGGAAAAGCTGGGAAAAGCAGCACATCTAAAGCAGCAGACATGCCTCTGACTACAGATCAATTAAAACAGTATTGTAACAAAAGGTAGCCAGGACATCAATTGGATAATGGTGAAAAATGGCCTGAAAATTGGACCGTGATGTATCATACTATATTTCAAGTCGCGTTGCTCTGTCAAGGATATAAGAACCATGGAAACATTAAGGTTGGAAAAGACCTCCACAATCATCTAGTCCACTCATCCCCCTACCACCTATATCCCTAACTAAGCTATGTCTCTAAGTACCCCATCCAATCTTTCCTTGAACACCCCGAGGGACGGTGACTCCAGCACAAGCCCTTCCAATGCCTAACCACTCTTTCTGAGAAGAAATTTCTCCAGATTTCTAACTTGAATCTCCCCTGGCGCAACTTGCAGCCAGTCCCTCTTGTCCCATCGCTCCTTATCTGTGAGCAGAGGCTGACCCCCAGTTCACCACAACCTCCTTTCAGGCAGGAGGATGGGCCCCACTACTGACCCCTGGGGAACACCGCTTGTGACCTGTCACCAGTTGAATTTAACTCCATTCAGCACCACTCCCAGGGCCCAGCCACCCAGCCAGTTTTTAGCCCAGCAAAGAGTGCAGATGTCCAAGCCCTGGGCTGCCAGCTTCTCCAGGAGAGTACTGTGGGAGACCGTGTCAAAGGCTTTGCGGAAGTTGAGGGAGACTACGTTGACAGCCCTTCCCTCGTCCACCAGACGGGTTACCTAGTCATAGAATGAGATGACTTTGGTCAGGCAGGACTTGCCTACCCATGCTGGCTGGGCCCGATCCCCTGGTTGTCATGGACATGTTCTGGGATTGCCCTCAGGATGACTTGCTTCATAATCTTCCCTGACACTGAGATCACAAATCATGAGTTTTCTCACTTTCTCTCTTCTGATTCTCTTACTCATCCCACCAAGAGAAAGTGAGAGAGCAGTTGCAGGGTACTCAGTTCAACCATGACAATTAAATGTTTCTTGTGGTTCCCATTCAAAAGTATTTTCCTTAAATTTTCTTTTGTGAAATGAGGCTAAATTCAAATCAAGTATTCACATAGTATCTGTAATTTCACCAGGTGTATTAACATGATAGATTTGTAAGAATAAGCAGTCCTGCACCTTGAAATGCTGAAGAAAAACACAGGATACAAAAATCCAAATTCTCTTTTGTTATGTGTGTACATTTTAGGCAGAGCAGAAGAAGAAGAGATGTAAAGCTAGAAGTAATGAGGACATAGTAAGGATAGAACAGTGTATTTAAATGAAGAAAAAGCAGCTTAAATGCTTTGTTTCTAAGTGGAACGGAATGCTTTTTGTGGTGCATAAATTTAAGTTACTCACCAACAACCTCTGCATATTGTCAGACAAGTATGTGTGTCAATCTTGTGGCAACAATTATACATAATGCTTTGCAAAGGAGTGGATGTTGTCACCAACTGCCACCTTAAATCATTGAAATCAACTCCAGTTGCTACCAAAGAATCTGAAAAACAATTCTATAATTCTATTTCAGTAAAAAAATATTTCCTTCTACTTAAGAAAAACTAAAATATATTTTTTGGGGGTCTGCTGAAATATTGAATTCTAGATTTTACAGACACTGCAACAATGACAGCTGTAGGAAGCTAATACTTCTCATAGCTACCAGCGAAAGCCTGTGGGAAGATTCCCCCACATGTTCAGGTTGTGTAAAACCTTTAAATAAAACCCAATGAAATCTTTAAAATCCAGTCAAGCAATAGTTTCCAAAACTGTTGTCTTTTTAAAAGAGTCAAAGTCCTTCTGTCCAAGTCCTCTGTGACAAGTGGTGTTCCTCAGGGGTCAGTTCTGGGTCCAGCCCTGTTCAATGCGTTTATCAACAATGTGGACAAAAGGATAAAGTGCACCTTCAGCCAGTTTGCTGATGATACAAAACTGCAAGGAGTGGCTGACATGCTGGAATGCTGTGCCGCCACTCAGTGAGATCTGGACAGGCTGTAGAGTTGGACAGAGACAGATAGAGATGACCTGGTGGGGGATATGAAGGTTGGAGGACGCTTGGGGCACAGTGATCATGAGCTTATAGAATTCTTAGTACTGGGAGAAGTAAGGAAGGGAGGCAGCAGAATTATGATGGATCTATTATTATGTATTTGCCTTTCTAGAGCTTCCAGTTAGTTCTCCAATATGCCATGCAGCTCTAAAAACACTACAGCGCTGGGAACAAGTTCTTTTCCGGCGTCTTGAGTTATATGGCGGTCCACCTCAACATTATAGTTCAGTCCATGCTTCTGAAGATGCCCTAGCTGCTGGTCCTGCATTGCTTCGCCATAAAACTTTACTTGAGCCTGCAAGCACTCCATTCAGGTGAGTCTGACTTCTATAAATGCTGTAGTATCTATAAAATACAGTGAACATGATGTTGTTAGTGTATGTGATAAACCATAACAGATCATGCCAGTTGATGGGTTTGCTCTAATCCATTGTGAGTATGTATCAGAATTCATGCCTCTGGTTCAAAACAAGGTCAGGAAAAACAGTAAAAGTGTTGAATTTTTAACGTTCTTTTATTGAAGCTTAACATACGAATTTTGAGTGTTTCTGTGGAAAATTGTGATTGATAATAAAGAACAACAAATTTATCCCAAGAGGTAATTACAGCAGATTGACAATGATTTAAGTAATTGCCTCATTTTAGGAGGGAATACAATTACATTCTTATCAGTATCTTTTCCTAAAATCAGAGAAGAAATATTTGTTGTTCATAATATTGTCATAGTTTTGACTCCACATATGTATGTTCAGCCAGAAAATTGTGCTCAGTTTCTTAAATTCTCGTTTTAAAAATAAATTGCTGCCTTTTAAATCTTACTATCACTTGTGACTGCAGAATCGATGGAAAGACTGTCTTTTTATTCTAAAATACCTCATAATTCCCACAGTTTAAAAACTTGAGTTGATTTAAAACTGAACAGCTGCTGCCTGGCATTACTTTTTAAATTGTGATTTTTTTAAAGCAATTCAGGGTTTGGGTTTTGTGCATGCTGCTGCTGTAAGAAGCTATTTCTGTGTTGTCACGTTTTGCTCGAGCGTGCACTTTCTAGGGATAAGCATAAACATTTAAAGTCTGACCTGATTTTACAGTCCTTTCAATTTTGTTACTGAAAAGTCACGGTTGATTCAGAGATGTTACACAACTGACAGTGTGTTCTTAGCTGGAAGTGTTAGCTATTCATTGTCCATGTGATAGACGGACTCATTAGCAGTAAATAGAAATGATCCATGTTATAAAGAAGGAGGTGGCCTAATAGATAATCTGTATGCTGACCTTATTGTTGTGTAATCTCTTTAAAGAATTTTCTCACTTGTCACGAGATAGGAGATGAAAATGTGATTTTTCTTCTTCCTTTTGCACTGCTTCTCCAATACAGGTTTGTCAGGAACATGGTACCAGAATGCTTTCAAGTAGGTCTTGTATGGAATTTAGAGAGCTATAGTTTTGCTTCAGCATTTTTTTCTTGTTTGATTAGAATAGAAGATATTGTAGTCTCTTACCTGATGTAAATATTTAACTTTATTCTGCAGATCTAACAGTCATGTTGCACTGTCTGTGAAGAGGCTCTGGCAGTACTTGGTTAAACAGGAAGAAGTCCAGGAAACCTTTATAAGAAATATTTTTACAAAGAAGAAATGCCTCAATGAGGTTGGTATGGTATATAAAGTATTGCAGGTCAATCTGAACTTTTTCATAAGTTATTTGGCTGACTTGTTTACTTTATAGAGCGTAAGTGGATGATATACTTTGATGACTTTATATCTGTGGATGACTTTAAATCTGTGGTATTTCTTCTTAAAAATCTTTGTCCGTTGCTTTATTGAAAACAAAAACAGTCGGTCTTTGGCTGTAGACTGATAACTAGCAACACTTAGCTATAGTCAGTCTCTTCACTAAGATCAGTATAAAAACTGCCTCCAAAGGATGGCAAACTTGAAAATGTCAAAGATAATAAACTAATTGGTCAGAGTTCTGTAAGTTTGAGTTTGTCCCTACCATAGTCATCCTGCGTTTATCGACCGTTTTCTATTGTGATTCAATTTTAATAAGAAAACTGATCATGCAACAGTTAATATTTCTGATTCTGATAAGCTACCTGTCCCAGTGTCTTAACTGGATTCCAGATTCCAAATACAGTTAAATGTTTTAAAGTTGTGGTCTGTAATGGAATTTTATGGCTTGGGTATTATCTTCCTCTGTAGTTGCTCCTTTTCTTTCTTACTCACCCCTACTATCAATATTACAAGAACATGACTTGTTTCATAGAAAAACTATGGAATAGTAGAAACATAAGAGAAAAAAGCAGATCTGAACCGATTAAGCATGCAGGAGAGAGTATTTATGACTGGTAAAGCCATGACAGCAGGTTTCTCTATGAGCTAATCTTTGTCCTGTCACAACTACAGTGCTAGCTTGGTTGATTATTTGTGGCTAGTTGTGTTTGTTACAGAGTATAGCTAAAAGGAAGATTGTTCCCTTTGCCTTGTCCTTTGAAGATGCACCATTTCTGATCGTGCCCTACGTTACTGCAGCCGTGTTGCTATACTGTATGGGAAGGTATTTTGGAACGTTTTAGATGCAGTTTATAGCTTTCGATGTAGCATCAGAAACAGCCTTACACAGCATAGGTGGTTTTGGCTTCATTCTGTATCCTCCTGTTACCTGATAAAATGTCAGTGGAAAGTGCTTATCTTCCAATAAATTTGACTTTCAAGATAGACAAGATGCTGTTACAGTACAGAATAGGTAAATCTGTCTCTTCTCTATCGGGTATAGAGTTTAGAATTTGATACTTAATTTTAATACTTAAAATATATATGTATGTGTGTGCAAACATGCTGTTGTGTTTCAGTTGTTCTGTGCTGGGGTAACCAAAAAGGAATTAAGGATTTCCTTGATACCTTGATACCTTGTGTAAAATGATACATCTTATCTTGATTTTTTTGTTCTGTGGTTGTTCTTTCCTTGATGAAGTCATTAGAGGAGCACAAGGAAACCATGAAAAATTCTGTGGTGGACGACCCCATCATCAATAAGGTACATAGCAGTCATGATCAAGTGAGACCTCATTATGAAATACTTCCTTTTTGAAATGGTGTTGATCTCCCTTAAAAATTCTTTGCTGATATAAGAAATAAGCTCAAAACTTCAGTTTTGCAAGAGATTGAGTTAAACCAGTCTTGTTATAGAGTCTCTCTGAAACTAAATGTAACTTCCCTGGATTAAACACCCAGGTAAAAGCAGTATATATTACCAGTTTCCAAGTGAAGAGGTGAGGTTGAGATTCTCCCAAGTGTCAAAAATTTGCTAGTTCTGTGGGAGCATAGTATGTATAAGACCTTTCAGCTGTGTGAAATGGCTAGAATAGTTTCCTGTAAGTGAAGGTAGTTAACTGAAGTTGGAGCAGTTTGCTAGCATGATGCTAATTTGCTACCGAAAATTTTCTGAGCCTTTGTTTTAAGATAATGACAATCAAACCCATGTAACAACTCTGTAACAGCTTTCTTCAGTATGAGCAACTAACAAGGTATAATTCTATACCTAGCAATGTGAACAAACACTATATTCTTCAAGCTTTCTTTTACAAAACTAATGAGAAGGCAGAAATGAGAAGCCTGTAATGTCCTTGGGGTACCTTGTTGTTAATAATGCAAGAAAGTAGTATTAGCATGTTGTGAATTGAAACTCACTGAGGAAAAATAATGTCATGCAGCTTTGTTCACCACACAATAAGATCACGTTTTTGTATCTGTTTGTCAGTGCAGTTTTTACATACAGAAAAACACCAGCGTATCAACTTTGTTTTAACCTTAAAAAATTTATTCTACATTGTGGTCTCTAACAGCTTAGACTTTTGACAGACTTTGAAGAATTCTGTTGTGTGCTGACATGTACCTGGATGCATTTCTAAAATAGAAAAAGGTAGACAAGATTCAAATAAACACAACATTAGGTAACATTAAGGGGAACAAATAAAATAAGGAGGTAAAACGTTTGTGGTAGTGGAATGTGCAGTGTTCTAGATTTATTTAATTATGGAGAATGGTGAATAGGCAAGCTGACAAAGTTCAGATTTATATTCCTGCTCAGGATATTGTCAGCACCTTCTTTCAGACTATCTCAGATGAAGTGGCCAAAAGTGTTTGCTACGAGCATGTAAAGACCGATCACATTTTTTAATAACAAAACATCAAGACTCCAACTTTTTTATCAACACCTGCAAGTGTGCATGTAGCCCTCCTTGCTCCTAGCATCCCTGAAAAACTTGAGAATGAACACAGCACTGTGACTTCTGTGACAAATGGCAATTTCTCTTTTACTATGGTAATCTTAACATGGCACCAGGAAGTTAGATTATTACACACAAAGCAGGTTTACCATAATTATTAGACATTATATTTGTCAAATACATATACATAACATTTCATCCAGTGTGTGTTTTCTGTATTTCTAATAAAAAGTAGTGTTACATAAAAGTTGGCTTTTAAATATGCTTTACTTTTTATATACAGATAGAAACAGATTTTGGCTACCCAGGAGGCAAGGCAAGAATAATCCATAAAGAGTCTGATATCATTACTGCTTTTGCAGTCAATAAGGTGAGTATAAGGGAAGCAGGATGACATAATTGTTGTACTTCCACCTGGTAAACAGGTGGTAGCCTTATTGGGAATTGGTGAGAGATCATCACAGATGAACAGTTTAGGCCTTAAGGAGAGGGTGCCAAAAAGGACTGTGGTGGTTTTGCCCTGGCTAGAGGCCAAACACCCACCAGAGCCACTCTGTCACTCCCCTTCTCAGCCGAAAAGGGGAGAAAATATATACTGGGAGGCTTAGGATTCGAGATGAGGACAGAGAGAGATCACTCTGCAATTAGTGCAATGGGCAAAACAGACTCAACACAGAATAAAAGCAAGAAAAGTTATTTATCACACCACAACTACACACCCAGTGAACCATTTTGGTAATGAGAAGTGCAACCAGGTCTTAAAGCACCTTCCCCCCGTCCCCTTCTTAGCAGACTTACTCCCTTCTTCCCCACCCCCCCACCAACATGGCACAGGGAGGGGCAGGGAATGGGGAATGGAGGTTTTCAGTCTGTTCCTCCCGAGGCGTCTTCTGTCTTAGCTGGGGGGGGCACTCCACACACACACAAACAGACACAGACACACACACCCCCTTCCCCTGCAGCACTGTGGGGTCCCACTCACAGGAGACAGTCCTCCACACACTTCTCCAGCATGAGTCCTTTCTATTGGGGAGTCATCTCCTCACCACTTGCCTCAGCACAGCTCCCTTCCATGGGTGCTGACCTTCCGGCCCAGACTCCTCTGGCCTGGTCCCTCACAGAGACACAAGTCCCCTGGCAAACCTGCTGTGGTGTGGGTCAATCTCCTCACAGGCCATAGATGGTCTCTGCTCCCCATCTTTATCCATGGACTGTGAGGGGACACCCTCTCCACCATGGTGGTCTTCACGAGCTGCAGGGGAATCTCTCTTTCTGGAACCCAGAGTGCCCCATACTTCCCCCCTGCCACGCCCACCCATGCTCCTTCTTCCCTGGTCTTTGTGCCTGTACAGCTTGTTACATCTTCTCACTCCCTTCTCTGGTGGCAAAATGCATCTGGCTGCGGTTTTTTTTCTCCTAAATGTGATTCACAGAGGTGCTGTGATCATCACCAATTGGCTTGGCCCTGGTCAGCTGCAACTCTGGCCTTGAATCAGCCAATGTTTACTTTGCAAGGCCTGCAGAAAGCTTCTACCTGCTTCTTGCAGCAGCCTTCTCTGCCAGCACCCAGCTACGCAAGACTGCGACAGGGAGCTTGGTTGCAAGCATTGCGTTATGGTTACCTCTTGTTTATCCTCTAAGGAAAGCAAAAAGAAACTAGAGCTGCTGGAGAGAGGTATACAATACAAATAGTGCATGATGCTAGCCCAGATGCAAATAAACTTTAAAAAAAGGAAATGTCAAGTTTAGACAGTTCAGGTATATAGATTTGTAGATAACAAAGATTTGGGTTTTGTAAATTGATTAAGTGTATGTTTTTATGCACAACTCTACCACAATGAATGAAAATAATAAAATAAATCACCTTTTTGGTGAATATTCCTTTGGTACTAGCTTTTTGTGTGATTCTTCTTTACAGGCAAATCGGAACTGCATTGCGATAGCATCAAGTCATGACATTCAAGAATTAGATGTGTCTGCAATTTTGGCTACACAGATATATACCTGGGTTGATGATGATGCGGAAGTAGAAAATAAAGGGTATACTTTCTGTGTTTCAAGTATCCCAGCTGAACTCTGTATAAATCAGAGTAAAAAAACACAGTATATAATGTGGTTGATTGAAATATAATTGACATTGTTTCGTTTATAGGACTGATGATTTCTTAGTCATACATGCTCGTGATGATCTGATCAATGTTCAGGGAACCACTCCATACACGCATACTAATCCTGGCACACCTATCAATATGCCTTGGCTTGGCAGTACACAAACTGGCAGGGGTGCATCTGTGGTAAGTCACTTCTACAAGATCAGCCTGGTCTGCTTCTCACCTTTTCCTTGTGCAGGGTGGCTGGTTACATTTTACAATGAGTGTGTAAGTAAATGTAGCTTTTCTGCTTAATCAAACAAGCTGAAATTTTTTATAATAATCTGATTAATAGGTTGAAATACCACACAAAGTTTAAAATACTCCAATTAAGCAAGCAAATCTTGTAGTGAAGCTATATGTGCTTTCTTTAGATACATAATTAAAAGAAAAAAAATAAGGGTTAAGGTAGGAAGTTGCAACTTAAATTGTTGTTGAATGACTTGAAGCCAAATACTGTATCCAAAAAGCCCGTACTCTGGAAATTTTAGGATATAAATTAGTAAAGCTTGGCTAGAAATACTTGTTTGAAATCTCAAGATAGCATTCTAAGCACAATCTTTCACTCTGAGTTCCAGATAATTTCCAGTTTTTATTGAAAAGTGAAGACCAATTTGTGCTCTAGCATGACATGTCATTGCAGTGCAGTATATATTACTACGAACCTGTGTAGAAAGGACAGCAGTTAAACTCCTGAAGCATATTTCACAGGCAGGACAGAGGCTCAAATGAAATTAAACTCTGGAAACTGAGAAAGTTGAAGTTTGGGAAAAACAGGGATTTTTATGTTTCCTAAGGAAAACAAGGAAGGCAGAACAGCAGAAATAGGACCAACTACAAACATCATGTGTGGTTTGAACTACATGTCATGTTGATGTATGACTGTTCATCTCCAAAGCTGTTGTCAGCTCTGTCTTTGAACTGCTGCGCAGTTTTGCCATAACTCTACTTCCAGCATTGTTCAGTAACCCCCTGCTGAAGATCATGTTTTAGAGGAGATGATCAGTTTCACTGATCTGCATTTTTGAAAAATGCTGGAGTGAAGGACACCCAGTAAAGGGTGTCTGTGTCCACATGAGCAAGTTGATCCTTCTTCACATGGAGATGACACCTGCACAAGAGGAGTTCTTACTTACAGAAATAGGTTCTGTGTCTGGAGTAAACCTTGACTTTGAGCAAAAAGCTGTTAGTTAGGAATTAATTCAGATCAAATGATAATTGTAGTTGGTCCATTGACATACTTGCCTTGGTTCCTATAGAGTGTAGATGCTTTCCAGTAATGCAGATCTGTTGATTAGTCAGCTGGTAGATGCTTATTTGAAGCCTCTTACCTGGGCTGTGAAATGGTCGTACAAGACACCTGTGTATCTCAGCCTGTCTGCACGTAGATGTGGGATTTTCATGGATAACTGAATGAATTACGTCTTGTGACTTGGCTGCACTTTATGGCATTTCACAGGTCAGAGCAAGCCCATCACTTGCAGTGAAATCAAAGAACCATGTATTAATTCTTATTATAGTTAATTTTTAAAAATACATGATGAGGAGTAAAAGAGGAAAGAGTACTATAAGAATGATAATGTAATGTAATGCCCACATGGAAGTGCACATAGTGCCAGTACCTACACTTTTCCCCTCTATTTAGGCGCTATAGATCCTAATTGCCAGTTTCACAGCTCTATCATGATCAGGTTTCCTCTGCAAGTACTCTTTGAATGTCATTGCCTTTTTCTCCTCTTGCTTCCATTATATATATATATAGACACGTGTCTGTATATTTACACATGCATATGTATTGTAGTTGTGTGTTTATGTATTTCTCAACAAAATAATTACATAACTTGTCAATGTAAACTGTTCTTGCATGATGTGCTATTTTACATGTAGTAGAACTTTCTTGCCCAAAGACTGTGCTTGTGTTGAATGTGTATGCTGTTAAATTTTGAACCTAAATTTTGTTTCGACCTAAATTTTGTTTGGCATACTGTTTAACTGTGGCAGAGTAGAGAACCAAGCACAGCGCACAAGGACACCTGCCCTCTAGGGAGGAGAGACCAAGGTACTGAATGAAGGACAAAGTAAATGAAGGAAGATACAGTTTCTTGTGAGGAAATAGTCTTACTGTGGAAGAGCTCAAATCTGGAGGAAAAGCAGCTTCACCAAAATCTTTTGTTGCTACTCTTTGTCACTTTGTTCCTTCAGATACTGCTTTTGCTCCTTGTTCTCATCTTTGCTTTTCCATAATTTGCAGTCCATTTAGTAGATGTAGTCCACTGTTCTTTACCATTACTGGCTTTTCAGTCTTGTCTTTGCTTCACTTCCATCAGGAAGGGAAATTGGATTTATGATATTCAGGTAGTTAACACTGGTTTTTATTAGCTCTAAGGGGTTTTTTGTTACTCTTCTATACAGTTTGTACAAGGTAAGTAAGGAGCTTTACCACCAAACCCTTCAGTACCGTATGTTTACACACCTCTAAAAGGAGGTGCTCTAAGAGAGCACTGAAGGAAATAGGACATACTGTCAGCTTTGAAACTCAGGTAATGTTCAACAGCTTGTCTTCCAAGCCAGTATGACTGACAACAGTATTCACCATTTTAATAACTGGTGGCATCTGATTTTAAGCTTTTTCATCTTCAGTATTTCTACTGTACATTAGGCCCAAAGCACCCAACTGTGCAACAAATCAGTTTGGCTTTTGTTAAGGGGAATGTGAGGGCTAGCAGGATCAAATGTCACTTACGTTATCACATACTTCCATTATCAGTGATACTTGGCTCCTGAATCAGAGACACTGTACTGGAGACTCAGGTTAGCACAGTCTTTCAAAGGCTTGTTTCTGTAAACTTGCATCTCTCCAAAGCATAATCCAGTAGGGATTGGGAAGCCATAATGCATGCTTACCTGTTGAATGAAGATGATTGCTTTCTAAACTTAGAATTTGTCTCTACATGTAAGTGAAAGAACAGTTCTTCATGCTCATTCTATTTCTTCATCAAAATGAAGGGCTATATTGGGTTTTACAGCTACTAACTTTTACCCAGAAGTCAATGGCAAAGCGTTGCAAATGTTTACTGATTGCTGTGTGCACTGATCTTCAGAGAATTTCTTGTCCTAAATCTTATAATACGGCTACTGTTTTATTCAGCACAGATTTACCAAACGATTGATCTTTTTTCATTGTTAATTAAAGTACTTACAGAAAAAAAAGGAAAATACATATTTAAAGATTATCTTCAAGGAAAGTAGCTTGAAATAAACTTGGGTAACAGAAAGGTATAAGGCTTTTTATTCAAGAAATAATAAACCTTAGAGGATTGAAAGATCTATTGAAATGATATAATCAGGGTATATAATCAAAATATAATCAGGATGATTGCAATACTCCACTAATCTGAATCTGGGAAATTCTAGCAAGAAAGTCAACTCTTTCTCTTGTAAGTATTTTTCCTCCTTTTTGTTTGCAAACTGAAAGCCTGGGGAACACAGCTTTTCAACACTGTGGATCATATTTAGTGATCTGAAGCAAGTAAAAATTTGTAATTCCTGCCTTCTAGTTGACATCAATGCAGTTGCAGACCAGGGGAGAATAGCATACTTAAAATACTTGATTCACTATCTGCTGTTTCAGTGACAAAGCGGTGGCAAATTACTGTACAAAACTAGAGCAGTTGAAAAGTCCTGGTTGGACTGGATGATCTTAAAGGTCTTTTCCAGCCTAAACCATTGGAAGCAGTGCCATCGTGCTCCTGAGGCACAGTAAGAGGTGAGTTGCCATGCTGGAAGTGAGAGCTCTGGCAACAAATTTTGCTTGTTTGATTTCAAGTTAACGTGTAATACGAATATATATGTAAACCCTCTCAAATATCCAGCAACAATTTCCTGAGGAAAGACAGCCCTTAAAGTAGGCAGATCCTTTTGAGGAGAGCTAACAGGAAATAAAACAATGAAAGCTTAAATTTAGTGTACATAAATAGAAGGAAAAGAAGGGAAGACACATGCAAGGAAAAATGTACATGCTTTTCCATGATTTAAAAAACACACCCTACTGCTTCTTTCCTTTTGTGGATTGGACCGAAGGTTTAATTACATGGAGCTTTTATCTTAATTGTCTAATGTTTTCATTTTTCTTTCATCCATTGAACTCTTTCCATTTAGAAGTTAAGAAAAACAGCATCTCTCGTACTCTACCTTGCTCAAAACAAGGAGTGGAAATTAGGAACAAATGTGCTACAGATAATCCATTGGATTGGAATTGTGTTTGAAAAATTGTAAACGCTTTTGAAGAATATTTTTACTTAACATTATTGCTTATTCTGGAGGGCCACAAATAATCACTTTCCAATGACAATAGATTAACTAAACTTGAAAATATATATATTCCTTCCTATTTTTTTACTTCTGTTAAAGTATGTTTACCTCTTTCTTTACATGCTTCTGCCTCTCTCTTGCTTATCTTACAATATTCAGGAATATTCCAATAAATTTAATGGAATCAGAAAGGAATTGGCAAGAAAAGAGGTAAGACTGCAGTCTAAGGAGTCTTTCTATTTGGATCCATAAATCTCTGAAGCAAATAGTTACTATTTACCTAGATGTTTAAAGCCGCAAAAGTATTAACATCTACTCTACTCTTGGGAGATACAGATTTTTTTTTCTGAATTTCTAAATCCATACTTCCTCTCAGTACTCATGTTGTAAGGAAACAATTCTCTGTGATCACTGAGTGTTCTATTTCATTAACCTGTTGTTCATGGTATTGTTTAATTATTTTCTGTTGTTTTGTTTATTGAACAGATGCTCAAGAAGGCTATTAATAATGTCAGAAGAATGGCTTCTCACCCAACACTACCCTACTGTAAGTTCAGTTTCAAATTATAAAAGTATTTCAAAAGGTTATCTATTTATTGGCACTGTTTCTTAGTATGCTGCTGTTTTGTTCTACCTGAAAACTATGTGTATTAGAAGTTGATAGTAAGCTCTCTTTCTGAAACTATTCTTCATTTCCCAAAGCAATAATACTGGGGTTTATAGAACAGCCTTTAGAAATAGTATTTTAAAATTTTCTTAATAGCAGGAGATACTGTATTTCTTTTATAGTGTAGTGGTCTAAATACATTAGAAAACAAGATACGTTCTTATCTCCAAGTAACTAGATAGGATTGAAATACAAAGCTAAATACAGCTCGTCACTATTGAAGAGTACTGTACTCTTCAGTACAGCTCAGTGAAGTTTCAGTAGCATGAGTGGAAGTATCAGTAGTACCCACTGCTCCTACAGCGCACCAGGGACTATGGCAAATGCTGTGGCACTGTGTAATTTGAGGATGCTGCAAGCTGGTGTGCCATTTCTTCAAAGTTTGGAAGGAACCTTCCTGCTGAGTTGCTACAAGACAAGTTTTGTAAATACCTTCTGTTGCAGACCTGACAGGTGCCCAAGATGGTAGTGTCCGAATGTTGGAGTGGGGTCATGCACAGCAAATCACGTGTTTTCGGTCTGGTGGCAACTCCAGAGTAACTCGGATGAGGTTCATTTACCAAGGAAACAAGGTAACTGATGGAATGCCTCTGTATTACCCCACCCCCTCACCCTCCACCCCTCCCCAAAATGTAATTGTAAATTAACAAAAATAACCCATCCTTCAAAACTAGAGTAGTCTCTCTGAATTGTGGATAACTTTTATGTAACCCATGCATATGGATTTCCTTTCTTCGCCCAGTTTGGCACAGTTGCTGCAGATGGATACATAAGCTTATATCAAACAAATTGGAAGTGTTGCCCACTTACTGGCACTTCACCAAAACCGTATTTGGTAAGCTGAAAACTAAATTTCCTTCCAGAAAATCTAATTGTACTCACTTATTTCCTTCCCCTTTTAAAGCCTTTAGGAGAGGGAATGGATTGTGCTGATAACCATTGTTAATGGAGACATCACAATACATTGTTGCCATCCTGTGATAATGTGACAATTTCTTAAATCCAAATCATATTTGCTAAGTTGGAGAGCAGAACATGCAATGTTTGACCTGAAAGAATTTTGATGTTGGGACTTCACAGAATCACAAGGTTGGAGAAGACCTTTAAGATCATAAAATCCAAACTTTCCCGTGCTATACTAAAACATATCCCTAAGTACTTCATCTGCCCATCTTTTAAACACATCTAGGGAAGGTGACTCAACCTCCTCCCTGAGCAGCCTGTTCCAGGCCCTCACAACTCTTTCAGTGAAAATTTTTTTCTAACATCTAATCTGACTCTGCCCTGGTGCAGCTTCATGCCATTCCCCCTTGTCCTGTCTCCTGTCACCTGGCTGAAGAGACCATCACCTATCTCTCTATAACCTCCCTTCAGGTAGTTGTAGGCGGTGATAAGGTCTCCCCTCAGCCTCCTCTTCTCCAGGCTAAACAGCCCCACTCCCTCAGCCGCTCCTCATAGGACTTGCCCTCCAGCCCCTTCACCAGCCTGGTTGCCCTTCTCTGGACTTGCTCCAGGATCTCCATGTCCTTCTTACGGTGAGGAGCCCAGAACTGGACACAGTACACGTGTTGCGGCCTCACCAATGCCAAGTACAGGGGCAAAATCACCTCCCTAGACCTACTGACCACACTGTTTTTGATACAAGCCAAGATGCCATTGGCCTTCTTGGCCACCTGAGCACACTGCTGGCTCATATTCAGTCTGCAGTCAACCAACACCCCCAGGTCCTTCTCTGCCTGAACAGCTCTCCAGCCAGTCTCCCCCAAGCCTGTAGCGCTGCATGGGGTTATTATGTCCCATGTGCAGCACTCTACACTTGGCCTTGTTAAACTTCATCCCATTGGTCTCAGCCCATGTGTCCAGTCTGTTCAGATCCCTCTGAAGAGCCTCCCTACCCTCAGGCTGATCAACACTTCCTCCTAGTTTAGTGTCATCTGCAAACTTACTGAGGGAGCATTCAATCCCTTCGTCGAGATCATTGATAAAGATGTTGAACAAGACTGGAGCCAGGACTGAGCCCTGGGGGACGCCACTTGTGACCGGCCTCCAGCTGGATTTTGTTCCATTTACCACCACCCTCTGGGCTCGGCCATCCAGCCAGTTTTTAACCCAGCTGAGGGTCCACCTGTCCAGGCCAGTGGCAGCCAGTTTCTCAGTCAGAATGCTGTGAGACTTGTCAATAACTGTCAATTGTTGATCAGTTTTCCGTAACGCAGGACTGGAAACTATGCTTCCATGAAAAATTAAGGGTGTCAGAAGGCATATACATACCTTTATATCAGTGTTGTTCATGCTGGTTTTGAAGCAGCTTGCCTCCCTGAGGAAGCTAAGACTTCATGCTTACAGAAAATCTATTTCTTTTGCAATTACTAATTTCTAAACTGGAATTTTTCAGACATGGCAGTGTCATAACAAAACAGCCAATGACTTTGTTTTCATCAGTTCAGCATCTTTGATAGCCACAGCAGGATTGTCTTCCAACAACAGGTAAGAACCTCTGTGACAATGCATAAACGTGAAGGGTGGCATGTCTGTATCTCCTGTCCCCCACTGTGAAAGTGATTCTCCTGAAGCAGTCTAAGCACAACACGCACACTTCTCTCCTTCTTTGCAGGAGGGGAGAAGCAGTGTTGGCAGCTGCATTCTCCATGCCTGGTAGAGGAGGTTCTGTAGGGAAAGCATGGATCATCTGTTCATGTGCCATAGGAGGAGAAGTGGGGAGGGAGGTGCTGTGCTCTTCTCTCTGGGATCTAGTGACAGGCCATGTGCAAACGGTTCAGAGCTGCTTTGGGGGAGGTTCACACTTGACATCAGGAAGCATTTCTTTACTGAGAGGTTGGTTGGACACTGAAACAGGCTTCCTAGGGAGGTGGTAAATGCCCCAAGTCTGTCCATGTTTGAGAGGCATTTGGACACTGCTCTTACCATGCTTTAACTTCTGGTACCCCTGAAGGGTCAGGCAGTTGGGCTAGGTGATTGTTGTAGGTCCCTTCCAACTGAAATCCTCTGTTCTGTTTAATTCTATTCATACGAGCCTGTCTTACTTGCTTTGTAGACACAGGGAATGGTGCATAGCTCTTCCTTTCATGCTTTTTCCTCAGTCAGTTTTGATCAAGAAACGGGAAAAACTGCTAACATTCAGGTGAAGTCAGCTAGAGAAGATTGTAATCTCAATACGAGTCCTTTACGAGAATAACCTGTTGTAAATGCTTGTGTGGAGGGCATGTTCTTGTAGCATGTGTAAGTACAGGTAATTTGGGGTCTGCTCAAAAGTAATACTTGTGTTCTGTGGCTTTTATGCCTGAAGTAATCTCTTTTTGAGATTCAGATGACTTTTCAAAATACTTTAGAACATCTGTTGCTGAATTGAGACCTGTCTTTTTCTGCAGAAATATTTGTCTTAGGGATACTTTGGTTTCACCTACAAGTAGCTTGGTGCATGGTAAGTAAAACACAACCAGCAAAATATTTTATCACGGTCAAAAAATCCATGGAAGTGTGGATGTATTACTGTGAGAAGTAATTTTAATATTAGCACTGAAACATCTTTCACTGTCCTGTTTGAGTGCACCAGCAGGGACAGAAAAACATATTCCTGAGAAATTCTTTATTGCTTTGTATAATGATTGGTATTGTGGGTGTGAGCACCTTCCTTTTCATACCTTGTGTCTTGGCACTGCAAATGGCTGTGCCTACTCCCTACCTTATTCCTTATTACCCTACTCCTACTCGCTACCAGCCAGACACCTGCACATTCTGGTCACTTGCAAAGATGCAGAGCAATGCTTCTTGTAGTGACTAGCATGCTGAGAAGATAGTAGCTGGAACACTGTAAAACTTCGGGGTTTTTAACACAGTAAGACTATACGGATTTGCAGGCTGTGCAGCCACTCTTCAAGTCCAGGTTCCCGTGGCTGTGGCTCTGCGGATAAACCAGAGAGGCCCCACTCCAACGTTATCGATTGAACATGAGCTGGAATAACCGTAGTGCAAAGGTACCGCGGAGCTCTGGTGGATGCATTGCCTGTTTGGAGAACAGGACATCTTTTGAGGAACTACGGAGTATCTTACTGCCCCTGTGAAAACCCTGTCCTCTGAGAAGCCATAATTAGACAATGCATCTCCAGACCTCTGTAGATGAATAAATGCACCAAATTTTTGAGAAAGCGGTTATTTTTTTAAATTAATATCTCGAACAAGCAGATGTGCTGGTAATACTAATAGTCTAGTAATATGGTGGAGCATTTCAAATGATTTATCTGCATGTGCGCATGCATAGTAATCTGCATGTGGTGTTAGAACAATGCTGCAGAAGAGTTATTCCCATAGGTCCTCTTTTTAAGCTGTCCTAAATACTCAGCAGGGTTACATTCTCTGTATTACGAATAAAATAACTAGTACATTTCAACATCTGGCATACAGAATTAGGCTCAGGGGGAGTTGTCAACTCTGGCGCTGACATACGGCAAACTGCTTAAGTGCACGTGTGAGATGTGTGGCATTTCTATCCGTGAAGTTAGAGAAGCCTTTGCACTTCAAACACAACGTCCTGCATGCCATGTGCTAGGATTCAGGGAATCTTATCCCAGGCAGAGCAAGCTTTGTTCTAGCAAGCATAACCTTCATTCACTTCCTCCGCTTACCTGAGGGAAGTAGGCATAGCCAGACCAACGTGAAAGCAGCACATTAAAAGTGGAGACTTGTAAGATACTTGGGCAACTAATTGAGGCTATTTCCTGTGGAAAGGTGTCTTAAAATGACAAGTGTTGCAGAGTTTGAAAAGAAGCTGTTTCTGATCAAGTCTGAATGGTTTCTGCTTACACAGGGTTAGAAAAAGGGATATATATAAGTCTTTCACAGAGACTGTAATTGCTTCATTTGCCAGTATCTGCCACTTCAGGATTCCTGGTGTGAATCCGGGCTTACATGCATAGGGCACTGCAGCACGAGGACTGGTTGTCTCAACTGGGTTACAGCATCAAAGTCATTGTTACGCTGTCTTGGAACGTGAGAAGTGGACAGAAGCTTAAAGTTAGCACTGTGTGTTTATTGAAATTTGCTTTGGCTTTCAGCTTTTACCTGTCATGACAGCGGAGCGACTGTGCTAGCGTATGCTCCAAAACACCAGCTGTTAATCGCTGGAGGCAGAAAAGGCTTTACCTGTATAATTGATCTTGGCCAGAAACAGCAGCAACAGTTACTCCAGAGTCATGACTCTCCAGTCAAAGCAATTGCTGTTGATCCCATGGAAGAGTATTTTGTCACAGGATCTGCGGAAGGCAACATAAAGGTACTAAGGAGGGGGAGGGAGCAGAGGTGAGTATGGGGATGATGTGCAGACTCAGAGAGGCTCTTGAATTCCTGTGGAATACTCAGATAAGGTCATGTGTTCTGCATTTGTTTTCAGCCCTGGCTTTTATATTTGCTAATTTCATTCTGAAATGTTTGCCTTGCCTTGCCTTTCAGTCCTCCTGTTTGCCTTGCCTTAGGCCCTGTACGTATTCCTTATGACTGAAAATGGGGATTAGTATTCTGTAACTGTGCCATTGCACATAGCTATGTGTCTCCTTCTCTTCCTAGCTGGTGTCATAAAAATGAATGCAAAACACAGTCCAGTTTCTCTGTGAATCATTAGTGGTGAATTTTAAGAGCACGGCAGTTTTCCGTAGGAGAGATGGATGTTTTGATGCTTTTTCAGGTATGGAGTCTGTCTACGTTCAGCCTTCTTCACACTTTCATCAATGAGCATGCACGACAGTCTCTCTTCAGAAACATTGGGACGGGAGTCATGCAAATTGAGACAGGACCAGCAAATCACATATTCTCCTGTGGTGCGGATGGGACAGTAAAGATGAGGATCATACCCGACAGGTTCAGCCCTCTAAACGACGTGTTAAAAAATGATGTGAAATTTATGATCTAGTATTTTTCAGAAGCTCATGTAACGTTCCCCTTCCGCCATCCCTGAAAAGATTTGTCCTGGAACTAGCCAACAGAGCAGAAACACAGCGATAGCCTGTGCCACAAAAATTGAGGGGGGGAGGGTGGGGGATATTTTTTTTGTTCTCTCCCCTCCATATTTGTCACCTGGAGCTTTTGATCCCTGGTGCACTGATGCCTTATAGATTACCAAGGTCCTTCAGGTTTTGATCGTTGCCTAAAATCAAAGCTGTATACAACTCTGAATTATGTACTTCTGATACTACAGAGATGTCACTGAAGTGGTTTAGTCTTCCTTTTGAGGTAGTGACAAGGTAGTGATGCTCCCACCTGGAGTACACCGCCTGGGCATGGCCTCTGCTTATAGTCAACAGCTTCTACAGGCTGGTCTTTCCAGGGGGAAGCTGGAGATAATGTTACTCTTTCACTGTGGCACCCGTACCAGTCCCTCATCTGGACGTGCTTAGTCAGCTGGCAACAAAACATTCTACCTACGTGTAGAAGAGACACAAAGCCTGTATGCATAGGCACTCCTGGCCACGCAAGCATTCCTAGAGCGGGCCACTGCTTGTCTGCATTCCTGGAATCCCAGCTGCTCACCTCTCTCGCTTGGCTCATCTCTCTCCTCTAACCTAGGGTATAAGAAACTGAAGGATATTCTGAAACTCGTCTTCTCTTCTATAGCTTGAATCCCTGCCATCAGCATGTCAGGCTTACCTTTTAAGAAGAAATATATTTTGAACCCCGAACACTCCCTTTACAAAAGTGTGTAAATATAAATGGATATCTTCCTAGTAAACCTGTCAGGATTATGTGTGAAACTTTAGTCTTTATCATAGAGCTACTGGAAGATAGTGTGTTGCGACACAGCACTAGAATTTCTTCAGAGACTATTTATGTCCATGTCTGCAGATGGAGTGAAAAAAAAGCCTAATTTATTTTTAGTTTTGTTCCCTGTAAGACTTTTATTTAGCCCAAGGATACTCCCCCCTCATTCTTAGCACTTATATTCTTCTTTGTCTGCTTTTCCTGAGTACTTTAGAAAAGGAAAAAGGAAACAACTCTAAAAGCAAATAACTTTGTACCGTATGTTTACGTCTGGTGTGAACTGAAAGACATTTTTGGAAGGTAGAGATGGATTGATTTTTTTTTTTTTTTGCCAAAATACCAACCGGCACAACTTAAATGCTTGACCAAATTATTAATGCACAAAGCCTTCACTTTTAATTTTTAGTCGGCTCAAACCTGTTTCTGTAAGTGTTCTGGTTTACTTTTCCTGATGTGAGAGCTCAACAGAGGTTTAATTTGTAAATTAGATGTGAGGCTGGATTACTTGAATGCCAATGGTGTACTTTTTGCTAAAAGATATTTTGTGAAATACAGCATCAAGATGCTAACTGTAAAAGAAACTTCTCCAACTAGGAACTGTGGGGATAAATAAAGCATAGCAGAAAAGAAGGGCTTGTAAACTGAACTTTGTAACATTCTCAGGATGCTTTTCTCTTAAGAATATAAAACTGTTTAAAAAGATTTTGTAAAACGTATTAAGGTAATTTTAAATGTCTGTTTTGCAAGTTGCAGTGCAAACACTATGAAGGTTCATGTGCACATAACCTGAATTTTCCAATTGTGCAATAAAAAGAATGTGAATATTTTGCCATGAAGAAACACGTGACAGCATTTCAGACTGGTACAGCTGTTCAGGGAGCCAACTGGAATTGTTCTGCCACACCACCTAGAGATTGGAATTGAAGTTGATGTCAGAACAGTTGAAGTACAGTGATGGATCAGCAAAGCACCCGACCGGCATTGACACCTCCTTCCAAACAGGCTCGCCCAGCGCCTACGTGGGATCTGCTCAGTGTCGGAGCTTCTAATATTCCGTATTGTTACAAAAAGAAAAAGAGCAGAGTTACAGTAGCACCCTCCTTGAGAATCAGCCCAGACCCTGACTTCCTAGCTGCTTGTAGACATGCGTTACTTTTAGGCACCCACTCAACTAACACAGTCACGTTCAGAAAAGGAAAACACGCAAAGATTGTGGCAACAGTAGACAATGATGTCCTTGATGTCTTGTCCTTTAATATTTATATCTCGTTAGCTTCAATATTTCAAGCTAAGTTTATTGTACTGGTGATCACAAAACGCTGCGTATCTGTGAACTGGGCAGGGTTTGTGTGCCATTGCCGAGACATACAACGCTGTCGTGTTGTCTGCATAGAGCTGCACTATGAGGAATCCTGGGAAACTCAGGCTTAAGCTGGAAGAGTATGGACTGTCAGCGGGCATTTTCTGCGATGTTTGTAGTTACCGTAAGCCACTCTCGGAAGGGAATTATGTCAAATCAGAGTGTATTTGCCACACTTGCATAATCTTCCCAATAAACCCTGCAGAAACTCAAACCCTCTAGAACTCCAAGCTGCTGCTACTTCATTTACTTGTGTAATCAGTTGTGCTTGTTCCCTGATGTTTAACATTAGTGTAAGCGGCATTCCGGGCAGCTTGCTTGTAACGATGGAATCATCCAAGCAAGTTCACTTCTGTTGTATCTCAGACTTTGAAAATGACTTTCTTGCCTCTAAAACTAGGCACTAGGGAAGAAGGCAATCACAGCTGTCCCTGCTGTTGCCCTTAACTTCTGCTGTCTATTGTCCTCTGGCAGTTAATGCTTTCTCCCTGTTGCTCCGCAAGTCCCACCAATGGAGCAAGGTGCACAAACCAACCTGAAAACTTGCCTTTAGTGGTGCTTAATCAAGCGTAGTTCTACATGCAGACAAAACAACCTAGCTTATGGTTGTTCGTGTCCCTTTGAAATATCATAGATGTGCAGCTGTGACTTGGGTTTGTCTGTGTAGCGATACGTATTGCCATCAGTAATTCTGATGTTGCTACTTGATCCAGTTGCCTCAAACAGTGGCATGATCTCCTTCCGTAACTTGCGAGAGCCAAAACTCTGGCCATCCGGGTATTAATCTGGCTTGCTGTGCAGCTTTCAACCAGAACATTCTCAGCCAGCAGCTGATGCCGTGGGATGTTGATGGAGAAGGAGGGAGAGTGGAATAAATGCAGGGCTTGTACTGCCCTGCTGTGGCCCAAGGTAAGCTCATGCATGTTCTGCATTTCAGGAACCTCGCTGCCAGTTACAGAAATACATAGGCTGTTGAGCTACCCTCCATTAGGTACTGCTGTGCTCCTCCTGAGAGCCCCGCGTGTTAGAATAGCTGCAACAGGCATGACAAAGGGACAGCGATTAAAAGGAAATAAGCTTGGAGGCAGTCTGTTCTCTAAGGGGTGGTTTCAAATGTTCTTACTGAAAACAGAGAAACCCACTTCTAGTGGCAGGTTCAGCACACTGACCAAACTATTTTATAAAGACCAATTTACCAAGTCTCTTGGTGTTTCTTACTCCTTTTCCTTTCTAGCTCTCAAATCTGCATGGCTTTGATTTTTTTGCGGGGGTGGGAGGCATGGTGGTTTTCAGTGCTTTCTTTTCTCCTGCTGAGATTTTTCCTGCTTGGAAGACAAATGTGGTGGTCTTCGTCTGTCAAGTCTTCCAAGAGAGGGACAGAAAAATGCCCAATAATCTTAAGCAGGTAAATCTCAAGAGATTTTACGTCCTTATGATGAAGTTTCTTCCAGGTTTCGGGTATTTAGTCTTGACTGTGCCTCTTAATAGAGGTTTTGGCCTAGAATTTCCCTTTAGTTTTGTTATTAATTCTTACATATGAATGGCAGAAACTTCTACACTTGCTTTTATTAAACCTCATTTGGTTTCTCACTGCCCAGCTCTCCAGCCTGTCCAGGTCTCGCTGGATGGCAGCGCAGTGTTCCTGCGTGTCAGCCACCCCTCCCAGCTTTGTATTATCGGCACTTGCTGAGGGTGGATGCTATTCCCTAATCAATGTCTCTGAAGATCCTGTTCGGTTACAGACACCCCCAGAGAATGCATGGAGAGCTCAAATACGCCTGTTGACAAAGAAGAATCCTATGGAAGAGGGAGATATGCCTGATGAAGTAAGGATGCTGTAATACCTGCAGCGTGGTCCTCGGGAACCTCAGGCCGAGCCAAGAACGTGACTCCAGTCAAGATTCATCTGAACGCAGGAGCCCAGCCGGTAAGAAAGACAACAGTGTCCTATTCACTTGGAAGATTGGAAGGGACTGGAACCCCTTGTAGAGCCCTGGCAACTAAGGGAATGCCAGTCAGAATTTAAGACTCCAGTTTTGCCCATCAAGAAACCTCACTCCCAGGAATACAGACTGGCACAAGATTAACGAGAAGTGAATGCGAGATCTATAGATGTGCACCTGGTGATTCCAAAGCTTTATCCCCTCTTTGCCTCAATTCCGGAGAGCAACACTTATTTTACAGTACTGGGCTTGAAGGATGCCTCTTTTTGTATGCCTGTGGGTGAACAGAGTCAGGCCATTTTTGCTTTGGACCGGGAAAACCCAGCTACAGGACGGAAGATGCTACTCCAGCCGACTAAACTTCCCCAGGGATTCAAAACTAGCCCCACCTTATTTGGTAATGCACTGCCAAAGGCACTAGAACAAAGGCACCCTGAGTAGAAAACCGTCACACTGTTACAAGAGCTAGATGGCTTGTTGATTGGTCACTGATACCTATGAAGAGTGCCTGGAAGCCGCAGCAGCTTGCTTAAATTTCTAGCTTTAGCAGGCTATCGGGTCTACAAGAAAGCTCATCAAAATGAAAAGCAAAAAGCAGATCGGCTAGCTAAAGAATCGGCCGTGAGGGAGTCCAGCTCAGAAGGAGCTCTAATTCCAGGCTTTCGTTTAGAACTCTTACCACCCAGATACACTGAAAAGGAAAAGCAGTTGGCGGAACAATTAGATGGCTCCAAAAATGATCAAGGCTGGTGGGTGACGCCACAGAAACATTTCTTGCTTCCCGAAAGTGTGATGGAAATTGTGCTTAAAAGGCTGCGCCAAGAAACGCAGATGTGCTGGTATGAGCTCCTAAAAGAAATGTTTTGGGGCCCAAAATGCAGAGTACGGCAGACAGTGTAGTAAAGAAACGTACCACCTGTTGCACAAATAACCCCAAAACCAGAGAGGTGGTTATGGGAGGGTTTGGGAAACAAGGAATAACTCCTGGGGAGTACTGGCAAATAGACTTGTCAGAACTACCTGAATACAACCAGTGTAACTATTTATTGGTATTGGTAGATACCTTCTGTGCTTGGCCAGAGGCTTTCCCTTATCATACAAACAAAGCTAGCAAAGAACCGAAATCTCAGTCAGGAAGCACAACTTAAGTGGGCAGAGGCCTTATCCATAAGTCTTTGGGGAATTCGAATAACGCTTCGGGTTGAGGAAGGAGTAAACCCCTTGCAAATCGTTTACAGGAAGACACATCCTCCAAACCTTTCAAAGGTCGAGAGGGACAAGTGTGTAGAAAAGGCCAAGCAGCAAGTAACAAGCACTCAATCCCTCTTTGGCAGACTTTATCTTCACTGCACAGGCACCTCAATCCCTTCCTTTGGACATACCGGTTCACCCATTCCAACTGGGAGACCTCGTTTCCATACAGACCTGCAAAGATGAACCACTAAGAGAGAGATGGGAAGGACCCGATCCCGTGCAACTGAAGGCTTACGCTGCTCTGTCCTCAAGGTAGAGGGAATTAATTCCTGGATTCATTACCCACAGGTTAAACGGGCACCAAGGCCTAATAAAGATGCATGGGCCTCTGAAACCAACTGGAGAAGTTTCACCTAGATGAAGTGTCCCTGAGAAACAGGAATTTGCTCAAATAGAGACTAAGTGCTCAACAAGCTAATTGTCCTTTTGTTTAGCACTAATAATTTGCTTGCATATTGGCTTGATTTTTTATGTATCAAATGAAATTTTTGCTCCCCAGGGATAATCATAGAACCTCTCAGAAAGCGTAAGTAACTTCACACTGCTCAGATGGTACATATTGGAACAGTGCGTTCAGTAGTACTTGTCGAAAGGGCAGCTATAATGTGAGAGCCACAAGAAGCCTGATCCTCTCAAAGCAGGGAGACGGATACCCATAAAGTTGCATTTTCACACGGACAGAAATGTGTCTGGGTCAGTGCTCTGACAGTGTTTAGTTTAGGGGTAAACATACTGATCAGCTTTGCTAACAGCTCTACTTTTGAAGAAGGGCCAAAGGAAGGATTGATGAGTAGCCTGTTATGCTCCAAAGTGTCCTCGGAGAAGAGCTGAAAGACTGATTAAGAGCAAACATCCTGCCCCAGTGTGTGCAAGAGCTGGGGCACGACTGGAGAGGCCTGAGGGCAAGAAAAACTGGGGGGAAGGGACAGGTGGCAGGGGACATCGCAACCACCCATCCAGCTCAAGGCCTGTGCAAATGCCCCAGCCCAGCACCTTCAAGGAGCATGCCTGCTAATTTGACTATGCTTGACCAATAGGTAATAATGTGGTACTCACTCAGCAACTAATGGAAATTTAGGGTAGTTTTTCTAATCGTCTAACAAGAGAAATAGGTTGTACATTCTGTATGTAGGGGGCTAGTTTGGTGGAATCTCTGCACAGACAAGGAATAAATCCAAAACCTCTGCTCCTCTTTCTCACCTCTGGATGATGACAGGTCGCTCTAACCCACAGTGGCTGTGAGCAAGCTCTTCTCCAAACTGACATGGTTGCCCCCCTTTTGAGTGACTCCTCCCCTTTGTGCCCTATGTGACTGCAGCTGGATTTTGGCCATGCGAGGCATGGAAGCACTTGCCCTTGCCCAGGAGACTGAGCCAATACGTGGTGAGCTGTTAAAATGGGCAACTTTATCTCAAGAAACAAGCTGAAATCAGCAACTCTTGGAAGTCCCAAGGAGCGTGGGCAGGTCAGAGCAGGCCTCTGACACTGCAGATCAGCGGCCATTGGCACAGCAGCAGATGGCAGTGGTGCCGTGATGCCTGGCATGGATCATGGCCCTCCTGCTTCCTCATGCCTTTTCTTCCCACAGGCCCTGCAGGAGCTCCTGCACCCGAGTGAAGAATTGCACCAGCTTCTCAATGGGAAGTGGACAGGAGGCAGACCCACCCGCCAGAGCTTTTGTTGGTACTGGCTTCTGCGAGGGCCTTGAGGTGGTGAGGAAGTGGCCCCACACCTGTGTTGTCATGGCAGCCCTGTCTGCCGAGTGTGCTCCCATCTGCACCAGGATCCAGTTGTAATAGTGCTGGGTGGAGGTGTAGACGCCCGGCCGCTTTGCTCTGGCACAGCCGCTGCCCCAGCTGGTCACTCCCACGAGCCAGAAGTACTCTGCGTTCTTGTCCTGGCACACAAGGGGACCACCACTGTCACCCTGCAGGGGAGGAGAGAGCATGAAGATGGTGTTGGGTGACCACTCTCAGCACTATGGCTGGATCCTTCCTTGCCCGGGCGGGGGCCGTGGGCTCTCCCTCATCTCTGCTGGACGGATGCTGGATGTGCAGAAGATGCATTTGCCAGGACTAGGATGTGGTCCTGCGGGCTGCCAAGAGGCCTGGGTGGGCCAAGGTGCAGCACCGGGCAAGGACGTGCCCATGGGAAAGGAGAGGTGAGTCCTAGCAGTTCTGGGAGGGTGACTTGCCAGGCAAAGCCCAAGTCAGGGGACATTTGGGCCATTGTGACAGGGCTGACAGTGGTGCTGGGGGCCAGTTTGTCACAGGCTCCTACCTGGCAGGTGTCGATGCCACCCTGTGGATAGCCAGCACACAGGTTGTGTCTGTGGATGGCCCCTCGGTACCACCGGCTGCTGTTACAGAGCCGGACGTCGATGAGGCGGACCTTGGCCTCCTGCAGCACATCGGTGGATTCTGCAGCTGTGAGCAGAGAAAAGATAGCAGCAGCTTGTTGCCGGTTCTCCTCCCTGATCGGGGCAAGCCCCTTGTCTAGGGTTTGGCTTGGCCTCCGGAAGGCATTGTAGCAGTGTTTGCCTTCTGTCTTGCTTTGGCTAATGATTGGTCAGGCCCACCTCTCAGCACAAGTCCCTGCAGCCTGACTGTGGTGACAAGTTGCCTCTGCTGCCTGGAAGCCCAACCCTCCTCCCCAGTGTGCCATGCTTGCCCTTGGGATATGAGGAGTGCATGGGAACTCACATCTTGCAGTTGTGGAACCCCAGCCACTGACATAGCAGTTGCTCAGCTCTGACACCCTCAGCGAGGCATCAGGCACGCAGGCAAGTTGGATGTAGTCACTGCACTGGACAGGCTGGTCCAGTTCCAGCAGAGCAATGTCGTTCTTCTGTGTGATGTTGTTGTAGTGCTCATGAACAATCAGCCGCCTGATACCGCGGACTTGGGCCTCAGGACCCAGCTGAGTCAAGTGCGTGGCACCGATGACCACATGCCACATGCTGACATACCTGGAAGGCAGAGAGAGAGAGTGCTCAGTGCCAGCAGAGCCACGTGCTGCCGCAGCCCAGCCCAGCAGTGTCCTGCCACCCGCTCTTGACAAGAGAGGAAAGCGGCGCTATGGAGGGCATGACCTCCGTAGCATGCCCTGAGCACAAGGAACATGGAGCTGGAGACTGATGGGAAGCAGTGGCGTGAGCCCAGCTTTCTCCTGAGCAGTCTCTCAGCTGGTCTGGGGAGTGTCCAGCCAGTGGGCGTCTGGCAGGCGAATGGAAGGGGATGGGATGGGGGTAGCCCGGGGTGCTGTGGGCAGGGCAGCTGGGAGTGTTGTTTACTGTTCCCTGCTCGTCCTTACCAGGCGTCGATGAAGCAGTGGGCTGCTGTGAGGACCCACTGTGGGTGGATCAGGGAGCCTCCGCATATATGCCCTGTGCCTGGGTTCCAGGGATTCTGGATGCTCACAATCCAGGGCCAGGCTCCCGTCTGGGCAGCTGTGCCACCCACAACACGCGACGTGCCGGAGTTCCAGGCCATGGGCCGGAGCCCGCAGGTCCTGTAAGCAGAAGATCGTTACTGCCCTGCTCAATGGCTTGCTGGCATTCAGGCTGAAGGTCAGCTGTCTTCCCTCCCTGCAAGGTGCTGTATGGCCAGCGAGGCCAGGGAACCCCATGGGGCACATGTCCCATCTGCCTCTGTTTTGGCTTTAACCCCGTAGGCAAGCGGTGCCAGTAGCCTCGGTGCTGGCAAGGACCTGAGGCTCCCACAGGGGGTTCGGGAAGCTGTGGCGTGGCCACGGGGGACAAGAGGGAACCCTCCAGTGAATCCCATAAGGTTTACCCAAGCTCCCTCCAAGAGCCACAGGATGCTTACCAGCAGGTATCCCATGTGCCCTGCACAGGCTGGCACAAGGACAGAACAAGGAAGATGAGCAGCTTCATGGCTGCCAGCAGGAGTTGCAAGAGCCAAGTAGGGCTTGCTACCCCCCAGCACAGCAGCTGAAGGAGTGAGTGCCTGCAGGACTCCCATTATCTGGGGTGCCCTTGACCACGGGGCTGATGTCACAGAGCCACTGGATGCGGGTGCTGGGCACAGCCTGTGGGGAGAGGGGAGGGGCAGCATTAGGTGTTCCAAGCTGAAGGGGAGGCAGAAGTGGGGCTCGGACACCCCCAGGGATACCCATAATGTCAAATTTTCATGGGGACAGAAATGTGTTGGGCTGAGTGCTTTGACACTCTTGGGGTAAACATACTGACCTGCTTCGCTAACAGCTCTGCTTTTGAAGAAGGGACAAAAGATTGAGAAGAAGCCTGCTCTGCTGGAACAAGAGAAGAGGTTGTAAATTCTGTGTGTAGGGGGCTCATTTGGTGTAATTGCCACCTAGCACCCATCTCTGCGCAGACAAGGAATAAATCCAATCCCTCTGCTCTGTGTGTCTCTTGGTGTACTTCACACTAGGTGATGACATGTGGTGGTTTGACACTGGCTGCAGGCCAGACGCCCTCCAAAGTCACTCTATCACTCCCTTTTCCAGCTGGGCAGGGGAGAAAATGTATATTGAGAGTAATTCAATGCTACATAATAATACTGGGTAGATTGATCCCTAACAGAAGAAGAATAGAAATTATGTGCGTGTTTTGGGTGTTTGTGGAGTATGGCTGCAGCCGTTTGACCCCTTTTGTTAGAGCAGCTACAAAATTTAAACCTAACAGCAAAAACGGCCTTGAAGATAAAGAAAGCGAAGACAGGGAAGTGATCAAGAATGAGGCCAACAACCAGTTAAGAGGCAGAGTAGATCTTGTTTTCAGCTGAAAGGGGTTCCTAACTACTTTCTGTAGGAATGTGTTTTCAAGAGCAGGAATGTGGTTTTGAGGCTATGGAGAAAAATGTAAAGAGTCTACACTGAAGGAAAAGGGAAAAAGTTCGCCTAGAGGAAGACTAAGTTTGCATAAGGCTGCCTTTTATTAGAAATTACAGAATCACAGAATCACAGAGTCATAGGGGTTGGAAGGGACCTCGAGAGATCATCGGGTCCAACCCCCCTGCCAAAGCAGCTCCCTAGCTCATATTGCACAGATAGGCATCCAGACGAATCTTGAATATCTCCAGAGAAGGAGACTCCACCACCTCCCTGGGCAGCCTGTGCCAGGGCTCTGTCACCCTCACTGTGTAAAAGTTCTTCCGCATGTTGGTGCGGAACTTCCTGTGCTCCAGTTTACAGCCATTGCCCCTTGTCCTGTCTCCACAGACCACTGAAAAGGGGTTGGCCAATTCCCCCTGCATCCCATACTTAAGATATTTATAAACATTAATTAGGTCCCCCCTCAGTCTTCATTCTACAGGCTGAACAGCCCCAGCTCACTCAGCCTTTCCTCATATGGGAGCTGGTCAGGACCTTAATCATCTTCGTAGCCCTTCTCTGGACTCTCTCCAGAGATCCCTGTCTTTTTTATACCAGGGAGCCCAGAACTGGACACAATACCCCAGGTGCGGTCTGACCAGGGCAGAGTAGAGGGGGAGGATCACCTCCTTCCCCACCTCCTTTCCCATTGTAATGAATATGCCTAGGTAATCTGCATAAATAGTATAAATTTTGCTTCAAACGGCACAGATGTTAGGAAGAACAATAACCTGTGTGCCCAGAACTAAAATAGAGAACACCGAGGCTACTGAAGTTGATTTCGAAACTTCAAGAGGCTTAAGAGTCAACCCAAGGACAGGGAGAGATCAGTCCACAATCAGCGTCATGGGCAAAACAGAAGAAAGGAAAGAAACTCTCTCATTTATTACACTACACCACACACCCACTGACACCAGAGTCAGCTCGTGAGAAGTGCAAGCAGGTTTTCAAGCACCTCCCTCCATCCCTCCCTTCTAAACAGACTTCCCTTTCATCATGATTTCGCTCCCTTCTTCCCCCCTCACTGTGGCACGGGGCAGGGAAGAGGGGAATGGGGGTCTCGGTCAGTTCCTCAAGAGCTGTTTTGCTTCTTAGCTGGGGGCAGGGGACATTCCTCACACTCTTCCCCTGCTCCAGCGTAGGGTCCCAGCACGTAGGTGGGATTACTGTGCCCTGTCATTATCCATGGCTGCAGGGGGACAGCCTGCTTCACCGTAGTCTTCTCCATGGGCTGCAGGGGAATCTCTCTCCCTGATACCTAAAGTTCCTCATGCCCTGTCCGCACCGCCTTCTTCCCTGGCCTTGGTGCCTGCACAGTTTCTTACCTCTTCTCACTCCTGCCTCTGGTGGCAAAAAGTGGCTGCGAGGGGTTTTTTTCTTTTTCTTCCATGTGATTCCCAGAGGCGCTGTGACCATCGCTGATGGGCTCAGCCTTGGCCAGCAACGACTCCAACCTTGAGCCTCAGGCCTGCAGACAGCTTCTGGCTGCTTCTTGCAGAAGCCACCTGTCGTGGTTTTGCCCCGGCAGAGGGCCGCACCCCACACAGTCGCTTGTACTTTTAAAAGGAAGGGGGAAGGCAAGTTGGGGGAGGGGGAAAAAGGGAAGGAAGAAAGGAGGGAACGAAACCACAACCTAGAAACCAGAACCACGCAGGTTGGGATAAGGATAGTTTACTAAACAATAACAGAAAACTAGATATAACAATAACATAAGTTTAAAGCACAAAAGAGATGAAACTGGTGATACACAATGCAATTTCTCACCAAACCACACAACTCAGGCCGCACAGCTTAGAACCGAACCGGACAACCCGACCGTCCCCAGAAAATGCATGTCCTGGCGTTGTCTCCCCCTCTTCCCCCCAGTCCCCCTTATACTGAGCATGACGTAACTGGCATGGAATATCCTCTTTGGCCAATTCGAGTCACCTGTCCTGGCTGCGTCCCCTCCTTTCTCACTAGTAAGTAAGTATGCAGAGCTGAGAAAGGTACTTGATTGCCCGGCAACAAATCGGAAACATCAGGTTGCTATCAGCACTATTCTCATGCTAACACCCAAACATGGCATTCCATCCACTGCTAAAAAAAAATTTAACTCCATCATAGCTGAAACCAGGACACCACCCCTGCAGCCCCCCCTTCTCCACCAGAACCCCACCACGCAAAACCACAACATGGTGTCCTTTTGGGACAACAGTTTTTCACACCCCAGATGGGACTGGGTTAACAGCATTGCCCAGATTGACTTGCCGTACCTGATGAGAGACACAGACCTACTGAGCTCCAGTGCACTCTGACCTGTTGATCAGGGACTCCATCGGCCTCTCTCCTGCATCAGTGCAATGCTATTTGAAACCGGTATTCAAGAGGAAAAGCTGGGAAAAGCAGCACTTCTAAAGCAGCAGACATGCCTCTGACTACAGATCAATTTAAACAGTATTGTAACAAAAGGTAGCCAGGACATCAATTGGATAATTGTGATAAATGGCCTGAAAATTGGACCGTGATGTATCATACTATATTTCAAGTCACGTTGCTCTGTCAAAGAAATAAGAACCATGGAAACATTAAGGTTGGAAAAGACCTCCACAATCATCTAGTCCACTCATCCCCCTACCACCTATATCCCTAACTAAGCTATGTCTCTAAGTACCCCATCCAATCTTTCCTTGAACACCCCGAGGGACGGTGACTCCAGCACAAGCCCTTCCAATGCCTAACCACTCTTTCTGAGAAGAAATTTCTCCAGATTTCTAACTTGAATCTCCCCTGGCGCAACTTGCAGCCAGTCCCTCTTGTCCCATCGCTCCTTATCTGTGAGCAGAGGCTGACCCCCAGTTCACCACAACCTCCTTTCAGGCAGGAGGATGGGCCCCACTACTGACCCCTGGGGAACACCGCTTGTGACCTGTCACCAGTTGGATTTAACTCCATTCAGCACCACTCCCAGGGCCCAGCCACCCAGCCAGTTTTTAGCCCAGCAAAGAGTGCAGATGTCCAAGCCCTGGGCTGCCAGCTTCTCCAGGAGAGTACTGTGGGAGACCGTGTCAAAGGCTTTGCGGAAGTTGAGGGAGACTACGTTGACAGCCCTTCCCTCGTCCACCAGACGGGTTACCTAGTCATAGAATGAGATGACTTTGGTCAGGCAGGACTTGCCTACCCATGCTGGCTGGGCCCGATCCCCTGGTTGTCATGGACATGTTCTGGGATTGCCCTCAGGATGACTTGCTTCATAATCTTCCCTGACACTGAGATCACAAATCATGAGTTTTCTCACTTTCTCTCTTCTGATTCTCTTACTCATCCCACCAAGAGGAAGTGAGAGAGCAGTTGCAGGGTACTCAGTTCAACCATGACAATTAAATGTTTCTTGTGGTTCCCATTCAAAAGTATTTTCCTTAAATTTTCTTTTGTGAAATGAGGCTAAATTCAAATCAAGTATTCACATAGTATCTGTAATTTCACCAGGTGTATTAACATGATAGATTTGTAAGAATAAGCAGTCCTGCACCTTGAAATGCTGAAGAAAAACACAGGATACAAAAATCCAAATTCTGTTTTATTATGTGTGTACGTTTTAGGCCAAGCAGAAGAATAAGTGATGTAAAGCTAGAAGTAATGAGGAAATAGTGAGGATAGAACAGTGTTTTAAATGAAGAAAAAGCAGCTTAAATGCTTTGTTTCTAAGTGGAACGGAATGCTTTTTGTGGTGCATAAATTTAAGTTATTCACCAACAACCTCTGCATATTGTCAGACAAGTATGTGTGTCAATCTTGTGGCAACAAGTATACATAATGCTTTGCAAAGGAGTGGAAGTTGTCACCAACTGCCACCTTAAATCATTGAAATCAACTCCAGTTGCTACCAAAGAATCTGAAAAACAATTCTATAATTCTATTTCAGTAAAAAAATATTTCCTTCTACTTAAGAAAAACTAAAATAAATTTTTTGGGGTCTGATGAAATATTGAATTCTAGATTTTCCAGACACTGCCACAATGACAGCTGTAGGAAGCTAATACTTCTTATAGCTACCAGCGAAAGCCTGTGGGAAGATTCCCCCACATGTTCAGGTTGTGTAAAACCTTTAAATAAAACCCAATGAAATCTTTAAAATCCAGTCAAGCAATAGTTTCCAAAACTGTTGTCTTTTTAAAAGAGTCAAAGTCCTTCTGTCCAAGTCCTCTGTGACAAGTGGTGTTCCTCAGGGGTCAGTTCTGGGTCCAGCCCTGTTCAATGCGTTTATCAACAATGTGGACAAAAGAATAAAGTGCACCTTCAGCCAGTTTGCTGATGATACAAAACTGCAAGGAGTGGCTGACATGCTGGAATGCTGTGCCGCCACTCAGTGAGATCTGGACAGGCTGTAGAGTTGGACAGAGACAGATAGAGATGACCTGGTGGGGGATGTGAAGGTTGGAGGACGCTTGGGGCACAGTGATCATGAGCTTATAGAATTCTTAGTACTGGGAGAAGTAAGGAAGGGAGGCAGCAGAATTATGATGGATCTATTATTATGTATTTGCCTTTCTAGAGCTTCCAGTTAGTTCTCCAATATGCCATGCAGTTCTAAAAACTCTACAGCGCTGGGAACAAGTTCTTTTCCGGCGTCTTGAGTTATATGGCGGTCCACCTCAACATTATAGTTCAGTCCATGCTTCTGAAGATGCCCTAGCTGCTGGTCCTGCATTGCTTCACCATAAAACTGTACTTGAGCCTGCAAGCACTCCATTCAGGTGAGTCTGACTTCTATAAATGCTGTAGTATCTATAAAATACAGTGAACATGATGTTGTTAGTGTATGTGATAAACCATAACAGATAATGCCAGTTGATGGGTTTGCTCTAATCCATTGTGTGTACGTATCAGAATTCATGCCTCTGGTTCAAAACAAGGTCAGGAAAAACAGTAAAAGTGTTGAATTTTTAACGTTCTTTTATTGAAGCTTAACATACGAATTTTGAGTGTCTCTGTGTAAAACTGTGATTGATAATAAAGAACAACAAATTTATCCCAAGAGGTAATTACAGCAGATTGACAATGATTTAAGTAATTGCCTCATCTTAGGAGGGAATACAATTACATTCTTATCAGTATCTTTTCCTAAAATCAGAGAAGAAATATTTCTTGTTCATAATATTGTCATAGTTTTGACTCCACATATGTATGTTCAGCCAGAAAATTGTGCTCAGTTTCTTAAATTCTCGTTTTAAAAATAAATTGCTGCCTTTTAAATCTTACTATCACTTGTGACTGCAGAATCGATGGAAAGACTGTCTTTTTCTTCTAAAATACCTCACAATTCCCACAGTTTAAAAACTTGAGTTGATTTAAAACTGAACAGCTGCTGCCTGGCATTACTTTTTAAATTGTGATTTTTTTAAAGCAATTCAGGGTTTGGGTTTTGTGCATGCTGCTGCTGTAAGAAGCTACTTCTGTGTTTTCACGATTTGCTCGAGCGTGCACTTTCTAGGGATAAGCATAAACATTTAAAGCCTGACCTGATTTTACAGTCCTTTCAATTTTGTTACTGAAAAGTCACGGTTGATTCAGAGATGTTACACAACTGACAGTGTGTTCTTAGCTGGAAGTGTTAGCTATTCATTGTCCATGTGATAGAAGGACTCATTAGCAGTAAATAGAAACGATCCATGTTATAAAGAAGGAGGTGGCCTAATAGATAATCTGTATGCTGACCTTATTGTTGTGTAATCTCTTTAAAGAATTTTCTCACTTGTCACGAGATAGGAGGTGAAAATGTGATTTTTCTTCTTCCTTTTGCACTGCTTCTCCAATATAGGTTTGTCAGGAACATGGTACCAGAATGCTTTCAAGTAGGTCTTGTATGGAATTTAGAGAGCTATAGTTTTGCTTCAGCATTTTTTCTTGTTTGATTAGAATAGAAGTGTCCTGGTTTCATCTATGATGGAGTTAAATTTTTTTTAGCAGTGGATGGAATGCCATGTTTGGGTGTTAGGATGAGAACAGTGCTGATAGCACCCTGATGACTCCGATTTGTTGCCGGGCAATCAAGTACCTTTCTCAGCTCTGCATACTTCCTTACTAATGAGGGGGGAGGGGGGCGCAGCCAGGACAGGTGACCCGAATTGGCCAAAGAGGATATTCCTTGCCAGTTACGTCATGCTCAGTATAAAGGGGGACTGGGGGGAAGAGGGGGAGGCAACGCCAGGACGTGCAGTTTCTGGGGACGGTCGGGTTCGGACTCTAAGCTGTGTGGCCTGAGTTGTGTGGTTTGGTGAGAAATTGCATTGTGTATCAACAGTTTCATCTATTTTGTGCTTTAAACTTATGTTATTGTTATATCTAGTTTTCTGTTATTGTTTAGTAAACTATCCTTATGCCAACGTGCGTGGTTCTGGTTTCTAGGTTGTGGTTTCGTTCCCTCCTTTCTTCCTTCCCTTTTTCCCCCTCCCCAAAATTTCCTTCCCCCTTCCTTTTAAAAGTACAAGTGACTGTGTGGGGTGCGGCCCTCGGCCAGGGCAAAACCACGACAAGAATATATTGTAGTCTCTTACCTGATGTAAATATTTGACTTTATTCTGTAAATCTAACAGTCATGTTGCACTGTCTGTGAAGAGGCTCTGGCAGTACTTGGTTAAACAGGAAGAAGTCCAGGAAACCTTTATAAGAAATATTTTTACAAAGAAGAGATGCCTCAATGAGGTTGGTATGGTATATAAAGTATTGCAGGTCAATCTGAACTTTTTCATAAGTTATTTGGCTGACTTGTTTACTTTATAGAGCGTAAGTGGATGATATACTTTGATGACTTTATATCTGTGGATGACTTTAAATCTGTGGTATTTCTTCTTAAAAATCTTTGTCCGTTGCTTTATTGAAAACAAAAACAGTCGGTCTTTGGCTGTAGACTGATAACTAGCAACACTTAGCTATAGTCAGTCTCTTCACTAAGATCAGTATAAAAACTGCCTCCAAAGGATGGCAAACTTGAAAATGTCAAAGATAATAAACTAATTGGTCAGAGTTCTGTAAGTTTGAGTTTGTCCCTACCATAGTCATCCTGCGTTTATCGACCGTTTTCTATTGTGCTGTGATTCAATTTTAATAAGAAAACTGATCAGGCAACAGTTAATATTTCTGATTCTGATAAGCTACCTGTCCCAGTGTCTTAACTGGATTCCAGATTCCAAATACAGTTAAATGTTTTAAAGTTGTGGTCTGTAATGGAATTTTATGGCTTGGGTATTATCTTCCTCTGTAGTTGCTCCTTTCCTTTCTTACTCACCCCTACTATCAATATTACAAGAACATGACTTGTTTCATAGAAAAACTATGGAATAGTAGAAACATAAGAGAAAAAAGCAGATCTGAACCGATTAAGCATGCAGGAGAGAGTATTTATGACTGGTAAAGCCATCACAGCAGATTTCTGTATGAGCTAATCTTTGTCCTGTCACAACTACAGTACTAGCTTGGTTGATTATTTGTGGCTAGTTGTGTTTGTTACAGAGTATAGCTAAAAGGAAGATTGTTCCCTTTGCCTTGTCCTTTGAAGATGCACCATTTCTGATCGTGCCCTACGTTACTGCAGCCGTGTTGCTATACTGTATGGGAAGGTATTTTGGAATGTTTTAGATGCAGTTTATAGCTTTCGATGTAGCATCAGAAACAGCCTTACACAGCATAGGTGGTTTTGGCTTCATTCTGTATCCTCCTGTTACCTGATAAAATGTCAGTGGAAAGTGCTTATCTTCCAATAAATTTGACTTTCAAGATAGACAAGATGCTGTTACAGTACACAATAGGTAAATCTGTCTCTTCTCTATCGGGTATAGAGTTTAGAATTTGATACTTAATTTTAATACTTAAAATATATATGTATGTGTGTGCAAACATGCTGTTGTGTTTCAGTTGTTCTGTGTTGGGGTAACCAAAAAGGAATTAAGGATTACCTTGATACCTTGTGTGTTACGTCTTATCTTGATTTTTTGTTCTGTGGTTGTTCTTTCCTTGATGAAGTCATTAGAGGAGCACAAGGAAACCATGAAAAATTCTGTGGTGGACGACCCCATCATCAATAAGGTACATAGCAGTCATGATCAAGTGAGACCTCATTATGAAATACTTCCTTTTTGAAATGGTGCTGATCTCCCTTAAAAATTCTTTGCTGATATAACAAATAAGCTCAGAATTTCAGTTTTGCAAGAGATTGAGTTAAACCAGTCTTGTTATAGAGTCTCTCTGAAACTAAATGTAACTTCCCTGGATTAAACACCCAGGTAAGAGCAGTATATATTACCAGTTTCCAAGTGAAGAGGTGAGGTTGAGATTCTCCCAAGTGTCAAAAATTTGCTAGTTCTGTGGGAGCACAGTATGTATAGGACCTTTCAGCTGTGTGAAATGGCTAGAACAGTTTCCTGTAAGTGAAGGTAGTTAACTGAAGTTGGAGCAGTTTGCTAGCATGATGCTAATTTGCTACCAAAAATTTTCTGAGCCTTTGTTTTAAGATAATGACAATCAAACCCATGTAACAACTCTGTAACAGCTTTCTTCAGTATGAGCAACTAACAAGGTATAATTCTATACCTAGCAATGTGAACAAACACTATATTCTTCAAGCTTTCTTTTACAAAACTAATGAGAAGGCAGAAATGAGAAGCCTGTAATGTCCTTGGGGTACCTTGTTGTTAATAATGCAAGAAAGTAGTATTAGCAAGTTGTGAATTGAAACTCACTGAGGAAAAATAATGTCATGCAGCTTTGTTCACCACACAATAAGATCACGTTTTTGTATCTGTTTGTCAGTGCAGTTTTTACATACAGAAAAACATCAGCGTATCAACTTTGTTTTAACCTTAAAAAATTTATTCTACATTGTGGTCTCTAACAGCTATAGACTTTTGACAGACTTTGAAGAATTCTGTTGTGTGCTGACATGTACCTGGATGCATTTCTAAAATAGAAAAAGGTAGACAAGATTCAAATAAACAAAACATTAGGTAACATTAAGGGGAACAAATAAAATAAGGAGGTAAAAAGTTTGTGGTAGTGGAATGTGCAGGGTTCTAGATTTATTTAATTATGGAGAATGGTGAATAGGCAAGCTGACAAAGTTCAGATTTATATTCCTGCTCAGGATATTGTCAGCACCTTCTTTCAGACTATCTCAGATGAAGTGGCCAAAAGTGTTTGCTACCAGCATGTAAAGACCGAGCACATTTTTTAATAACAAAACATCAAGACTCCAACTTTTTTATCAACACCTGCAAGTGTGCATGTAGCCCTCCTTGCTCCTAGCATCCCTGAAAAACGTGAGAATGAACACAACACTGTGACTTCTGTGACAAATGGCAATTTCACTTTTACTATGTTAATCTTAACATGGTACCAGGAAGTTAGATTATTACACACAAAGCAGGTTTACCATAATTATTAGACATTATATTTGTCAAATACATATACATAACATTTCATCCAGTGTGTGTTTTCTGTATTTCTAATAAAAAGTAGTGTTACATAAAAGTTGGCTTTTAAATATGCTTTACTTTTTATATACAGATAGAAACAGATTTTGGCTACCCAGGAGGCAAGGCAAGAATAATCCATAAAGAGTCTGATATCATTACTGCTTTTGCAGTCAATAAGGTGAGTATAAGGGAAGCAGGATGACATAATTGTTGTACTTCCACCTGGTAAACAGGTGGTAGCCTTATTGGGAATTGGTGAGAGATCATCACAGATGAACAGTTTAGGCCTTAAGGAGAGGGTGCCAAAAAGGACTGTGGTGGTTTTGCCCTGGCTAGATGCCAAACACCCACCAGAGCCACTCTGTCACTCCCCTTCTCAGCCGAAAAGGGGAGAAAATATATACTGGGAGGCTTAGGATTCGAGATGAGGACAGAGAGAGATCACTCTGCAATTAGTGCAATGGGCAAAACAGACTCAACACAGAATAAAAGCAAGAAAAGTTATTTATCACACCACAACTACACACCCAGTGAACCAGTTTGGTAATGAGAAGTGCAACCAGGTCTTAAAGCACCTTCCCCCCGTCCCCTTCTTAGCAGACTTACTCCCTTCTTCCCCACCCCCCCACCAACATGGCACAGGGAGGGGCAGGGAATGGGGAATGGAGGTTTTCAGTCTGTTCCTCCCGAGGCGTCTTCTGTCTTAGCTGGGGGGGGCACTCCACACACACACAAACACACACAGACGCACACATACCCTTCCCCTGCAGCACTGTGGGGTCCCACCCACAGGAGACAGTCCTCCACACACTTCTCCAGCATGAGTCCTTTCTATTGGGGAGTCATCTCCTCACCACTTGCCTCAGCACGGCTCCCTTCCATGGGTGCTGACCTTCCGGCCCAGACTCCTCTGGCCTGGTCCCTCACAGAGACACAAGTCCCCTGGCAAACCTGCTGTGGTGTGGGTCAATCTCCTCACAGGCCATAGATGGTCTCTGCTCCCCATCTTTATCCATGGACTGTGAGGGGACACCCTCTCCACCATGGTGGTCTTCACGAGCTGCAGGGGAATCTCTCTTTCTGGAACCCAGAGTGCCCCATACTTCCCCCCTGCCACGCCCACCCATGCTCCTTCTTCCCTGGTCTTTGTGCCTGTACAGCTTGTTACATCTTCTCACTCCCTTCTCTGGTGGCAAAATGCATCTGGCTGTGGGTTATTTTCTCCTAAATGTGATTCACAGAGGTGCTGTGATCATCACCAATTGGCTTGGCCCTGGTCAGCTGCAACTCTGGCCTTGAATCAGCCAATGTTTACTTTGCAAGGCCTGCAGAAAGCTTCTACCTGCTTCTTGCAGCAGCCTTCTCTGCCAGCACCCAGCTACGCAAGACTGCGACAGGGAGCTTGGTTGCAAGCATTGCATTATGATTACCTCTTGTTTATCCTCTAAGGAAAGCAAAAAGAAACTAGAGCTGCTGGAGAGAGGTATACAATACAAATAGTGCATGATGCTAGCCCAGATGCAAATAAACTTTAAAAATAGGAAATGTCAAGTTTAGACAGTTCAGGTATATAGATTTGTAGATAACAAAGATTTGGGTTTTGTAAATTGATTAAGTGTATGTTTTTATGCACAACTCTACCACAACGAACGAAAATAATAAAATAAATCACCTTTTTGGTGAATATTCCTTTGGTACTAGCTTTTTGTGTGATTCTTCTTTACAGGCAAATCGGAACTGCATTGCGATAGCATCAAGTCATGACATTCAAGAATTAGATGTGTCTGCAATTTTGGCTACACAGATATATACCTGGGTTGATGATGATGCGGAAGTAGAAAATAAAGGGTATACTTTCTGTGTTTCAAGTATCCCAGCTGAACTCTGTATAAATCAGAGTAAAAAAACACAGTATATAATGTGGTTGATTGAAATTTAATTGACATTGTTTCGTTTATAGGACTGATGACTTCTTAGTCATACATGCTCGTGATGATCTGATCAAAGTTCAGGGAACCACTCCATACATGCATAGTAATCCTGGCACACCTATCAATATGCCTTGGCTTGGCAGTACACAAACTGGCAGGGGTGCATCTGTGGTAAGTCACTTCTACAAGATCAGCCTGGTCTGCTTCTCTCCTTTTGTTTGTGCAGGGTGGCTGGTTACATTTTACAATGAGTGTGTAAGTAAATGTAGCTTTTCTGCTTAATCAAACAAGCTGAAATTTTTTATAATAATCTGATTAATAGGCTGAAATACCACACAATGTTTAAAATACTCAAATTAAGCAAGCAAATCCTGTAGTGAAGATATATGTGCTTGCTTAAGATACGTAATTAAAAGAAAAAAAATAAGGGTTAAGGTAGGAAGTTGCAACTTAAATTGTTGTTGAATGACTTGAAGCCAAATACTGTATCCAAAAAGCCCGTACTCCGGAAATTTTAGGATATAAATTAGTAAAGCTTGGCTAGAAATACTTATTTGAAATCTCAAGATAGAATTTTAAGCACAATCTTTCACTCTGATTTCCAGACAATTTCCAGGTTTTATTGAAAAGTGAAGACCAATTTGTGCTCTAGCATGACATGTCATTGCAGTGCAGTATATATTACTACGAACCTGTATAGAAAGGACAGCAGTTAAACTCCTGAAGCATATTTCACAGGCAGGACAGAGGCTCAAATGAAATTAAACTCTGGAAACTGAGAAAGTTGAAGTTTGGGAAAAACAGGGATTTTATGTTTCCTAAGGAAAACAAGGAAGGCAGAACTGCAGAAATAGGACCAACTACACACATCATGTGTGGTTTGAACTACATGTCATGTTGATGTATGACTGTTCATCTCCAAAGCTGTTGTCAGCTCTGTCTTTGAACTGCTGCGCAGTTTTGCCATAACTCTACTTCCAGCATTGTTCAGTATCCCCCTGCTGAAGATCATGTTTTAGAGGAGATGATCAGTTTCCCTGCTCAGCATTTTTGAAAAATGCTAGAGTGAAGGACACCCAGTAAATGGTGTCTGTGTCCACATGTGCAGGTTGATCCTTCTTCACATGGAGATGATACCTGCACAAGAGGAGTTCTTACTTACAGAAATAGGTTCTGTGTCTGGAGTAAACCTTGACTTTGCGCAAAAAGCTGTTAGTTAGGAATTAATTCAGATCAAATGATAATTGTAGTCTGTCCATTGACATACTTGCCTTGGTTCCGATACAGTGTAGATGCTTTCCAGTAATGCAGATCTGTTGATTAGTCAGCTGGTAGATGCTTGTTTGAAGCCTCTTACCTGGGCTGTGAAATGGTCGTACAAGACACCTGTGTATCTCAGCCTGTCTGCACGTAGATGTGGGATTTTCATGGGTAACTGAATGAATTACATCTTGTGACTTGGCTGCACTTTATGGCATTTCACAGGTCAGAGCAAGTCCATCACTTGCAGTGAAATCAAAGAACCATGTATTAATTCTTATTATAGTTAATTTTTAAAAATATATGATGAGGAGTAAATGAGGAATGAGTACTATAAGAATGATAATGTAATGTAATGCCCACATGGAAGTGCGCATAGTGCCAGTACCTACACTTTTCCCCTCTATTTAGGTGCTATAGATCCTAATTGCCAGTTTCACAGCTCTATCATGATCAGGTTTCCTCTGCAAGTACTCTTTGAATGTCATTGCCTTTTTCTCCTCTTGCTTCCATTATATATATATAGACACATGTGTCTGTATATTTACACATGCATATGTATTGTAGTTGTGTGTTTATGTATTTCTCAACAAAATAATTACATAACTTGTCAATGTAAACTGTTCTTGCATGATGTGCTATTTTACATGTAGTAGAACTTTCTTGCCCAAAGACTGTGCTTGTGTTGAATGTGTATGCTGTTAAATTTTGAACCTAAATTTTGTTTCGACCTAAATTTTGTTTGGCATACTGTTTAACTGTGGCAGAGTAGAGAACCAAGCACAGCGCACAAGGGCACCTGCCCTCTGGGGAGGAGAGACCAAGGTACTGAATGAAGGACAAAGTAAATGAAGGAAGATACAGTTTGTTGTGAGGAAATAGTCTTACTGTGGAAGAGCTCAAATCTGGAGGAAAAGCAGCTTCACCACAATCTTTTGTTGCTACTCGTTGTTACTTTGTTCCTTCAGATACTGCTGTTGCTCCTTGTTCTCATCTTTGCTTTTCCATAATTTGCAGTCCATTTAGTAGATGTAGTCCACTGTTCTTTACCATTACTGGCTTTTCAGTCTTGTCTTTGCTTCACTTCCATCAGAAAGGGAAATTGGATTTATGATATTCGGGTAGATAACAATGGTTTTTATTAGCTCTAAGGGGTTTTTTGTTACTCTTCTATAAAGTTTATACAAGGTAAGTAAGGAGCTTTACCACCAAACCCTTCAGTACCGTATGTTTACACACCTCTAAAAGGAGGTGCTCTAAGAGAGCACTGAAGGAAATAGGACATACTGTCAGCTTTGAAACTCAGGTAATGTTCAACAGCTTGTCTTCCAAGCCAGTATGACTGACAACAGTATTCACCATTTTAATAACTGGTGGCATCTGATTTTAAGCTTTTTCATCTTCAGTATTTCTACTGTACATTAGGCCCAAAGCACCCAACTGTGCAACAAATCAGTTTGGCTTTTGTTAAGGGGAATGTGAGGGCTAGCAGGATCAAATGTCGCTTACGTTATCACATACTTCCATTATCAGTGATAATTGGCTCCTGAATCAGAGACACTGTACTGGAGACTCAGGTTAGCACAGTCTTTCAAAGGCTTGTTTCTGTAAACTTGCATCTCTCCAAAGCACAATCCAGTAGGGATTGGGAAGCCATAATGCATGCTTACCTGTTGAATGAAGATGATTGCTTTCTAAACTTAGAATTTGTCTCTACATGTAAGTGAAAGAACAGTTCTTCATGCTCATTCTATTTCTTCATCAAAATGAAGGGCTATATTGGGTTTTACAGCTACTAACTTTTACCCAGAAGTCAATGGCAAGGCTTTGCAAATGTTTACTGATTGCTGTGTGCACTGATCTTCAGAGAATTTCTTGTCCTAAATCTTATAATACGGCTACTGTTTTATTCAGCACTGATTTACCAAACGATTGATCTTTTTCATTGTTAATTAAAGTACTTACAGAAAAAAAAAGGAAAATACATATTTAAAGATTATCTTCAAGGAAAGTAGCTTGAAATAAACTTGGGTAACAGAAAGGTATAAGGCTTTTTATTCAAGAAATAATAAAACTTAGGGGATTGAAAGATCTATTGAAATGATATAATCAGGGTATATAATCAAAATCTAATCAGGATGATTGCAATACTCCACTAATCTGAATCTGGGAAATTCTAGCAAGAAAGTCAACTCTTTCTCTTGTAAGTATTTTTCCTCCTTTTTGTTTGCAAACTGAAAGCCTGGGGAACACAGCTTTTCAACACTGTGGATCATATTTAGTGATCTGAAGCAAGTAAAAATTTGTAATTCCTGCCTTCTAGTTGACATCAATGCAGTTGCAGACCAGGGGAGAATAGCATACTTAAAATACTTGATTCACTATCTGCTGTTTCAGTGACAAAGCGGTGGCAAATTACTGTACAAAACTAGAGCAGTTGAAAAGTCCTGGTTGGACTGGATGATCTTAAAGGTCTTTTCCAGCCTAAACCATTGGAAGCAGTGCCATCGTGCTCCTGAGGCACAGTAAGAGGTGAGTTGCCATGCTGGAAGTGAGAGCTCTGGCAACAAATTTTGCTTGTTTGATTTCAAGTTAACATGTAACACGAATATAAATGTAAACCCTCTCAAATGTCCAGCAACAATTTTCTGAGGAAAGACAGTCCTTAAAGTAGGCAGATCCTTTTGAGGAGAGCTAGCAGGAAATAAAAGAGTGAAAGCTTAAATTTAGTGTACATAAATAGAAGGAAAAGAAGGGAAGAGACATGCAAGGAAAAATGTACATGCTTTTCCATGATTTAAAAAAACCCCCTACTGCTTCTTTCCTTTTGTGGATTGGACCGAAGGTTTAATTACATGGAGCTTTTGAAGAATATTTTTACTTAACATTATTGCTTATTCTGGAGGGCCACAAATAATCACTTTCCAGTCACAATAGATTAACTAAACTTGAAAATAAATATATTCCTTCCTATTTTTTTACTTCTGTTAAAGTATGTTTACCTCTTTCTTTACATTCTTCTGCCTCTCTCTTGCTTATCTTACAATATTCAGGAATATTCCAATAAATTTAATTGAATCAGAAAGGAATTGGGAAGAAAAGAGGTAAGACTGCAGTCTAAGGAGTCTTTCTATTTGGATCCATAAATCTCTGAAGCAAAAAGTTAATATTTACCAAGATGTTTAAAGCCGCAAAAGTATTAACATCTACTCTACTCTTGGGAGAAACAGGTTTTTTTTTCTGAATTTCTAAATCCATACTTCCTCTCAGTACTCATGTTGTAAGGAAACAATTCTCTGTGATCACTGAGTGTTCTATTTCATTAACCTGTTGTTCATGGCATTGTTTAATTATTTTCTGTTGTTTTGTTTATTGTACAGATGCTCAGGAAGGCTATTAATAATGTCAGAAGAATGGCTTCTCACCCAACACTACCCTACTGTAAGTTCAGTTTCAAATAACAAAAAGTATTTCAAAAGGTTATCTATTTATTGGCACTGTTTCTTAGTATGCTGCTGTTTTGTTCTACCTGAAAACTATGTGTATTAGAAGTTGATAGTAAGCTCTCTTTCTGAAACTATTCTTCATTTCCCAAAGCAATAATACTGGGGTTTATAGAACAGCCTTTAGAAATAGTATTTTAAAATTTTCTTAATAGCAGGAGATACTGTATTTCTTTTATTAGTGTAGTGGTCTAAATACATTAGAAAACAAGATACGTTCTTATCTCCAAGTAACTAGATAGGATTGAAACACAAAGCTAAATACAGCTCGTCACTATTGAAGAGTACTGTACTCTTCAGTACAGCTCAGTGAAGTTTCAGTAGCATGAGTGGAAGTATCAGTAGTACCCACTGCTCCTACAGCGCACCAGGGACTATGGCACGTGCTGTGGCACTGTGTAATTTGAGGATGCTGCAAGCTGGTGTGCCATTTCTTCAAAGTTTGGAAGGAACCTTCCTGCTGAGTTGCTACAACACAAGTTTTGTAAATACCTTCTGTTGCAGACCTGACAGGTGCCCAAGATGGTAGTGTCCGAATGTTGGAGTGGGGTCATGCACAGCAAATCACGTGTTTTCGGTCTGGTGGCAACTCCAGAGTAACTCGGATGAGGTTCAATTACCAAGGAAACAAGGTAACTGATGGAATGCCTCTGTATTACCCCACCCCCTCACCCTCCACCCCTCCCCAAAATGTAATTGTAAATTAACAAAAATAACCCATCCTTCAAAACTAGAGTAGTCTCTCTGAATTGTGGATAACTTTTATGTAACCCATGCATATGGATCTCCTTTTTTCCCCCAGTTTGGCATAGTTGATGCTGATGGATACATAAGCTTATATCAAACAAATTGGAAGTGTTGCCCACTTACTGGCACTTCACCAAAACCATATTAGGTAAGCTGAAAATTAAATTTACTTCCAGAAACTCTAATTATACTCACTTATTTCCTTCCCCTTTTAAAACCTTTAGGAGAGGGAAGGGACTGTGCTGATAACCATTGTTAATGGAGACATCACAATACATTGTTGCCATCCTGTGATAATGTCTAACAGACAATTTCTTAAATCCAAATCATATTTGCTAAGTTGGAGAGCAGAACATGCAATGTTTGACCTGAAAGAATTTTGATGTTGGGACTTCACAGAATCACAAGGTTGGAGAAGACCTTTAAGATCATAAAATCCAACCGTTCCCGTCCTATACTAAACCATATCCCTAAGTACTTCATCTGCCCATCTTTTAAACACATCCAGGGAAGGTGACTCAAGCTCCTCCCTGGGCAGCCTGTTCCAGGCCCTCACAGCTCTTTCAGTGAAAATATTTTTTCTAACATCTAATCTGACTCTGCCCTGGTGCAGCTTCATGCCATTCCCCCTTGTCCTGTCTCCTGTCACCTGGCTGAAGAGACCATCACCTATCTCTCTATAACCTCCCTTCAGGTAGTTGTAGGTGGTGATCAGGTCTCCCCTCAGCCTCCTCATCTCTAGGCTAAACAGCCCCAGCTCCCTCAGCCGCTCCTCAGAGGATTTGCTCTCCAGCCCCTTCACCAGCCTGGTTGCCCTTCTCTGGAATTGCTCCAGGACCTCAATGTCCTTCTTATGGTGAGGAGCTCAGAACTGGACACAGTACTCGAGGTGTGGCCTCACCAATGCCGAGTACAGGGGCATAATCACCTCCCTAGAACTACTGACCACACTGTTTTTGATACAAGCCAGGATGCCATTGGCCTTCTTGGCCGCCTGAGCACACTGCTGGCTCATATTCAGCCTGCAGTCAACCAACACCCCCAGGTCCTTCTCTGCCTGACAGCTCTCCAGCAAGTCCCCCCCAAGCCTGTAGCGCTGCATGGGGTTATTATGTCCCATGTGCAGCACTCTACACTTGGCCTTGTTAAACTTCATCCCATTGCTCTCAGCCCATGGGTCCAGTCTGTTCAGATCCCTCTGAAGAGCCTCCCTACCCTCAGGCAGATCAACACTTCCTCCTAGTTTAGTGTCATCTGCAAACTTACTGAGGGAGCATTCAATCCCTTCATCGAGATCATTGATAAAGATGTTGAACAAGACTGGAGCCAGGACTGAGCCCTGGGGGATGCCACTTGTGACCGACCTCCAGCTGGATTTTGTTCCATTCACCACCACCCTCTGGGCTCGGCCATCCAGCCAGTTTTTAACCCAGCTGAGGGTCCACCTGTCCAGGCCAGTGGCAGCCAGTTTCTCAGTCAGAATGCTGTGAGACTTGTCAATAACTGTCAATTGTTGATCAGTTTTCCGTAACACAGGACTGGAAACTATGCTTCCATGAAAAATTAAGGATGTCAGAAGGCATATACATACCTTTATATCAGTGTTGTTCATGCTGGTTTTGAAGCAGCTTGCCTCCCTGAGGAAGCTAAGACTTCATGCTTACAGAAAATCTATTTCTTTTGTAATTACTAATTTCTAAACTGGAATTTTTCAGACATGGCAGTGTCATAACAAAACAGCCAATGACTTTGTTTTCATCAGTTCAGCATCTTTGATAGCCACAGCAGGATTGTCTTCTGACAACAGGTAAGAACCTCTGTGACAATGCATAAACGTGAAGGGTGGCATGTCTGTATCTCCTGTCCCCCACTGTGAAAGTGATTCTCCTGAAGCAGTCTAAGCACAACACGCACACTTCTCTCCTTCTTTGCAGGAGGGGAGAAGCAGTGTTGGCAGCTGCATTCTCCATGCCTGTTACAGGAGGTTCTGTAGGGAAAGCATGGATCATCTGTTCATGTGCCATAGGAGGAGAAGTGGGGAGGGAGGTGCTGTGCTCTTCTCTCTGGGATCTAGTGACAGGCCATGTGCAAACGGTTCAGAGCTGCTTTGGGGGAGGTTCACACTTGACATCAGGAAGCATTTCTTTACTGAGAGGTTGGTTGGACACTGAAACCGGCTTCCTAGGGAGGTGGTAAATGCCCCAAGTCTGTCCATGTTTGAGAGGCATTTGGACACTGCTCTTACCATGCTTTAACTTCTGGTACCCCTGAAGGGTCAGGCAGTTGGGCTAGGTGATTGTTGTAGGTCCCTTCCAACTGAAATCCTCTGTTCTGTTTAATTCTATTCATACGAGCCTGTCTTACTTGCTTTGTAGACACAGGGAATGGTGCATAGCTCTTCCTTTCATGCTTTTTCCTCAGTCAGTTTTGATCAAGAAACGGGAAAAACTGCTAACATTCAGGTGAAGTCAGCTAGAGAAGATTGTAATCTCAATACGAGTCCTTTACGAGAATAACCTGTTGTAAATGCTTGTGTGGAGGGCATGTTCTTGTAGCATGTGTAAGTACAGGTAATTTGGGGTCTGCTCTAAAGTAATACTTGTGTTCTGTGGCTTTTATGCCTGAAGTAATCTCTTTTTGATATTCAGATGACTTTTCAAAATACTTTAGAACATCTGTTGCTGAATTGAGACCTGTCTTTTTCTGCAGAAATATTTGTCTTAGGGATACTTTGGTTTCACCTACAAGTAGCTTGGTGCATGGTAAGTAAAACACAACCAGCAAAATATTTTATCACGGTCAAAAAAATCATGGAAGTGTGGATGTATTACTGTGAGAAGTAATTTTAATATTAGCACTGAAACATCTTTCACTGTCCTGTTTGAGTGCACCAGCAGGGACAGAAAAACATATTCCTGAGAAATTCTTTATTGCTTTGTATAATGATTGGTATTGTGGGTGTGAGCACCTTCCTTTTCATACCTTGTGTCTTGGCACTGCAAATGGCTGTGCCTACTCCCTACCTTATTCCTTATTACCCTACTCCTACTCGCTACCAGCCAGACACCTGCACATTCTGGTCACTTGCAAAGATGCAGAGCAATGCTTCTTGTAGTGACTAGCATGCTGAGAAGATAGTAGCTGGAACACTGTAAAACTTCGGGGTTTTTAACACAGTAAGACAATACGGATTTGCAGGCTGTGCAGCCACTCTTCAAGTCCAGGTTCCCGTGGCTGTGGCTCTGCGGATAAACCAGAGAGGCCCCACTCCAACGTTATCGATTGAACATGAGCTGGAATAACCGTAGTGCAAAGGTACCGCGGAGCTCTGGTGGATGCATTGCCTGTTTGGAGAACAGGACATCTTTTGAGGAACTACGGAGTATCTTACTGCCCCTGTGAAAACCCTGTCCTCTGAGAAGCCATAATTAGACAATGAATCTCCAGACCACTGTAGATTAATAAATGCACCAAATTTTTGAGAAAGCGGTTACTTTTTTAAATTAATATCTTGAACAAGCAGATGTGCTGGTAATACTAATAGTCTAGTAATATGGTGGAGCATTTCAAATGATTTATCTGCATGTGCGCATGCATAGTAATCTGCATGTGGTGTTAGAACTATGCTGCAGAAGACTTATTCCCATAGGTCCGCTTTCTGAGCTGTCCTAAATACTCAGCAGGGTTACATTCTCTGTATTACTAATAAAATAACTAGTACATTTCAACATCTGGCATACAGAATTAGGCTCAGGGGGAGTTGTCAACTCTGGCGCTGACATACGGCAAACTGCTTAAGTGCACGTGTGAGATGTGTGGCATTTCTATCCGTGAAGTTAGAGAAGCCTTTGCACTTCAAACACAACGTCCTGCATGCCATGTGCTAGGATTCAGGGAATCTTATCCCAGGCAGAGCAAGCTTTGTTCTAGCAAGCATAACCTTCATTCACTTCCTCCGCTTACCTGAGGGAAGTAGGCATAGCCAGACCAATGTGAAAGCAGCACATTAAAAGTGGAGACTTGTAAGATACTTGGGCAACTAATTGAGGCTATTTCCTGTGGAAAGGTGTCTTAAAACGACAAGCGTTGCAGAGTTTGAAAAGAAGCTGTTTCTGATCAAGTCTGAATGGTTTCTGCTTACACAGGGTTAGAAAAAGGGATATATATAAGTCTTTCACAGAGACTGTAATTGCTTCATTTGCCAGTATCTGCCACTTCAGGATTCCTGGTGTGAATCCGGGCTTACATGCATAGGGCACTGCAGCATGAGGACTGGTTGTCTCAACTGGGTTACAGCATCAAAGTCATTGTTACGCTGTCTTGGAACGTGAGAAGTGGACAGAAGCTTAAAGTTAGCACTGTGTGTTTATTGAAATTTGCTTTGGCTTTCAGCTTTTACCTGTCATGACAGCGGAGCGACTGTGCTAGCGTATGCTCCAAAACACCAGCTGTTAATCGCTGGAGGCAGAAAAGGCTTTACCTGTATAATTGATCTTGGCCAGAAACAGCAGCAACGGTTACCCCAGAGTCATGACTCTCCAGTCAAAGCAATTGCTGTTGATCCCACGGAAGAGTATTTTGTCACAGGATCTGCGGAAGGCAACATAAAGGTACTAAGGAGGGGGAGGGAGCAGAGGTGAGTATGGGGATGATGTGCAGACTCAGAGAGGCTCTTGAATTCCTGTGGAATACTCAGATAAGGTCATGTGTTCTGCATTTGTTTTCAGCCCTGGCTTTTATATTTGCTAATTTCATTCTGAAATGTTTGCCTTGCCTTGCCTTTCAGTCCTCCTGTTTGCCTTGCCTTAGGCCCTGTACGTATTCCTTATTACTGAAAATGGGGATTAGTATTCTGTAACTGTGCCATTGCACATAGCTATGTGTCTCCTTCTCTTCCTAGCTGGTGTCATAAAAATGAATGCAAAACACAGTCCAGTTTCTCTGTGAATCGTTAGTGGTGAATTGTAAGAGCACGGCAGTTTTCCGTAGGAGAGATGGATGTTTTGATGCTTTTTCAGGTATGGAGTCTGTCTACGTTCAGCCTTCTTCACACTTTCATCAATGAGCATGCACGACAGTCTCTCTTCAGAAACATTGGGACGGGAGTCATGCAAATTGAGACAGGACCAGCAAATCACATATTCTCCTGTGGTGCGGATGGGACAGTAAAGATGAGGATCATACCCGACAGGTTCAGCCCTCTAAACGACGTGTTAAAAAATGATGTGAAATTTATGATCTAGTATTTTTCAGAAGCTCATGTAGCGTTCCCCTTCCGCCATCCCTGAAAAGATTTGTCCTGGAACTAGCCAACAGAGCAGAAACACAGCGATAGCCTGTGCCACAAAAATTGATGGGGGGAGGGTGGGGGATATTTTTTTTGTTCTCTCCCCTCCATATTTGTCACCTGGAGCTTTTGATCCCTGGTGCACTGATGCCTTAAAGATTACCAAGGTCCTTCAGGTTTTGATCGTTGCCTAAAATCAAAGCTGTATACAACTCTGAATTATGTACTTCTGATACTACAGAGATGTCACTGAAGTGGTTTAGTCTTCCTTTTGAGGTAGTGACAAGGTAGTGATGCTCCCACCTGGAGTACACCGCCTGGGCATGGCCTCTGCTTATAGTCAACAGCTTCTACAGGCTGGTCTTTCCAGGGGGAAGCTGGAGATAATGTTACTCTTTCACTGTGGCACCCGTACCAGTCCCTCATCTGGATGTGCTTAGTCAGCTGGCAACAAAACATTCTACCTACGTGTAGAAGAGACACAAAGCCTGTATGCATAGGCACTCCTGGCCACGCAAGCATTCCTAGAGCGGGCCACTGCTTGTCTCCATTCCTGGAATCCCAGCTGCTCACCTCTCTCGCTTGGCTCATCTCTCTCCTCTAACCTAGGGCATAAGAAACTGAAGGATGTTCTGAAACTCGTCTTCTCTTCTATAGCTTGAATCCCTGCCATCAGGATGGCAGGCTTACCTTTTAAGAAGAAATATATTTTGAACCCCGAACACTCCCTTTACAAAAGTGTGTAAATATAAATGGATATCTTCCTTGTAAACCTGTCAGGATTATGTGTGAAACTTTAGTCTTTATCACAGAGCTACTGGAAGATACTGTGTTGCGACACAGCACTAGAATTTCTTCAGAGACTATTTATGTCCATGTCTGCAGATGGAGTGAAAAAAAAGCCTAATTTCTTTTTAGTTTTGTTCCCTGTAAGACTTTTATTTAGCCCAAAGATACTCCCCCCTCATTCTTAGCACTTATGTTCTTCTTTGTCTGCTTTTCCTGAGTACTTTAGAAAAGGAAAAAGGAAACTAATCCAACAGCAAAGAACTTTAATATTGTCAGTCTTTGTACCGTATGTTTACGTCTGGTGTGAACTGAAAGACATTTTTGGAAGGCAGAGATGGGTTGATTTTTTTTTTTTTTTTTTTTTTTTTTTGCCAAAATACCAACCGGCACAACTTAAATGCTTGACCAAATTATTAATACACAAAGCCTTCACTTTTCTTTTTTAGTCGGCTCAAACCTGTTTCTGTAAGTGTTCTGGTTTACTTTTCCTGATGTGAGAGCTCAACAGAGGTTTAATTTGTAAATTAGATGTGAGGCTGGATTACTTGAATGCCAATGGTGTACTTTTTGCTAAAAGATATTTTGTGAAATACAGCATCAAGATGCTAACTGTAAAAGAAACTTGTCCAATTAGGAACTATGGGGATAAACAAAGCATAGCAGAAATGAAGGGCTTGTAAACTGAACTTTGTAACATTCTCAGGATGCTTTTCTCTTAAGAATATAAAACTGTTTAAAAAGATTTTGTAAAACGTATTAAGGTAATTTTAAATGTCTGTTTCGCAAGTTGCAGTGCAAACACTATGAAGGTTCATATGCACATAACCTGAATTTTCCAATTGAGCAATAAAAAGAATGTGAATATTTTGCCATGAAGAAACACGTGTCAGCATTTCAGACTGGTACAGCTGTTCAGGGAGCCAACTGGAATTGTTCTGCCACACCACCTAGAGACTGGAATTGAAGTTGATGTCAGAACAGTTGAAGTACAGTGATGGATCAGCAAAGCACCTGACCGGCAGTGACACCTCCTTCCAAACAGGCTCGCCCAGCGCCTACGTGGGATCTGCTCAGTGTCGGAGCTTCTAATATTCCGTATTGTTACAAAAAGAAAAAGAGCGGAGTTACAGTAGCACCCTCCTTGAGAATCAGCCCAGACCCTGACTTCCTAGCTGCTTGTAGACATGCGTTACTTTTAGGCACCCACTCAACTAACACAGTCACGTTCAGAAAAGGAAAACACGCAAAGATTGTGGCAACAGTAGACAATGATGTCCTTGATGTCTTGTCCTTTAATATTTATATCTCGTTAGCTTCAATATTTCAAGCTAAGTTTATTGTACTGGTGATCACAAAACGCTGCGTATCTGTGAACTGGGCAGGGTTTGTGTGCCATTGCCGAGACATACAACGCTGTCATGTTGTCTGCATAGAGCTGCACTATGAGGAATCCTGGGAAACTCAGGCTTAAGCTGGAAGAGTATGGACTGTCAGCGGGCATTTTCTGAGATGTTTGTAGTTACTGTAAGCTACTCTCGGAATGGAATTATGTCAAATCAGAGTGTATTTGCCACACTTGCATAATCTTCCCAATAAACCCTGCAGAAACACAAACCCTCTAGAACTCCAAGTTGCTGCTACTTCATTTACTTGTGTAATCAGTTGTGCTTGTTCCCTGATGTTTAACATTAGTGTAAGCGGCATTCCGGGCAGCTTGCTTGTAACGATGGAATCATCCAAGCAAGTTCACTTCTGTTGTATCTCAGACTTTGAAAATGACATTCTTGCCTCTAAAACTAGCCACTAGGGAAGAAGGCAATCACAGCTGTCCCTGCTGTTGCCCTTAACTTCTGCTGTCTTTTGTCCTCTGGCAGTTAATGCTTTCTCCCTGTTGCTCTGCAAGTCCCACCAATGGAGCAAGGTGCACAAACCAACCTGAAAACTTGCCTTTAGTGGTGCTTAATCAAGCGTAGTTCTACATGCAGACAAAACAACCTAGCTTACGGTTGTTCGTGTCCCTTTGAAATATCATAGAGGTGCAGCTGTGACTTGGGTTTGTCTGTGTAGCGATACGTATTGCCATCAGTAATTCTGATGTTGCTACTTGATCCAGTTGCCTCAAACTGTGGCATGATCTTCTTCCGTAACTTGCGAGAGCCAAAACTCTGGCCATCCGGGTATTAAACTGGCTTGCTGTGCAGCTTTGAACCAGAACATTCTCAGCCAGCAGCTGATGCCGTGGGATGTTGATGGAGAAAGAGGGAGAGTGGAATAAATGCAGGGCTTGTACTGCCCTGCTGTGGCCCAAGGTAAGCTCATGCATGTTCTGCATTTCAGGAACCTCGCTGCCAGTTACAGAAATACATAGGCTGTTGAGCTACCCTCCATTAGGTACTGCTGTGCTCCTCCTGAGAGCCCCGCGTGTTAGAATAGCTGCAACAGGCATGACAAAAGGGACAGCGATTAAAAGGAAATAAGCTTGGAGGCAGTCTGTTCTCTAAGGGGTGGCTTCAAATGTTCTTACTGAAAACAGAGAAACCCACTTCTAGTGGCAGGTTCAGCACACTGACCAAACTATTTTATAAAGACCAATTTACCAAGTCTCTTGGTGTTTCTTACTCCTTTTCCTTTCTAGCTCTCAAATCTGCATGGCTTTGATTTTGTTGCGGGTGTGGGAGGCATGGTTGTTTTCAGTGCTTTCTTTTCTCCTGCTGGGTTTTTTCCTGCTTGGAAGACAAATGTGGTGGTTTTCGTCTGTCAAGTCTTCCAAGAGAGGGACAGAAAAATGCCCAATAATCTTAAGCAGGTAACTCTCAAGAGATCTTATGTCCTTATGATGAAGTTTCTTCCAGGTTTCGGGTATTTAGTCTTGACTGTGCCTCTTAATAGAGGTTTTGGCCTAGAATTTCCCTTTAGTTTTGTTATTAATTCTTACATATGAATGGCAGAATCTTCTACACTTGCTTTTATTAAACCTCATTTGGTTTCTCACTGCCCAGCTCTCCAGCCTGTCCAGGTCTCGCTGGATGGCAGCGCAGTGTTCCTGCGTGTCAGCCACCCCTCCCAGCTTTGTATCATCGGCACTTGCTGAGGGTGGATGCTATTCCCTCATCAAGGTCATTGATGAAGATATTAAACAGGACTGGACCCAGCTCCGAGCCCTGGGGAACACCGCTAGTCACAGGCCTCCATTCAGATTCTGCTCCACTGATCACCACCCTCTGAGCCCGGTCCGACAGCCAGGTCTCAACCCACCTCACTGTCCACTCATCTATCCCATGATCTCTCAGGAAGGGTGTTTCCCATTTGAAACCGGCAAGCCTGGTACCACATTGCCCATCCCAGTATCGAAGACGGATAGCTTGGATTGGCTGGTTCCATCAATGTGAATGCCTGTGCCTGGAAGGGGAGAGGAAAAAAATGTACACCAGACTCCCTCACCAGCGACCCTAAGGCCCTAAAGTCCCCTTTAATTGTTCTCGGTCTGCAATTGATAGCTTCCTCTCCACCTGCATGCAAGATCAGCAATGGTTAAAGTTCTGAAGTCCTTACCTTATTACATCTGCCTTGACTGCATGGTGCTCAGGTACTGGTGGGGGTTAAACCACAACAGCGTGGTCATGGATCCCTTCGATAAGAGCATGGGAGGTAAGATCCATCACAGTCCATGGATGCACATCAAGGTGTTTACCCAGTAAGTGACACAGTCCATGGGACACTGCAGGTCTGTATCTCCTCTCGGTTGGGAGCTAGTCCAGCTTCAGGTTCACTAGTGAACTGCACACACACACACACAGACCCCCTCAAACACACAGACCGCTCCCACCAGTAGCTCTCTGAGTAGCACCACACAGAAGATGGCTTGGAATCGCTCTTCAAAAAGAAGGCAGGATGTATGGTGATGATTCGGTGCAAGGCTCGCTCAACCAAAAAAACCAATCAGCAGTCTCCTTGTGTGTGACTGACTCAGACTCCCTCCTATCTCCATTTGACATGCTTCTTCAGCCCCTATATCTTTCTTTGCTCCTACCTTTCTCCTTCCTTGTAGCTTCCCAACCCAGGGACAAATCCCCACTTACTTTTACCCCTTGCTCCAAGGTTTACGCATTGGGGAGCAGATTTGGGACTGCAAGAGCTGCTAGCCAGGTGTGGTGGTTTGAACATGGCTGCAGGCCAGACACCCACCAAAGTTGGTGTATTGCTGTCCTTTGCAGCTGGACAGGGAAGAACGTGCATATATGGAGGAGCTCAAGAGTCAAGATAAGGGCAGGGAGAGATCATCCCGCAATTGGACTGGTACAAAATTCACAAGAAGCAAATGTGAGAGCAGTTGCTCTAAGAACAAATCAGTGTGCCTATTGTAAGCAGAAGGGTCACAGGAAGAAGGAAGGCCCACGCCTCTTCAATAGTCGAGAGAAGGGGAACACTGTTGGGGTAACAGCAGAATTTGCATTAGATTGCAGGGGACCCGAGGAATCTAGTCAATCTTCCCCAGCCGATCCTCTCGTTAAGCTGGGGAATGAGAGGATAGCTTTTCTGCTCGATAGCAGGGCCACCCGTCAAATCTACTGACTAGTTGTAAGGGACCGTTAAGTAAGACTAAGATAAGCCTTGTAGGTACTACAGGGAAAAAATCCTTGAGGCCGTTTTGGCAGCTTATGGAACCTGGAATTGGGGATACTAAATTGACACCTCAATTCCTCTCTATGCCAGAATGCCCTTTGCCATTACTTGGATGGCATTTACTCTGTTACTCCATTACATGCACAATTAACCTTCTCTGAAGATCCTGTTCGGTTACAGACACCCCCAGAGAATGCATGGAGAGCTCAAATACGCCCGTTGACGAAGAAGAATCCTATGGAAGAGGGAGATATGCCTGATGAAGTAAGGATGCTGTAATACCTGCAGCGTGGTCCTCGGGTACCTCAGGCCGAGCCAAGAACGTGACTCCAGTCAAGATTCATCTGAACGCAGGAGCCCAGCCGGTAAGAAAGACAACAGTGTCCTATTCACTTGGAAGAGTGGAAGGGACTGGAACCCTTTGTAGAGCCCTGGCAACTAAGGGAATGCCAGTCAGAATTTAAGACTCCAGTTTTGCCCATCAAGAAACCTCACTCCCAGGAATACAGACTGGCACAAGATTAACGAGAAGTGAATGCGAGATCTATAGATGTGCACCTGGTGATTCCAAAGCCTTATCCCCTCCTTGCCTCAATTCCAGAGAGCAATACTTATTTTACAGTACTGGGCTTGAAGGATGCCTCTTTTTGTATGCCTGTGGGTGAACAGAGTCAGACCATTTTTGCTTTTGACCGGGAGAACCCCCAGCTACAGGACGGAAGATGCTACTCCAGCCGACTAAACTTCCCCAGGGATTCAAAACTAGCCCCACCTTGTTTGGTAATGCACTGCCAAAGGCACTAGAACAAAGGCACCCTGAGTAGAAAACCGTCACACTGTTACAAGAGCTAGATAGCTTGTTGATTGGTCACTGATACCTATGAAGAGTGCCTGGAAGCCGCAGCAGCTTGCTTAATTTTCTAGCTTTAGCAGGCTACCGGGTCTACAAGAAAGCTCATCAAAATGAAAAGCAAAAAGCAGATCGGCTAGCTAAAGAATCGGCCGTGAGGGAGTCCAGCTCAGAAGGAGATCTAATTCCAGGATTTCGTTTAGAACTCTTACCACCCAGATACACTGAAAAGGAAAAGCAGTTGGCGGAACAATTAGATGGCTCCAAAAATGACCAAGGCTGGTGGGTGATGCCACAGAAACATTTCTTGCTTCCCGAAAGTGTGATGGAAATTGTGCTTAAAAGGCTGCGCCAAGAAACGCAGATGTGCTGGTATGAGCTCCTAAATGAAATGTTTTGGGGCCCAAAATGCAGAGTACGGCAGACAGTGTAGTAAAGAAACGTACCACCTGTTGCACAAATAACCCCAAAACCAGAGAGGTGGTTATGGGAGGGCTTGGGAAACAAGGAATAACTCCTGGGGAGTACTGGCAAATAGACTTGTCAGAACTACCTGAATACAACCAGTGTAACTATTTATTGGTATTGGCAGATACCTTCTGTGCTTGGCCAGAGGCTTTCCCTTATCATACCAACAAAGCTAGCAAAGAACCGAAATCTCAGTCAGGAAGCACAACTTAAGTGGGCAGAGGCCTTATCCATAAGTCTTTGGGGAATTCGAATAACGCTTCGGGTTGAGGAAGGAGTAAACCCCTTGCAAATCGTTTACAGGAAGGCACATCCTCCAAACCTTTCAAAGGTCGAGAGGGACCAAGTGTGTAGAAAAGGCCAAGCAGCAAGTAACAAGCACTCAATCCCTCTTTGGCAGACTTTATCTTCACTGCACAGGCACCTCAATCCCTTCCTTTGGACATACCGGTTCACCCATTCCAACTGGGAGACCTCGTTTCCATACAGACCTGCAAAGATGAACCACGAAGAGAGAGATGGGAAGGACCCGATCCCGTGCAACTGAAGGCTTACGCTGCTCTGTCCTCAAGGTAGAGGGAATTAATTCCTGGATTCATTACCCACAGGTTAAACGGGCACCGAGGCCTAATAAAGATGCATGGGCCTCTGAAACCAACTGGAGAAGTTCCACCTGGATGAAGTGTCCCTGAGAAACAGGAATTTGCTCAAATAGAGACTAAGTGCTCAACAAGCTAATTGTCCTTTTGTTTAGCACTAATAATTTGCTTGCATATTGGCTTGAATTTTATGTATCAAATGAAATTTTTGCTCCCCAGGGATAATCATAGAACCTCTCTGAAAGCGTAAGTAACTTCACACTGCTCAGATGGTACATACTGGAATAGTGCGTTCAGTAGTACTTGTCGAAAGGGCAGCTATAATGTGAGAGCCACAAGAAGCCTGATCCTCTCAAAGCAGGGAGACGGATACCCATAAAGTTGCATTTTCACAGGGAAAGAAATGTGTCTGGGTCAGTGCTTTGACAGTGTTTAGTTTAGGGGTAAACATACTGATCAGCTTTGCTAACAGCTCTACTTTTGAAGAAGGGCCAAAGGGAGGACTGATAAGTAGCCTGTTATGCTCCAAAGTGTCCTCGGAGAAGAGCTGAAAGACTGATTAAGAGCAAACATCCTGCCCCAGTGTGTGCAAGAGCTGGGGCACGACTGGAGAGGCCTGAGGGCAAGAAAAACTGGGGGGAAGGGACAGGTGGCAGGGGACATCGCAACCACCAACCCAGCTCAAGGCCTGTGCAAATGCCCCAGCCCAGCACCTTCAAGGAGCATGCCTGCTAATTTGCCTATGCTTGACCAATAGGTAATAATGTGGTACTCACTCAGCAACTAATGGAAATTTAGTGTAGTTTTTCTAATCGTCTAACAAGAGAAATAGGTTGTACATTCTGTATGTAGGGGGCTAGTTTGGTGGAATCTCTGCACAGACAAGGAATAAATCCAAAACCTCTGCTCCTCTTTCTCACCTCTGGATGATGACAGGTCGCTCTAACCCACAGTGGCTGTGAGCAAGCTCTTCTCCAAACTGACATGGTTGCCCCCCTTTTGAGTGACTCTTCCCCTTTGTGCCCTATGTGACTGCAGCTGGATTTTGGCCATGCGAGGCGTGGAAGCACTTGCCCTTGCCCAGGAGACTGAGCCAATACGTGGTGAGCTGTTAAAATGGGCAACTTTATCTCAAGAAACAAGCTGAAATCAGCAACTCTTGGAAGTCCCAAGGAGCGTGGGCAGGTCAGAGCAGGCCTCTGACACTGCAGATCAGCGGCCATTGGCACAGCAGCAGATGGCAGTGGTGCCGTGATGCCTGGCATGGATCATGGCCCTCCTGCTTCCTCATGCCTTTTCTTCCCACAGGCCCTGCAGGAGCTCCTGCACCCGAGTGAAGAATTGCACCAGCTTCTCAATGGGAAGTGGACAGGAGGCAGACCCACCCGCCAGAGCTTTTGTTGGTACTGGCTTCTGCGAGGGCCTTGAGGTGGTGAGGAAGTGGCCCCACACCTGTGTTGTCATGGCAGCCCTGTCTGCCGAGTGTGCTCCCATCTGCACCAGGATCCAGTTGTAATAGTGCTGGGTGGAGGTGTAGACGCCCGGCCGCTTTGCTCTGGCACAGCCGCTGCCCCAACTGGTCACTCCCACGAGCCAGAAGTACTCTGCGTTCTTGTCCTGGCACACAAGGGGACCACCACTGTCACCCTGCAGGGGAGGAGAGAGCATGAAGATGGTGTTGGGTGACCACTCTCAGCACTATGGCTGGCTCCTTCCTTGCCCGGGCGGGGGCCATGTACTCTCCCTCATCTCTGCTGGAGGGATGCTGGATGTGCAGAAGATGCATTTGCCAGGACTAGGATGTGGTCCTGCGGGCTGCCAAGAGGCCTGGGTGGGCCAAGGTGCAGCACCGGGCAAGGACGTGCCCATGGGAAAGGAGAGGTGAGTCCTAGCAGTTCTGGGAGGGTGACTTGCCAGGCAAAGCCCAAGTCGGGGGACATTTGGGCCATTGTGACAGGGCTGACAGTGGTGCTGGGGGCCAGTTTGTCACAGGCTCCTACCTGGCAGGTGTCGATGCCACCCTGTGGATAGCCAGCACACAGGTTGTGGCTGTGGATGGCCCCTCGGTACCACCGGCTGCTGTTACAGAGCCGGACGTCGATGAGGCGGACCTTGGCCTCCTGCAGCACATCGGTGGATTCTGCAGCTGTGAGCAGAGAAAAATAGCAGCAGCTTGTTGCCTGTTCTCCTCCCTGATCGGGGCAAGCTCCTTGTCTAGGGTTCGGCTTGGCCTCCGGAAGGCATTGTAGCAGTGTTTGCCTTCTGTCTTGCTTTGGCTAATGATTGGTCAGGCCCACCTCTCAGCACAAGTCCCTGCAGCCTGACTGTGGTGAAAAGATGCCTCTGCTACCTGGAAGCCCAACCCTCCTCCACAGTGTGCCATGCTTGCCCTTGGGATATGAGGAGTGCATGGGAACTCACATCTTGCAGTTGTGGAACCCCAGCCACTGACATAGCAGTTGCTCAGCTCTGACACCCTCAGCGAGGCATCAGGCACGCAGGCAAGTTGGATGTAGTCACTGCACTGGACAGGCTGGTCCAGTTCCAGCAGAGCAATGTCGTTCTTCTGTGTGATGCTGTTGTAGTGCTCATGAACAATCAGCCGCCTGATACCGCGGACTTGGGCCTCAGGACCCAGCTGAGTCAAGTGCGTGGCACCGATGACCACATGCCACATGCTGACATACCTGGAAGGCAGAGAGAGAGAGCGCTCAGTGCCAGCAGAGCCACGTGCTGCCGCAGCCCAGCCCAGCAGTGTCCTGCCACCCGCTCTTGACAAGAGAGGAAAGCGGCGCTATGGAGGGCATGACCTCCCTAGCATGCCTTGAGCACAAGGAACATGGACCTGGAGACTGCTGGGCAGCAGTGGTGTGAGCCCAGCTTTCTCCTGAGCAGTCTCTCAGCTGGTCTGGGGAGTGTCCAGCCAGTGGGCGTCTGGCAGGCAAACAGAACGGGATGGGATGGGGGTAGCCCGTGGTGCTGTGGGCAGGGCAGCTGGGACTGTTGTTTACTGTTCCCTGCTCGTCCTTACCAGGCGTCGATGAAGCAGTGGGCTGCTGTGAGGACCCACTGTGGGTGGATCAGGGAGCCTCCGCATATATGCCCTGTGCCTGGGTTCCAGGGATTCTGGATGCTCACAATCCAGGGCCAGGCTCCCCTCTGGGCAGCTGTGCCACCCACAACACGCGACGTGCCGGAGTTCCAGGCCATGGGCCGGAGCCCACAGGTCCTGTAAGCAGAAGATCGTTACTGCCCTGCTCAATGGCTTGCTGGCATTCAGGCTGAAGGTCAGCTGTCTCCCCTCCCTGCAAGGTGTTGTATGGCCAGCGAGGCCAGGGAACCCCATGGGGCACATGTCCCATCTGCCTCTGTTTTGGCTTTAACCCCGTAGGCAAGCGGTGCCAGTAGCCTGGGTGCTGGCAAGGACCTGAGGCTCCCACAGGGGCTTCGGGAAGCTGTGGCGTGGCCACAGGGGACAAGAGGGTACCCTCCAGTGAATCCCATAAGGTTTACCCAAGCTCCCTCCAAGAGCCACAGGATGCTTACCAGCAGGTATCCCATGTGCCCTGCAAAGGCTGGCACAAAGACAGAACAAGGAAGATGAGCAGCTTCATGGCTGCCAGCAGGAGTTGCAAGAGCCAAGTAGGGCTTGCTACCCCCCAGCACAGCAGCTGAAGGAGTGAGTGCCTGCAGGACTCCCGTTACCTGGGGTGCCCTTGACCACGGGGCTGATGTCACAGAGCCACTGGATGCGGGTGATGGGCACAGCCTGTGGGGAGAGGGGAGGGGCAGCATGGGGTGTTCCAAGCTGAAAGGGAGGCAGAAGTGGGGCTCGGACACCCCCAGGGATACCCATAATGTCAAATTTTCATGGGGACAGAAATGTGTTGGGCTGAGTGCTTTGACACTCTTGGGGTAAACATACTGACCTGCTTTGCTAACAGCTCTGCTTTTGAAGAAGGGACAAAAGATTGAGAAGAAGCCTGCTCTGCTGGAACAAGAGAAGAGGTTGTAAATTCTGTGTGTAGGGGGCTCATTTGGTGTAATCATCACCTAGCACCCATCTCTGCGCAGACAAGGAATAAATCCAATCCCTCTGCTCTGTGTGTCTCTTGGTGTACTGCACACTAGGTGATGACGTGTGGTGGTTTGACCGTGGCTGCAGGCCAGACGCCCTCCAAAGTCGCTCTATCACTCCCTTTTCCAGCTGGGCAGGGGAGAAAATATATATTGAGGATAATTCAATGTTACATAATAATACTGGGTAGATTGATCCCTAACAGTAGAAGAATAGAAAGAATGTGCGTGTTTTGGGTGTTTGTGGAGTATGGCTGCAGCCGCTTGACCCCTTTTGTTAGAGCAGCTACAAAATTAAAACCTAACTGCAAAAACAGCCTTGAAGATAAAGAAAGCGAAGACAGGGAAGTGATCAAGAATGAGGCCAACAACCAGTTAAGAGGCAGAGTAGATCTTGTTTTCAGCTGAAAGAGGTTCCTAACTACTTTCTGTAGGAATGTGTTTTCAAGAGCAGGAATGTGGTTTTGAGGCTATGGAGAAAAATGTAAAGAGTCTACACTGAAGGAAAAGGGAAAAAGTTCGCCTAGAGGAAGACTAAGTTTGCATAAGGCTGCCTTTTATTAGAAATTACAGAATCACAGAATCACAGAATCGTAGGGGTTGGAAGGGACCTCGAGAGATCATCGGGTCCAACCCCCCTGCCAAAGCAGCTCCCTAGCTCATATTGCACAGATAGGCGTCCAGACGAGTCTTGAATATCTCCAGAGAAGGAGACTCCACCACCTCCCTGGGCAGCCTGTGCCAGGGCTCTGTCACCCTCACTGTGTAAAAGTTCTTCCGCATGTTGGTGCGGAACTTCCTGTGCTCCAGTTTACAGCCATTGCCCCTTGTCCTGTCTCCACAGACCATTGAATAGGGGTTGGCCAACTCCCCCTGCATCCCATACTTAAGATACTTATAAACATTAATTAGGTCCCCCCTCAGTCTTCTTCTCTACAGGCTGAACAGCCCCAGTTCACTCAGCCTTTCCTCATACGGGAGATGTTCCAGGCCCTTAATCATCTTCGTAGCCCTTCTCTGGACTCTCTCCAGGAGATCCCTGTCTTTTTTCTACCAGGGAGCCCAGAACTGGACACAAGATCCCAGGTGCGGTCTGACCAAGGCAGAGTAGAGGGGGAGGATCACCTCCTTCCCCACCTCCTTCCCCACCTCCTTCCCCATTGTAGTGAATATGCCTAGGTAATCTGCATAAATAGTATAAATTTTGCTTCAAACGGCACAGATGTTAGGAAGAACAATGCCCTGTGTGCCCAGCACTACAATAAAGAACACCAAGGCTACTGAAGTTGATTCTGGCTTTTCGAAACTTCAAGAGGCTTAAGAGTCAACCCAAGGACAGGGAGAGATCAGTCCACAATCAGCGTCATGGGCAAAACAGAAGAAAGGAAAGAAACTCTCTCATTTATTACACTACACCACACACCCACTGACACCAGAGTCGGCTCGTGAGAAGTGCAAGCAGGTTTTCAAGCACCTCCCTCCATCCCTCCCTGCTAAACAGACTTCCCTTTCATCATGATTTCGCTCCCTTCTTCCCCACTCACTGTGGCACGGGGCAGGGAAGAGGGGAACGGGGGTCTCGGTCAGTTCCTCAAGAGCTGTTTTGCTTCTTAGCTGGGGGCAGGGGACATTCCTCACACTCTTCCCCTGCTCCAGCGTAGGGTCCCAGCACGTAGGTGGGATTACTGTGCCCTGTCATTATCCATGGCTGCAGGGGGACAGCCTGCTTCACCGTAGTCTTCTCCATGGGCTGCAGGGGAATCTCTCTCCCTGATAACTAAAGTTCCTCATGCCCTGTCCGCACCGCCTTCTTCCCTGGCCTTGGTGCCTGCAGTTTCTTACCTCTTCTCACTCCTGCCTCTGATGGCACAAAGTAGCTGCGAGGGGTTTTTTTTCTTTTTCTTCCATGTGATTCTCAGAGGCGCTGTGACCATCGCTGATGGGCTCAGCCTTGGCCAGCAACGACTCCAACCTTGAGCCTCAGGCCTGCAGACATCTTCTGGCTGCATCTTGCAGAAGCCACCTGTTGTGGTTTTGCCCCGGCAGAGGGCCGCACCCCACACAGTCGCTTGTACTTTTAAAAGGAAGTCGGAAGGCAAGTTGGGGGAGGGGGAAAAAGGGAAGGAAGAAAGGAGGGAACGAAACCACAACCTAGAAACCAGAACCACGCAGGTTGGGATAACGATAGTTTACTAAACAATAACAGAAAACTAGATATAACAATAACTTAATTTTAAAGCACAAAAGAGATGAAACTGGTGATACACAATGCAATTTCTCACCAAACCACACAACTCAGGCCGCACAGCTTAGAACCGAACCGGACAACCCGACCGCCCCAGAAAATGCATGTCCTGGCGTTGTCTCCCCCTCTTCCCCCCAGTCCCCCTTATACTGAGCATGACGTAACTGGCATGGAATATCCTCTTTGGCCAATTCGAGTCACCTGTCCTGGCTGCGTCCCCTCCTTTCTCAGTAGTAAGGAAGTATGCAGAGCTGAGAAAGGTACTTGATTGCCCGGCAACAAATCGGAAACATCAGGTTGCTATCAGCACTATTCTCATGCTAACACCCAAATATGGCATTCCATCCACTGATAAAAAAAATTTAACTCCATCATAGCTGAAACCAGGACACCACCCCTGCAGCCCCCCCTTCTCCACCAGAACCCAGCCACGCAAAACCACAACATGATGTCCTTTTGGGTCAACAGTTTCTCACACCCCAGATGGGACTGGGTTGACAGCATTGCCCAGATTGTCTTGCCGTACCTGATGAGAGACACAGACCTACTGAGCTCCAGTGCACTCTGACCTGTTGATCAGGGACTCCATCGGCCTCTCTCCTGCATCAGTGCAATGCTATTTGAAACCGGTATTCAAGAGGAAAAGCTGGGAAAAGCAGCACTTCTAAAGCAGCAGACATGCCTCTGACTACAGATCAATTAAAACAGTATTGTAACAAAAGGTAGCCAGGACATCAATTGGATAATTGTGAAAAATGGCCTGAAAATTGGACCGTGATATATCATACTATATTTCAAGTCGCGTTGCTCTGTCAAAGAAATAAGAACCATGGAAACATTAAGGTTGGAAAAGACCTCCACAATCATCTAGTCCACTCATCCCCCTACCACCTATATCCCTAACTAAGCTATGTCTCTAAGTACCCCATCCAATCTTTCCTTGAACACCCCGAGGGACGGTGACTCCAGCACAAGCCCTTCCAATGCCTAACCACTCTTTCTGAGAAGAAATTTCTCCAGATTTCTAACTTGAATCTCCCCTGGCGCAACTTGCAGCCAGTCCCTCTTGTCCCATCGCTCCTTATCTGTGAGCAGAGGCTGACCCCCAGTTCACCACAATCTCCTTTCAGGCAGGAGGATGGGCCCCACTACTGACCCCTGGGGAACACCGCTTGTGACCTGTCACCAGTTGGATTTAACTCCATTCAGCACCACTCCCAGGGCCCAGCCACCCAGCCAGTTTTTAGCCCAGCAAAGAGTGCAGATGTCCAAGCCCTGGGCTGCCAGCTTCTCCAGGAGAGTACTGTGGGAGACCGTGTCAAAGGCTTTGCGGAAGTTGAGGGAGACTACGTTGACAGCCCTTCCCTCGTCCACCAGACGGGTTACCTAGTCATAGAATGAGATGACTTTGGTCAGGCAGGACTTGCCTACCCATGCTGGCTGGGCCCGATCCCCTGGTTGTCATGGACATGTTCTGGGATTGCCCTCAGGATGACTTGCTTCATAATCTTCCCTGACACTGAGATCACAAATCATGAGTTTTCTCACTTTCTCTCTTCTGATTCTCTTACTCATCCCACCAAGAGAAAGTGAGAGAGCAGTTGCAGGGTACTCAGTTCAACCATGACAATTAAATGTTTCTTGTGGTTCCCATTCAAAAGTATTTTCCTTAAATTTTCTTTTGTGAAATGAGGCTAAATTCAAATCAAGTATTCACATAGTATCTGTAATTTCACCAGGTGTATTAACATGATAGATTTGTAAGAATAAGCAGTCCTGCACCTTGAAATGCTTAAGAAAAACACAGGATACAAAAATCCAAATTCTGTTTTATTATGTGTGTACTTTTTAGGCAGAGCAGAAGAAGAAGAGATGTAAAGCTAGAAGTAATGAGGACATAGTGAGGATAGAACAGTGTTTTAAATGAAGAAAAAGCAGCTTAAATGCTTTGTTTCTAAGTGGAACGGAATGCTTTTTGTGGTGCATAAATTTAAGTTACTCACCAACAACCTCTGCATATTGTCAGACAAGTATGTGTGTCAATCTTGTGGCAACAAGTATACATAATGCTTTGCAAAGGAGTGGATGTTGTCACCAACTGCCACCTTAAATCATTGAAATCAACTCCAGTTGCTACCAAAAAAGCTGAAAAACAATTCTATAATTCTATTTCAGTAAAAAAATATTTCCTTCTACTTAAGAAAAATTAAAATATATTTTTTGGGGGTCTGCTGAAATATTGAATTCTAGATTTTCCAGACACTGCAACAATGACAGCTGTAGGAAGCTAATACTTCTCATAGCTACCAGCGAAAGCCTGTGGGAAGATTCCCCCACATGTTCAGGTTGTGTAAAACCTTTAAATAAAACCCAATGAAATCTTTAAAATCCAGTCAAGCAATAGTTTCCAAAACTGTTGTCTTTTTAAAAGAGTCAAAGTCCTTCTGTCCAAGTCCTCTGTGACAAGTGGTGTTCCTCAGGGGTCAGTTCTGGGTCCAGCCCTGTTCAATGCGTTTATCAACAATGTGGACAAAAGGATAAAGTGCACCTTCAGCCAGTTTGCTGATGATACAAAACTGCAAGGAGTGGCTGACATGCTGGAATGCTGTGCCGCCACTCAGTGAGATCTGGACAGGCTGTAGAGTTGGACAGAGACAGATAGAGATGACCTGGTGGGGGATGTGAAGGTTGGAGGACGCTTGGGGCACAGTGATCATGAGCTTATAGAATTCTTAGTACTGGGAGAAGTAAGGAAGGGAGGCAGCAGAATTATGATGGATCTATTATTATGTATTTGCCTTTCTAGAGCTTCCAGTTAGTTCTCCAATATGCCATGCAGCTCTAAAAACACTACAGCGCTGGGAACAAGTTCTTTTCCGGCGTCTTGAGTTATATGGCGGTCCACCTCAACATTATAGTTCAGTCCATGCTTCTGAAGATGCCCTAGCTGCTGGTCCTGCATTGCTTCGCCATAAAACTTTACTTGAGCCTGCAAGCACTCCATTCAGGTGAGTCTGACTTCTATAAATGCTGTAGTATCTATAAAATACAGTGAACATGATGTTGTTAGTGTATGTGGTAAACCATAACAGATAATGCCAGTTGATGGGTTTGCTCTAATCCATTGTGAGTATGTATCAGAATTCATGCCTCTGGTTCAAAACAAGGTCAGGAAAAACAGTAAAAGTGTTGAATTTTTAACGTTCTTTTATTGAAGCTCAACATACGAATTTTGAGTGTCTCTGTGGAAAACTGTGATTGATAATAAAGAACAACAAATTTATCCCAAGAGGTAATTACAGCAGATTGACAATGATTTAAGTAATTGCCTCATTTTAGGAGGGAATACAATTACATTCTTATCAGTATCTTTTCCTAAAATCAGAGAAGAAATATTTGTTGTTCATAATATTGTCATAGTTTTGACTCCACATATGTATGTTCAGCCAGAAAATTGTGCTCAGTTTCTTAAATTCTCGTTTTAAAAATAAATTGCTGCCTTTTAAATCTTACTATCACTTGTGACTGCAGAATCGATGGAAAGACTGTCTTTTTCTTCTAAAATACCTCACAATTCCCACAGTTTAAAAACTTGAGTTGATTTAAAACTGAACAGCTGCTGCCTGGCATTACTTTTTAAATTGTGATTTTTTACAGCAATTCAGGGTTTGGGTTTTGTGCATGCTGCTGCTGTAAGAAGCTATTTCTGTGTTTTCACGTTTTGCTCGAGCATGCACTTTCTAGGGATAAGCATAAACATTTAAAGTCTGACCTGATTTTACAGTCCTTTCAATTTTGTTACTGAAAAGTCACGGTTGATTCAGAGATGTTACACAACTGACAGTGTGTTCTTAGCTGGAAGTGTTAGCTATTCATTGTCCATGTGATAGATGGACTCATTAGCAGTAAATAGAAATGATCCATGTTATAAAGAAGGAGGTGGCCTAATAGATAATCTGTATGCTGACCTTATTGTTGTGTAATCTCTTTAAAGAATTTTCTCACTTGTCACGAGATAGGAGGTGAAAATGTGATTTTTCTTCTTCCTTTTGCACTGCTTCTCCAATATAGGTTTGTCAGGAACATGGTACCAGAATGCTTTCAAGTAGGTCTTGTATGGAATTTAGAGAGCTATAGTTTTGCTTCAGCATTTTTTTCTTGTTTTATTAGAATAGAAGATATTGTAGTCTCTTACCTGATGTAAATATTTAACTTTATTCTGCAGATCTAACAGTCATGTTGCACTGTCTGTGAAGAGGCTCTGGCAGTACTTGGTTAAACAGGAAGAAGTCCAGGAAACCTTTATAAGAAATATTTTTACAAAGAAGAGATGCCTCAATGAGGTTGGTATGGTATATAAAGTATTGCAGGTCAATCTGAACTTTTTCATAAGTTATTTGGCTGACTTGTTTACTTTATAGAGCGTAAGTGGATGATATACTTTGATGACTTTAAATCTGTGGATGACTTTAAATCTGTGGTATTTCTTCTTAAAAATCTTTGTCCGTTGCTTTATTGAAAACAAAAACAGTCGGTCTTTGGCTGTAGACTGATAACTAGCAACACTTAGCTATAGTCAGTCTCTTCACTAAGATCAGTATAAAAACTGCCTCCAAAGGATGGCAAACTTGAAAATGTCAAAGATAATAAACTAATTGGTCAGAGTTCTGTAAGTTTGAGTTTGTCCCTACCATAGTCATCCTGCGTTTATCGACCGTTTTCTATTGTGCTGTGATTCAATTTTAATAAGAAAACTGATCAGGCAACAGTTAATATTTCTGATTCTGATAAGCTACCTGTCCCAGTGTCTTAACTGGATTCCAGATTCCAAATACAGTTAAATGTTTTAAAGTTGTGGTCTGTAATGGAATTTTATGGCTTGGGTATTATCTTCCTCTGTAGTTGCTCCTTTTCTTTCTTACTCACCCCTACTATCAATATTACAAGAACATGACTTGTTTCATAGAAAAACTATGGAATAGTAGAAACATAAGAGAAAAAAGCAGATCTGAACCGATTAAGCATGCAGGAGAGAGTATTTATGACTGGTAAAGCCATCACAGCAGATTTCTGTATGAGCTAATCTTTGTCCTGTCACAACTACAGTGCTAGCTTGGTTGATTATTTGTGGCTAGTTGTGTTTGTTACAGAGTATAGCTAAAAGGAAAATTGTTCCCTTTGTCTTGTCCTTTGAAGATGCACCATTTCTGATCGTGCTCTACGTTACTGCAGCTGTGTTGCTATACTGTATGGGAAGGTATTTTGGAACGTTTTAGATGCAGTTTATAGCTTTCGATGTTGCATCAGAAACAGCCTTACACAGCATAGGTGGTTTTGGCTTCATTCTGTATCCTCCTGTTACCTGATAAAATGTCAGTGGAAACTGCTTATCTTCCAAAAAATTTGACTTTCAAGATAGACAAGATGCTGTTACAGTACAGAATAGGTAAATCTGTCTCTTCTCTATCGGGTATAGAGTTTAGAATTTGATACTTAATTTTAATACTTAAAATATATATGTATGTGTGTGCAAACATGCTGTTGTGTTTCAGTTGTTCTGTGTTGGGGTAACCAAAAAGGAATTAAGGATTTCCTTGATACCTTAATACCTTGTGTAAAAGGATACGTCTTATCTTGATTTTTTTGTTCTGTGGTTGTTCTTTCCTTGATGAAGTCATTAGAGGAGCACAAGGAAACCATGAAAAATTCTGTGGTGGACGACCCCATCATCAATAAGGTACATAGCAGTCATGATCAAGTGAGACCTCATTATGAAATACTTCCTTTTTGAAATGGTGTTGATCTCCCTTAAAAATTCTTTGCTGATATAAGAAATAAGATCAAAACTTCAGTTTTGCAAGAGATTGAGTTAAACCAGTCTTGTTATAGAGTCTCTCTGAAACTAAATGTAACTTCCCTGGATTAAACACCCAGGTAAGAGCAGTATATATTACCAGTTTCCAAGTGAAGAGGTGAGGTTGAGATTCTCCCAAGTGTCAAAAATTTGCTAGTTCTGTGGGAGCATAGTATGTATAGGACCTTTCAGCTGTGTGAAATGGCTAGAATAGTTTCCTGTAAGTGAAGGTAGTTAACTGAAGTTGGAGCAGTTTGCTAGCATGATGCTAATTTGCTACCGAAAATTTTCTGAGCCTTTGTTTTAAGATAATGACAATCAAACCCATGTAACAACTCTGTAACAGCTTTCTTCAGTATGAGCAACTAACAAGGTATAATTCTATACCTAGCAATGTGAACAAACACTATATTCTTCAAGCTTTCTTTTACAAAACTAATGAGAAGGCAGAAATGAGAAGCCTGTAATGTCCTTGGGGTACCTTGTTGTTAATAATGCAAGAAAGTAGTATTAGCAAGTTGTGAATTGAAACTCACTGAGGAAAAATAATGTCATGCAGCTTTGTTCACCACACAATAAGATCACGTTTTTGTATCTGTTTGTCAGTGCAGTTTTTACATACAGAAAAACATCAGCGTATCAACTTTGTTTTAACCTTAAAAAATTTATTCTACATTGTGGTCTCTAACAGCTTAGACTTTTGACAGACTTTGAAGAATTCTGTTGTGTGCTGACATGTACCTGGATGCATTTCTAAAATAGAAAAATTTAGACAAGATTCAAATAAACACAACATTAGGTAACATTAAGGGGAACAAATAAAATAAGGAGGTAAAAAGTTTGTGGTAGTGGAATGTGCAGGGTTCTAGATTTATTTAATTATGGAGAATGGTGAATAGGCAAGCTGACAAAGTTCAGATTTATATTCCTGCTCAGGATATTGTCAGCACCTTCTTTCAGACTATCTCAGATGAAGTGGCCAAAAGTGTTTGCTACGAGCATGTAAAGACCGATCACATTTTTTAATAACAAAACATCAAGACTCCAACTTTTTTATCAACACCTGCAAGTGTGCATGTAGCCCTCCTTGCTCCTAGCATCCCTGAAAAACGTGAGAATGAACACAACACTGTGACTTCTGTGACAAATGGCAATTTCTCTTTTACTATGGTAATCTTAACATGGCACCAGGAAGTTAGATTATTACACACAAAGCAGGTTTACCATAATTATTAGACATTATATTTGTCAAATACATATACATAACATTTCATCCAGTGTGTGTTTTCTGTATTTCTAATAAAAAGTAGTGTTACATAAAAGTTGGCTTTTAAATATGCTTTACTTTTTATATACAGATAGAAACAGATTTTGGCTACCCAGGAGGCAAGGCAAGAATAATCCATAAAGAGTCTGATATCATTACTGCTTTTGCAGTCAATAAGGTGAGTATAAGGGAAGCAGGATGACATAATTGTTGTACTTCCACCTGGTAAACAGGTGGTAGCCTTATTGGGAATTGGTGAGAGATCATCACAGATGAACAGTTTAGGCCTTAAGGAGAGGGTGCCAAAAAGGACTGTGGTGGTTTTGCCCTGGCTAGAGGCCAAACACCCACCAGAGCCACTCTGTCACTCCCCTTCTCAGCCGAAAAGGGGAGAAAATATATACTGGGAGGCTTAGGATTCGAGATGAGGACAGAGAGAGATCACTCTGCAATTAGTGCAATGGGCAAAACAGACTCAACACAGAATAAAAGAAAGAAAAGTTATTTATCACACCACAACTACACACCCAGTGAACCAGTTTGGTAATGAGAAGTGCAACCAGGTCTTAAAGCACCTTCCCCCCATCCCCTTCTTAGCAGACTTACTCCCTTCTTCCCCACCCCCCCACCAACATGGCACAGGGAGGGGCAGGGAATGGGGAATGGAGGTTTTCAGTCTGTTCCTCCCGAGGCGTCTTCTGTCTTAGCTGGGGGGGGCACTCCACACACACACAAACACACACAGACACAAACACACCCTTCCCCTGCAGCACTGTGGGGTCCCACTCACAGGAGACAGTCCTCCACACACTTCTCCAGCATGAGTCCTTTCTATTGGGGAGTCATCTCCTCACCACTTGCCTCAGCACAGCTCCCTTCCATGGGTGCTGACCTTCCGGCCCAGACTCCTCTGGCCTGGTCCCTCACAGAGACACAAGTCCCCTGGCAAACCTGCTGTGGTGTGGGTCAATCTCCTCACAGGCCATAGATGGTCTCTGTTCCCCATCTTTATCCATGGCCTGTGAGGGGACACCCTCTCCACCATGGTGGTCTTCACGAGCTGCAGGGGAATCTCTCTTTCTGGAACCCAGAGTGCCCCATACTTCCCCCCTGCCACGCCCACCCATGCTCCTTCTTCCCTGGTCTTTGTGCCTGTACAGCTTGTTACATCTTCTCACTCCCTTCTCTGGTGGCAAAATGCATCTGGCTGCGGTTTTTTTTCTCCTAAATGTGATTCACAGAGGTGCTGTGATCATCACCAATTGGCTTGGCCCTGGTCAGCTGCAACTCTGGCCTTGAATCAGCCAATGTTTACTTTGCAAGGCCTGCAGAAAGCTTCTACCTGCTCCTTGCAGCAGCCTTCTCTGCCAGCACCCAGCTACGCAAGACTGCGACAGGGAGCTTGGTTGCAAGCATTGCGTTATCATTACCTCTTGTTTATCCTCTAAGGAAAGCAAAAAGAAACTAGAGCTGCTGGAGAGAGGTATACAATACAAATAGTGCATGATGCTAGCCCAGATGCAAATAAACTTTAAAAAAAGGAAATGTCAAGTTTAGACAGTTCAGGTATATAGATTTGTAGATAACAAAGATTTGGGTTTTGTAAATTGATTAAGTGTATGTTTTTATGCACAACTCTACCACAATGAACGAAAATAATAAAATAAATCACCTTTTTGGTGAATATTCCTTTGGTACTAGCTTTTTGTGTGATTCTTCTTTACAGGCAAATCGGAACTGCATTGCGATAGCATCAAGTCATGACATTCAAGAATTAGATGTGTCTGCAATTTTGGCTACACAGATATATACCTGGGTTGATGATGATGCGGAAGTAGAAAATAAAGGGTATACTTTCTGTGTTTCAAGTATCCCAGCTGAACTCTGTATAAATCAGAGTAAAAAAACACAGTATATAATGTGGTTGATTGAAATATAATTGACATTGTTTCGTTTATAGGACTGATAATTTCTTAGTCATACATGCTCGTGATGATCTGATCAATGTTCAGGGAACCACTCCATACAAGCATAGTAATCCTGGCACACCTATCAATATGCCTTGGCTTGGCAGTACACAAACTGGCAGGGGTGCATCTGTGGTAAATCACTTCTACAAGATCAGCCTGGTCTGCTTCTCACCTTTTCTTTGTGCAGGGTGGCTGGTTACATTTTACAATGAGTGTGTAAGTAAATGTTGCTTTTCTGCTTAATCAAACAAGCTGAAATATTTATAATAATCTGATTAATAGGTTGAAATACCACACAAAGTTTAAAATACTCCAATTAAGCAAGCAAATCTTGTAGTGAAGCTATATGTGCTTTCTTAAGATACATAATTAAAAGAAAAAAAATAAGTGTTAAGGTAGGAAGTTGCAACTTAAATTGTTGTTGAATGACTTGAAGCCAAACACTGTATCCAAAAAGCCCGTACTCTGGAAATTTTAGGATATAAATTAGTAAAGCTTGGCTAGAAATACTTGTTTGAAATCTCAAGATAGAATTTTAAGCACAATCTTTCACTCTGAGTTCCAGATAATTTCCAGGTTTTATTGAAAAGTTAAGACCAATTTGTGTTCTAGCATGACATGTCATTGCAGTGCAGTATATATTACTACGAACCTGTGTAGAAAGGACAGCAGTTAAACTCCTGAAGCATATTTCACAGGCAGAACAGAGGCTCAAATGAAATTAAACTCTGGAAACTGAGAAAGTTGAAGTTTGGGAAAAACAGGGATTTTTATGTTTCCTAAGGAAAACAAGGAAGGCAGAACTGCAGAAATAGGTCCAACTACAAACATCATATGTGGTTTGAACTACATGTCATGTTGATGTATGATTGTTCATCTCCAAAGCTGTTGTCAGCTCTGTCTTTGAACTGCTGCGCAGTTTTGCCATAACTCTACTTCCAGCATTGTTCAGTATCCCCCTGCTGAAGATCATGTTTTAGAGGAGATGATCAGTTTCACTGATCTGCATTTTTGAAAAATGCTGGAGTGAAGGACACCCAGTAAAGGGTGTCTGTGTCCACATGAGCAAGTTGATCCTTCTTCACATGGAGATGACACCTGCACAAGAGGAGTTCTTACTTACAGAAATAGGTTCTGTGTCTGGAGTAAACCTTGACTTTGAGCAAAAAGCTGTTAGTTAGGAATTAATTCAGATCAAATGATAATTTTAGTCTGATCATTGACATACTTGCCTTGGTTCCTATAGAGTGTAGATGCTTTCCAGTAATGCAGATCTGTTGATTAGTCAGCTGGTAGATGCTTATTTGAAGCCTCTTACCTGGGCTGTGAAATGGTCGTACAAGACACCTGTGTATCTCAGCCTGTCTGCACGTAGATGTGGGATTTTCATGGATAACTGAATGAATTACATCTTGTGACTTGGCTGCACTTTATGGCATTTCACAGGTCAGAGCAAGCCCATCACTTGCAGTGAAATCAAAGAACCATGTATTAATTCTTATTATAGTTAATTTTTAAAAATACATGATGAGGAGTAAATGAGGAATGAGTACTATAAGAATGATAATGTAATGTAATGCCCACATGGAAGTGCGCATAGTGCCAGTACCTACACTTTTCCCCTCTATTTAGGTGCTATAGATCCTAATTGCCAGTTTCACAGCTCTATCATGATCAGGTTTCCTCTGCAAGTACTCTTTGAATGTCATTGCCTTTTTCTCCTCTTGCTTCCATTGTATATATATATAGACATGTGTCTGTATATTTACACATGCATATGTATTGTAGTTGTGTGTTTATGTATTTCTCAACAAAATAATTACATAACTTGTCAATGTAAACTGTTCTTGCATGATGTGCTATTTTACATGTAGTAGAACTTTCTTGCCCAAAGACTGTGCTTGTGTTGAATGTGTATGCTGTTAAATTTTGAACCTAAATTTTGTTTCGACCTAAATTTTGTTTGGCATACTGTTTAACTGTGGCAGAGTAGAGAACCAAGCACAGCGCACAAGGACACCTGCCCTCTAGGGAGGAGAGACCAAGGTACTGAATGAAGGACAAAGTAAATGAAGGAAGATACAGTTTGTTGTGAGGAAATAGTCTTACTGTGGAAGAGCTCAAATCTGGAGGAAAAGCAGCTTCACCAAAATCTTTTGTTGCTACTCTTTGTTACTTTGTTCCTTCAGATACTGCTTTTGATCCTTGTTCTCATCTTTGCTTTTCCATAATTTGCAGTCCATTTAGTAGATGTAGTCCACTGTTCTTTACCATTACTGGCTTTTCAGTCTTGTCTTTGCTTCACTTCCATCAGGAAGGGAAATTGGATTTATGATATTCGGGTAGATAACAATGGTTTTTATTAGCTCTAAGGGGTTTTTTGTTACTCTTCTATACAGTTTGTACAAGGTAAGTAAGGAGCTTTACCACCAAACCCTTCAGTACCGTATGTTTACACACCTCTAAAAGGAGGTGCTCTAAGAGAGCACTGAAGGAAATAGGACATACTGTTCAGCTTTGAAACTCAGGTAATGTTCAACAGCTTGTCTTCCAAGCCAGTATGATTGACAACAGTATTCACCATTTTAATAACTGGTGGCATCTGATTTTAAGCTTTTTCATCTTCAGTATTTCTATTGTACATTAGGCCCAAAGTACCCAACTGTGCAACAAATCAGTTTGGCTTTTGTTAAGGGGAATGTGAGGGCTAGCAGGATCAAATGTCACTTACGTTATCACATACTTCCATTATCAGTGATACTTGGCTTCTGAATCAGAGACACTGTACTGGAGACTCAGGTTAGCACAGTCTTTCAAAGGCTTGTTTCTGTAAACTTGCATCTCTCCAAAGCATAATCCAGTAGGGATTGGGAAGCCATAATGCATGCTTACCTGTTGAATGAAGATGATTGCTTTCTAAACTTAGAATTTATTTCTACATGTAAGTGAAAGAACAGTTCTTCATGCTCATTCTATTTCTTCATCAAAATGAAGGGCTATATTGGGTTTTACAGCTACTAACTTTTACCCAGAAGTCAATGGCAAAGTGTTGCAAATGTTTACTGATTGCTGTGTGCACTGATCTTCAGAGAATTTCTTGTCCTAAATCTTATAATATGGCTATTGTTTTATTCAGCACTGATTTACAAAATGATTGATCTTTTTTCATTGTTAATTAAAGTAATTACAGAAAAAAAAGGAAAATACATATTTAAAGATAATCTTCATGGAAAGTAGCTTGAAATAAACTTGGGTAACAGAAAGTTATAAGGCTTTTTATTCAAGAAATAATAAACCTTAGAGGATTGAAAGATCTATTGAAATTATATAATCAGGGTATATAATCAAAATATAATCAGGATGATTGCAATACTCCACTAATCTAAATCTGGGAAATTCTAGCAATAAATACTAGAAATATTATTTTAAAATTTTCTTAATAGCAGGAGATACTGTATTTCTTTTATTAGTGTAGTGGTCTAAATACATTAGAAAACAAGATACGTTCTTATCTACAAGTAACTAGATAGGATTGAAATACAAAGCTAAATACAGCTCTTCATTATTGAAGAGTACTGTACTCTTCAGTACAGCTCAGTGAAGTTTCAGTAGCATGAGTGGAAGTATCAGTAGTACCCATTGCTCCTACAGTGCACCAGGGACTATGGCACATGCTGTGGCACTGTGTAATTTGAGGATGCTGCAAGCTGGTGTGCCATTTCTTCAAAGTTTGGAAGGAACCTTCCTGCTGAGTTGCTACAACACAAGTTTTGTAAATACCTTCTGTTGCAGACCTGACAGGTGCCCAAGATGGTAGTGTCCGAATGTTGGAGTGGGGTCATGCACAGCAAATCACGTGTTTTCGGTCTGGTGGCAACTCCAGAGTAACTCGGATGAGGTTCAATTACCAAGGAAACAAGGTAACTGATGGAATGCCTCTGTATTACCCCACCCCCTCACCCTCCACCCCTTCCCAAAATGTAATTGTAAATTAACAAAAATAACCCATTCCTCAAAACTAGAGTAGTCTCTCTGAATTGTGGATAACTTTTATGTCACCCATGCATATGGATTTCCTTTTTTCCCCCAGTTTGGCACAGTTGATGCTGATGGATACATAAGCTTATATCAAACAAATTGGAAGTGTTGCCCACTTACTGGCACTTCACCAAAACCGTATTATGTAAGCTGAAAACTAAATTTCCTTCCAGAAACTCTAATTGTACTGACTTATTTCCTTCCCCTTTTAAAGCCTTTAGGAGAGGGAAGGGATTGTGCTGATAACCATTGTTAATGGAGACATCAAAATACATTGTTGCCATCCTGTGATAATGTGACAATTTCTTAAATCCAAATCGTATTTGCTAAGTTGGAGAGCAGAACATGCAATGTTTGACCTGAAAGAATTTTGATGTTGGGACTTCACAGAATCACAAGGTTGGAGAAGACCTTTAAGATCATAAAATCCAACCGTTCCCGTCCTATACTAAACCATATCCCTAAGTACCTCATCTGCCCATCTTTTAAACACATCCAGGGAAGGTGACTCAACCTCCTCCCTGAGCAGCCTGTTCCAGGCCCTCACAACTCTTTCAGTGAAAATTTTTTTTCTAACATCTAATCTGACTGCCCTGGTGCAGCTTCATGCCATTCCCCCTTGTCCTGTCTCCTGTCACCTGGCTGAAGAGACCATCACCTATCTCTCTATAACCTCCCTTCAGGTAGTTGTAGGTGGTGATAAGGTCTCCCCTCAGCCTCCTCTTCTCCAGGCTAAACAGCCCCACTCCCTCAGCCGCTCCTCATAGGATTTGCCCTCCAGCCCCTTCACCAGCCTGGTTGCCCTTCTCTGGACTTGCTCCAGGACCTCAATGTCCTTCTGATGGTGAGGAGCCCAGAACTGGACACAATACTCGAGGTGTGGCCTCACCAATGCTGAGTACAGGGGCACAATCACCTCCCTAAAACTACTGACCACACTGGTTTTGATACAAGCCAAGATGCCATTGGCATTCTTGGACACCTGGGCACACTGCTGGCTCATATTCAGCCTGCAGTCAACCAACACCCCCAGGTCCTTCTCTGCCTGACAGCTCTCCAGCCAGTCCCCCCCAAGCCTGTAGCATTCCATGGGGTTATTATGTCCCATGTGCAGCACTCTACACTTGGCCTTGTTAAACTTCATCCCATTGGTCTCAGCCCATGGGTCCAGTCTGTTCAGATCCCTCTGAAGAGCCTCCCTACCCTCAGGCAGATCAACACTTCCTCCTAGTTTAGTGTCATCTGCAAACTTACTGAGGGAGCATTCAATCCCTTCATCGAGATCATTGATAAAGATGTTGAACAAGACTGGAGCCAGGACTGAGCCCTGGGGGACGCCACTCGTGACCAGCCTCCAGCTGGATTTTGTTCCATTCACCACCACCCTCTGGGCTCGGCCATCCAGCCAGTTTTTAACCCAGCTGAGGGTCCACCTGTCCAGGCCAGTGGCAGCCAGTTTCTCAGTCAGAATGCTGTGAGACTTGTCAATAACTGTCAATTGTTGATCAGTTTTCCGTAACACAGGACTGGAAACTATGCTTCCATGAAAAATTAAGGGTGTCAGAAGGCATATACATACCTTTATATCAGTGTTGTTCATGCTGGTTTTGAAGCAGCTTGCCTCCCTGAGGAAGCTAAGACTTCATGCTTACAGAAAATCTATTTCTTTTGTAATTACTAATTTCTAAACTGGAATTTTTCAGACATGGCATTGTCATAACAAAACAGCCAATGACTTTGTTTTCATCAGTTCAGCATCTTTGATAGCCACAGCAGGATTGTCTTCTGACAACAGGTAAGAACCTCTGTGACAATGCATAAACGTGAAGGGTGGCATGTCTGTATCTCCTGTCCCCCACTGTGAAAGTGATTCTCCTGAAGCAGTCTAAGCACAACACGCACACTTCTCTCCTTCTTTGCAGGAGGGGAGAAGCAGTGTTGGCAGCTGCATTCTCCATGCCTGGTAGAGGAGGTTCTGTAGGGAAAGCATGGATCATCTGTTCATGTGCCATAGGAGGAGAAGTGGGGAGGGAGGTGCTGTGCTCTTCTCTCTGGGATCTAGTGACAGGCCATGTGCAAACGGTTCAGAGCTGCTTTGGGGGAGGTTCACACTTGACATCAGGAAGCATTTCTTTACTGAGAGGTTGGTTGGACACTGAAACAGGCTTCCTAGGGAGGTGGTAAATGCCCCAAGTCTGTCCATGTTTGAGAGGCATTTGGACACTGCTCTTACCATGCTTTAACTTCTGGTACCCCTGAAGGGTCAGGCAGTTGGGCTAGGTGATTGTTGTAGGTCCCTTCCAACTGAAATCCTCTGTTCTGTTTAATTCTATTCATACGAGCCTGTCTTACTTGCTTTGTAGACACAGGGAATGGTGCATAGCTCTTCCTTTCATGCTTTTTCCTCAGTCAGTTTTGATCAAGAAACGGGAAAAACTGCTAACATTCAGGTGAAGTCAGCTAGAGAAGATTGTAATCTCAATACGAGTCCTTTACGAGAATAACCTGTTGTAAATGCTTGTGTGGAGGGCATGTTCTTGTAGCATGTGTAAGTACAGGTAATTTGGGGTCTGCTCAAAAGTAATACTTGTGTTCTGTGGCTTTTATGCCTGAAGTAATCTCTTTTTGAGATTCAGATGACTTTTCAAAATACTTTAGAACATCTGTTGCTGAATTGAGACCTGTCTTTTTCTGCAGAAATATTTGTCTTTGGGATACTTTGGTTTCACCTACAAGTAGCTTGGTGCATGGTAAGTAAAACACAACCAGCAAAATATTTTATCACGGTCAAAAAAACCATGGAAGTGTGGATGTATTACTGTGAGAAGTAATTTTAATATTAGCACTGAGACATCTTTCACTGTCTTGTTTGAGTGCACCAGCAGGGAGAGAAAAACATATTCCTGAGAAATTCTTTATTGCTTTGTATAATGATTGGTATTGTGGGTGTGAGCACCTTCCTTTTCATACCTTGTGTCTTGGCACTGCAAATGGCTGTGCCTACTCCCTACCTTATTCCTTATTACCCTACTCCTACTCGCTACCAGCCAGACACCTGCACATTCTGGTCACTTGCAAAGATGCAGAGCAATGCTTCTTGTAGTGACTAGCATGCTGAGAAGATAGTAGCTGGAACACTGTAAAACTTCGGGGTTTTTAACACAGTAAGACTATACGGATTTGCAGGCTGTGCAGCCACTCTTCAAGTCCAGGTTCCCGTGGCTGTGGCTCTGCGGATAAACCAGAGAGGCCCCACTCCAACGTTATCGATTGAACATGAGCTGGAATAACCGTAGTGCAAAGGTACCGCGGAGCTCTGGTGGATGCATTGCCTGTTTGGAGAACAGGACATCTTTTGAGGAACTACGGAGTATCTTACTGCCCCTGTGAAAACCCTGTCCTCTGAGAAGCCATAATTAGACAATGAATCTCCAGACCTCTGTAGATGAATAAATGCACCAAATTTTTGAGAAAGCGGTTATTTTTTTAAATTAATATCTCGAACAAGCAGATGTGCTGGTAATACTAATAGTCTAGTAATATGGTGGAGCATTTCAAGTGATTTATCTGCATGTGCGCATGCATAGTAATCTGCATGTGGTGTTAGAACAATGCTGCAGAAGACTTATTCCCATAGGTCCGCTTTCTGAGCTGTCCTAAATACTCAGCAGGGTTTCATTCTCTGTATTACTAATAAAATAACTAGTACATTTCAACATCTGGCATACAGAATTAGGCTCAGGGGGAGTTGTCAACTCTGGCGCTGACATACGGCAAACTGCTTAAGTGCATGTGTGAGATGTGTGGCATTTCTATCCGTGAAGTTAGAGAGCCTTTGCACTTCAAACACAACGTCCTGCATGCCATGTGCTAGGATTCAGGGAATCTTATCCCAGGCAGAGCAAGCTTTGTTCTAGCAAGCATAACCTTCATTCACTTCCTCCGCTTACCTGAGGGAAGTAGGCATAGCCAGACCAATGTGAAAGCAGCACATTAAAAGTGGAGACTTGTAAGATACTTGGGCAACTAATTGAGGCTATTTCCTGTGGAAAGGTGTCTTAAAATGACAAGCATTGCAGAGTTTGAAAAGAAGCTGTTTCTGATCAAGTCTGAATGGTTTCTGCTTACACAGGGTTAGAAAAAGGGATATATATAAGTCTTTCACAGAGACTGTAATTGCTTCATTTGCCAGTATCTGCCACTTCAGGATTCCTGGTGTGAATCTGGGCTTACATGCATAGGGCACTGCAGCACGAGGACTGGTTGTCTCAACTGGGTTACAGCATCAAAGTCATTGTTACGCTGTCTTGGAACGTGAGAAGTGGACAGAAGCTTAAAGTTAGCACTGTGTGTTTATTGAAATTTGCTTTGGCTTTCAGCTTTTACCTGTCATGACAGCGGAGCGACTGTGCTAGCGTATGCTCCAAAACACCAGCTGTTAATCTCTGGAGGCAGAAAAGGCTTTACCTGTATAATTGATCTTGGCCAGAAACAGCAGCAACAGTTACCCCAGAGTCATGACTCTCCAGTCAAAGCAATTGCTGTTGATCCCACGGAAGAGTATTTTGTCACAGGATCTGCGGAAGGCAACATAAAGGTACTAAGGAGGGGGAGGGAGCAGAGATGAATATGGGGATGATGTGCAGACTCAGAGAGGCTCTTGAATTCCTGTGGAATACTCAGATAAGGTCATGTGTTCTGCATTTGTTTTCAGCCCTGGCTTTTATATTTGCTAATTTCATTCTGAAATGTTTGCCTTGCCTTGCCTTTCAGTCCTCCTGTTTGCCTTGCCTTAGGCCCTGTACGTATTCCTTATTACTGAAAATGGGGATTAGTATTCTGTAACTGTGCCATTGCACATAGCTATGTGTCTCCTTCTCTTCCTAGCTGGTGTCATAAAAATGAATGCAAAACACAGTCCAGTTTCTCTGTGAATCGTTAGTGGTGAATTTTAAGAGCACGGCAGTTTTCCGTAGGAGAGATGGATGTTTTGATGCTTTTTCAGGTATGGAGTCTGTCTACATTCAGCCTTCTTCACACTTTCATCAATGAGCATGCACGACAGTCTCTCTTCAGAAACATTGGGACGGGAGTCATGCAAATTGAGACAGGACCAGCAAATCACATATTCTCCTGTGGTGCGGATGGGACAGTAAAGATGAGGATCATACCCGACAGGTTCAGCCCTCTAAACGACGTGTTAAAAAATGATGTGAAATTTATGATCTAGTATTTTTCAGAAGCTCATGTAGCGTTCCCCTTCCGCCATCCGTGAAAAGATTTGTCCTGGAACTAGCCAACAGAGCAGAAACACAGCGATAGCCTGTGCCACAAAAATTGAGGGGGGGAGGGTGGGGGATATTTATTTGTTCTCTCCCGTCCCTATTTGTCACCTGGAGCTTTTGATCCCTGGTGTACTGATGCCTTAAAGATTAACAAGGTCCTTCAGATTTTGATCGTTGCCTAAAATCAAAGCTGTATACAACTCTGAATTATGTACTTCTGATACTACAGAGATGTCACTGAAGTGGTTTACTCTTCCTTTTGAGGTAGTGACAAGGTAGTGATGCTCCCACCTGGAGTACACCGCCTGGGCATGGCCTCTGCTTATAGTCAACAGCTTCTACAGGCTGGACTTTCCAGGGGGAAGCTGGAGATAATGTTACTCTTTCACTGTGGCACCCGTACCAGTCCCTCCTCTGGACGTGCTTAGTCAGCTGGCAACAAAACATTCTACCTACGTGTAGAAGAGACACAAAGCCTGTATGCATAGGCACTCTGGGCCACGCAAGCATTCCTAGAGCAGGCCACTGCTTGTCTCCATTCCTGGAATCCCAGCTGCTTACCTCTCTCGCTTGGCTCATCTCTCTCCTCTAACCTAGGGTATAAGAAACTGAAGGATGTTCTGAAACTCGTCTTCTCTTCTATAGCTTGAATCCCTGCCATCAGGATGGCAGGCTTACCTTTTAAGAAGAAATATATTTTGAACCCCAAACACTCCCTTTACAAAAGTGTGTAAATATAAATGGATATCTTCCTAGTAAACCTGTCAGGATTATGTGTGAATCTTTAGTCTTTATCACAGAGCTACTGGAAGGTACTGTGTTGCGACACAGCACTAGAATATCTTCAGAGACTATTTATGTCCATGTCTGCAGATGGAGTGAAAAAAAAGCCTAATTTATTTTTAGTTTTGTTCCCTGTAAGACTTTTATTTAGCCCAAAGATACTCCCCCCTCATTCTTAGCACTTATGTTCTTCTTCGTCTGCTTTTCATGAGTACTTTAGAAAAGGAAAAAGGAAACAAGTCCAACAGCAAAGAACTTTAATATTGTCAGTCTTTGTACCGTATGTTTACGTCTGGTGTGAACTGAAAGACATTTTTGGAAGGCAGAGATGGATTCATTTTTTTTTTTTTTTTTTTTTTTTCCAAAATACCATCCGGCACAACTTAAATGCTTGACCAAATTATTAATGCACAAAGCCTTCACTTTTCTTTTTTAGTTGGCTCAAACCTGTTTCTGTAAGTGTTCTGGTTTACTTTTCCTGATGTGAGAGCTCATCAGAGGTTTAATTTGTAAATTAGATGTGAGGCTGGATTACTTGAATGCCAATGGTGTACTTTTTGCTAAAAGATATTTTGTGAAATACAGCATCAAGATGCTAACTGTAAAAGAAACTTGTCCAATTAGGAACTGTGGGGATAAATAAAGCATAGCAGAAATGAAGGGCTTGTAAACTGAACTTTGTAACATTCTCAGGATGCTTTTGTCTTAAGAATATAAAACTGTTTAAAAAGATTTTGTAAAACGTATTAAGGTAATTTTAAATGTCTGTTTCGCAAGTTGCAGTGCAAACACTATGAAGGTTCATATGCACATAACCTGAATTTTCCAATTGTGCAATAAAAAGAATGTGAATATTTTGCCATGAAGAAACACGTGACAGCATTTCAGACTGGTACAGCTGTTCAGGGAGCCAACTGGAATTGTTCTGCCACACCACCTAGAGATTGGAATTGAAGTTGATGTCAGAACAGTTGAAGTACAGTGATGGATCAGCAAAGCACCCAACCGGCAGTGACACCTCCTTCCAAACAGGCTCGCCCAGCGCCTACGTGGGATCTGCTCAGTGTCGGAGCTTCTAATATTCCGTATTGTTACAAAAAGAAAAAGAGCGGAGTTACAGTAGCACCCTCCTTGAGAATCAGCCCAGACCCTGACTTCCTAGCTGCTTGTAGACATGCGTTACTTTTAGGCACCCACTCAACTAACACAGTCACGTTCAGAAAAGGAAAACACGCAGATATGGCAACAGTAGACAATGATGTCCTTGATGTCTTGTCCTTTAATATTTATATCTCGTTAGCTTCAATATTTCAAGCTAAGTTTATTGTACTGGTGATCACAAAACGCTGCGTATCTGTGAACTGGGCAGGGTTTGTGTGCCATTGCCGAGACATACAACGCTGTCGTGTTGTCTGCATAGAGCTGCACTATGAGGAATCCTGGGAAACTCAGGCTTAAGCTGGAAGAGTATGGACTGTCAGCGGGCATTTTCTGCGTTGTTTGTAGTTACCGTAAGCCACTTTCGGAATGGAATTATGTCAAATCAGAGTGTATTTGCCACACTTGCATAATCTTCCCAATAAATCCTGCAGAAACTCAAACCCTCTAGAAATCCAAGTTGCTGCTACTTCATTTACTTGTGTAATCAGTTGTGCTTGTTCCCTGATGTTTAACATTAGTGTAAGCGGCATTCCGGGCAGCTTGCTTGTAACGATGGAATCATCCAAGCAAGTTCACTTCTGTTGTATCTCAGACTTTGAAAAGGACATTCTCGCCTCTAAAACTAGGCACTAGGGAAGAAGGCAATCACAGCTGTCCCTGCTGTTGCCCTTAACTTCTGCTGTCTATTGTCCTGTGGCAGTTAATGCTTTCTCCCTGTTGCTCCGCAAGTCCCACCAATGGAGCAAGGTGCACAAACCAACCTGAAAACTTGCCTTTAGTGGTGCTTAATCAAGCGTAGTTCTACATGCAGACAAAACAACCTAGCTTACGGTTGTTCGTGTCCCTTTGAAATATCATAGAGGTGCAGCTGTGACTTGGGTTTGTCTGTGTAGCCATACGTATTGCCATCAGTAATTCTGATGTTGCTACTTGATCCAGTTGCCTCAAACAGTGGCATGATCTCCTTCCGTAACTTGCGAGAGCCAAAACTCTGGCCATCCGGGTATTAAACTGGCTTGCTGTGCAGCTTTCAACCAGAACATTCTCAGCCAGCAGCTGATGCCGTGGGATGTTGATGGAGAAGGAGGGAGAGTGGAATAAATGCAGGGCTTGTACTGCCCTGCTGTGGCCCAAGGTAAGCTCATGCATGTTCTGCATTTCAGGAACCTCGCTGCCAGTTACAGAAATACATAGGCTGTTGAGCTACCCTCCATTAGGTACTGCTGTGCTCCTCCTGAGAGCCCCGCGTGTTAGAATAGCTGCAACAGGCAGGACAAAAGCAACAGCGATTAAAAGGAAATAAGCTTGGAGACAGTCTGTTCTCTAAGGGGTGGTTTCAAATGTTTGTTCTTACTGAAAACAGAGAAACCCACTTCTAGTGGCTGGTTCAGCACACTGACCAAACTATTTTATAAAGACCAATTTACCAAGTCTCTTGGTGTTTCTTACGCCTTTTCCTTTCTAGCTCTCAAATCTGCATGGCTTTGATTTTGTTGCGGGGGTGGGAGGCATGGTTGTTTTCAGTGCTTTCTTTTTTCCTGCTGGGTTTTTTCCTGCTTGGAAGACAAATGTGGTGGTTTTCGTCTGTCAAGTCTTCCAAGAGAGGGACAGAAAAATGCCCAATAATCTTAAGCAGGTAACTCTCAAGAGATGTTACGTCTTTATGATGAAGTTTCTTCCAGGTTTCGGGTATTTAGTCTTGACTGTGCCTCTTAATAGAGGTTTTGGCCTAGAATTTCCCTTTAGTTTTGTTATTAATTCTTACATATGAATGGCAGAAACTTCTACACTTGCTTTTATTAAACCTCATTTGTTTTCTCACTGCCCAGCTCTCCAGCCTGTCCAGGTCTCGCTGGATGGCAGCGCAGTGTTCCTGCGTGTCAGCCACCCCTCCCAGCTTTGTATCATCGGCACTTGCTGAGGGTGGATGCTATTCCCTCATCAAGGTCGTCGATGAAGATATTAAACAGGACTGGACCCAGCTCCGAGCCCTGGGGAACACCGCTAGTCACAGGCCTCCATTCAGATTCTGCTCCACTGATCACCACCCTCTGAGCCCGGTCCGACAGCCAGGTCTCAACCCACCTCACTGTCCACTCATCTATCCCATGATCTCTCAGGAAGGGTGTTTCCCATTTGAAACCGGCAAGCCTGGTACCACATTGCCCATCCCAGTATCGAAGACGGATAGCTTGGATTGGCTGGTTCCATCAATGTGAATGCCTGTGCCTGGAAGGGGAGAGGAAAAATATGTACCCCAGATTCCCTCACCAGCGACCCTAAGGCCCTAAAGTCCCCTTTAATTGTTCTCGGTCTGCAATTGATAGCTTCCTCTCCACCTGCATGCAAGATCAGCAATGGTTAAAGTTCTGAAGTCCTTACATTATTACATCTGCCTTGACTGCATGGTGCTCAGGTACTGGTGGGGGTTAAAACACAACAGCGTGGTCATGGATCCCTTCGATAAGAGCATGGGAGGTAAGATCCATCACAGTCCATGGATGCACATCAAGGTGTTTACTCAGTAAGTGACACAGTCCATGGGACACTGCAGGTCTGTATCTCCTCTCGGTTGGGAGCTAGTCCAGCTTCAGGTTCACTAGTGAACTGCACACACACACACACACAGACCCCCTCAAACACACAGACCGCTCCCACCAGTAGCTCTCTGAGCAGCACCACACAGAAGATGGCTTGGAATCGCTCTTCAAAAAGAAGGCTGGATGTATGGTGATGATTCGGTGCAAGGCTCGCTCAACCAAAAATACCAATCAGCAGTCTCCTTGTGTGTGACTGACTCAGGCTCCCTCCTATCTCCGTTTGACATGCTTCTTCAGCCCCTATATCTTTCTTTGCTCCTACCTTTCTCCTTCCTTGTAGCTTCCCAACCCAGGGACAAATCCCCACTTACTTGTACCCCTTGCTCCCAGGTTTACGCATTGGGGAGCAGATTTGGGACTGCAAGAGCTGCTAGCCAGGTGTGGTGGTTTGAACATGGCTGCAGGCCAGACACCCACCAAAGTTGGTGTATTGCTGTCCTTTGCAGCTGGACAGGGAAGAACGTGCATATATGGAGGAGCTCAAGAGTCAAGATAAGGGCAGGGAGAGATCATCCCGCAATTGGACTGGTACAAAATTCACAAGAAGCAAATGTGAGAGCAGTTGCTCTAAGAACAAATCAGTGTGCCTATTGTAAGCAGAAGGGTCACAGGAAGATGGAAGGCCCACGCCTCTTCAATAGTCAAGAGAAGGGGAACACTGTTGGGGTAACAGCAGAATTGGGGTTAGATTGCAGGGGACCCGAGGAATCTAGTCAAGCTTCCCCAGCCGATCCTCTCATTGAGCTGGGGAATGAGAGGATAGCTTTTCTGCTCGATAGCAGGGCCACCCGTCAACTCTACTGACTAGTTGTAAGGGACCGTTAAGTAAGACTAAGATAAGCCTCGTAGGAACTACAGGGAAAAAATCCTTGAGGCCGTTTTGGCAGCTTATGGAACCTGGAATTGGGAATACTAAATTGACACCTCAATTCCTCTCTATGCCAGAATGCCCTTTGCCATTACTTGGATGGCATTTACTCTGTTACTCCATTACATGCACAATTAACCTTCTCTGAAGATCCTGTTCGGTTACAGACTCCCCCAGAAAATGCATGGAGAGCTCAAATACGCCCGTTGATGAGGAAGATTCCTATGGAAGAGGGAGATATGCCTGATGAAGTAAGGATGCTATAATACCTGCAGCGTGATCCTCGGGAACCTCAGGCCGAGCCAAGAACGTGACTCCAGTCAAGATTCATCTGAACGCAGGAGCCCAGCCGGTAAGAAAGACAACAGTGTCCTATTCACTTGGAAGATTGGAAGGGACTGGAACCCCTTGTAGAGCCCTGGCAACTAAGGGAATGCCAGTCAGAATTTAAGACTCCAGTTTTGCCCATCAAGAAACCTCACTCCCAGGATTACAGACTGGCACAAGATTAACGAGAAGTGAATGCGAGATCTATAGATGTGCACCTGGTGATTCCAAAGCCTTATCCACTCCTTGCCTCAATTCCGGAGAGCAATACTTATTTTACAGTACTGGGCTTGAAGGATGCCTCTTTTTGTATGCCTGTGGTTGAACAGAGTCAGACCATTTTTGCTTTTGACCGGGAAAACCCAGCTACAGGACGGAAGATGCTACTCCAGCCGACTAAACTTCCCCAGGGATTCAAAACTAGCCCCACCTTGTTTGGTAATGCACTGGCAAAGGCACTAGAACAAAGGCACCCTGAGTAGAAAACCGTCACACTGTTACAAGAGCTAGATGGCTTGTTGATTGGTCACTGATGCCTATGAAGAGTGCCTGGAAGCTGCAGCAGCTTGCTTAATTTTCTAGCTTTAGCAGGCTACCGGGTCTACAAGAAAGCTCATCAAAATGAAAAGCAAAAAGCAGATCGGCTAGCTAAAGAATCGGCCGTGAGGGAGTCCAGCTCAGAAGGAGCTCTAATTCCAGGCTTTCGTTTAGAACTCTTACCACCCAGATACACTGAAAAGGAAAAGCAGTTGGCGGAACAATTAGATGGCTCCAAAAATGATCAAGGCTGGTGGGTGACGCCACAGAAACATTTCTTGCTTCCCGAAAGTGTGATGGAAATTGTGCTTAAAAGGCTGCGCCAAGAAACGCAGATGTGCTGGTATGAGCTCCTAAAAGAAATGTTTTGGGGCCCAAAATGCAGAGTACGGCAGATAGTGTAGTAAAGAAACGTACCACCTGTTGCACAAATAACCCCAAAACCAGAGAGGTGGTTATGGGAGGGCTTGGGAAACAAGGAATAACTCCTGGGGAGTACTGGCAAATAGACTTGTCAGAACTACCTGAATACAACCAGTGTAACTATTTATTGGTATTGGTAGATACCTTCTGTGCTTGGCCAGAGGCTTTCCCTTATCATACCAACAAAGCTAGCAAAGAACCGAAATCTCAGTCAGGAAGCACAACTTAAGTGGGCAGAGGCCTTATCCATAAGTCTTTGGGGAATTCGAATAACGCTTCGGGTTGAGGAAGGAGTAAACCCCTTGCAAATCGTTTACAGGAAGGCACATCCTCCAAACCTTTCAAAGGTCGAGAGGGACAAGTGTGTAGAAAAGGCCAAGCAGCAAGTAACAAGTACTCAATCCCTCTTTGGCAGACTTTATCTTCACTGCACAGGCACCTCAATCCCTTCCTTTGGACATACCGGTTCACCCATTCCAACTGGGAGACCTCGTTTCCATACAGACCTGCAAAGATGAACCACGAAGAGAGAGATGGGAAGGACCCGATCCCGTGCAACTGAAGGCTTACGCTGCTCTGTCCTCAAGGTAGAGGGAATTAATTCCTGGATTCATTACCCACAGGTTAAACGGGCACCGAGGCCTAATAAAGATGCATGGGCCTCTGAAACCAACTGGAGAAGTTCCACCTGGATGAAGTGTCCCTGAGAAACAGGAATTTGCTCAAATAGAGACTAAGTGCTCAACAAGCTAATTGTCCTTTTGTTTAGCACTAATAATTTGCTTGCATATTGGCTTGATTTTTTATGTATCAAATGAAAATTTTGCTCCACAGGGATAATCATAGAACCTCTCAGAAAGCGTAAGTAACTTCACACTGCTCAGATGGTACATATTGGAACAGTGCGTTCAGTAGTACTTGTCGAAAGGGCAGCTATAATGTGAGAGCCACAAGAAGCCTGATCCTCTCAAAGCAGGGAGACACATACCCATGAAGTTGCATTTTCACACGGACAGAAATGTGTCTGGGTCAGTGCTCTGACAGTGTTTAATTTAGGGGTAAACATACTGATCATCTTTGCTAACAGCTCTACTTTTGAAGAAGGGCCAAAGGAAGGACTGATAAGTAGCCTGTTATGCTCCAAAGTGTCCTCGGAGAAGAGCTGAAAGACTGATTAAGAGCAAACATCCTGCCCCAGTGTGTGCAAGAGCTGGGGCACGACTGGAGAGGCCTGAGGGCAAGAAAAACTGGGGGGAAGGGACAGGTGGCAGGGGACATCGCAACCACCCACCCAGCTCAAGGCCTGTGCAAATGCCTCAGCCCAGCACCTTCAAGGAGCATGCCTGCTAATTTGACTATGCTTGACAAATAGGTAATAACGTGGTACTCACTCAGCAACTAATGGAAATTTAGTGTAGTTTTTCTAATCGTCTAACAAGAGAAATAGGTTGTACATTCTGTATGTAGGGGGCTAGTTTGGTGGAATCTCTGCACAGACAAGGAATAAATCCAAAACCTCTGCTCCTCTTTCTCACCTCTGGATGATGACAGGTCGCTCTAACCCACAGTGGCTGTGAGCAAGCTCTTCTCCAAACTGACATGGTTGCCCCCCTTTTGAGTGACTCTTCCCCTTTGTGCCCTATGTGACTGCAGCTGGATTTTGGCCATGCGAGGCGTGGAAGCACTTGCCCTTGCCCAGGAGACTGAGCCAATACGTGGTGAGCTGTTAAAATGGGCAACTTTATCTCAAGAAACAAGCTGAAATCAGCAACTCTTGGAAGTCCCAAGGAGCGTGGGCAGGTCAGAGCAGGCCTCTGACACTGCAGATCAGCGGCCATTGGCACAGCAGCAGATGGCAGTGGTGCCGTGATGCCTGGCATGGATCATGGCCCTCCTGCTTCCTCATGCCTTTTCTTCCCACAGGCCCTGCAGGAGCTCCTGCACCCGAGTGAAGAATTGCACCAGCTTCTCAATGGGAAGTGGACAGGAGGCAGACCCACCCGCCAGAGCTTTTGTTGGTACTGGCTTCTGCGAGGGCCTTGAGGTGGTGAGGAAGTGGCCCCACACCTGTGTTGTCATGGCAGCCCTGTCTGCTGAGTGTGCTCCCATCTGCACCAGGATCCAGTTGTAATAGTGCTGGGTGGAGGTGTAGACGCCCGGCCGCTTTGCTCTGGCACAGCCGCTGCCCCAACTGGTCACTCCCACGAGCCAGAAGTACTCTGCGTTCTTGTCCTGGCACACAAGGGGACCACCACTGTCACCCTGCAGGGGAGGAGAGAGCATGAAGATGGTGTTGGGTGACCACTGTCAACACTATGGCTGGCTCCTTCCTTGCCCGGGCGGGGGCCGTGTGCTCTCCCTCATCTCTGCTGGACGGATGCTGGATGTGCAGAAGATGCATTTGCCAGGACTAGGATGTGGTCCTGCGGGCTGCCAAGAGGCCTGGGTGGGCCAAGGTGCAGCACCGGGCAAGGACGTGCCCATGGGAAAGGAGAGGTGAGTCCTAGCAGTTCTGGGAGGGTGACTTGCCAGGCAAAGCCCAAGTCGGGGGACATTTGGGCCATTGTGACAGGGCTGACAGTGGTGCTGGGGGCCAGTTTGTCACAGCCTCCTACCTGGCAGGTGTTGATGCCACCCTGTGGATAGCCAGCACACAGGTTGTGTCTGTGGATGGCCCCTCGGTACCACCGGCTGCTGTTACAGAGCCGGACGTCGATGAGGCGGACCTTGGCCTCCTGCAGCACATCGGTGGATTCTGCAGCTGTGAGCAGAGAAAAGATAGCAGCAGCTTGTTGCCGGTTCTCCTCCCTGATCGGGGCAAGCCCCTTGTCTAGGGTTTGGCTTGGCCTCCGGAAGGCATTGTAGCAGTGTTTGCCTTCTGTCTTGCTTTGGCTAATGATTGGTCAGGCCCACCTCTCAGCACAAGTCCCTGCAGCCTGACTGTGGTGACAAGTTGCCTCTGCTGCCTGGAAGCCCAACCCTCCTCCCCAGTGTGCCATGCTTGCCCTTGGGATATGAGGAGTGCATGGGAACTCATATCTTGCAGTTGTGGAACCCCAGCCACTGACATAGCAGTTGCTCAGCTCTGACACCCTCAGCGAGGCATCAGGTACGCAGCCAAGTTGGATGTAGTCACTGCACTGGACAGGCTGGTCCAGTTCCAGCAGAGCAATGTCGTTCTTCTGTGTGATGTTGTTGTAGTGCTCATGAACAATCAGCCGCCTGGTACCGCGGACTTGGGCCTCAGGACCCAGCTGAGTCAAGTGCGTGGCACCGATGACCACATGCCACATGCTGACATACCTGGAAGGCAGAGAGAGAGAGTGCTCAGTGCCAGCAGAGCCTCGTGCTGCCACAGCCCAGCCCAGCAGTGTCCTGCCACCCGCTCTTGACAAGAGAGGAAAGCGGCGCTATGGAGGGCATGACCTCCCTAGCATGCCTTGAGCACAAGGAACATGGAGCTGGAGACTGCTGGGAAGCAGTGGTGTGAGCCCAGCTTTCTCCTGAGCAGTCTCTCAGCTGGGCTGGGGAGTGTCCAGCCAGTGGGCGTCTGGCAGGCAAACAGAAGGGGATGGGATGGGGGTAGCCTGGGGTGCTGTGGGCAGGGCAGCTGGGAGTGTTGTTTACTGTTCCCTGCTCTTCCTTACCATGCGTCGATGAAGCAGTGGGCTGCTGTGAGGACCCACTGTGGGTGGATCAGGGAGCCTCCACATATATGCCCTGTGCCTGGGTTCCAGGGATTCTGGATGCTCACAATCCAGGGCCAGGCTCCCGTCTGGGCAGCTGTGCCACCCACAACACGCGACGTGCCGGAGTTCCAGGCCATGGGCCGGAGCCCGCAGGTCCTGTAAGCAGAAGATCGTTACTGCCCACTCAATAGCTTGCTGGCATTCAGGCTGAAGGTCAGCTGTCTTCCCTCCCTGCAAGGTGCTGTATGGCCAGCGAGGCCAGGGAACCCCATGGGGCACATGTCCCATCTGCCTGTGTTTTGGCTTCAACCCCATAGGCAAGCGGTGCCAGTAGCCTGGGTGCTGGCAAGGACCTGAGGCTCCCACAGGGGCTTCGGGAAGCTGTGGCGTGGCCACGGGGGACAAGAGGGAACCCTCCAGTGAATCCCATAAGGTTTACCCAAGCTCCCTCCAAGAGCCACAGGATGCTTACCAGCAGGTATCCCATGTGCCCTGCACAGGCTGGCACAAGGACAGAACAAGGAAGATGAGCAGCTTCATGGCTGCCAGCAGGAGCTGCAAGAACCAAGCAGCGCTTACTACCCCCCAGCACAGCAGCTGAAGGAGTGTGTGCCTGCAGGAGTCCTGTTACCTGGGGTGCCCTTGACCACGGGGCTGATGTCACAGAGCCACTGGATGCGGGTGCTGGGCACAGCCTGTGGGGAGAGGGGAGGGGCAGCATGGGGTGTTCCAAGCTGAAGGGGAGGCAGAAGTGGGGCTCGGACACCCCCAGGGATACCCATAATGTCAAATTTTCATGGGGACAGAAATGTGTTGGGGTGAGTGCTTTGACACTCTTGGGGTAAAAATACTGACCTGCTTCGCTAACAGCTCTGCTTTTGAAGAAGGGACAAAAGATTGAGAAGAAGCCTGCTCTGCTGGAACAAGAGAAGAGGTTGTAAATTCTGTGTGTAGGGGGCTCATTTGGTGTAATCGCCACCTAGCACCCATCTCTGCGCAGACAAGAAATAAATCCAATCCCTCTGCTCTGTGTGTCTCTTGGTGTACTGCACACTAGGTGATGACGTGTGGTGGTTTGACCCTGGCTGCAGGCCAGACGCCCTCCAAAGTCGCTCTATCACTCCCTTTTCCAGCTGGGCAGGGGAGAAAATGTATATTGAGGGTAATTCAATGTTACATAATAATACTGGGTAGATTGATCCCTAACAGAATAAGAATAGAAAGTATGTGCGTGTTTTGGGTGTTTGTGGAGTATGGCTGCAGCCGTTTGACCCCTTTTGTTAGAGCAGCTACAAATTTTAAACCTAACAGCAAAAACAGCCTTGAAGATAAAGAAAGCGAAGACAGGGAAGTGATCAAGAATGAGGCCAACAACCAGTTAAGAGGCAGAGTAGATCTTGTTTTCAGCTAAAAGGGGTTCCTAACTACTTTCTGTAGGAATGTGTTTTCAAGGGCAGGAATGTGGTTTTGAGGCTATGGAGAAAAATGTAAAGAGCCTACACTGAAGGAAAAGGGAAAAAGTTCGCCTAGAGGAAGACTAAGTTTGCATAAGGCTGCCTTTTATTAGAAATTACAGAATCACAGAATCACAGAATCGTAGGGGTTGGAAGGGACCTCGAGAGATCATCGGGTCCAACGCCCCTGCCAAAGCAGCTCCCTAGCTCATATTGCACAGATAGGCGTCCAGACGAGTCTTGAATATCTCCAGAGAAGGAGACTCCACCACCTCCCTGAGCAGCCTGTGCCAGGGCTCTGTCACCCTCACTGTGTAAAAGTTCTTCCGCATGTTGGTGCGGAACTTCCTGTCCTCCAGTTTACAGCCATTGCCCCTTGTCCTGTCTCCACAGACCATTGAAAAGGGGTTGGCCAACTCCCCCTGCATCCCATACTTAAGATATTTATAAACATTAATTAGGTCCCCCCTCAGTCTTCTTTTCTACAGGCTGAACAGCCCCAGTTCACTCAGCCTTTCCTCATACGGGAGATGTTCCAGGCCCTTAATCGTCTTTGTATCCCTTCTCTGGACTCTCTCCAGGAGATCCCTGTCTTTTTTCTACCAGGGAGCCCAGAACTGGACACAATACCCCAGGTGCGGTCTGACCAAGGCAGAGTAGAGGGGGAGGATCACCTCCTTCCCCACCTCCTTCCCCACCTCCTTCCCCATTGTAGTGAATATGCCTAGGTAATCTGCATAAATAGTATAAATTTTGCTTCAAACGGCACAGATGTTAGGAAGAACAATGCCCTGTGTGCCCAGCACTACAATAAAGAACACCGAGGCTACTGAAGTTGATTCTAGCTTTTCGAAACTTCAAGAGGCTTAAGAGTCAACCCAAGGACAGGGAGAGATCAGTCCACAATCAGCGTCATGGGCAAAACAGAAGAAAGGAAAGAAACTCTCTCATTTATTACACTACACCACACACCCACTGACACCAGAGTCGGCTCGTGAGAAGTGCAAGCAGGTTTTCAAGCACCTCCCTCCATCCCTCCCTGCTAAACAGACTTCCCTTTCATCATGATTTCGCTCCCTTCTTCCCCCCTCACTGTGGCACGGGGCAGGGAAGAGGCAAACGGGGGTCTCGGTCAGTTCCTCAAGAGCTGTTTTGCTTCTTAGCTGGGGGCAGGGGACATTCCTCACACTCTTCCCCTGCTCCAGCGTAGGGTCCCAGCACGTAGGTGGGATTATTGTGCCCTGTCATTATCCATGGCTGCAGAGGGACAGCCTGCTTCACCGTAGTCTTCTCCATGGGCTGCAGGGGAATCTCTCTCCCTGATAACTAAAGTTCCTCATGCCCTGTCCGCACCGCCTTCTTCCCTGGCCTTGGTGCCTGCAGAGTTTCTTACCTCTGCTCACTCCTGCCTCTGGTGGCAAAAAGTGGCTGCGAGGGGTTTTTTTTCTTTTTCTTCCATGTGATTCTCAGAGGCGCTGTGACCATCGCTGATGGGCTCAGCCTTGGCCAGCAACGACTCCAACCTTGAGCCTCAGGCCTGCAGACAGCTTCTGGCTGCTTCTTGCAGAAGCCACCTGTCGTGGTTTTGCCCCGGCCGAGGGCCGCACCCCACACAGTCGCTTGTACTTTTAAAAGGAAGGCGGAAGGCAAGTTGGGGGAGGGGGAAAAAGGGAAGGAAGAAAGGAGGGAACGAAACCACAACCTAGAAACCAGAACCACGCAGTTTGGGATAAGGATAGTTTACTAAACAATAACAGAAAACTAGATATAACAATAACATAAGTTTAAAGCACAAAAGAGATGAAACTGGTGATACACAATGCAATTTCTCACCAAACCACACAACTCAGGCCGCACAGCTTAGAACCGAACCGGACAACCCGACCGTCCCCAGAAAATGCATGTCCTGGCGTTGTCTCCCCCTCTTCCCCCCAGTCCCCCTTATACTGAGCATGACGTAACTGGCATGGAATATCCTCTTTGGCCAATTCGAGTCACCTGTCCTGGCTGCGTCCCCTCCTTTCTCACTAGTAAGTAAGTATGCAGAGCTGAGAAAGGTACTTGATTGCCCGGCAACAAATCGGAAACATCAGGTTGCTATCAGCACTATTCTCATGCTAACACCCAAACATGGCATTCCATCCACTGCTAAAAAAAAATTTAACTCCATCATAGCTGAAACCAGGACACCACCCTTGCAGCCCCCCCTTCACCACCAGAACCCAGCCACGCAAAACCACAACATGGTGTCCTTTTGGGACAACAGTTTTTCACACCCCAGATGGGACTGGGTTGACAGCATTGCCCAGATTGTCTTGCCGTACCTGATGAGAGACACAGACCTACTGAGCTCCAGTGCACTCTGACCTGTTGATCAGGGACTCCATCGGCCTCTCTCCTGCATCAGTGCAATGCTATTTGAAACCGGTATTCAAGAGGAAAAGCTGGGAAAAGCAGCACTTCTAAAGCAGCAGACATGCCTCTGACTACAGATCAATTTAAACAGTATTGTAACAAAAGGTAGCCAGGACATCAATTGGATAATTGTGAAAAATGGCCTGAAAATTGGACCGTGACGTATCATACTATATTTCAAGTCACGTTGCTCTGTCAAAGAAATAAGAACCATGGAAACATTAAGGTTGGAAAAGACCTCCACAATCATCTAGTCCACTCATCCCCCTACCACCTATATCCCTAACTAAGCTATGTCTCTAAGTACCCCATCCAATCTTTCCTTGAACACCCCGAGGGACGGTGACTCCAGCACAAGCCCTTCCAATGCCTAACCACTCTTTCTGAGAAGAAATTTCTCCAGATTTCTAACTTGAATCTCCCCTGGCGCAACTTGCAGCCAGTCCCTCTTGTCCCATCGCTCCTTATCTGTGAGCAGAGGCTGACCCCCAGTTCACCACAACCTCCTTTCAGGCAGGAGGATGGGCCCCACTACTGACCCCTGGGGAACACCGCTTGTGACCTGTCACCAGTTGGATTTAACTCCATTCAGCACCACTCCCAGGGCCCAGCCACCCAGCCAGTTTTTAGCCCAGCAAAGAGTGCAGATGTCCAAGCCCTGGGCTGCCAGCTTCTCCAGGAGAGTACTGTGGGAGACCGTGTCAAAGGCTTTGCGGAAGTTGAGGGAGACTACGTTGACAGCCCTTCCCTCGTCCACCAGACGGGTTACCTAGTCATAGAATGAGACGACTTTGGTCAGGCAGGACTTGCTTACCCATGCTGGCTGGGCTCGATCCCCTGGTTGTCATGGACATGTTCTGGGATTGCCCTCAGGATGACTTGCTTCATAATCTTCCCTGACACTGAGATCACAAATCATGAGTTTTCTCACTTTCTCTCTTCTGATTCTCTTACTCACCCACCAAGAGGAAGTGAGAGAGCAGTTGCAGGGTACTCAGTTCAACCATGACAATTAAATGTTTCTTGTGGTTCCCATTCAAAAGTATTTTCCTTAAATTTTCTTTTGTGAAATGAGGCTAAATTCAAATCAAGTATTCACATAGTATCTGTAATTTCACCAGGTGTATTAACATGATAGATTTGTAAGAATAAGCAGTCCTGCACCTTGAAATGCTGAAGAAAAACACAGGATACAAAAATCCAAATTCTGTTTTGTTATGTGTGTACTTTTTAGGCAGAGCAGAAGAAGAAGAGATGTAAAGCTAGAAGTAATGAGGACATAGTGAGGATAGAACAGTGTTTTGAAATGAAGAAAAAGCAGCTTAAATGCTTTGTTTCTAAGTGGAACGGAATGCTTTTTGTGGTGCATAAATTTAAGTTACTCACCAACAACCTCTGCATATTGTCAGACAAGTATGTGTGTCAATCTTGTGGCAACAAGTATACATAATGCTTTGCAAAGGAGTGGATGTTGTCACCAACTGCCACCTTAAATCATTGAAATCCACTCCAGTTGCTACCAAAGAATCTGAAAAACAATTCTATAATTCTATTTCAGTAAAAAAATATTTCCTTCTTCTTAAGAAAAACTAAAATAAATTTTTTGGGTGTCTGATGAAATATTGAATTCTAGATTTTCCAGACACTGCAACAATGACAGCTGTAGGAAGCTAATACTTCTCATAGCTACCAGCGAAAGCCTGTGGGAAGATTCCCCCACATGTTCAGGTTGTGTAAAACCTTTAAATAAAACCCAATGAAATCTTTAAAATCCAGTCAAGCAATAGTTTCCAAAACTGTTGTCTTTTTAAAAGAGTCAAAGTCCTTCTGTCCAAGTCCTCTGTGACAAGTGGTGTTCCTCAGGGGTCAGTTCTGGGTCCAGCCCTGTTCAGTGCATTTATCAACAATGTGGACAAAAGGATAAAGTGCACCTTCAGCCAGTTTGCTGATGATACAAAACTGCAAGGAGTGGCTGACATGCTGGAATGCTGTGCCGCCACTCAGTGAGATCTGGACAGGCTGTAGAGTTGGACAGAGACAGATAGAGATGACCTGGTGGGGGATGTGAAGGTTGGAGGACGCTTGGGGCACAGTGATCATGAGCTTATAGAATTCTTAGTACTGGGAGAAGTAAGGAAGGGAGGCAGCAGAATTATGATGGATCTATTATTATGTATTTGCCTTTCTAGAGCTTCCAGTTAGTTCTCCAATATGCCATGCAGCTCTAAAAACACTACAGCGCTGGGAACAAGTTCTTTTCCGGCGTCTTGAGTTATATGGCGGTCCACCTCAACATTATAGTTCAGTCCATGCTTCTGAAGATGCCCTAGCTGCTGGTCCTGCATTGCTTCACCATAAAACTTCACTTGAGCCTGCAAACACTCCATTCAGGTGAGTCTGACTTCTATAAATGCTGTAGTATCTATAAAATACAGTGAAAATGATGTTGTTAGTGTATGTGGTAAACCATAACAGATAATGCCAGTTGATGGGTTTGCTCTAATCCATTGTGAGTATGTATCAGAATTCATGCCTCTGGTTCAAAACAAGGTCAGGAAAAACAGTAAAAGTGTTGAATTTTTAACGTTCTTTTATTGAAGCTTAACGTACGAATTTTGAGTGTCTCTGTGGAAAACTGTGATTGATAATAAAGAACAACAAATTTATCCCAAGAGGTAATTACAGCAGATTGACAATGATTTAAGTAATTGCCTCATTTTAGGAGGGAATACAATTACATTCTTATCAGTATCTTTTCCTAAAATCAGAGAAGAAATATTTCTTGTTCATAATATTGTCATAGTTTTGACTCCACATATGTATGTTCAGCCAGAAAATTGTGCTCAGTTTCTTAAATTCTCGTTTTGAAAATAAATTGCTGCCTTTTAAATCTTACTATCACTTGTGACTGCAGAATCGATGGAAAGACTGTCTTTTTCTTCTAAAATACCTCACAATTCCCACAGTTTAAAAACTTGAGTTGATTTAAAACTGAACAGCTGCTGCCTGGCATTACTTTTTAAATTTTGATTTTTTACAGCAATTCAGGGTTTGGGTTTTGTGCATGCTGCTGCTGTAAGAAGCTATTTCTGTGTTGTCACGTTTTGCTCGAGCGTGCACTTTCTAGGGATAAGCATAAACATTTAAAGTCTGACCTGATTTTACAGTCCTTTCAATTTTGTTACTGAAAAGTCACGGTTGATTCAGAGATGTTACACAACTGACAGTGTGTTCTTAGCTGGAAGTGTTAGCTATTCATTGTCCATGTGATAGACGGACTCATTAGCAGTAAATAGAAATGATCCATGTTATAAAGAAGGAGGTGGCCTAATAGATAATCTGTATGCTGACCTTATTGTTGTGTAATCTCTTTAAAGAATTTTCTCACTTGTCACGAGATAGGAGGTGAAAATGTGATTTTCCTTCTTCCTTTTGCACTGCTTCTCCAATATAGGTTTGTCAGGAATATGGTACCAGAATGCTTTCAAGTAGGTCTTGTATGGAATTTAGAGAGCTATAGTTTTGCTTCAGCATTTTTTTCTTGTTTTATTAGAATAGAAGATATTGTAGTCTCTTACCTGATGTAAATATTTAACTTTATTCTGCAGATCTAACAGTCATGTTGCACTGTCTGTGAAGAGGCTCTGGCAGTACTTGGTTAAACAGGAAGAAGTCCAGGAAACCTTTATAAGAAATATTTTTACAAAGAAGAGATGCCTCAATGAGGTTGGTATGGTATATAAAGTAGTGCAGGTCAATCTGAACTTTTTCATAAGTTATTTGGCTGGCTTGTTTACTTTATAGAGCGTAAGTGGATGATATACTTTGATGGCTTTAAATCTGTGGATGACTTTAAATCTGTGGTATTTCTTCTTAAAAATCTTTGTCTGTTGCTTTATTGAAAACAAAAACAGTTGGTCTTTGGCTGTAGACTGATAACTAGCAACACTTAGCTATAGTCAGTCTCTTCACTAAGATCAGTATAAAAACTGCCTCCAAAGGATGGCAAACTTGAAAATGTCAAAGATAATAAACTAATTGGTCAGAGTTCTGTAAGTTTGAGTTTGTCCCTACCATAGTCATCCTGCGTTTATCGACCGTTTTCTATTGTGCTGTGATTCAATTTTAATAAGAAAACTGATCAGGCAACAGTTAATATTTCTGATTCTGATAAGCTACCTGTCCCAGTGTCTTAACTGGATTCCAGATTCCAAATACAGTTAAATGTTTTAAAGTTGTGGTCTGTAATGGAATTTTATGGCTTGGGTATTATCTTCCTCTGTAGTTGCTCCTTTTCATTCTTACTCACCCCTACTATCAATGAATAACAAGAACATGACTTGTTTTATAAAAAAACTATGGAATAGTAGAAACATAAGAGAAAAAAGCAGATCTGAACCAATTAAGCATGCAGGAGAGAGTATTTATGACTGGTAAAGCCATCACAGCAGATTTCTGTATGAGCTAATCTTTGTCCTGTCACAACTACAGTACTAGCTTGGTTGATTATTTGTGGCTAGTTGTGTTTGTTACAGAGTATAGCTAAAAGGAAAATTGTTCCCTTTGTCTTGTCCTTTGAAGATGCACCATTTCTGATCGTGCCCTACGTTACTGCAGCCGTGTTGCTATACTGTATGGGAAGGTATTTTGGAACGTTTTAGATGCAGTTTATAGCTTTCGATGTAGGATCAGAAACAGCCTTACACAGCATAGGTGGTTTTGGCTTCATTCTGTATCCTTCTGTTACCTGATAAAATGTCAGTGGAAAGTGCTTATCTTCCAATAAATTTGACTTTCAAGATAGACAAGATGCTGTTACAGTACAGAATAGGTAAATCTGTCTCTTCTCTATCGGGTATAGAGTTTAGAATTTGATACTTAATTTTAATACTTAAAATATATATGTATGTGTGTGCAAACATGCTGTTGTGTTTCAGTTGTTCTGTGTTGGGGTAACCAAAAAGGAATTAAGGATTTCCTTGATACCTTGATACCTTGTGTAAAAGGATACGTCTTATCTTGATTTTTTGTTCTGTGGTTGTTCTTTCCTTGATGAAGTCATTAGAGGAGCACAAGGAAACCATGAAAAATTCTGTGGTGGACGACCCCATCATCAATAAGGTACATAGCAGTCATGATCAAGTGAGACCTCATTATGAAATACTTCCTTTATGAAATGGTGCTGATCTCCCTTAAAAATTCTTTGCTGATATAACAAAGAAGCTCAAAACTTCAGTTTTGCAAGAGATTGAGTTAAACCAGTCTTGTTATAGAGTCTCTCTGAAACTAAATGTAACTTCCCTGGATTAAACACCCAGGTAAGAGCAGTATATATTACCAGTTTCCAAGTGAAGAGGTGAGGTTGAGATTCTCCCAAGTGTCAAAAATTTGCTAGTTCTGTGGGAGCATAGTATGTATAGGACCTTTCAGCTGTGTGAAATGGCTAGAATAGTTTCCTGTAAGTGAAGGTAGTTAACTGAAGTTGGAGCAGTTTGCTAGCATGATGCTAATTTGCTACCGAAATTTTTCTGAGCCTTTGTTTTAAGATAATGACAATCAAACCCATGTAACAACTCTGTAACAGCTTTCTTCAGTATGAGCAACTAACAAGGTATAATTCTATACCTAGCAATGTGAACAAATACTATATTCTTCAAGCTTTCTTTTACAAAACTAATTAGAAGGCAGAAATGAGAAGCCTGTAATGTCCTTGGGGTACCTTGTTGTTAATAATGCAAGAAAGTAGTATTAGCAAGTTGTGAATTGAAACTCACTGAGGAAAAATAATGTCATGCAGCTTTGTTCACCACACAATAAGATCACGTTTTTGTATCTGTTTGTCAGTGCAGTTTTTACATACAGAAAAACACCAGTGTATCAACTTTGTTTTAACCTTAAAAAATTTATTCTACATTGTGGTCTATAACAGCTATAGACTTTTGACAGACTTTGAAGAATTCTGTTGTGTGCTGACATGTACCTGGATGCATTTCTAAAATAGAAAAAGGTAGACAAGATTCAAATAAACACAACATTAAGTAACATTAAGGGGAACAAATAAAATAAGGAGGTAAAAAGTTTGTGGTAGTGGAATGTGCAGGGTTCTAGATTTATTTAATTATGGAGAATGGTGAATAGGCAAGCTGACAAAGTTCAGATTTATATTCCTGCTCAGGATATTGTCAGCACCTTCTTTCAGACTATCTCAGATGAAGTGGCCAAAAGTGTTTGCTATGAGCATGTAAAGACCGAGCACATTTTTAATAACAAAACATCAAGACTCCAACTTTTTTATCAACACCTGCAAGTGTGCATGTAGCCCTCCTTGCTCCTAGCATCCCTGAAAAACGTGAGAATGAACACAACACTGTGACTTCTGTGACAAATGGCAATTTCTCTTTTACTATGGTAATCTTAACATGGCACCAGGAAGTTAGATTATTACACACAAAGCAGGTTTACCAACATGATTAGACATTATATTTGTCATATACATATACATAACATTTCATCCAGTGTGTGTTTTCTGTATTTCTAATAAAAAGTAGTGTTACATAAAAGTTGGCTTTTAAATATGCTTTACTTTTTATATACAGATAGAAACAGATTTTGGATACCCAGGAGGCAAGTCAAGAATAATCCATAAAGAGTCTGATATCATTACTGCTTTTGCAGTCAATAAGGTGAGTATAAGGGAAGCAGGATGACATAATTGTTGTACTTCCACCTGGTAAACAGGTGGTAGCCTTATTGGGAATTGGTGAGAGATCATCACAGATGAACAGTTTAGGCCTTAAGGAGAGGGTGCCAAAAAGGACTGTGGTGGTTTTGCCCTGGCTAGAGGCCAAACACCCACCAGAGCCACTCTGTCACTCCCCTTCTCAGCTGAAAAGGGGAGAAAATATATACTGGGAGGCTTAGGATTCGAGATGAGGACAGAGAGAGATCACTCTGCAATTAGTGCAATGGGCAAAACAGACTCAACACAGAATAAAAGCAAGAAAAGTTATTTATCACACCACAACTACACACCCAGTGAACCAGTTTGGTAATGAGAAGTGCAACCAGGTCTTAAAGCACCTTCCCCCCGTCCCCTTCTTAGCAGACTTACTCCCTTCTTCCCCACCCCCCCACCAACATGGCACAGGGAGGGGCAGGGAATGGGGAATGGAGGTTTTCAGTCTGTTCCTCCCGAGGCGTCTTCTGTCTTAGCTGGGGGGGGCACTCCACACACACACAAACACACACAGACACACACACACCCTTCCCCTGCAGCACTGTGGGGTCCCACTCACAGGATACAGTCCTCCACACACTTCTCCAGCATGAGTCCTTTCTATTGGGGAGTCATCTCCTCACCACTTGCCTCAGCACGGCTCCCTTCCATGGGTGCTGACCTTCCGGCCCAGACTCCTCTGGCCTGGTCCCTCACAGAGACACAAGTCCCCTGGCAAACCTGCTGTGGTGTGGGTCAATCTCCTCACAGGCCATAGATGGTCTCTGTTCCCCATCTTTATCCATGGACTGTGAGGGGACACCCTCTCCACCATGGTGGTGTTCACGAGCTGCAGGGGAATCTCTCTTTCTGGAACCCAGAGTGCCCCATACTTCCCCCCTGCCACGCCCACCCATGCTCCTTCTTCCCTGGTCTTTGTGCCTGTACAGCTTGTTACATCTTCTCACTCCCTTCTCTGGTGGCAAAATGCATCTGGCTGCGGTTTTTTTATCCCTAAATGTGATTCACAGAGGTGCTGTGATCATCACCAATTGGCTTGGCCCTGGTCAGCTGCAACTCTGGCCTTGAATCAGCCAATGTTTACTTTGCAAGGCCTGCAGAAAGCTTCTACCTGCTCCTTGCAGCAGCCTTCTCTGCCAGCACCCAGCTACACAAGACTGCGACAGGGAGCTTGGTTGCAAGCATTGCGTTATGGTTACCTCTTGTTTATCCTCTAAGGAAAGCAAAAAGAAACTAGAGCTGCTGGAGAGAGGTATACAATACAAATAGTGCATGATGCTAGCCCAGATGCAAATAAACTTTAAAAAAAGGAAATGTCAAGTTTAGACAGTTCAGGTATATAGATTTGTAGATAACAAAGGTTTGGGTTTTGTAAATTGGTTAAGTGTATGTTTTTATGCACAACTCTACCACAATGAATGAAAATAATAAAATAAATCACCTTTTTGGTGAATATTCCTTTGGTACTAGCTTTTTTTGTGATTCTTCTTTACAGGCAAATCGGAACTGCATTGCAATAGCATCAAGTCATGACATTCAAGAATTAGATGTGTCTGCAATTTTGGCTACACAGATATATACCTGGGTTGATGATGATGCGGAAGTAGAAAATAAAGGGTATACTTTCTGTGTTTCAAGTATCCCAGCTGAACTCTGTATAAATCAGAGTAAAAAAACACAGTATATAATGTGGTTGATTGAAATTTAATTGACATTGTTTCGTTTATAGGACTGATGATTTCTTAGTCATACATGCTCGTGATGATCCGATCAATGTTCAGGGAACCACTCCATACACGCATAGTAATCCTGGCACACCTATCAATATGCCTTGGCTTGGCAGTACACAAACTGGCAGGGGTGCATCTGTGGTAAGTCACTTCTACAAGACCAGCCTGGTCTGCTTCTCTCCTTTTGTTTGTGTAGGGTGGCTGGTTACATTTTACAATGAGTGTGTAAGTAAATGTAGCTTTTCTGCTTAATCAAACAAGCTGGAATTTTTTATAATAATCTGATTAATAGGTTGAAATACCACACAAAGTTTAAAATACTCCAATTAAGCAGGCAAATCTTGTAGTGAAGATATATGTGCTTGCTTAAGATACATAATTAAAAGAAAAAAAATAAGGGTTAAGGTAGGAAGTTGCAACTTAAATTGTTGTTGAATGACTTGAAGCCAAATACTGTATCCAAAAAGCCCGTACACCGCAAATTTTAGGATATAAATTAGTAAGGCTTGGCTAGAAATACTTGTTTGAAATCTCAAGATAGCATTTTAAGCACAATCTTTCACTCTGAGTTCCAGACAATTTCCAGTTTTTATTGAAAAGTGAAGAACAATTTGTGCTCTAGCATGACATGTCATTGCAGTGCAGTATATATTACTACGAACCTGTGTAGAAAGGACAGCAGTTAAACTCCTGAAGCATATTTCACAGGCAGGACAGAGGCTCAAATGAAATTAAACTCTGGAAACTGAGAAAGTTGAAGTTTGGGAAAAACAGGGATTTTTATGTTTCCTAAGGAAAACAAGGAAGGCAGAACTGCAGAAATAGGACCAACTACAAACATCATGTGTGGTTTGAACTACATGTCATGTTGATGTATGACTGTTCATCTCCAAAGCTGTTGTCAGCTCTGTCTTTGAACTGCTGCGCAGTTTTGCCATACCTCTACTTCCAGCATTGTTCAGTATCCCCCTGCTGAAGATCATGTTTTAGAGGAGATGATCAGTTTCACTGATCTGCATTTTTGAAAAATGCTAGAGTGAAGGACACCCAGTAAAGGGTGTCTGTGTCCACATGAGCAAGTTGATCCTTCTTCACATGGAGATGACACCTGCACAAGAGGAGTTCTTACTTACAGAAGTAGGTTCTGTGTCTGGAGTAAACCTTGACTTTGAGCAAAAAGCTGTTAGTTAGGAATTAATTCAGATCAAATGATAATTGTAGTCTGTCCATTGACATACTTGCCTTGGTTCCTATAGAGTGTAGATGCTTTCCAGTAATGCAGATCTGTTGATTAGTCATCAGGTAGATGCTTATTTGAAGCCTCTTACCTGGGCTGTGAAATGGTCGTACAAGACACCTGTGTATCTCAGCCTGTCTGCACGTAGATGTGGGATTTTCATGAATAACTGAATGAATTACATCTTGTGACTTGGCTGCACTTTATGGCATTTCACAGGTCAGAGCAAGTCCATCACTTGCAGTGAAATCAAAGAACCATGTATTAATTCTTATTATAGTTAATTTTTAAAAATATATGATGAGGAGTAAATGAGGAATGAGTACTATCAGAATGATAATGTAATGTAATGCCCACATGGAAGTGCACATAGTGCCAGTACCTACACTTTTCCCCTCTATTTAGGCGCTATAGATCCTAATTGCCAATTTCACGGCTCTATCATGATCAGGTTTCTTCTGCAAGTACTCTTTGAATGTCATTGCCTTTTTCTCCTCTTGCTTCCATTATATATATATATAGACACATGTGTCTGTATATTTACACATGCATATGTATTGTAGTTGTGTGTTTATGTATTTCTCAACAAAATAATTACGTAACTTGTCAGTGTAAACTGTTCTTGCATGATGTGCTATTTTACATGTAGTAGAACTTTCTTGCCCAAAGACTGTGCTTGTGTTGAATGTGTATGCTGTTAAATTTTGAACCTAAATTTTGTTTCGACCTAAATTTTGTTTGGCATACTGTTTAACTGTGGCAGAGTAGAGAACCAAGCACAGCGCACAAGGACACCTGCCCTCTAGGGAGGAGAGACAAAGGTACTGAATGAAGGACAAAGTAAATGAAGGAAGATACAGTTTCTTGTGAGGAAATAGTCTTACTGTGGAAGAGCTCAAATCTGGAGGAAAAGCAGCTTCACCAAAATCTTTTGTTGCTACTCTTTGTCACTTTGTTCCTTCAGATACTGCTGTTGCTCCTTGTTCTCATCTTTGCTTTTCCATAATTTGCAGTCCATTTAGTAGATGTAGTCCACTGTTCTTTACCATTACTGGCTTTTCAGTCTTGTCTTTGCTTCACTTCCATCAGGAAGGGAAATTGGATTTATGATATTCAGGTAGTTAACACTGGTTTTTATTAGCTCTAAGGGGTTTTTTGTTACTCTTCTATACAGTTTGTACAAGGTAAGTAAGGAGCTTTACCACCAAACCCTTCAGTACCGTATGTTTACACACCTCTAAAAGGAGGTGCTCTAAGAGAGCACTGAAGGAAATAGGACATACTGTCAGCTTTGAAACTCAGGTAATGTTCAACAGCTTGTCTTCCAAGCCAGTATGACTGACAACAGTATTCACCATTTTAATAACTGGTGGCATCTGATTTTAAGCTTTTTCATCTTCAGTATTTCTACTGTACATTAGGCCCAAAGCACCCAACTGTGCAACAAATCAGTTTGGCTTTTGTTAAGGGGAATGTGAGGGCTAGCAGGATCAAATGTCACTTACGTTATCACATACTTCCATTATCAGTGATACTTGGCTTCTGAATCAGAGACACTGTACTGGAGACTCAGGTTAGCATAGTCTTTCAAAGGCTTGTTTCTGTAAACTTGCATCTCTCCAAAGCATAATCCAGTAGGGATTGGGAAGCCATAATGCATGCTTACCTGTTGAATGAAGATGATTGCTTTCTAAACTTAGAATTTGTCTCTACACGTAAGTGAAAGAACAGTTCTTCATGCTCATTCTATTTCTTCATCAAAATGAAGGGCTATTTTGGGTTTTACAGCTACTAACTTTTACCCAGAAGTCAATGGCAAAGCGTTGCAAATGTTTACTGATTGCTGTGTGCACTGATCTTCAGAGAATTTCTTGTCCTAAATCTTATAATATGGCTATTGTTTTATTCAGCACTGATTTACCAAACGATTGATCTTTTTTCATTGTTAATTAAAGTACTTACAGAAAAAAAAGGAAAATACATATTTAAAGATTATCTTCAAGGAAAGTAGCTTGAAATAAACTTGGGTAACAGAAAGGTATAAGGCTTTTTATTCAAGAAATAATAAACCTTAGAGGATTGAAAGATCTATTGAAATGATATAATCAGGGTATATAATCAAAATATAATCAGGATGATTGCAATACTCCACTAATCTAAATCTGGGAAATTCTAGCAAGAAAGTCAACTCTTTCTCTTGTAAGTATTTTTCCTCCTTTTTGTTTGCAAACTGAAAGCCTGGGGAACACAGCTTTTCAACACTGTGGATCATATTTAGTGATCTGAAGCAAGTAAAAATTTGTAATTCCTGCCTTCTAGTTGACACCAATGCAGTTGCAGACCAGGGGAGAATAGCATACTTAAAATACTTGATTCACTATCTGCTGTTTCAGTGACAAAGCGGTGGCAAATTACTGTACAAAACTAGAGCAGTTGAAAAGTCCTGGTTGGACTGGATGATCTTAAAGGTCTTTTCCAGCCTAAACCATTGGAAGCAGTGCCATCGTGCTCCTGAGGCACAGTAAGAGGTGAGTTGCCATGCTGGAAGTGAGAGCTCTGGCAACAAATTTTGCTTGTTTGATTTCAAGTTAACGTGTAACACGAATATAAATGTAAACCCTCTCAAATGTCCAGCAACAATTTTCTGAGGAAAGACAGTCCTTAAAGTAGGCAGATCCTTTTGAGGAGAGCTAACAGGAAATAAAAGAATGAAAGCTTAAATTTAGTGTACATAAATAGAAGGAAAAGAAGGGAAGACACATGCAAGGAAAAATGTACATGCTTTTCCATGATTTAACAAAAAAACCCTACTGCTTCTTTCCTTTTGTGGATTGGACCGAAGGTTTAATTACATGGAGCTTTTATCTTAATTGTCTAATGTTTTCATTTTTCTTTCATCCATTGAACTCTTTCCATTTAGAAGTTAAGAAAAAACAGCATCTGTTATAGTGTATCTTGCTCAAAACAAAGAGTGGAATTTAGGAACAAAAGTGCTACAGAAAATCCATTGGATTGGAACTGTGTTTGAAAAATTATAAATGCTTTTGAAGAATATTTTTACTTAACATTATTGCTTATTCTGGAGGGCCACAAATAATTACTTTCCAATGACAATAGATTAACTAAACTTGAAAATGAATATATTCCATCCTATTTTTTTACTTCTGTTAAAGTATGTTTACCTCTTTCTTTACATGCTTCTGCCTCTCTCTTGCTTATCTTACAATATTCAGGAATATTCCAATAAATTTAATGGAATCAGAAAGGAATTGGCAAGAAAAGAGGTAAGACTGCAGTCTAAGGAGTCTTTCTATTTGGATCCATAAAGCTCTGAAGCAAAAAGTTACTATTTACCTAGATGTTTAAAGCCGCAAAAGTATTAACATCTACTCTACTCTTGGGAGAAACAGATTTTATTTCTGAATTTCTAAATCCATACTTCCTCTCAGTACTCATGTTGTAAGGAAACAATTCTCTGTGATCACTGAGTGTTCTATTTCATTAACCTGTTGTTCATGGCATTGTTTAATTTTTTTCTGTTGTTTTGTTTATTGAACAGATGCTCAAGAAGGCTATTAATAATGTCAGAAGAATGGCTTCTCACCCAACACTACCCTACTGTAAGTTCAGTTTCAAATAAAAAAAAGTATTTCAAAAGGTTATCTATTTATTGGCACTGTTTCTTAGTATGCTGCTCTTTTGTTCTACCTGAAAACTATGTGTATTAGAAGTTGATAGTAAGCTCTCTTTCTGACACTATTCTTCATTTCCCAAAGCAATAATACTGGGGTTTATAGAACAGCCTTTAGAAAGAGTATTTTAAAATTTTCTTAATAGCAGGAGATACTGTATTTCTTTTATTAGTGTAGTGGTCTAAATACTTTAGAAAACAAGATATGTTCTTATCTCCAAGTAACTAGATAGGATTGAAATACAAAGCTAAATACAGCTCTTCATTATTGAAGAGTACTGTACTCTTCAGTACAGCTCAGTGAAGTTTCAGTAGCATGAGTGGAAGTATCAGTAGTACCCACTGCTCCTACAGCGCACCAGGGACTATGGCACGTGCTGTGGCACTGTGTAATTTGAGGATGCTGCAAGCTGGTGTGCCATTTCTTCAAAGTTTGGAAGGAACCTTCCTGCTGAGTTGCTACAACACAAGTTTTGTAAATACCTTCTGTTGCAGACCTGACAGGTGCCCAAGATGGTAGTGTCCGAATGTTGGAGTGGGGTCATGCACAGCAAATCACGTGTTTTCGGTCTGGTGGCAACTCCAGAGTAACTCGGATGAGGTTCAATTACCAAGGAAACAAGGTAACTGATGGAATGCCTCTGTATTACCCCACACCCTCACCCTCCACCCCTCCCCAAAATGTAATTGTAAATTAACAAAAATAACCCATCCTTCAAAACTAGAGTAGTCTCTCTGAATTGTGGATAACTTTTATGTAACCCATGCATATGGATTTCCTTTTTTCCCCCAGTTTGAATAGTTGATGATGATGGATACATAAGCTTATATCAAACAAATTGGAAGTGTTGCCCACTTACTGGCACTTCACCAAAACCGTATTATGTAAGCTGAAAACTAAATTTCCTTCCAGAAACTCTAATTGTACTGACTTATTTCCTTCCCCTTTTAAAGCCTTTAGGAGAGGGAAGGGACTGTGCTGCTAACCATTGTTAATGGAGACATCAAAATACATTGTTGCCATCCTGTGATAATGTGACAATTTCTTAAATCCAAATCATATTTGCTGAGTTGGAGAGCAGAACATGCAATGTTTGACCTGAAAGAATTTTGATGTTGGGACTTCACAGAATCACAAGGTTGGAGAAGACCTTTAAGATCATAAAATCCAACCGTTCCCATCCTACACTAAACCATATCCCTAAGTATTTCATCTGCCCATCTTTTAAACACATCTAGGGAAGGTGACTCAACCTCCTCCCTGAGCAGCCTGTTCCAGGCCCTCACAACTCTTTCAGTGAAAATTTTTTCCTAACATCTAATCTGACTCTGCCCTGGTGCAGCTTCATGCCATTCCCCCTTGTCCTGTCTCCTGTCACCTGGCTGAAGAGACCATCACCTATCTCTCTATAACCTCCCTTCAGGTAGTTGTAGGTGGTGATAAGGTCTCCCCTCAGCCTCCTCTTCTCCAGGCTAAACAGCCCCACTCCCTCAGCCGCTCCTCAGAGGATTTGCTCTCCAGCCCCTTCACCAGCCTGGTTGCCCTTCTCTGGACTTGCTCCAGAACCTCAATGTCCCTCTTATGGTGAGGAGCCTAGAACTGGACACAGTAGTCGAGGTGTGGCCTCACCAATGCCAAGTACAGGGGCACAATTACTTTCCTTGACCTCCTGACCACACTGTTTTTGATACAAGCCAAGATGCCATTGGCCTTCTTGGCCACCTGAGCACACTGCTGGCTCATATTCAGCCTGCAGTCAACCAACACCCCCAGGTCCTTCTCTGCCTGAACAGCTCTCCAGCCAGTCCCCCCCAAGCCGGTAGCGCTGCATGGGGTTATTATGTCCCATGTGCAGCACTCTACACTTGGCCTTGTTAAACTTCATCCCATTGGTCTCAGCCCATGGGTCCAGTCTGTTCAGATCCCTCTGAAGAGCCTCCCTACCCTCAGGCTAATCAACACTTCCTCCTAGTTTAGTGTCATCTGCAAACTTACTGAGGGAGCATTCAATCCCTTCGTCGAGATCATTGATAAAGATGTTGAACAAGACTGGAGCCAGGACTGAACCCTGGGGGACGCCACTCGTGACCGGCCTCCAGCTGGATTTTGTTCCATTCACCACCACCCTCTGGGCTCGGCCATCCAGCCAGTTTTTAACCCAGCTGAGGGTCCACCTGTCCAGGCCAGTGGCAGCCAGTTTCTCAGTCAGAATGCTGTGAGACTTGTAAATAACTGTCATTTGTTGATCAGTTTTCCGTAACACAGGACTGGAAACTATGCTTCCATGAAAAATTAAGGGTGTCAGAAGGCATATACATACCTTTATATCAGTGTTGTTCATGCTGGTTTTGAAGCAGCTTGCCTCCCTGAGGAAGCTAAGACTTCATGCTTTCAGAAAATCTATTTCTTTTGTAATTACTAATTTCTAAACTGGAATTTTTCAGACATGGCAGTGTCATAACAAAACAGCCAATGACTTTGTTTTCATCAGTTCAGCATCTTTGATAGCCACAGCAGGATTGTCTTCCGACAACAGGTAAGAACATCTGTGACAATGCATAAACGTGAAGGGTGGCATGTCTATATCTCCTGTCCCCCACTGTGAAAGTGATTCTCCTGAAGCAGTCTAAGCACAACACGCACGCTTCTCTCCTTCTTTGCAGGAGGGGAGAAGCAGTGTTGGCAGCTGCATTCTCCATGCCTGGTAGAGGAGGTTCTGTAGGGAAAGCATGGATCATCTGTTCATGTGCCATAGGAGGAGAAGTGGGGAGGGAGGTGCTGTGCTCTTCTCTCTGGGATCTAGTGACAGGCCATGTGCAAACGGTTCAGAGCTGCTTTGGGGGAGGTTCACACTTGACATCAGGAAGCATTTCTTTACTGAGAGGTTGGTTGGACACTGAAACCGGCTTCCTAGGGAGGTGGTAAATGCCCCAAGTCTGTCCATGTTTGAGAGGCATTTGGACACTGCTCTTACCATGCTTTAACTTCTGGTACCCCTGAAGGGTCAGGCAGTTGGGCTAGGTGATTGTTGTAGGTCCCTTCCAACTGAAATCCTCTGTTCTGTTTAATTCTATTCATACGAGCCTGTCTTACTTGCTTTGTAGACACAGGGAATGGTGCATAGCTCTTCCTTTCATGCTTTTTCCTCAGTCAGTTTTGATCAAGAAACGGGAAAAACCGCTAACATTCAGGTGAAGTCAGCTAGAGAAGATTGTAATCTCAATACGAGTCCTTTACGAGAATAACCTGTTGTAAATGCTTGTGTGGAGGGCATGTTCTTGTAGCATGTGTAAGTACAGGTAATTTGGGGTCTGCTCAAAAGTAATACTTGTGTTCTGTGGCTTTTATGCCGGAAGTAATCTCTTTTTGAGATTCAGATGACTTTTCAAAATACTTTAGAACATCTGTTGCTGAATTGAGACCTGTCTTTTTCTGCAGAAATATTTGTCTTTGGGATACTTTGGTTTCACCTACAAGTAGCTTGGTGCATGGTAAGTAAAACACAACCAGCAAAATATTTTATCACGGTCAAAAAAACCATGGAAGTGTGGATGTATTACTGTGAGAAGTAATTTTAATATTAGCACTGAAACGTCTTTCACTGTCCTGTTTGAGTGCACCAGCAGGGACAGAAAAACATATTCCTGAGAAATTCTTTATTGCTTTGTATAATGATTGGTATTGTGGGTGTGAGCACCTTCCTTTTCATACCTTGTGTCTTGGCACTGCAAATGGCTGTGCCTACTCCCTACCTTATTCCTTATTACCCTACTCCTACTCGCTACCAGCCAGACACCTGCACATTCTGGTCACTTGCAAAGATGCAGAGCAATGCTTCTTGTAGTGACTAGCATGCTGAGAAGATAGTAGCTGGAACACTGTAAAACTTCGGGGTTTTTAACACAGTAAGACTATACGGATTTGCAGGCTGTGCAGCCACTCTTCAAGTCCAGGTTCCCGTGGCTGTGGCTCTGCGGATAAACCAGAGAGGCCCCACTCCAACGTTATCGATTGAACATGAGCTGGAATAACCGTAGTGCAAAGGTACCGCGGAGCTCTGGTGGATGCATTGCCTGTTTGGAGAACAGGACATCTTTTGAGGAACTACGGAGTATCTTACTGCCCCTGTGAAAACCCTGTCCTCTGAGAAGCCATAATTAGACAATGAATCTCCAGACCTCTGTAGATGAATAAATGCACCAAATTTTTGAGAAAGCGGTTATTATTTTATATTAATATCTTGAACAAGCAGATGTGCTGGTAATACTAATAGTCTAGTAATATGGTGGAGCATTTCAAAAGATTTATCTGCATGTGCGCATGCATAGTAATCTGCATGTGGTGTTAGAACAATGCTGCAGAAGAGTTATTCCCATAGGTCCTCTTTTTGAGCTGTCCTAAATACTCAGCAGGGTTACATTCTCTGTATTACTAATAAAATAACTAGTACATTTCAACATCTGGCATACAGAATTAGGCTCAGGGGGAGTTGTCAACTCTGGCGCTGACATACGGCAAACTGCTTAAGTGCACGTGTGAGATGTGTGGCATTTCTATCCGTGAAGTTAGAGAAGCCTTTGCACTTCAAACACAACGTCCTGCATGCCATGTGCTAGGATTCAGGGAATCTTATCCCAGGCAGAGCAAGCTTTGTTCTAGCAAGCATAACCTTCATTCACTTCCTCCGCTTACCTGAGGGAAGTAGGCATAGCCAGACCAATGTGAAAGCAGCACATTAAAAGTGGAGACTTGTAAGATACTTGGGCAACTAATTGAGGCTATTTCCTGTGGAAAGGTGTCTTAAAATGACAAGCGTTGCAGAGTTTGAAAAGAAGCTGTTTCTGATCAAGTCTGAATGGTTTCTGCTTACACAGGGTTAGAAAAAGGGATATATGTAAGTCTTTCACAGAGACTGTAATTGCTTCATTTGCCAGTATCTGCCACTTCAGGATTCCTGGTGTGAATCCGGGCTTACATGCATAGGGCACTGCAGCACGAGGACTGGTTGTCTCAACTGGGTTACAGCATCAAAGTCATTGTTACGCTGTCTTGGAACGTGAGAAGTGGACAGAAGCTTAAAGTTAGCACTGTGTGTTTATTGAAATTTGCTTTGGCTTTCAGCTTTTACCTGTCATGACAGCGGAGCGACTGTGCTAGCGTATGCTCCAAAACACCAGCTGTTAATCTCTGGAGGCAGAAAAGGCTTTACCTGTATAATTGATCTTGGCCAGAAACAGCAGCAATAGTTACTCCAGAGTCATGACTCTCCAGTCAAAGCAATTGCTGTTGATCCCACGGAAGAGTATTTTGTCACAGGATCTGCGGAAGGCAACATAAAGGTACTAAGGAGGGGGAGGGAGCAGAGGTGAGTATGGGGATGATGTACAGACTCAGAGAGGCTCTTGAATTCCTGTGGAATACTCAGATAAGGTCATGTGTTCTGCATTTGTTTTCAGCCCTGGCTTTTATATTTGCTAATTTCATTCTGAAATGTTTGCCTTGCCTTGCCTTTCAGTCCTCCTGTTTGCCTTGCCTTAGGCCCTGTACGTATTCCTTATGACTGAAAATGGGGATTAGTATTCTGTAACTGTGCCATTGCACATAGCTATGTGTCTCCTTCTCTTCCTAGCTGGTGTCATAAAAATGAATGCAAAACACAGTCCAGTTTCTCTGTGAATCGTTAGTGGTGAATTGTAAGAGCACGGCAGTTTTCCGTAGGAGAGATGGATGTTTTGATGCTTTTTCAGGTATGGAGTCTGTCTACGTTCAGCCTTCTTCACACTTTCATCAATGAGCATGCACGACAGTCTCTCTTCAGAAACATTGGGACGGGAGTCATGCAAATTGAGACAGGACCAGCAAATCACATATTCTCCTGTGGTGCGGATGGGACAGTAAAGATGAGGATCATACCCGACAGGTTCAGCCCTCTAAACGACGTGTTAAAAAATGATGTGAAATTTATGATCTAGTATTTTTCAGAACCTCATGTAGCGTTCCCCTTCCGCCATCCCTGAAAAGATTTGTCCTGGAACTAGCCAACAGAGCAGAAACACAGCGATAGCCTGTGCCACAAAAATTGAGGGGGGGAGGGTGGGGGATATTTTTTTTGTTCTCTCCCCTCCATATTTGTCACCTGGAGCTTTTGATCCCTGGTGCACTGATGCCTTAAATATTACCAAGGTCCTTCAGGTTTTGATCGTTGCCTAAAATCAAAGCTGTATACAACTCTGAATTATGTACTTCTGATACTACAGAGATGTCACTGAAGTGGTTTACTCTTCCTTTTGAGGTAGTGACAAGGTAGTGATGCTCCCACCTGGAGTACACCACCTGGGCATGGCCTCTGCTTATAGTCAACAGCTTCTACAGGCTGGTCTTTCCAGGGGGAAGCTGGAGATAATGTTACTCTTTCACTGTGGCACCCGTACCAGTCCCTCATCTGGACGTGCTTAGTCAGCTGGCAATAAAACATTCTACCTACGTGTAGAAGAGACACAAAGCCTGTATGCATAGGCACTCCTGGCCACGCAAGCATTCCTAGAGCGGGCCACTGCTTGTCTCCATTCCTGGAATCCCAGCTGCTCACCTCTCTCGCTTGGCTCATCTCTCTCCTCTAACCTAGGGTATAAGAAACTGAAGGATGTTCTGAAACTCGTCTTCTCTTCTATAGCTTGAATCCCTGCCATCAGGATGGCAGGCTTACCTTTTAAGAAGAAATATATTTTGAACCCCGAACACTCCCTTTACAAAAGTGTGTAAATATAAATGGATATCTTCCTAGTAAACCTGTCAGGATTATGTGTGAAACTTTAGTCTTTATCATAGAGCTACTGGAAGATACTGTGTTGCGACACAGCACTAGAATTTCTTCAGAGACTATTTATGTCCATGTCTGCAGATGGAGTGAAAAAAAAGCCTAATTTATTTTTAGTTTTGTTCCCTGGAAGACTTTTATTTAGCCCAAAGATACTCCCCCCTCATTCTTAGCACTTATGTTCTTCTTTGTCTGCTTTTCCTGAGTACTTTAGAAAAGGAAAAAGGAAACAAGTCCAACAGCAAAGAACTTTAATATTGTCAGTCTTTGTACTGTATGTTTACGTCTGGTGTGAACTGAAAGACATTTTTGGAAGGCAGAGATGGATTGATTTTTTTTTTTTTTTTTTTTTTTTTTTTTTCCAAAATACCAACCGGCACAACTTAAATGCTTGACCAAATTATTAATGCACAAAGCCTTCACTTTTCTTTTTTAGTCGGCTCAAACCTGTTTCTGTAAGTGTTCTGGTTTACTTTTCCTGATGTGAGAGCTCAACAGAGGTTTAATTTGTAAATTAGATGTGAGGCTGGATAACTTGAATGCCAATGGTGTACTTTTTGCTAAAAGATATTTTGTGAAATACAGCATCAAGATGCTAAATGTAAAAGAAACTTGTCCAATTAGGAACTGTGGGGATAAATAAAGCATAGCAGAAATGAAGGGCTTGTAAACTGAACTTTGTAACATTCTCAGGATGCTTTTTTCTTAAGAATATAAAACTGTTTAAAAAGATTTTGTAAAACGTATTAAGGTAATTTTAAATGTCTGTTTCGCAAGTTGCAGTGCAAACACTATGAAGGTTCATGTGCACATAACCTGAATTTTCCAACTGTGCAATAAAAAGAATGTGAATATTTTGCCATGAAGATACACGTGACAGCATTTCAGACTGGTACAGCTGTTCAGGGAGCCAACTGGAATAGTTCTGCCACACCACCTAGAGACTGGAATTGAAGTTGATGTCAGAACAGTTGAAGTACAGTGATGGATCAGCAAAGCACCCGACCGGCAGTGACACCTCCTTCCAAACAGGCTCGCCCAGCGCCTACGTGGGATCTGCTCAGTGTCGGAGCTTCTAATATTCCGTATTGTTACAAAAAGAAAAAGAGCGGAGTTACAGTAGCACCCTCCTTGAGAATCAGCCCAGACCCTGACTTCCTAGCTGCTTGTTGACATGCGTTACATTTAGGCACCCACTCAACTAACACAGTCACGTTCAGAAAAGGAAAACACGCAAAGATTGTGGCAACAGTAGACAATGATGTCCTTGATGTCTTGTCCTTTAATATTTATATCTCGTTAGCTTCAATATTTCAAGCTAAGTTTATTGTACTGGTGATCACAAAACGCTGCGTATCTGTGAACTGGGCAGGGTTTGTGTGCCATTGCCAAGACATACAACGCTGTCGTGTTGTCTGCATAGAGCTGCACTATGAGGAATCCTGGGAAACTCAGGCTTAAGCTGGAAGAGTATGGACAGTCAGCGGACATTTTCTGAGATGTTTGTAGTTACCGTAAGCCACTCTCGGAATGGAATTATGTCAAATCAGAGTGTATTTTCCACACTTGCATAATCTTCCCAATAAATCCTGCAGAAACTCAAACCCTCTAGAACGCCAAGCTGCTGCTACTTCATTTACTTGTGTAATCAGTTGTGCTTGTTCCCTGATGTTTAACATTAGTGTAAGCGGCATTCCGGGCAGCTTGCTTGTAACGATGGAATCATCCAAGCAAGTTCACTTCTGTTGAAAATGACATTCTTGCCTCTAAAACTAGGCACTAGGGAAGAAGGCAATCACAGCTGTCCCTGCTCTTGCCCTTAACTTCTGCTGTCTTTTGTCCTCTGGCAGTTAATGCTTTCTCCCTGTTGCTCCGCAAGTCCCACCAATGGAGCAAGGTGCACAAACCAACCTGAAAACTTGCCTTTAGTGGTGCTTAATCAAGCGTAGTTCTACATGCAGACAAAACAACCTAGCTTACGGTTGTTCGTGTCCCTTTGAAATATCATAGAGGTGCAGCTGTGACTTGGGTTTGTCTGTGTAGCCATACGTATTGCCATCAGTAATTCTGATGTTGCTACTTGATCCAGTTGCCTCAAACAGTGGCATGATCTCCTTCCGTAACTTGCGAGAGCCAAAACTCTGGCCATCCGGGTATTAAACTGGCTTGCTGTGCAGCTTTCAACCAGAACATTCTCAGCCAGCAGCTGATGCCGTGGGATGTTGATGGAGAAGGAGGGAGAGTGGAATAAATGCAGGGCTTGTACTGCCCTGCTGTGGCCCAAGGTAAGCTCATGCATGTTCTGCATTTCAGGAACCTCGCTGCCAGTTACAGAAATACATAGGCTGTTGAGCTACCCTCCATTAGGTACTGCTGTGCTCCTCCTGAGAGCCCCGCGTGTTAGAATAGCTGCAACAGGCATGACAAAAGGGACAGCGATTAAAAGGAAATAAGCTTGGAGACAGTCTGTTCTCTAAGGGGTGGTTTCAAATGTTCTTACTGAAAACAGAGAAACCCACTTCTAGTGGCAGGTTCAGCACACTGACCAAACTATTTTATAAAGACCAATTTACCAAGTCTCTTGGTGTTTCTTACTCCTTTTCCTTTCTAGCTCTCAAATCTGCATGGCTTTGATTTTGTTGCGGGGGTGGGAGGCATGGTTGTTTTCAGTGCTTTCTTTTTTCCTGCTGGGTTTTTTCCTGCTTGGAAGACAAATGTGGTGGTTTTCGTCTGTCAAGTCTTCCAAGAGAGGGACAGAAAAATGCCCAATAATCTTAAGCAGGTAACTCTCAAGAGATGTTACGTCTTTATGATGAAGTTTCTTCCAGGTTTCGGGTATTTAGTCTTGACTGTGCCTCTTAATAGAGGTTTTGGCCTAGAATTTCCCTTTAGTTTTGTTATTAATTCTTACATATGAATGGCAGAAACTTCTACACTTGCTTTTATTAAACCTCATTTGGTTTCTCACTGCCCAGTTCTCCAGCCTGTCCAGGTCTCGCTGGATGGCAGAGCAGTGTTCCTGCGTGTCAGCCACCCGTCCCAGATTTGTATCATCGGCACTTGCTGAGGGTGGATGCTATTCCCTCATCAAGGTCATTGATGAAGATATTAAACAGGACTGGACCCAACTCCGAGCCCTGGGGAACACCGCTAGTCACAGGCCTCCATTCAGATTCTGCTCCACTGATCACCACCCTCTGAGCCCGGTCCGACAGCCAGGTCTCAACCCACCTCACTGTCCACTCATCTATCCCATGATCTCTCAGGAAGGGTGTTTCCCATTTGAAACCGGCAAGCCTGGTACCACATTGCCCATCCCAGTATCGAAGACGGATAGCTTGGATTGGCTGGTTCCATCAATGTGAATGCCTGTGCCTGGAAGGGGAGAGGAAAAAATGTACCCCAGATTCCCTCACCAGCGACCCTAAGGCCCTAAAGTCCCCTTTAATTGTTCTCGGTCTGCAATTGATAGCTTCCTCTCCACCTGCATGCAAGATCAGCAATGGTTAAAGTTCTGAAGTCCTTACCTTATTACATCTGCCTTGACTGCATGGTGCTCAGGTACTGGTGGGGGTTAAACCACAACAGCGTGGTCATGGATCCCTTCGATAAGAGCATGGGAGGTAAGATCCATCACAGTCCATGGATGCACATCAAGGTGTTTACTCAGTAAGTGACACAGTCCATGGGACACTGCAGGTCTGTATCACCTCTTGGTTGGGAGCTAGTCCAGCTTCAGGTTCACTAGTGAACTGCACACACACACACACAGACCCCCTCAAACACACAGACCGCTCCCACCAGTAGCTCTCTGAGTAGCACCACACAGAAGATGGCTTGGAATCGCTCTTCAAAAAGAAGGCAGGATGTATGGTGATGATTCGGTGCAAGGCTCGCTCAACCAAAAAAACCAATCAGCAGTCTCCTTGTGTGTGACTGACTCAGACTCCCTCCTATCTCCGTTTGACATGCTTCTTCAGCCCCTATATCTTTCTTTACTCCTACCTTTCTCCTTCCTTGTAGCTTCCTAACCCAAGGAGAAATCCCCACTTACTTGTACCCCTTGCTCCCAGGTTTACACATTGGGGAGCAGATTTGGGACTGCAAGAGCTGCTAGCCAGGTGTGGTGGTTTGAACATGGCTGCAGGCCAGACACCCACCAAAGTTGGTGTATTGCTGTCCTTTGCAGCTGGACAGGGAAGAACGTGCATATATGGAGGAGCTCAAGAGTCAAGATAAGGGCAGGGAGAGATCATCCCGCAATTGGACTGGTACAAAATTCACAAGAAGCAAATGTGAGAGCAGTTGCTCTAAGAACAAATCAGTGTGCCTATTGTAAGCAGAAGGGTCACAGGAAGAAGGAAGGCCCACGCCTCTTGAATAGTCGAGAGAAGGGGAACACTGTTGGGGTAACAGCAGAATTGGGGTTAGATTGCAGGGGACCCGAGGAATCTAGTCAAGCTTCCCCAGCCGATCCTCTCGTTGAGCTGGGGAATGAGAGGATAGCTTTTCTGCTCGATAGCAGGGCCACCCGTCAACTCTACTGACTAGTTGTAAGGGACCGTTAAGTAAGACTAAGATAAGCCTCGTAGGTACTACAGGGAAAAAATCCTTGAGGCCGTTTTGGCAGCTTATGGAACCTGGAATTGGGGATACTAAATTGACACCTCAATTCCTCTCTATGCCAGAATGCCCTTTGCCATTACTTGGATGGCATTTACTCTGTTACTCCATTACATGCACAATTAACCTTCTCTGAAGATCCTGTTCGGTTACAGACACCCCCAGAGAATGCATGGAGAGCTCAAATACGCCCGTTGACGAAGAAGAATCCTATGGGAGAGGGAGATATGCCTGATGAAGTAAGGATGCTGTAATACCTGCAGCGTGATCCTCGGGAACCTCAGGCCGAGCCAAGAACGTGACTCCAGTCAAGATTCATCTGAACGCAGGAGCCCAGCCGGTAAGAAAGACAACAGTGTCCTATTCACTTGGAAGATTGGAAGGGACTGGAACCCCTTGTAGAGCCCTGGCAACTGAGGGAATGCCAGTCAGAATTTAAGACTCCAGTTTTGCCCATCAAGAAACCTCACTCCCAGGAATACAGACTGGCACAAGATTAACGAGAAGTGAATGCGAGATCTATAGATGTGCACCTGGTGATTCCAAAGCCTTATCCACTCCTTGCCTCAATTCCGGAGAGCAATACTTATTTTACAGTACTGGGCTTGAAGGATGCCTCTTTTTGTATGCCTGTGGGTGAACAGAGTCAGACCATTTTTGCTTTTGACCGGGAAAACCCAGCTACAGGACGGAAGATGCTACTCCAGCCGACTAAACTTCCCCAGGGATTCAAAACTAGCCCCACCTTGTTTGGTAATGCACTGCCAAAGGCACTAGAACAAAGGCACCCTGAGTAGAAAACCGTCACACTGTTACAAGAGCTAGATGGCTTGTTGATTGGTCACTGATACCTATGAAGAGTGCCTGGAAGCCGCAGCAGCTTGCTTAATTTTCTAGCTTTAGCAGGCTACCGGGTCTACAAGAAAGCTCATCAAAATGAAAAGCAAAAAGCAGATCGGCTAGCTAAAGAATCGGCCGTGAGGGAGTCCAGCTCAGAAGGAGCTCTAATTCCAGGCTTTCGTTTAGAACTCTTACCACCCAGATACACTGAAAAGGAAAAGCAGTTGGCGGAACAATTAGATGGCTCCAAAAATGATCAAGGCTGGTGGGTGACGCCACAGAAACATTTCTTGCTTCCTGAAAGTGTGATGGAAATTGTGCTTAAAAGGCTGCGCCAAGAAACGCAAATGTGCTGGTATGAGCTCCTAAAGGAAATGTTTTGGGGCCCAAAATGCAGAGTACGGCAGATAGTGTAGTAAAGAAACGTACCACCTGTTGCACAAATAACCCCAAAACCAGAAAGGTGGTTATGGGAGGGCTTGGGAAACAAGGAATAACTCCTGGGGAGTACTGGCAAATAGACTTGTCAGAACTACCTGAATACAACCAGTGTAACTATTTATTGGTATTGGTAGATACCTTCTGTGCTTGGCCAGAGGCTTTCCCTTATCATACCAACAAAGCTAGCAAAGAACCGAAATCTCAGTCAGGAAGCACAACTTAAGTGGGCAGAGGCCTTATCCATAAGTCTTTGGGGAATTCGAATAACGCTTCGGGTTGAGGAAGGAGTAAACCCCTTGCAAATCGTTTACAGGAAGGCACATCCTCCAAACCTTTCAAAGGTCGAGAGGGACCAAGTGTGTAGAAAAGGCCAAGCAGCAAGTAACAAGGACTCAATCCCTCTTTGGCAGACTTTATCTTCACTGCACAGGCACCTCAATCCCTTCCTTTGGACATACCGGTTCACCCATTCCAACTGGGAGACCTCGTTTCCATACAGACCTGCAAAGATGAACCACTAAGAGAGAGATGGGAAGGACCCGATCCCGTGCAACTGAAGGCTTACGCTGCTCTGTCCTCAAGGTAGAGGGAATTAATTCCTGGATTCATTACCCACAGGTTAAACGGGCACCAAGGCCTAATAAAGATGCATGGGCCTCTGAAACCAACTGGAGAAGTTCCACCTGGATGAAGTGTCCCTGAGAAACAGGAATAGCTCAAATAGAGACTAAGTGCTCAACAAGCTAATTGTCCTTTTGTTTAGCACTAATAATTTGCTTGCATATTGGCTTGATTTTTTATGTATCAAATGAAATTTTTGCTCCCCAGGGATAATCATAGAACCTCTCAGAAAGCGTAAGTAACTTCACACTGCTCAGATGGTACATATTGGAACAGTGCGTTCAGTAGTACTTGTCGAAAGGGCAGCTATAATGTGAGAGCCACAAGAAGCCTGATCCTCTCAAAGCAGGGAGACACATACCCATAAAGTTGCATTTTCACACGGACAGAAATGTGTCTGGGTCAGTGCTTTGACAGTGTTTAGTTTAGGGGTAAACATACTGATCAGCTTTGCTAACAGCTCTACTTTTGAAGAAGGGCCAAAGGAAGGACTGATGAGTAGCCTATTATGCTCCAAAGTGTCCTCGGAGAAGAGCTGAAAGACTGATTAAGAGCAAACACCCTGCCCCAGTGTGTGCAAGAGCTGGGGCACGACTGGAGAGGCCTGAGGGCAAGAATAACTGGGGGGAAGGGACAGGTGGCAGGGGAGATCGCAACCACCCACCCAGCTCAAGGCCTGTGCAAATGTCCCAGCCCAGCACCTTCAAGGAGCATGCCTGCTAATTTGACTATGCTTGACCAATAGGTAATAATGTGGTACTCACTCAGCAACTAATGGAAATTTAGGGTAGTTTTTCTAATCGTCTAACAAGAGAAATAGGTTGTACATTCTGTATGTAGGGGGCTAGTTTGGTGGAATCTCTGCACAGACAAGGAATAAATCCAAAACCTCTGCTCCTCTTTCTCACCTCTGGATGATGACAGGTCGCTCTAACCCACAGTGGCTGTGAGCAAGCTCTTCTCCAAACTGACATGGTTGCCCCCCTTTTGAGTGACTCTTCCCCTTTGTGCCCTATGTGACTGCAGCTGGATTTTGGCCATGCGAGGCGTGGAAGCACTTGCCCTTGCCCAGGAGACTGAGCCAATACGTGGTGAGCTGTTAAAATGGGCAACTTTATCTCAAGAAACAAGCTGAAATCAGCAACTCTTGGAAGTCCCAAGGAGCGTGGGCAGGTCAGAGCAGGCCTCTGACACTGCAGATCAGCGGCCATTGGCACAGCAGCAGATGGCAGTGGTGCCGTGATGCCTGGCATGGATCATTCCCCTCCTGCTTCCTCATGCCTTTTCTTCCCACAGGCCTTGCAGGAGCTCCTGCACCCGAGTGAAGAATTGCACCAGCTTCTCAATGGGAAGTGGACAGGAGGCAGACCCACCCGCCAGAGCTTTTGTTGGTACTGGCGTCTGCGAGGGCCTTGATGTGGTGAGGAAGTGGCCCCACACCTGTGTTGTCATGGCAGCCCTGTCTGCCGAGTGTGCTCCCATCTGCACCAGGATCCAGTTGTAATAGTGCTGGGTGGAGGTGTAGACGCCCGGCCGCTTTGCTCTGGCACAGCCGCTGCCCCAACTGGTCACTCCCACGAGCCAGAAGTACTCTGCGTTCTTGTCCTGGCACACAAGGGGACCACCACTGTCACCCTGCAGGGGAGGAGAGAGCATGAAGATGGTGTTGGGTGACCACTCTCAGCACTATGGCTGGCTCCTTCCTTGCCCGGGCGGGGGCCGTGGGCTCTCCCTCATCTCTGCTGGAGGGATGCTGGATGTGCAGAAGATGCATTTGCCAGGACTAGGATGTGGTCCTGCGGGCTGCCAAGAGGCCTGGGTGGGCCAAGGTGCAGCACCGGGCAAGGACGTGCCCATGGGAAAGGAGAGGTGAGTCCTAGCAGTTCTGGGAGGGTGACTTGCCAGGCAAAGCCCAAGTCGGGGGACATTTGGGCCATTGTGACAGGGCTGACAGTGGTGCTGGGGGCCAGTTTGTCACAGGCTCCTACCTGGCAGGTGTCGATGCCACCCTGTGGATAGCCAGCACACAGGTTGTGTCTGTGGATGGCCCCTCGGTACCACCGGCTGCTGTTACAGAGCCGGACGTCGATGAGGCGGACCTTGGCCTCCTGCAGCACATCAGTGGATTCTGCAGCTGTGAGCAGAGAAAAGATAGCAGCAGCTTGTTGCCGGTTCTCCTCCCTGATCGGGGCAAGCCCCTTGTCTAGGGTTTGGCTTGGCCTCCGGAAGGCATTGTAGCAGTGTTTGCCTTCTGTCTTGCTTTGGCTAATGATCGGACAGGCCCACCTCTCAGCACAAGTCCCTGCAGCCTGAGTGTGGTGACAAGTTGCCTCTGCTGCCTGGAAGCCCAACCCTCCTCCCCAGTGTGCCATGCTTGCCCTTGGGATATGAGGAGTGCATGGGAACTCACATCTTGCAGTTGTGGAACCCCAGCCACTGACATAGCAGTTGCTCAGCTCTGACACTCTCAGCGAGGCATCAGGCACGCAGGCAAGTTGGATGTAGTCACTGCACTGGACAGGCTGGTCCAGTTCCAGCAGAGCAATGTCGTTCTTCTGTGTGATGTTGTTGTAGTGCTCGTGAACAATCAGCCGCCTGATAACACAGACTTGGGCCTCAGGACCCAGCTGAGTCAAGTGCGTGGCACCGATGACCACATGCCACATGCTGACATACCTGGAAGGCAGAGAGAGAGAGCGCTCAGTGCCAGCAGAGCCACGTGCTGCCGCAGCCCAGCCCAGCAGTGTCCTGCCACCCGCTCTTGACAAGAGAGGAAAGCGGCGCTATGGAGGGCATGACCTCCCTAGCATGCCCTGAGCACAAGGAACATGGAGCTGGAGACTGCTGGGAAGCAGTGGTGTGAGCCCAGCTTTCTCCTGAGCAGTCTCTCAGCTGGTCTGGGGAGTGTCCAGCCAGTGGGCGTCTGGCAGGCGAAAGGAAGGGGATGGGATGGGGGTAGCCCGGGGTGCTGTGGGCAGGGCAGCTGGGAGTGTTGTTTACTGTTCCCTGCTCGTCCTTACCAGGCGTCGATGAAGCAGTGGGCTGCTGTGAGGACCCACTGTGGGTGGATCAGGGAGCCTCCGCATATATGCCCTGTGCCTGGGTTCCAGGGATTCTGGATGCTCACAATCCAGGGCCAGGCTCCCGTCTGGGCAGCTGTGCCACCCACAACACGCGACGTGCCGGAGTTCCAGGCCATGGGCCGGAGCCCGCAGGTCCTGTAAGCAGAAGATCGTTACTGCCCTGCTCAATGGCTTGTTGGCATTCAGGCTGAAGGTCAGCTGTCTCCCCTCCCTGCAAGGTGCTGTATGGCCAGCGAGGCCAGGGAACCCCATGGGGCACATGTCCCATCTGCCTGTGTTTTGGCTTCAACCCCGTAGGCAAGCGGTGCCAGTAGCCTGGGTGCTGGCAAGGACCTGAGGCTCCCACAGGGGCGTCGGGAAGCTGTGGCGTGGCCACGGGGGACAAGAGGGAACCCTCCAGTGAATCCCGTAAGGTTTACCCAAGCTCCCTCCAAGAGCCACAGGATGCTTACCAGCAGGTATCCCATGTGCCCTGCACAGGCTGGCACAAAGACAGAACAAGGAAGATGAGGAGCTTCATGGCTGCCAGCAGGAGTTGCAAGAGCCAAGCAGGGCTTGCTACCCCCCAGCACAGCAGATGAAGGAGTGAGTGCCTGCAGGACTCCCGTTACCTGGGGTACCCTTGACCACGGGGCTGATGTCACAGAGCCACTGGATGCGGGTGCTGGGCATAGCCTGTGGGGAGAGGGGAGGGGCAGCATGGGGTGTTCCAAGCTGAAGGGGAGGCAGAAGTGGGGCTCGGACACCCCCAGGGATACCCATAATGTCAAATTTTCATGGGGATAGAAATGTGTTGGGGTGAGTGCTTTGACACTCTTGGGGTAAACATACTGACCTGCTTCGCTAACAGCTCTGCTTTTGAAGAAGGGACAAAAGATTGAGAAGAAGCCTGCTCTGCTGGAACAAGAGAAGAGGTTGTAAATTCTGTGTGTAGGGGGCTCATTTGGTGTAATCGCCACCTAGCACCCATCTCTGAGCAGACAAGGAATAAATCCAATCCCTCTGCTCTGTGTGTCTCTTGGTGTACTGCACACTAGGTGATGACGTGTGGTGGTTTGACCGTGGCTGCAGGCCAGACGCCCTCCAAAGTCGCTCTATCACTCCCTTTTCCAGCTGGGCAGGGGAGAAAATGTATATTGAGAGTACTTCAATGCTACATAATAATACTGGGTAGATTGATCCCTAACAGAAGAAGAATAGAAAGTATGTGCGTGTTTTGGGTGTTTGTGGAGTATGGCTGCAGCCGTTTGACCCCTTTTGTTAGAGCAGCTACAAAATTTAAACCTAACAGCAAAAACAGCCTTGAAGATAAAGAAAGCGAAGACAGGGAAGTGATCAAGAATGAGGCCAACAACCAGTTAAGAGGCAGAGTAGATCTTGTTTTCAGCTGAAAGGGGTTCCTAACTACTTTCTGTAGGAATGTGTTTTCAAGAGCAGGAATGTGGTTTTGAGGCTATGGAGAAAAATGTAAAGAGCCTACACTGAAGGAAAAGGGAAAAAGTTCGCCTAGAGGAAGACTAAGTTTGCATAAGGCTGCCTTTTATTAGAAATTACAGAATCACAGAATCACAGAATCGTAGGGGTTGGAAGGGACCTCGAGAGATCATCGGGTCCAACCCCCCTGCCAAAGCAGCTCCCTAGCACATATTGCACAGATAGGCGTCCAGACGAGTCTTGAATATCTCCAGAGAAGGAGACTCCACCACCTCCCTGAGCAGCCTGTGCCAGGGCTCTGTCACCCTCACTGTGTAAAAGTTCTTCCACATGTTGGTGCGGAACTTCCTGTGCTCCATTTTACAGCCATTGCCCCTTGTCCTGTCTCCACAGACGACTGAAAAGGGGTTGGCCAATTCCCCCTCCATCCCATACTTAAGATATTTATAAACATTAATTAGGTCCCCGCTCAGTCTTCTTTTCTACAGGCTGAACAGCCCCAGCTCACTCAGCCTTTCCTCATACGGGAGCTGGTCCAGGCCCTTAATTATCTTCGTAGCCCTTCTCTGGACTCTCTCCAGGAGATCCCTGTCTTTTTTATACCAGGGAGCCCAGAACTGGACACAATACCCCAGGTGCGGTCTGACCAGGGCAGAGTAGAGGGGAAGGATCTCTTCTTTCCCCTCCTCCTTCCCCACCTCCTTCCCCATTTTAGTGAATATGCCTAGGTAATCTGCATAAATAGTATAAATTTTGCTTCAAACGGCACAGATGTTAGGAAGAACAATGCCCTGTGTGCCCAGCACTACAATAAAGAACACCAAGGCTACTGAAGTTGATTTTGAAGCTTCAAGAGGCTTAAGAGTCAACCCAAGGACAGGGAGAGATCAGTCCACAATCAGCGTCATGGGCAAAAGAGAAGAAAGGAAAGAAACTCTCTCATTTATTACACTACACCACACACTCAGTGACACCAGTGTCGGCTCGTGAGAAGTGCAAGCAGGTTTTCAAGCACCTCCCTCCATCCCTCCCTTCTAAACAGACTTCCCTTTCACCATGATTTCGCTCCCTTCTTCCCCCCTCACTGTGGGGGGAGAGACACAGACCTACTGAGCTCCAGTGCACTCTGACCTGTTGATCAGGGACTCCATCGGCCTCTCTCCTGCATCAGTGCAATGCTATTTGAAACCGGTATTCAAGAGGAAAAGCTGGGAAAAGCAACACTTCTAAAGCAGCAGACATGCCTCTGACTACAGATCAATTAAAACAGTATTGTAACAAAAGGTAGCCAGGACATCAATTGGATAATTGTGAAAAATGGCCTGAAAATTGGACCGTGACGTATCGTACTATATTTCAAGTCATGTTGCTCTGTCAAAGAAATAAGAACCATGGAAACATTAAGGTTGGAAAAGACCTCCACAATCATCTAGTCCACTCATCCCCCTACCACCTATATCCCTAACTAAGCTATGTCTCTAAGTACCCCATCCAATCTTTCCTTGAACACCCCGAGGGACGGTGACTCCAGCACAAGCCCTTCCAATGCCTAACCACTCTTTCTGAGAAGAAATTTCTCCAGATTTCTAACTTGAATCTCCCCTGGTGCAACTTGCAGCCAGTCCCTCTTGTCCCATCGCTCCTTATCTGTGAGCAGAGGCTGACCCCCAGTTCACCACAACCTCCTTTCAGGCAGGAGGATGGGCCCCACTACTGACCCCTGGGGAACACCGCTTGTGACCTGTCACCAGTTGGATTTAACTCCATTCAGCACCACTCCCAGGGCCCAGCCACCCAGCCAGTTTTTAGCCCAGCAAAGAGTGCAGATGTCCAAGCCCTGGGCTGCCAGCTTCTCCAGGAGAGTACTGTGGGAGACCGTGTCAAAGGCTTTGCGGAAGTTGAGGGAGACTACGTTGACAGCCCTTCCCTCGTCCACCAGACGGGTTACCTAGTCATAGAATGAGATGACTTTGGTCAGGCAGGACTTGCCTACCCATGCTGGCTGGGCCCGATCCCCTGGTTGTCATGGACATGTTCTGGGACTGCCCTCAGGATGACTTGCTTCATAATCTTCCCTGACACTGAGATCACAAATCATGAGTTTTCTCACTTTCTCTCTTCTGATTCTCTTACTCATCCCACCAAGAGGAAGTGAGAGAGCAGTTGCAGGGTACTCAGTTCAACCATGACAATTAAATGTTTCTTGTGGTTCCCATTCAAAAGTATTTTCCTTAAATTTTCTTTTGTGAAATGAGGCTAAATTCAAATCAAGTATTCACATAGTATCTGTAATTTCACCAGGTGTATTAACATGATAGATTTGTAAGAATAAGCAGTCCTGCACCTTGAAACGCTTAAGAAAAACACAGGATACAAAAATCCAATTTCTGTTTTGTTATGTGTGTACATTTTAGGCAGAGCAGAAGAATAAGAGATGTAAAGCTAGAAGTAATGAGGACATAGTGAGGATAGAACAGTGTTTTTAAATGAAGAAAAAGCAGCTTAAATGCTTTGTTTCTAAGTGGAACGGAATGCTTTTTGTGGTGCATAAATTTAAGTTACTCACCAACAACCTCTGCATATTGTCAGACAAGTATGTGTGTCAACCTTTTGGCAACAAGTATACATAATGCTTTGCAAAGGAGTGGAAGTTGTCAGCAACTGCCACCTTAAATCATTGAAATCAACTCCAGTTGCTACCAAAGAATCTGAAAAACAATTCTATAATTCTATTTCAGTAAAAAAATATTTCCTTCTTCTTAAGAAAAGCTAAAATAAATTTTTTGGGGTCTGATGAAATATTGAATTCTAGATTTTCCAGACACTGCAACAATGACAGCTGTAGGAAGCTAATACTTCTCATAGCTACCAGCGAAAGCCTGTGGGAAGATTCCCCCACATGTTCAGGTTGTGTAAAACCTTTAAATAAAACCCAATGAAATCTTTAAAATCCAGTCAAGCAATAGTTTCCAAAACTGTTGTCTTTTTAAAAGAGTCAAAGTCCTTCTGTCCAAGTCCTCTGTGACAAGTGGTGTTCCTCAGGGGTCAGTTCTGGGTCCAGCCCTGTTCAATGCGTTTATCAACAATGTGGACAAAAGGATAAAGTGCACCTTCAGCCAGTTTGCTGATGATACAAAACTGCAAGGAGTGGCTGACATGCTGGAATGCTGTGCCGCCACTCAGTGAGATCTGGACAGGCTGTAGAGTTGGACAGAGACAGATAGAGATGACCTGGTGGGGGATGTGAAGGTTGGAGGACGCTTGGGGCACAGTGATCATGAGCTTATAGAATTCTTAGTACTGGGAGAAGTAAGGAAGGGGGGCAGCAGAACTAGCACCTTAGACTTCCGTAGGGCTGACTTTGGACTGTTCAGAAAGCTGCTCAATAAGATTCCATAGGAGGCAGCCCTTGAGGGCAAAGGAGCCCAAGAGGGTTGGTTGCTCCTCAAGAAGGTAATCTTGGTGGCACAAGAACAGGCTGTCCCAGTCGGACAGAAGAGGGTTTGGCGAGCTAGGAAGCCAGCCTGGCTGAGTAGAGAGATTCAGGCTGATATACGGGAAAAGAAGGAAAAATATGAGCTTTGGAAGAAGGGGCAGGTGTCTTGGGATGATTATAGGTAATTAGTGAGATCATGTAGGGAGAAAGTCAGAAGTGCTAAAGCTGATCTGGAACTCAGGCTGGCCAGTTCTGTAAAAGATAATAAAAAGTCCTTCTATAGGTATATTAATAGTAAAAGGAGGGTCAAGGAGAATCTCCAGCCCTTATTGGATGCTGATGGCACATTAGTGACAAGGGATGAGGACAAGGCTGAGGTCCTTAATTCCTTCTTTGCCTCAGTCTTTAACAGTAAAGAAGGATATTCTGGGAGTACTCATCCTCTGGAACTGGCTGACAGGGAGGGGAAGAATAACAAAGTTCCCATGGTTCAGGAGGAAATGATTAGCGACCTACTTGGCCAGTTAGATACCCACAAGTCAATGGGGCCAGATGGGATTCACCCAAGGGTACTGAGGGAGCTGTCAGATGTGCTTGCCAAACCCCTTTCCATCATGCAGCAGCAATTCTGGCAGACTGGGGAAGTTCCAGTCGACTGGAGGCTGGCAGATGTTACACCCATATACAAGAAGGGTCGGAAGGAGGATCCAGGGAACTACAGGCCTGTCAGTCTGACCTCAGTCCCAGGGAAGATCATGGAGAGGGTCATCTTGGGAGCTATCATGCAGCACATGCACGATGGCCAGGGGATCAGGCCTAGTCAACATGGGTTTACAAAAGGTAGATCGTGTCAAACTAACCTGATCACCTTCTATGACAAGGTGACCCGCTTAATGGATGAGGGGAAGGCTGTGGATGTGATCTACCTGGACTTTGGTAAAGCCTTTGACACAGTTTCTCACAGCATTCTGACCGAGAAACTGGCTGCCACTGGCCTGGACAGGTGGACCCTCAGCTGGGTTAAAAACTGGCTGGATGGCCGAGCGCAAAGGGTGGTGGTAAATGGAACAAAATCCAGCTGGAGGCCGGTCACGAGTGCCGTCCCCCCAGGGCTCAGTCCTGGGTCCAGTCTTGTTCAACATCTTTATCAATGATCTCGATGAAGGGATTGAATGCTCCCTCACTAAGTTTGCAGATGACAATAAACTAGGAGGAAGTGTTGATCTGCCTGAGGGTAGGGAGGCTCTTCAGAGGGATCTGAACAGACTGGACCCATGGGCTGAGACCAATGGGATGAAGTTTAACAAGGCCAAGTGTAGAGTGCTGCACATGGGACATAATAACCCCATGCAGCGCTACAGGCTTGGGGGGGACTGGCTGGAGAGCTGTTCAGGCAGAGAAGGACCTGGGGGTGTTGGTTGACTGCAGGCTGAATATGAGCCAGCAGTGTGCTCAGGCGGCCAAGAAGGCCAATGGCATCTTGGCTTGTATCAAAACCAGTGTGGCCAGTAGGTCTAGGGAGGTGATTGTGCCCCTCTACTTGGCATTGGTGAGGCCACACCTCGAGTACTGTGTCCAGTTCTGGGCTCCTCACCATAAGAAGGATATGGAGGTCCTGGAGTGAGTCCAGAGAAGGGCAACCAGGCTGGTGAAAGGGCTGGAGAGCAAATCCTATGAGGAGTGGCTGAGGGAGCTGGGGCTGTTTAGCCTGGAGAAGAGGAGGTTGAGGGGAGACCATATCACCGCCTACAACTACCTGAAGGGAGGTTATAGAGAGATAGGTGATGGTCTCTTCAGCCACGTGACAGGTGATAGGACAAGGGGGAATGGCATGAAGCTGTGCCAGGACAGGTTTAGATTGGATGTTAGGAAAATATTTTTTACTGAAAGAGTTGTCAGGGCCTGGAACAGGCTGCCCAGGGAGGTGGTCGAGTCACCTTCCCTGGATGTGTTCAAAAAAAGGGTAGATAATGTACTTAGGGATATGGTTTAGTTTAGGATGCAAATGGTTGGACTCAATGATCTTAAAGGTCTTTTCCAACCTTGTTAGTCTGTGATTCTGTGATCTTATGGAATTCAACAAGGGCAAGTGTAGGGAGGAATAACCTAGGCACCTAGGTTATAGATAGGCACCTAGGGAGGAATAACCCCATACAGTACAGGTTAGGGATTGACCTGCTGGAAATCAGGTCTGTGGAATAAACCTGGGAGTCCTGGTAGACAACAGGTTAGCCAGGACCCAGCAGTGTGCCCTCATGGCCAAGAAAGCCAATGGCATCCTGGGGTGTATCAAGAAAAGGGTGGCCAGCAGGTTAAGGGAGGTTCTTCTCTCCCTCTACTCTGTACTGGAGAGGCCTCATATGGAATATTGTGTGCAGTTCTGGACTCCCTAGTTCAAGAAGGACAGGAAGCTATTGGAGGCAGTACAAAAAAGGGCTACGAAGATGATTAGGGAACTAGAACATCTATCTTATGAAGAGAGGCTGAGGGACTTGGAACTTTTTAGCCTAGAGGAGAGAAGACTGAGGGGGGAGATCTTATCAATGCTTATAAATACTTGAGGGGTGGGTGTCATGAGAAAGGAGTCAAGTTTTTATCATTGGCTCCCAGTAACAGGAGAAGAGGCAACGAGTGTAAACGTGGGTATAGGAACTTCCACCCAAATATGAGGAGGAACTTCTTTACTGTGAGCGTGGCAGAACATTGAAACAGGCTGCCCAGAGACGTCGTGGAGTCTCTATCTCTGGAGATACTCAAAACCCTTCTGGATGCTTTCCTGTGCAGCCTGCTCTAGGTGACCTTGCTCTGGTAGGGGGGTTGGACTAGATGATCTCCAGAGGTCCCTTCCAATCCTTATCATTCTGTGATTCTGTGATACTGTTTTGTAGATATTTACCATAATTATGTCTAGAACAACAATCACTAAAACTGATGTAAGGTCGAAAAGGCACAATATAAAGGATGTGAAAAAAGTGGATTTCCAAAGCACTGTGCAATGCTTATCTACTGAGCAGCTATCAGTACTTAGTACAGCACCATGTTCCTGTTCAATTGGACTGGGTAAGCATACTTGCAGTAGGAGTGACAGGCTGAGTAGGACTGCAATGCAGAGTGTCATGAAAAAAACAGGAGGTCTGTTGTTCTGGAGGTCACCTTGTGCTCTGCCTTCTTTTTTCCTTCACGAAGTCAGGACTTCAGCAATGAAAAAGCAGCATGTTTTCTCTGCTCTGTTTTTTTAGTTTTCTCATTAGAGAAAATATTTTCTGATGCTGACATACTGTTAGGATCACATTATTAAAAGGAACCAGCAAAGTAAATGTCAACCACACTAAATGTGATAGGAAAAGATGATAAACAGGTGGGCAGGAGGGAAAGAATTTCTGATATTAACAGCAAGTGAAGATGTGATTACAGAAATCTGTTATTATTTTTATTAAGAAAAATGCTGATTTCCAGGTTATAGTCCCAATTTCTCACCATTCTAACCTAATTTTATGGGGGTTTTTTTTTGCATCATTAATTTTAAAGGCTAAGGCTAAAGTATGAAGTTGTTAATAAGACATTGAATTTTGTTGTGGTGTGATCTAAGCTCTTCATTCTCTTGCATTGCTCTGGTGGTTTACATTCATCACTTCAGCATGAAATACTGCCTTTTGATGGAAGGAAACCTTTGTAACCTACATTTGTGGGAGGGATGATGCTGTCAAATTAAGTTGTACCCAGCCATCTATAAGAAATAATAGTCTGTTCATTAAGTAAACGGGCAAGTCAAGAAACTTAAAGAGCCATGCTTATATCATACTAAACATTTTTCCGCAACTCTGATATTTCTCTTAATTTGTTGTTGATTTAAAAATATGTTTCCTCTTACAAAGATAACTAAATCTACAATTAAAGGCAGATTCTATTTCTGGTCATTCTGAAAGTAGAAATCACTCATTTCAGAGACTGTTGACTTTTTACAAGATTCTTGCAAGACTTACGAGCAAAAAAAAGGATTTATAAGGCTTTTGTCTTAGATTGACTCGTAATTGTCAATCTGGATAATCTTTTACTGGACATTGTTAGGCATACATACAAAACCTGTTAAGTTTATACATGTCACCTTATACACATCTCAAGCTGTCTGTTTCTTCTCAGAGTGACATTGAACACTATTAATAGGTGACAATTTTTTATTTCCTAAACACTGTTACACACCCACTCCCTCAAAAAACTTGCTCGCTCTTGCAGAGGAGAGTTTAGTGAGAATTGCCATACCTCACATTGCAACAGCACCAACTGATCCTGTGCTCAACTACCAGCCAAAGCAGAAGAAAGCTTTCTGAAGATCAGCCAAAAGCAGCAGTATCATTTGCGCCTTCTCTAGTGTTTGTTTTGAAGGATCCAGGCAACCCTGAAATCTGCAGAGGTGCATTTCTAGTTTTCAGTGTAAAACAGTGTCCTAAAACATTAGTTCTAACCTCTAAGATCAAAAACTTCTACCGTTTTCTGTTAGTGATAGGCCTAGTCAAGATAATGAATGTATTTGACACTTCATGTGAAGACTAATTTTTAAATTCCTAAATTCCTAGAAGCTTAAAAAGTAAGAGACTGCCAATAGATTTTTCAGGGTTCAAATAACAATATAAGCTGATGTAAAAGGATCACAGAAACTGCATAGCCTATAAATGTGGTGCAATGACAAAAGGTAGAATACAGTAAGTTGAAGAATCCAAATAATCAGTATGATTAAGGAGATAGTTAGACATGTCATATGAACACTTAAAATTGCTTTTATGTAAGAAACATTAAAAAGGCAAATGCAGTTGGATTTACTGACTGACTCTTTTTTCCTCTGCTGTGAATGTCCCGCGTAACATGAAAATCAGAGAGAAAAAGAGCAGCCTTGCTTCTAGGGTAAACACTCAGTAGATGTTTGAGGACAATAGCCACTGACCCCAGTCCTCTTTCCAGAAGACAAGCAGAGGGTTTAGAGTGGAATCTGGGGATCCAGGACAGGGAATAAGCTCTTCTCCAGCTTTATAAAACAGTTCTGTAAATTCATGGATAAATATTGTACAAAAATGTGCTTCCATACAGAACTGAGCTATGGAAAAGGTAGAAAGTTACAGCCTACATCACCAGATAGGGGAACATGCTCCTCTTTCCTTTTCCCTTTCCCTTTGCTTTCCTTTCCTTCCCTTTCCTCCCCTTTCCTTTCCTTCTTTCCCAGCAAAGTATCACAACCTATATCATATGTTACTGTACTTAGCAACATGTCATACCTTTAAGAAATTGGTTTTCAAGCTGATTATGCTTAGCATTCTGACAATATTATTTCCTAGCACCAGAAAGGAGAAAATAATCTCTGACAGAAAACCAACACAGTCTATGTGGAAAGACTGACAGCATCACTTTAAGAGGAAAATGATTATCTGGAATTAATGCAATATTTAATATACAATTAATTAGAAAATCTCAGATTAAAAAAATTAAGTATATGGAAAATAAGAAAAAAATGCTTCAACCAAATCCATAATGACAGAGAATGAGAGGGCAAGATTTGTAAGATCTTTATTCCCTACTCCATTTTCTTCTGAATATATGTATGCAGTACTTCTCAGCATCAAGAGGCTTAGAAGTCGACCCAAGGACAGAGAGCTCCTCCTGAGAGCCCCGGGTGTTAGAATAGCTGCAACAGGCAGGACAAAAGGGACAGCGATTAAAAGGAAATAAGCTTGGAGACAGTCTGTTCTCTAAGGGGTGGTTTCAAATGTTCTTACTGAAAACAGAGAAACCCACTTCTAGTGGCAGGTTCAGCACACTGACCAAACTATTTTATAAAGACCAATTTACCAAGTCTCTTGGTGTTTCTTACTCCTTTTCCTTTCTAGCTCTCAAATCTGCATGGCTTTGATCGCTTTTGTTGGGGGGGTGGTGGTGGTGTTGTTTTCAGTGCTTTCTTTTTCCTGCTGGGTTTTTTCCTGCTTGGATTAGTTCTTGAAGGTGTGGTTGGATTTGCAGGGGTTCTTGTTCCGTGTTCTTTGGGGTTTTTTTTAACTGATCCACTATGCAACTGTCAGTTGAGAGCAGCTCTTTCGCGGTGGAATCGGAGCGATAGGTGGTGCTCTCTTCCTCAACTCCCTTAACCCCTTGTCTGTTCCACTGAAACGGGAAAGCCTGTGGTAGCCCCGGGGAGCTCCACGCCGGGAGAGACGCGAAACTGTTAAAGTCTAGGCAGCAGGCTGCTGCCAAACTGAGAGTGCCATCGAGATCAGTGCAAACGGAAGAACGTCTTTATTTGGGTTTGCCCCCGCAATAGTTGTAACTCCTCCTGCGGTGGCGAAGCGGGGAAAGAGGCGAAGACAAGGCCTACCCCGAAACTGAGCACCGCACCGCGCGTTCCTTTGCAAGCTGTTTAACCCTTCGCCACGGGACGCCTTCCGGCCTGCGCCCGGGGCGACACGGGAGTCACTGCGCTGCCTCCCGCCGAAGTTTAAGGGGTGCTAAGGAGAGGCAGACTGGCGGCCCTGCCCGGGGAAAGCGCTGCTCACCGCGGGGGGCGGCCCCGGGACGAGCGGCGGCGCCGGGCAGCGGAGGGCAGAGACGCCCGTCTCCCGCCCGCCAGCCGCGGCCGCGCCCCGCCCCGCGGCGCGAGGAGCCGGAGCTGCTTCTACCGCGCCCACAGCGCCTCGGCACCGCCGCTCCCGCTGCCAGCCCCGAGGAGGCGCCGCCGCCCGCGCCCCCCACAGTAAGTGCCGCCGCTCCGCAGACCGGCGTCCCGCTCCCGCCGCCCCGGACACCCCCCCGCTCTGCGCGCCCGGGAAAGGGGTGGTCGAGGGCCGCGGCCGCGCCACGGCAGGACGGGCCCGGGCCTGGCAGCCCGGCGGCGCCCCGGCTGCCTTCCCGCAGGTGGCGGGCCCCGGGAAGCAGCAAGGGGCTCGGTCTCGGCGTGGGGCTGGGGGAGGGGAGCGGTGCGGCGGAACTCGGGAAGCCCCGCGGGGCCGGGGCCGGGGCCGGGACTGGGGCACGTCGCTGCCGCCTCCTGCCCCCGCGGCTGCCGGCGCTGCAGAGCCCCCGCACCGCCCCGAAGAAGCTCTCCAGGTGGGAGCGGCCCGGAACACCCACGTTGAGAGTTTCGTCACGCCGAAGTGCGTTGGGGCGAAAGCCGAGCATGGGTTTGTGTTCGGGGCGGCCTCACCGCCCGTCGTGCCACTGTGGTTTTCCTGGGCGAAGAGGCAAACTTTCGGCTGCTTTCAGCCGCGCGTCTGCTGCCGACCGGAGTGAGCCGCCCCCCGTCAGGGTGGGCTTGGGCACGGCAGCCGGAGCAGTAAGGCAGCTGGCCGCGGCGCGGGTGAAACCCGGGCTTCCCCAAGCTGCGTGAATTGGGCTTTGAAGTACTGTTAGCACGCCGGTAGAACTCGCTTCTGCCTTAGTTTCGTGCTGCTAGTTAAAGAAACGAGAGAGATCGCGGGTCTGTGCGGGCTTTGCGCTTTTGGAAAGGCGGGTGGCCAGGCTTTCTGTGCTGGTGGCCTATGTGTCTCCCGATGGATCTATTATTATGTATTTGCCTTTCTAGAGCTTCCAGTTAGTTCTGCAATATGCCATGCAGCTCTAAAAACACTACAGCGCTGGGAACAAGTTCTTTTCCGGCGTCTTGAGTTATATGGCGGTCCACCTCAACATTATAGTTCAGTCCATGCTTCTGAAGATGCCCTAGCTGCTGGTCCTGCATTGCTTCACCATAAAACTTCACTTGAGCCTGCAAGCACTCCATTCAGGTGAGTCTGACTTCTATAAATGCTGTAGTATCTATAAAATACAGTGAACATGATGTTGTTAGTGTATGTGGTAAACCATAACAGATAATGCCAGTTGATGGGTTTGCTCTAATCCATTGTGAGTATGTATCAGAATTCATGCCTCTGGTTCAAAACAAGGTCAGGAAAAACAGTAAAAGTGTTGAATTTTTAACGTTCTTTTATTGAAGCTTAACGTACGAATTTTGAGTGTCTCTGTGGAAAACTGTGATTGATAATATAAGAACAACAAATTTATCCCAAGAGGTAATTACAGCAGATTGACAATGATTTAAGTAATTGCCTCATCTTAGGAGGGAATACAATTGCATTCTTATCAGTATCTTTTCCTAAAATCAGAGAAGAAATATTTGTTGTTCATAATATTGTCATAGTTTTGACTCCACATATGTATGTTCAGCCAGAAAATTGTGCTCAGTTTCTTAAATTCTCGTTTTAAAAATAAATTGCTGCCTTTTAAATCTTACTATCACTTGTGACTGCAGAATCGATGGAAAGACTGTCTTTTTCTTCTAAAATACCTCACAATTCCCACAGTTTAAAAACTTGAGTTGATTTAAAACTGAACAGCTGCTGCCTGGCATTACTTTTTAAATTGTGATTTTTTTTAAAGCAATTCAGGGTTTGGGTTTTGTGCATGCTGCTGCTGTAAGAAGCTATTTCTGTGTTTTCACGTTTTGCTCAAGCATGCACTTTCTAGGGATAAGCATAAACATTTAAAGTCTGACCTGATTTTACAGTCCTTTCAATTTTGTTACTGAAAAGTCACGGTTGATTCAGAGATGTTACACAACTGACAGTGTGTTCTTAGCTGGAAGTGTTAGCTATTCATTGTCCATGTGATAGAAGGACTCATTAGCAGTAAATAGAAATGATCCATGTTATAAAGAAGGAGGTGGCCTAATAGATAATCTGTATGCTGACCTTATTGTTGTGTAATCTCTTTAAAGAATTTTCTCACTTGTCACGAGATAGGAGGTGAAAATGTGATTTTCCTTCTTCCTTTTGCACTGCTTCTCCAATATAGGTTTGTCAGGAACATGGTACCAGAATGCTTTCAAGTAGGTCTTGTATGGAATTTAGAGAGCTATAGTTTTGCTTCAGCATTTTTTTCTTGTTTGATTAGAATAGAAGATATTGTAGTCTCTTACCTGATGTAAATATTTAACTTTATTCTGCAGATCTAACAGTCATGCTGCACTGTCTGTGAAGAGGCTCTGGCAGTACTTGGTTAAACAGGAAGAAGTCCAGGAAACCTTTATAAGAAATATTTTTACAAAGAAGAGATGCCTCAATGAGGTTGGTATGGTATATAAAGTAGTGCAGGTCAATCTGAACTTTTTCATAAGTTATTTGGCTGACTTGTTTACTTTATAGAGCGTAAGTGGATGATATACTTTGATGACTTTAAATCTGTGGATGACTTTAAATCTGTGGTATTTCTTCTTAAAAATCTTTGTCCGTTGCTTTATTGAAAACAAAAACAGTCAGTCTTTGGCTGTAGACTGATAACTAGCAACACTTAGCTATAGTCAGTCTCTTCACTAAGATCAGTATAAAAACTGCCTCCAAAGGATGGCAAACTTGAAAATGTCAAAGATAATAAACTAATTGGTCAGAGTTCTGTAAGTTTGAGTTTGTCCCTACCATAGTCATCCTGCGTTTATCGACCGTTTTCTATTGTGTTGTGATTCAATTTTAATAAGAAAACTGATCAGGCAACAGTTAATATTTCTGATTCTGATAAGCTACCTGTCCCAGTGTCTTAACTGGATTCCAGATTCCAAATACAGTTAAATGTTTTAAAGTTGTGGTCTGTAATGGAATTTTTTGGCTTGGGTATTATCTTCCTCTGTAGTTGCTCCTTTTCTTTCTTACTCACCCCTACTATCAATATTACAAGAACATGACTTGTTTTATAGAAAAACTATGGAATAGTAGAAACATAAGAGAAAAAAGCAGATCTGAACCGATTAAGCATGCAGGAGAGAGTATTTATGACTGGTAAAGCCATGACAGCAGATTTCTGTATGAGCTAATCTTTGTCCTGTCACAACTACAGTACTAGCTTGGTTGATTATTTGTGGCTAGTTGTGTTTGTTACAGAGTATAGCTAAAAGGAAGATTGTTCCCTTTGCCTTGTCCTTTGAAGATGCACCATTTCTGATCGTGCCCTACGTTACTGCAGCCATGTTGCTATACTGTATGGGAAGGTATTTTGGAACGTTTTAGATGCAGTTTATAGCTTTCGATGTAGCATCAGAAACAGCCTTACACAGCATAGGTGGTTTTGGCTTCATTCTGTATCCTCCTGTTACCTGATAAAATGTCAGTGGAAAGTGCTTATCTTCCAATAAATTTGACTTTCAAGATAGACAAGATGCTGTTACAGTACAGAATAGGTAAATCTGTCTCTTCTCTATCGGGTATAGAGTTTAGAATTTGATACTTCAATTTAATACTTAAAATATATATGTATGTGTGTGCAAACATGCTGTTGTGTTTCAGTTGTTCTGTGTTGGGGTAACCAAAAAGGAATTAAGGATTTCCTTGATACCTTGTGTGTTACGTCTTATCTTGATTTTTTGTTCTGTGGTTGTTCTTTCCTTGATGAAGTCATTAGAGGAGCACAAGGAAACCATGAAAAATTCTGTGGTGGACGACCCCATCATCAACAAGGTACATAGCAGTCATGATCAAGTGAGACCTCATTATGAAATACTTCCTTTTTGAAATGGTGCTGATCTCCCTTAAAAATTCTTTGCAGATATAACAAATAAGCTCAAAACTTCAGTTTTGCAAGAGATGGAGTTAAACTAGTCTTGTTATAGAGTCTCTCTGAAACTAAATGTAACTTCGCTGGATTAAACGCCCAGGTAAGAGCAGTATATATTACCAGTTTCCAAGTGAAGAGGTGAGGTTGAGATTCTCCCAAGTGTCAAAAATTTGCTAGTTCTGTGGGAGCACAGTATGTATAGGACCTTTCAGCTGTGTGAAATGGCTAGAACAGTTTCCTGTAAGTGAAGGTAGTTAACTGAAGTTGGAGCAGTTTGCTAGCATGATGCTAATTTGCTACCGAAAATTTTCTGAGCCTTTGTTTTAAGATAATGACAATCAAACCCATGTAACAACTCTGTAACAGCTTTCTTCAGTATGAGCAACTAACAAGGTATAATTCTATACCTAGCAATGTGAACAAACACTATATTCTTCAAGCTTTCTTTTACAAAACTAATGAGAAGGCAGAAATGAGAAGCCTGTAATGTCCTTGGGGTACCTTGTTGTTAATAATGCAAGAAAGTAGTATTAGCAAGTTGTGAATTGAAACTCATTGAGGAAAAATAATGTCATGCAGCTTTGTTCACCACACAATAAGATCACGTTTTTGTATCTGTTTGTCAGTGCAGTTTTTACATACAGAAAAACACCAGCGTATCAACTTTGTTTTAACCTTAAAAAATTTATTCTACATTGTGGTCTCTAGCAGCTTAGACTTTTGACAGACTTTGAAGAATTCTGTTGTGTGCTGACATGTACCTGGATGCATTTCTAAAATAGAAAAAGGTAGACATGATTCAAATAAACACATTAGGTAACATTAAGGGGAACAAATAAAATAAGGAGGTAAAAAGTTTGTGGTAGTGGAATGTGCAGGGTTCTAGATTTATTTAATTATGGAGAATGGTGAATAGGCAAGCTGAAAAAGTTCAGATTTATATTCCTGCTCAGGATATTGTCAGCACCTTCTTTCAGACTATCTCAGATGAAGTGGCCAAAAGTGTTTGCTACGAGCATGTAAAGACCGAGCACATTTTTTAATAACAAAACATCAAGACTCCAACTTTTTTATCAACACCTGCAAGTGTGCATGTAGCCCTCCTTGCTCCTAGCATCCCTGAAAAACGTGAGAATGAACACAACACTGTGACTTCTGTGACAAATGGCAATTTCTCTTTTACTATGGTAATCTTAACATGGCACCAGGAAGTTAGATTATTACACACAAAGCAGGTTTACCATAATTATTAGACATTATATTTGTCATATACATATACATAACATTTCATCCAGTGTGTGTTTTCTGTATTTCTAATAAAAAGTAGTGTTACATAAAAGTTGGCTTTTAAATATGCTTTACTTTTTATATACAGATAGAAACAGATTTTGGCTACCCAGGAGGCAAGGCAAGAATAATCCATAAAGAGTCTGATATCATTACTGCTTTTGCAGTCAATAAGGTGAGTATAAGGGAAGCAGGATGACATAATTGTTGTACTTCCACCTGGTAAACAGGTGGTAGCCTCATTGGGAATTGGTGAGAGATCATCACAGATGAACAGTTTAGGCCTTAAGGAGAGGGTGCCAAAAAGGACTGTGGTGGTTTTGCCCTGGCTAGAGGCCAAACACCCACCAGAGCCACTCTGTCACTCCCCTTCTCAGCCGAAAAGGGGAGAAAATATATACTGGGAGGCTTAGGATTCGAGATGAGGACAGAGAGAGATCACTCTGCAATTAGTGCAATGGGCAAAACAGACTCAACACAGACTAAAAGAAAGAAAAGTTATTTATCACACTACAACTACACACCCAGTGAACCAGTTTGGTAATGAGAAGTGCAACCAGGTCTTAAAGCACCTTCCCCCTGCCCCCTTCTTAGCAGACTTACTCCCTTCTTCCCCACCCCCGCACCAACATGGCACAGGGAGGGGCAGGGAATGGGCAATGGAGGTTTTCAGTCTGTTCCTCCCGAGGTGTCTTCTGTCTTAGCTGGGGGGGCACTCCACACACACACAAACACACACAGACACACACACACCCTTCCCCTGCAGCACTGTGGGGTCCCACCTACAGGAGACAGTCCTCCACACACTTCTCCAGCAGGAGTCCTTTCTACTGGGGAGTCATCTCCTCACCACTTGCCTCAGCACGGCTCCCTTCCATGGGTGCTGACCTTCCGGCCCAGACTCCTCTGGCCTGGTCCCTCACAGAGACACAAGTCCCCTGGCAAACCTGCTGTGGTGTGGGTCAATCTCCTCACAGGCCATAGATGGTCTCTGCTCCCCATCTTTATCCATGGACTGTGAGGGGACACCCTCTCCACCATGGTGGTCTTCATGAGCTGCAGGGGAATCTCTCTTTCTGGAACCCAGAGTGCCCCATACTTCCCCCCTGCCACCCCCACCCATGCTCCTTCTTCCCTGGTCTTTGTGCCTGTACAGCTTGTTACATCTTCTCACTCCCTTCTCTGGTGGCAAAATGCATCTGGCTGCGGTTTTTTTCTCATAAATGTGATTCACAGAGGTGCTGTGATCATCACCAATTGGCTTGGCCCTGGTCAGCTGCAACTCTGGCCTTGAATCAGCCAATGTTTACTTTGCAAGGCCTGCAGAAAGCTTCTACCTGCTTCTTGCAGCAGCCTTCTCTGCCAGCACCCAGCTACGCAGGACTGCGACAGGGAGCTTGGTTGCAAGCATTGCATTATGGTTACCTCTTGTTTATCCTCTAAGGAAAGCAAAAAGAAACTAGAGCTGCTGGAGAGAGGTATACAATACAAATAGTGCATGATGCTAGCCCAGATGCAAATAAACTTTAAAAAAAGGAAATGTCAAGTTTAGACAGTTCAGGTGTATAGATTTGTAGATAACAAAGATTTGGGTTTTGTAAATTGATTAAATGTATGTTTTTATGCACAACTCTACCACAATGAACGAAAATAATAAAGTAAATCACCTTTTTGGTGAATATTCCTTTGGTACTAGCTTTTTGTGTGATTCTTCTTTTCAGGCAAATCGGAACTGCATTGCAATAGCATCAAGTCATGACATTCAAGAATTAGATGTGTCTGCAATTTTGGCTACACAGATATATACCTGGGTTGATGATGATGCGGAAGTAGAAAATAAAGGGTATACTTTCTGTGTTTCAAGTATCCCAGCTGAACTCTGTATAAATCAGAGTAAAAAAACACAGTATATAATGTGGTTGATTGAAATATAATTGACATTGTTTCGTTTATAGGACTGATGATTTCTTAGTCATACATGCTCGTGATGATCTGATCAATGTTCAGGGAACCACTCCATACACGCATAGTAATCCTGGCACACCTATCAATATGCCTTGGCTTGGCAGTACACAAACTGGCAGGGGTGCATCTGTGGTAAGTCACTTCTACAAGATCAGCCTGGTCTGCTTCTCTCCTTTTCTTTGTGTAGGGTGGCTGGTTACATTTTACAATGAGTGTGTAAGTAAATGTAGCTTTTCTGCTTAATCAAACAAGCTGAAATTTTTTATAATAATCTGATTAATAGGCTGAAATACCACACAAAGTTTAAAATACTCCAATTAAGCAGGCAAATCTTGTAGTGAAGATATATATGCTTTCTTAAGATACGTAATTAAAAGAAAAAATATAAGGGTTAAGGTAGGAAGTTGCAACTTAAATTGTTGTTGAATGACTTGAAGCCAAATACTGTATCCAAAAAGCACGTACTCCGGAAATTTTAGGATATAAAATAGTAAAGCTTGGCTAGAAATACTTATTTGAAATCTCAAGATAGAATTTTAAGCACAATCTTTCACTCTGAGTTCCAGACAATTTCCAGTTTTTATTGAAAAGTGAAGACCAATTTGTGCTCTAGCATGACATGACATTGCAGTGCAGTATATATTACTACGAACCTGTGTAGAAAGGACAGCAGTTAAACTCCTGAAGCATATTTCACAGGCAGGACAGAGGCTCAAATGAAATTAAACTCTGGAAACTGAGAAAGTTGAAGTTTGGGAAAAACAGGGATTTTTATGTTTCCTAAGGAAAACAAGGAAGGCAGAACTGCAGAAATAGGACCAACTACAAACATCATGTGTGGTTTGAACTACATGTCATGTTGATGTATGACTGTTCATCTCCAAAGCTGTTGTCAGCTCTGTCTTTGAACTGCTGCGCAGTTTTGCCATAACTCTACTTCCAGCATTGTTCAGTATCCCCCTGCTGAATATCATGTTTTAGAGGAGATGATCAGTTTCCCTGCTCAGCATTTTTGAAAAATGCTAGAGTGAAGGACACCCAGTAAAGGGTGTCTGTGTCCACATGAGCAAGTTGATCCTTCTTCACATGGAGATGACACCTGCACAAGAGGAGTTCTTACTTACAGAAATAGTTTCTGTGTCTGGAGTAAACCTTGACTTTGAGCAAAAGCTGTTAGTTAGGAATTAATTCAGATCAAATGATAATTGTAGTTGGTCCATTGACATACTTGCCTTGGTTCCTATAGAGTGTAGATGCTTTCCAGTAATGCAGATCTGTTGATTAGTCAGCTGGTAGATGCTTATTTGAAGCCTCTTACCTGGGCTGTGAAATGGTCGTACAAGACACCTGTGTATCTCAGCCTGTCTGCACGTAGATGTGGGATTTTCATGGGTAACTGAATGAATTACATCTTGTGACTTGGCTGCACTTTATGGCATTTCACAGGTCAGAGCAAGTCCATCACTTGCAGTGAAATCAAAGAACCATGTATTAATTCTTATTATAGTTAATTTTTAAAAATACATGATGAGGAGTAAATGAGGAATGAGTACTATAAGAATGATAATGTAATGTAATGCCCACATGGAAGTGCACATAGTGCCAGTACCTACACTTTTCCCCTCTATTTAGGCGCTATAGATCCTAATTGCCAGTTTCACAGCTCTATCATGATCAGGTTTCCTCTGCAAGTACTCTTTGAATGTCATTGCGTTTTTCTCCTCTTGCTTCCATTATATATATATAGACACATGTGTCTGTATATTTACACATGCATATGTATTGTAGTTGTGTGTTTATGTATTTCTCAACAAAATAATTACATAACTTGTCAGTGTAAACTGTTCTTGCATGATGTGCTATTTTACATGTAGTAGAACTTTCTTGCCCAAAGACTGTGCTTGTGTTGAATGTGTATGCTGTTAAATTTTGAACCTAAATTTTGTTTCGACCTAAATTTTGTTTGGCATACTGTTTAACTGTGGCAGAGTAGAGAACCAAGCACAGCGCACAAGGACACCTGCCCTCTAGGGAGGAGAGACAAAGGTACTGAATGAAGGACAAAGTAAATGAAGGAAGATACAGTTTCTTGTGAGGAAATAGTCTTACTGTGGAAGAGCTCAAATCTGGAGGAAAAGCAGCTTCACCAAAATCTTTTGTTGCTACTCGTTGTCACTTTGTTCCTTCAGATACTGCTGTTGCTCCTTGTTCTCATCTTTGCTTTTCCATAATTTGCAGTCCATTTAGTAGATGTAGTCCACTGTTCTTTACCATTACTGGCTTTTCAGTCTTGTCTTTGCTTCACTTCCATCAGGAAGGGAAATTGGATTTATGATATTCAGGTAGTTAACACTGGTTTTTATTAGCTCTAAGGGGTTTTTTGTTACTCTTCTATACAGTTTGTACAAGGTAAGTAAGGAGCTTTACCACCAAACCCTTCAGTACCGTATGTTTACACACCTCTAAAAGGAGGTGCTCTAAGAGAGCACTGAAGGAAATAGGACATACTGTCAGCTTTGAAACTCAGGTAATGTTCAACAGCTTGTCTTCCAAGCCAGTATGATTTACAACAGTATTCACCATTTTAATAACTGGTGGCATCTGATTTTAAGCTTTTTCATCTTCAGTATTACTACTGTACATTAGGCCCAAAGCACCCAACTGTGCAACAAATCAGTTTGGCTTTTGTTAAGGGGAATGTGAGGGCTAGCAGGATCAAATGTCACTTACGTTATCACATACTTCCATTATCAGTGATACTTGGCTTCTGAATCAGAGACACTGTACTGGAGACTCAGGTTAGCACAGTCTTTCAAAGGCTTGTTTCTGTAAACTTGCATCTCTCCAAAGCATAATCCAGTAGGGATTGGGAAGCCATAATGCATGCTTACCTGTTGAATGAAAATGGTTGCTTTCTAAACTTAGAATTTGTCTCTACATGTAAGTGAAAGAACAGTTCTTCATGCTCATTCTATTTCTTCATCAAAATGAAGGGCTATATTGGGTTTTACAGCTACTAACTTTTACCCAGAAGTCAATGGCAAAGCGTTGCAAATGTTTACTGATTGCTGTGTGCACTGATCTTCAGAGAATTTCTTGTCCTAAATCTTATAATATGGCTATTGTTTTATTCAGCACTGATTTACCAAACGATTGATCTTTTTTCATTGTTAATTAAAGTACTTACAGAAAAAAAAGGAAAATACATATTTAAAGATTATCTTCAAGGAAAGTAGCCTGAAATAAACTTGGGTAACAGAAAGGTATAAGGCTTTTTATTCAAGAAATTATAAACCTTAGGGGATTGAAAGATCTATTGAAATTATATAATCAGGGTATATAATCAAAATATAATCAGGATGATTGCAATACTCCACTAATCTGAATCTGGGAAATTCTAGCAAGAAAGTCAACTCTTTCTCTTGTAAGTATTTTTCCTCCTTTTTGTTTGCAAACTGAAAGCCTGGGGAACACAGCTTTTCAACACTGTGGATCATATTTAGTGATCTGAAGCAAGTAAAAATTTGTAATTCCTGCCTTCTAGTTGACACCAATGCAGTTGCAGACCAGGGGAGAATAGCATACTTAAAATACTTGATTCACTATCTGCTGTTTCAGTGACAAAGCGGTGGCAAATTACTGTACAAAACTAGAGCAGTTGAAAAGTCCTGGTTGGACTGGATGATCTTAAAGGTCTTTTCCAGCCTAAACCATTGGAAGCAGTGCCATCGTGCTCCTGAGGCACAGTAAGAGGTGAGTTGCCATGCTGGAAGTGAGAGCTCTGGCAACAAATTTTGCTTGTTTGATTTCAAGTTAACGTGTAACATGAATATAAATGTAAACCCTCTCAAATGTCCAGCAATAATTTTCTGAGGAAAGACAGTCCTTAAAGTAGGCAGATCCTTTTGAGGAGAGCTAACAGGAAATAAAAGAATGAAAGCTTAAATTTAGTGTACATAAATAGAAGGAAAAGAAGGGAAGAGACATGCAAGGAAAAATGTACATGCTTTTCCATGATTTAAAAAAAAAACCCTACTGCTTCTTTCCTTTTGTGGATTGGACCGAAGGTTTAATTACATGGAGCTTTTGAAGAATATTTTTACTTAACATTATTGCTTATTCTGGAGGGCCACAAATAATCACTTTCCAATGACAATAGATTAACTAAACTTGAAAATAAATATATTCCTTCCTATTTTTTTACTTCTGTTAAAGTATGTTTACCTCTTTCTTTACATGCTTCTGCCTCTCTCTTGCTTATCTTACAATATTCAGGAATATTCCAATAAATTTAATGGAATCAGAAAGGAATTGGCAAGAAAAGAGGTAAGACTGCAGTCCAAGGAGTCTTTCTATTTGGATCCATAAATCTCTGAAGCAAATAGTTACTATTTACCTAGATGTTTAAAGCTGCAAAAGTATTAACATCTACTCTACTCTTGGGAGAAACAGATTTTTTTTTCTGAATTTCTAAATCCATACTTCCTCTCAGTACTCATGTTGTAAGGAAACAATTCTCTGTGATCACTGAGTGTTCTATTTCATTAACCTGTTGTTCATGGCATTGTTTAATTATTTTCTGTTGTTTTGTTTATTGAACAGATGCTCAGGAAGGCTTTTAATAATGTCAGAAGAATGGCTTCTCACCCAACACTACCCTACTGTAAGTTCAGTTTCAAATAAAAAAAAGTATTTCAAAAGGTTTATCTATTTATTGGCACTGTTTCTTAGTATGCTGTTGTTTTGTTCTACCTGAAAACTATGTGTATTAGAAGTTGATAGTAAGCTCTCTTTCTGACACTATTCTTCATTTCCCAAAGCAATAATACTGGGGTTTATAGAACAGCCTTTAGAAATAGTATTTTAAAATTTTCTTAATAGCAGGAGATACTGTATTTCTTTTATTAGTGTAGTGGTCTAAATACATTAGAAAACAAGATACGTTCTTATCTCCAAGTAACTAGATAGGATTGAAACACAAAGCTAAATACAGCTCGTCACTATTGAAGAGTACTGTACTCTTCAGTACAGCTCAGTGAAGTTTCAGTAGCATGAGTGGAAGTATCAGTAGTACCCACTGCTCCTACAGCGCACCAGGGACTATGGCACGTGCTGTGGCACTGTGTAATTTGAGGATGCTGCAAGCTGGTGTGCCATTTCTTCAAAGTTTGGAAGGAACCTTCCTGCTGAGTTGCTACAAGACAAGTTTTGTAAATACCTTCTGTTGCAGACCTGACAGGTGCCCAAGATGGTAGTGTCCGAATGTTGGAGTGGGGTCATGCACAGCAAATCACGTGTTTTCGGTCTGGTGGCAACTCCAGAGTAACTCGGATGAGGTTCAATTACCAAGGAAACAAGGTAACTGATGGAATGCCTCTGTATTACCCCACACCCTCACCCTCCACCCCTCCCCAAAATGTAATTGTAAATTAACAAAAATAACCCATCCTTCAAAATTAGAGTAGTCTCTCTGAATTGTGGATAACTTTTATGTAACCCATGCATATGGATTTCCTTTCTTCCCCCAGTTTGGCATAGTTGATGCTGATGGATACATAAGCTTATATCAAACAAATTGGAAGTGTTGCCCACTTACTGGCACTTCACCAAAACCGTATTATGTAAGCTGAAAACTAAATTTCCTTCCAGAAACTCTATTTGTACTCACTTATTTCCTTCCCCTTTTAAAACCTTTAGGAGAGGGAAGGGACTGTGCTGCTAACCATTGTTAATGGAGACATCACAATACATTGTTGCCATCCTGTGATAATGTCTGACAGACAATTTCTTAAATCCAAATCATATTTGCTAAGTTGGAGAGCAGAACATGCAATGTTTGACCTGAAAGAATTTTGATGTTGGGACTTCACAGAATCACAAGGTTGGAGAAGACCTTTAAGATCATAAAATCCAACCGTTCCCATCCTATACTAAACCATATCCCTAAGTAATTCATCTGCCCATCTTTTAAACACATCCAGGGAAGGTGACTCAAGCTCCTCCCTGGGCAGCCTGTTCCAGGCCCTCACAACTCTTTCAGTGAAAATTTTTTTTCTAACATCTAATCTGACTCTGCCCTGGTGCAGCTTCATGCCATTCCCCCTTGTCCTGTCTCCTGTCACCTGGCTGAAGAGACCATCACCTATCTCTCTATAACCTCCCTTCAGGTAGTTGTAGGTGGTGATAAGGTCTCCCCTCAGCCTCCTCATCTCTAGGCTAAACAGCCCCACTCCCTCAGCCGCTCCTCAGAGGATTTGCTCTCCAGCCCCTTCACCAGCCTGGTTGCCCTTCTCTGGAATTGCTCCAGGACCTCAATGTCCTTCTTATGGTGAGGAGCCCAGAACTGGACACAGTAGTCGAGGTGTGGCCTCACCAATGCCGAGTAGAGGGGCACAATCACCTCCCTAGACCTACTGACCACACTGTTTTTGATACAAGCCAAGATGCCATTGGCCTTCTTGGCCACCTGAGCACACTGTTGACTCATATTCAGTCTGCAGTCAACCAACACCCCCAGGTCCTTCTCTGCCTGACAGCTCTCCAGCCAGTCCCCCCCAAGCCGGTAGCGCTGCATGGGGTTATTATGTCCCATGTGCATCACTCTACACTTGGCCTTGTTAAACTTCATCCCATTGGTCTCAGCCCATGGGTCCAGTCTGTTCAGATCCCTCTGAAGAGCCTCCCTACCCTCAGGCAGATCAACACTTCCTCCTAGTTTAGTGTCATCTGCAAACTTACTGAGGGAGCATTCAACCCCTTCGTCGAGATCATTGATAAAGATGTTGAACAAGACTGGAGCCAGGACTGAGCCCTGGGGGGACGGCACTGGTGACCGGCCTCCAGCTGGATTTTGTTCCACTCACCACCACCCTCTGGGCTCGGCCATCCAGCCAGTTTTTAACCCAGCTGAGGGTCCACCTGTCCAGGCCAGTGGCAGCCAGTTTCTCAGTCAGAATGCTGTGAGACTTGTCAATAACTGTCAATTGTTGATCAGTTTTCCGTAACACAGGACTGGAAACTATGCTTCCATGAAAAATTAAGGGTGTCAGAAGGCATATACATACCTTTATATCAGTGTTGTTCATGCTGGTTTTGAAGCAGCTTGCCTCCCTGAGGAAGCTAAGACTTCCTGCTTACAGAAAATCTATTTCTTTTGTAATTACTAATTTCTAAACTGGAATTTTTCAGACATGGCAGTGTCATAACAAAACAGCCAATGACTTTGTTTTCATCAGTTCAGCATCTTTGATAGCCACAGCAGGATTGTCTTCCGACAACAGGTAAGAACCTCTGTGACAATGCATAAACGTGAAGGGTGGCATGTCTGTATCTCCTGTCCCCCACTGTGAAAGTGATTCTCCTGAAGCAGTCTAAGCACAACACGCACACTTCTCTCCTTCTTTGCAGGAGGGGAGAAGCAGTGTTGGCAGCTGCATTCTCCATGCCTGGTAGAGGAGGTTCTGAAGGGAAAGCATGGATCATCTGTTCATGTGCCATAGGAGGAGAAGTGGGGAGGGAGGTGCTGTGCTCTTCTCTCTGGGATCTAGTGACAGGCCATGTGCAAACGGTTCAGAGCTGCTTTAGGGGAGGTTCACACTTGACATCAGGAAGCATTTCTTTACTGAGAGGTTGGTTGGACACTGAAACAGGCTTCCTAGGGAGGTGGTAAATGCCCCAAGTCTGTCCATGTTTGAGAGGCATTTGGACACTGCTCTTACCATGCTTTAACTTCTGGTACCCCTGAAGGGTCAGGCAGTTGGGCTAGGTGATTGTTGTAGGTCCCTTCCAACTGAAATCCTCTGTTCTGTTTAATTCTATTCATACGAGCCTGTCTTACTTGCTTTGTAGACACAGGGAATGGTGCATAGCTCTTCCTTTCATGCTTTTTCCTCAGTCAGTTTTGATCAAGAAACGGGAAAAACTGCTAACATTCAGGTGAAGTCAGCTAGAGAAGATTGTAATCTCAATACGAGTCCTTTACGAGAATAACCTGTTGTAAATGCTTGTGTGGAGGGCATGTTCTTGTAGCATGTGTAAGTACAGGTAATTTGGGGTCTGCTCAAAAGTAATACTTGTGTTCTGTGGCTTTTATGCCTGAAGTAATCTCTTTTTGAGATTCAGATAACTTTTCAAAATACTTTAGAACATCTGTTGCTGAATTGAGACCTGTCTTTTTCTGCAGAAATATTTGTCTTTGGGATACTTTGGTTTCACCTGCAAGTAGCTTGGTGCATGGTAAGTAAAACACAACCAGCAAAATATTTTATCACGGTCAAAAAAACCATGGAAGTGTGGATGTATTACTGTGAGAAGTAATTTTAATATTAGCACTGAAACATCTTTCACTGTCCTGTTTGAGTGCACCAGCAGGGACAGAAAAACATATTCCTGAGAAATTCTTTATTGCTTTGTATAATGATTGGTATTGTGGGTGTGAGCACCTTCCTTTTCATACCTTGTGTCTTGGCACTGCAAATGGCTGTGCCTACTCCCTACCTTATTCCTTATTACCCTACTCCTACTCGCTACCAGCCAGACACCTGCACATTCTGGTCACTTGCAAAGATGCAGAGCAATGCTTCTTGTAGTGACTAGCATGCTGAGAAGATAGTAGCTGGAACACTGTAAAACTTCGGGGTTTTTAACACAGTAAGACTATACGGATTTGCAGGCTGTGCATCCACTCTTCAAGTCCAGGTTCCCGTGGCTGTGGCTCTGCGGATAAACCAGAGAGGCCCCACTCCAACGTTATCGATTGAACATGAGCTGGAATAACCGTAGTGCAAAGGTACCGCGGAGCTCTGGTGGATGCATTGCCTGTTTGGAGAACAGGACATCTTTTGAGGAACTACGGAGTATCTTACTGCCCCTGTGAAAACCCTGTCCTCTGAGAAGCCATAATTAGACAATGCATCTCCAGACCTCTGTAGATGAATAAATGCACCAAATTTTTGAGAAAGCGGTTACTTTTTTTAAATTAATATCTCGAACAAGCAGATGTGCTGGTAATACTAATAGTCTAGTAATATGGTGGAGCATTTCAAATGATTTATCTGCATGTGCGCATGCATAGTAATCTGCATGTGGTGTTAGAACAATGCTGCAGAAGACTTATTCCCATAGGTCCGCTTTCTGAGCTGTCCTAAATACTCAGCAGGGTTACATTCTCTGTATTACGAATAAAATAACTAGTACATTTCAACATCTGGCATACAGAATTAGGCTCAGGGGGAGTTGTCAACTCTGGCGCTGACATACGGCAAACTGCTTAAGTGCACGTGTGAGATGTGTGGCATTTCTATCCGTGAAGTTAGAGAAGCCTTTGCACTTCAAACACAACGTCCTGCATGCCATGTGCTAGGATTCAGGGAATCTTATCCCAGGCAGAGCAAACTTTGTTCTAGCAAGCATAACCTTCATTCACTTCCTCCGCTTACCTGAGGGAAGTAGGCATAGCCAGACCAATGTGAAAGCAGCACATTAAAAGTGGAGACTTGTAAGATACTTGGGCAACTAATTGAGGCTATTTCCTGTGGAAAGGTGTCTTAAAATGACAAGCGTTGCAGAGTTTGAAAAGAAGCTGTTTCTGATCAAGTTTGAATGGTTTCTGCTTACACAGGGTTAGAAAAAGGGATATATATAAGTCTTTCACAGAGACTGTAATTGCTTCATTTGCCAGTATCTGCCACTTCAGGATTCCTGGTGTGAATCCGGGCTTACATGCATAGGGCACTGCAGCACGAGGACTGGTTGTCTCAACTGGGTTACAGCATCAAAGTCATTGTTACGCTGTCTTGGAACGTGAGAAGTGGACAGAAGCTTAAAGTTAGCACTGTGTGTTTATTGAAATTTGCTTTGGCTTTCAGCTTTTACCTGTCATGACAGCGGAGCGACTGTGCTAGCGTATGCTCCAAAACACCAGCTGTTAATCGCTGGAGGCAGAAAAGGCTTTACCTGTATAATTGATCTTGGCCAGAAACAGCAGCAACAGTTACTCCAGAGTCATGACTCTCCAGTCAAAGCAATTGCTGTTGATCCCACGGAAGAGTATTTTGTCACAGGATCTGCGGAAGGCAACATAAAGGTACTAAGGAGGGGGAGGGAGCAGAGGTGAGTATGGGGATGATGTGCAGACTCAGAGAGGCTCTTGAATTCCTGTGGAATACTCAGATAAGGTCATGTGTTCTGCATTTGTTTTCAGCCCTGGCTTTTATATTTGCTAATTTCATTCTGAAATGTTTGCCTTGCCTTTCCGTCCTCCTGTTTGCCTTGCCTTAGGCCCTGTACGTATTCCTTATTACTGAAAATGGGGATTAGTATTCTGTAACTGTGCCATTGCACATAGCTATGTGTCTCCTTCTCTTCCTAGCTGGTGTCATAAAAATGAATGCAAAACACAGTCCAGTTTCTCTGTGAATCGTTAGTGGTGAATTTTAAGAGCACGGCAGTTTTCCGTAGGAGAGATGGATGTTTTGATGCTTTTTCAGGTATGGAGTCTGTCTACGTTCAGCCTTCTTCACACTTTCATCAATGAGCATGCACGACAGTCTCTCTTCAGAAACATTGGGACGGGAGTCATGCAAATTGAGACAGGACCAGCAAATCACATATTCTCCTGTGGTGCGGATGGGACAGTAAAGATGAGGATCATACCCGACAGGTTCAGCCCTCTAAACAACGTGTTAAAAAATGATGTGAAATTTATGATCTAGTATTTTTCAGAAGCTCATGTAGCGTTCCCCTTCCGCCATCCCTGAAAAGATTTGTCCTGGAACTAGCCAACAGAGCAGAAACACAGCGATAGCCTGTGCCACAAAAATTGAGGGGGGGAGGGTGGGGGATATTTTTTTGTTCTCTCCCCTCCATATTTGTCACCTGGAGCTTTTGATCCCTGGTGCACTGATGCCTTAAAGATTACCAAGGTCCTTCAGATTTTGATCGTTGCCTAAAATCAAAGCTGTATACAACTCTGAATTATGTACTTCTGATACTACAGAGATGTCACTGAAGTGGTTTACTCTTCCTTTTGAGGTAGTGACAAGGTAGTGATGCTCCCACCTGGAGTACACCACCTGGGCATGGCCTCTGCTTATAGTCAACAGCTTCTACAGGCTGGTCTTTCCAGGGGGAAGCTGGAGATAATGTTACTCTTTCACTGTGGCACCCGTACCAGTCCCTCATCTGGACGTGCTTAGTCAGCTGGCAATAAAACATTCTACCTACGTGTAGAAGAGACACAAAGCCTGTATGCATAGGCACTCCTGGCCACGCAAGCATTCCTAGAGCGGGCCACTGCTTGTCTGCATTCCTGGAATCCCAGCTGCTCACCTCTCTCGCTTGGCTCATCTCTCTCCTCTAACCTAGGGTATAAGAAACTGAAGGATGTTCTGAAACTCGTCTTCTCTTCTATAGCTTGAATCCCTGCCATCAGGATGGCAGGCTTACCTTTTAAGAAGAAATATATTTTGAACCCCGAACACTCCCTTTACAAAAGTGTGTAAATATAAATGGATATCTTCCTAGTAAACCTGTCAGGATTATGTGTGAAACTTTAGTCTTTATCATAGAGCTACTGGAAGATACTGTGTTGCGACACAGCACTAGAATTTCTTCAGAGACTATTTATGTCCATGTCTGCAGATGGAGTGAAAAAAAAGCCTAATTTCTTTTTAGTTTTGTTCCCTGGAAGACTTTTATTTAGCCCAAAGATACTCCCCCCTCATTCTTAGCACTTATGTTCTTCTTTGTCTGCTTTTCCTGAGTACTTTAGAAAAGGAAAAAGGAAACAAATCCAACAGGAAAGAACTTTAATATTGTCAGTCTTTGTACCGTATGTTTACGTCTGGTGTGAACTGAAAGACATTTTTGGAAGGCAGAGATGGATTGATTTTTTTTTTTTTTTTTTTTTTTTTTTTCCAAAATACCAACCGGCACAACTTAAATGCTTGACCAAATTATTAATGCACAAAGCCTTCACTTTTCTTTTTTAGTCGGCTCAAACCTGTTTCTGTAAGTGTTCTGGTTTACTTTTCCTGATGTGAGAGCTCAACAGAGGTTTAATTTGTAAATTAGATGTGAGGCTGGATTACTTGAATGCCAATGGTGTACTTTTTGCTAAAAGATATTTTGTGAAATACAGCATCAAGATGCTAACTGTAAAAGAAACTTGTCCAATTAGGAACTATGGGGATAAACGAAGCATAGCAGAAATGAAGGGCTTGTAAACTGAACTTTGTAACATTCTCAGGATGCTTTTGTCTTAAGAATATAAAACTGTTTAAAAAGATTTTGTAAAACGTATTAAGGTAATTTTAAATGTCTGTTTCGCAAGTTGCAGTGCAAACACTATGAAGGTTCATGTGCACATAACCTGAATTTTCCAATTGTGCAATAAAAAGAATGTGAATATTTTGCCATGAAGAAACACGTGACAGCATTTCAGACTGGTACAGCTGCTCAGGGAGCCAACTGGAATTGTTCTGCCACACCACCTAGAGACTGGAATTGAAGTTGATGTCAGAACAGTTGAAGTACAGTGATGGATCAGCAAAGCACCCGACCGGCAGTGACACCTCCTTCCAAACAGGCTCGCCCAGCGCCTACGTGGGATCTGCTCAGTGTCGGAGCTTCTAATATTCCGTATTGTTACAAAAAGAAAAAGAGCAGAGTTACAGTAGCACCCTCCTTGAGAATCAGCCCAGACCCTGACTTCCTAGCTGCTTGTAGACATGCGTTACTTTTAGGCACCCACTCAACTAACACAGTCACGTTCAGAAAAGGAAAACACGCAAAGATTGTGGCAACAGTAGACAATGATGTCCTTGATGTCTTGTCCTTTAATATTTATATCTCGTTAGCTTCAATATTTCAAGCTAAGTTTATTGTACTGGTGATCACAAAACGCTGCGTATCTGTGAACTGGGCAGGGTTTGTGTGCCATTGCCGAGACATACAACGCTGTCGTGTTGTCTGCATAGAGCTGCACTATGAGGAATCCTGGGAAACTCAGGCTTAAGCTGGAAGAGTATGGACTGTCAGCGGGCATTTTCTGCGATGTTTGTAGTTACTGTAAGCCACTCTCGGAATGGAATTATGTCAAATCAGAGTGTATTTGCCACACTTGCATAATCTTCCCAATAAATCCTGCAGAAACTCAAACCCTCTAGAACTCCAAGCTGCTGCTACTTCATTTACTTGTGTAATCAGTTGTGCTTGTTCCCTGATGTTTAACATTAGTGTAAGCGGCATTCCGGGCAGCTTGCTTGTAACGATGGAATCATCCAAGCAAGTTCACTTCTGTTGTATCTCAGACTTTTAAAAGGACATTCTCGCCTCTAAAACTAGCCACTAGGGAAGAAGGCAATCACAGCTGTCCCTGCTGTTGCCCTTAACTTCTGCTGTCTTTTGTCCTCTGGCAGTTAATGCTTTCTCCCTGTTGCTCCGCAAGTCCCACCAATGGAGCAAGGTGCACAAACCAACCTGAAAACTTGCCTTTAGTGGTGCTTAATCAAGCGTAGTTCTACATGCAGACAAAACAACCTAGCTTACGGTTGTTCGTGTCCCTTTGAAATATCATAGAGGTGCAGCTGTGACTTGGGTTTGTCTGTGTAGCCATACGTATTGCCATCAGTAATTCTGATGTTGCTACTTGATCCAGTTGCCTCAAACAGTGGCATGATCTCCTTCCGTAACTTGCGAGAGCCAAAACTCTGGCCATCCGGGTATTAAACTGGCTTGCTGTGCAGCTTTCAACCAGAACATTCTCAGCCAGCAGCTGATGCCGTGGGATGTTGATGGAGAAGGAGGGAGATTGGAATAAATGCAGGGCTTGTACTGCCCTGCTGTGGCCCAAGGTAAGCTCATGCATGTTCTGCATTTCAGGAACCTCGCTGCCAGTTACAGAAATACATAGGCTGTTGAGCTACCCTCCATTAGGTACTGCTGTGCTCCTCCTGAGAGCCCCGCGTGTTAGAATAGCTGCAACAGGCATGACAAAAGGGACAGCGATTAAAAGGAAATAAGCTTGGAGGCAGTCTGTTCTCTAAGGGGTGGTTTCAAATGTTCTTACTGAAAACAGAGAAACCCACTTCTAGTGGCAGGTTCAGCACACTGACCAAACTATTTTATAAAGACCAATTTACCAAGTCTCTTGGTGTTTCTTACTCCTTTTCCTTTCTAGCTCTCAAATCTGCATGGCTTTGATTTTGTTGCGGGGGTGGGAGGCATGGTTGTTTTCAGTGCTTTCTTTTTTCCTGCTGGGTTTTTTCCTGCTTGGAAGACAAATGTGGTGGTTTTCGTCTGTCAAGTCTTCCAAGAGAGGGACAGAAAAATGCCCAATAATCTTAAGCAGGTAAATCTCAAGAGATGTTACGTCCTTATGATGAAGTTTCTTCCAGGTTTCGGGTATTTAGTCTTGACTGTGCCTCTTAATAGAGGTTTTGGCCTAGAATTTCCCTTTAGTTTTGTTATTAATTCTTACATATGAATGGCAGAAACTTCTACACTTGCTTTTATTAAACCTCATTTGGTTTCTCACTGCCCAGCTCTCCAGCCTGTCCAGGACTCGCTGGATGGCAGCGCAGTGTTCCTGCGTGTCAGCCACCCCTCCCAGCTTTGTATCATCGGCACTTGCTGAGGGTGGATGCTATTCCCTCATCAAGGTCATTGATGAAGATATTAAACAGGACTGGACCCAGCTCCGAGCCCTGGGGAACACCGCTAGTCACAGGCCTCCATTCAGATTCTGCTCCACTGATCACCACCCTCTGAGCCCGGTCCGACAGCCAGGTCTCAACCCACCTCACTGTCCACTCATCTATCCCATGATCTCTCAGGAAGGGTGTTTCCCATTTGAAACCGGCAAGCCTGGTACCACATTGCCCATCCCAGTATCGAAGACGGATAGCTTGGATTGGCTGGTTCCATCAATGTGAATGCCTGTACCTGGAAGGGGAGAGGAAAAAAATGTACCCCAGATTCCCTCACCAGCGACCCTAAGGCCCTAAAGTCCCCTTTAATTGTTCTCGGTCTGCAATTGATAGCTTCCTCTCCACCTGCATGCAAGATCAGCAATGGTTAAAGTTCTGAAGTCCTTACCTTATTACATCTGCCTTGACTGCATGGTGCTCAGGTACTGGTGGGGGTTAAACCACAACAGCGTGGTCATGGATCCCTTCGATAAGAGCATGGGAGGTAAGATCCATCACAGTCCATGGATGCACATCAAGGTGTTTACCCAGTAAGTGACACAGTCCATGGGACACTGCAGGTCTGTATCTCCTCTCGGTTGGGAGCTAGTCCAGCTTCAGGTTCACTAGTGAACTGCACACACACACACACAGACCCCCTCAAACACACAGACCGCTCCCACCAGTAGCTCTCTGAGTAGCACCACACAGAAGATGGCTTGGAATCGCTCTTCAAAAAGAAGGCTGGATGTATGGTGATGATTCGGTGCAAGGCTCGCTCAACCAAAAAAACCAATCAGCAGTCTCCTTGTGTGTGACTGACTCAGACTCCCTCCTATCTCCATTTGACATGCTTCTTCAGCCCCTATATCTTTCTTTGCTCCTACCTTTCTCCTTCCTTGTAGCTTCCCAACCCAGGGACAAATCCCCACTTACTTTTACCCCTTGCTCCAAGGTTTACGCATTGGGGAGCAGATTTGGGACTGCAAGAGCTGCTAGCCAGGTGTGGTGGTTTGAACATGGCTGCAGGCCAGACACCCACCAAAGTTGGTGTATTGCTGTCCTTTGCAGCTGGACAGGGAAGAACGTGCATATATGGAGGAGCTCAAGAGTCAAGATAAGGGCAGGGAGAGATCATCCCGCAATTGGACTGGTACAAAATTCACAAGAAGCAAATGTGAGAGCAGTTGCTCTATGAACAAATCAGTGTGCCTATTGTAAGCAGAAGGGTCACAGGAAGAAGGAAGGCCCACGCCTCTTGAATAGTCGAGAGAAGGGGAACACTGTTGGGGTAACAGCAGAATTTGCGTTAGATTGCAGGGGACCCGAGGAATCTAGTCAAGCTTCTCCAGCCGATCCTCTCATTAAGCTGGGGAATGAGAGGATAGCTTTTCTGCTCGATAGCAGGGCCACCCGTCAACTCTACTGACTAGTTGTAAGGGACCGTTAAGTAAGACTAAGATAAGCCTCGTAGGTACTACAGGGAAAAAATCCTTGAGGCCATTTTGGCAGCTTATGGAACCTGGAATTGGGGATACTAAATTGACACCTCAATTCCTCTCTATGCCAGAATGCCCTTTGCCATTACTTGGATGGCATTTACTCTGTTACTCCATTACATGCACAATTAACCTTCTCTGAAGATCCTGTTCGGTTACAGACACCCCCAGAGAATGCATGGAGAGCTCAAATACGCCCGTTGACGAAGAAGAATCCTATGGGAGAGGGAGATATGCCTGATGAAGTAAGGATGCTGTAATACCTGCAGCGTGGTCCTCGGGAACCTCAGGCCGAGCCAAGAACGTGACTCCAGTCAAGATTCATCTGAACGCAGGAGCCCAGCCGGTAAGAAAGACAACAGTGTCCTATTCACTTGGAAGAGTGGAAGGGACTGGAACCCCTTGTAGAGCCCTGGCAACTAAGGGAATGCCAGTCAGAATTTAAGACTCCAGTTTTGCCCATCAAGAAACCTCACTCCCAGGAATACAGACTGGCACAAGATTAACGAGAAGTGAATGCGAGATCTATAGATGTGCACCTTGTGATTCCAAATCCTTATCCACTCCTTGCCTCAGTTCCAGAGAGCAATACTTATTTTACAGTACTGGGCTTGAAGGATGCCTCTTTATGTATGCCTGTGGGTGAACAGAGTCAGACCATTTTTGCTTTTGAGCGGGAGAACCCCCAGCTACAGGACGGAAGATGGTACTCCAGCCGACTAAACTTCCCCAGGGATTCAAAACTAGCCCCACCTTGTTTGGTAATGCACTGGCAAAGGCACTAGAACAAAGGCATCCTGAGTAGAAAACCGTCACACTGTTACAAGAGCTAGATGGCTTGTTGATTGATCACTGATACCTATGAAGAGTGCCTGGAAGCCGCAGCAGCTTGCTTAATTTTCTAGCTTTAGCAGGCTACCGGGTCTACAAGAAAGCTCATCAAAATGAAAAGCAAAAAGCGGATCGGCTAGCTAAGGAATCGGCCGTGAGGGAGTCCAGCTCAGAAGGAGATCTAATTCCAGGCTTTCGTTTAGAACTCTTACCACCCAGATACACTGAAAAGGAAAAGCAGTTGGCGGAACAATTAGATGGCTCCAAAAATGACCAAGGCTGGTGGGTGATGCCACAGAAACATTTCTTGCTTCCCGAAAGTGTGATGGAAATTGTGCTTAAAAGGCTGCGCCAAGAAACGCAGATGTGCTGGTATGAGCTCCTAAAAGAAATGTTTTTGGGCCCAAAATGCAGAGTACGGCAGACAGTGTAGTAAAGAAACGTACCACCTGTTGCACAAATAACCCCAAAACCAGAGAGGTGGTTATGGGAGGGCTTGGGAAACAAGGAATAACTCCTGGGGAGTACTGGCAAATAGACTTGTCAGAACTACCTGAATACAACCAGTGTAACTATTTATTGGTATTGGTAGATACCTTCTGTGCTTGGCCAGAGGCTTTCCCTTATCATACCAACAAAGCTAGCAAAGAACCGAAATCTCAGTCAGGAAGCACAACTTAAGTGGGCAGAGGCCTTATCCATAAGTCTTTGGGGAATTCGAATAACGCTTCTGGTAGAGGAAGGAGTAAACCCCTTGCAAATAGTTTACAGGAAGGCACATCCTCCAAACCTTTCAAAGGTCGAGAGGGACCAAGTGTGTAGAAAAGGCCAAGCAGCAAGTAACAAGTACTCAATCCCTCTTTGGCAGACTTTATCTTCACTGCACAGGCACCTCAATCCCTTCCTTTGGACATACCGGTTCACCCATTCCAACTGGGAGACCTCGTTTCCATACAGACCTGCAAAGATGAACCACTAAGAGAGAGATGGGAAGGACCCGATCCCGTGCGACTGAAGGCTTACGCTGCTCTGTCCTCAAGGTAGAGGGAATTAATTCCTGGATTCATTACCCACAGGTTAAACGGGCACCAAGGCCTAATAAAGATGCATGGGCCTCTGAAACCAACTGGAGAAGTTCCACCTGGATGAAGTGTCCCTGAGAAACAGGAATTTGCTCAAATAGAGACTAAGTGCTCAACAAGCTAATTGTCCTTTTGTTTAGCACTAATAATTTGCTTGCATATTGGCTTGATTTTTTATGTATCAAATGAAATTTTTGCTCCCCAGGGATAATCATAGAACCTCTCAGAAAGCGTAAGTAACTTCACACTGCTCAGATGGTACATATTGGAACAGTGCGTTCAGTAGTACTTGTCGAAAGGGCAGCTATAATGTGAGAGCCACAAGAAGCCTGATCCTCTCAAAGCAGGGAGACACATACCCATGAAGTTGCATTTTCACACGGACAGATATGTGTCTGGGTCAGTGCTCTGACAGTGTTTAGTTTAGGGGTAAACATACTGATCAGCTTTGCTAACAGCTCTACTTTTGAAGAAGGGCCAAAGGAAGGACTGATAAGTAGCCTGTTATGCTCCAAAGTGTCCTCGGAGAAGAGCTGAAAGACTGATTAAGAGCAAACATCCTGCCCCAGTGTGTGCAAGAGCTGGGGCACGACTGGAGAGGCCTGAGGGCAAGAAAAACTGGGGGGAAGGGACAGGTGGCAGGGGACATCGCAACCACCCACCCAGCTCAAGGCCTGTGCAAATGCCTCAGCCCAGCACCTTCAAGGAGCATGCCTGCTAATTTGACTATGCTTGACAAATAGGTAATAACGTGGTACTCACTCAGCAACTAATGGAAATTTAGGGTAGTTTTTCTAATCGTCTAACAAGAGAAATAGGTTGTACATTCTGTATGTAGGGGGCTAGTTTGGTGGAATCTCTGCACAGACAAGGAATAAATCCAAAACCTCTGCTCCTCTTTCTCACCTCTGGATGATGACAGGTCGCTCTAACCCACAGTGGCTGTGAGCAAGCTCTTCTCCAAACTGACATGGTTGCCCCCCTTTTGAGTGACTCTTCCCCTTTGTGCCCTATGTGACTGCAGCTGGATTTTGGCCATGCGAGGCGTGGAAGCACTTGCCCTTGCCCAGGAGACTGAGCCAATACGTGGTGAGCTGTTAAAATGGGCAACTTTATCTCAAGAAACAAACTGAAATCAGCAACTCTTGGAAGTCCCAAGGAGCGTGGGCAGGTCAGAGCAGGCCTCTGACACTGCAGATCAGCGGCCATTGGCACAGCAGCAGATGGCAGTGGTGCCGTGATGCCTGGCATGGATCATGGCCCTCCTGCTTCCTCATGCCTTTTCTTCCCACAGGCCCTGCAGGAGCTCCTGCACCCGAGTGAAGAATTGCACCAGCTTCTCAATGGGAAGTGGACAGGAGGCAGACCCACCCGCCAGAGCTTTTGTTGGTACTGGCTTCTGCGAGGGCCTTGAGGTGGTGAGGAAGTGGCCCCACACCTGTGTTGTCATGGCAGCCCTGTCTGCCGAGTGTGCTCCCATCTGCACCAGGATCCAGTTGTAATAGTGCTGGGTGGAGGTGTAGATGCCCGGCCGCTTTGCTCTGGCACAGCCGCTGCCCCAACTGGTCACTCCCACGAGCCAGAAGTACTCTGCGTTCTTGTCCTGGCACACAAGGGGACCACCACTGTCACCCTGCAGGGGAGGAGAGAGCATGAAGATGGTGTTGGGTGACCACTCTCAGCACTATGGCTGGCTCCTTCCTTGCCCGGGCGGGGGCCGTGTGCTCTCCCTCATCTCTGCTGGATGGATGCTGGATGTGCAGAAGATGCATTTGCCAGGACTAGGATGTGGTCCTGCGGGCTGCCAAGAGGCCTGGGTGGGCCAAGTTGCAGCACCAGGCAAGGACGTGCCCATGGGACAGGAGAGGTGAGTCCTAGCAGTTCTGGGAGGGTGACTTGCCAGGCAAAGCCCAAGTCGGGGGACATTTGGGCCATTGTGACAGGGCTGACAGTGGTGCTGGGGGCCAGTTTGTCACAGGCTCCTACCTGGCAGGTGTCGATGCCACCCTGTGGATAGCCAGCACACAGGTTGTGTCTGTGGATGGCCCCTCGGTACCACCGGCTGCTGTTACAGAGCCGGACGTCGATGAGGCGGACCTTGGCCTCCTGCAGCACATCGGTGGATTCTGCAGCTGTGAGCAGAGAAAAGATAGCAGCAGCTTGTTGCCGGTTCTCCTCCCTGATCGGGGCAAGCCCCTTGTCTAGGGTTTGGCTTGGCCTCCGGAAGGCATTGTAGCAGTGTTTGCCTTCTGTCTTGCTTTGGCTAATGATTGGTCAGGCCCACCTCTCAGCACAAGTCCCTGCAGCCTGACTGTGGTGACAAGTTGCCTCTGCTGCCTGGAAGCCCAACCCTCCTCCCCAGTGTGCCATGCTTGCCCTTGGGATATGAGGAGTGCATGGGAACTCACATCTTGCAGTTGTGGAACCCCAGCCACTGACATAGCAGTTGCTCAGCTCTGACACCCTCAGCGAGGCATCAGGCACGCAGGCAAGTTGGATGTAGTCACTGCACTGGACAGGCTGGTCCAGTTCCAGCAGAGCAATGTCGTTCTTCTGTGTGATGTTGTTGTAGTGCTCATGAACAATCAGCCGCCTGATACCGCGGACTTGGGCCTCAGGACCCAGCTGAGTCAAGTGCGTGGCACCGATGACCACATGCCACATGCTGACATACCTGGAAGGCAGAGAGAGAGAGTGCTCAGTGCCAGCAGAGCCACGTGCTGCCGCAGCCCAGCCCAGCAGTGTCCTGCCACCCGCTCTTGACAAGAGAGGAAAGCGGCGCTATGGAGGGCATGACCTCCCTAGCATGCCCTGAGCACAAGGAACATGGAGCTGGAGACTTCTGGGCAGCAGTGGTGTGAGCCCAGCTTTCTCCTGAGCAGACTCTCAGCTGGTCTGGGGAGTGTCCAGCCAGTGGGCGTCTGGCAGGCGAATGGAAGGGGATGGGATGGGGGTAGCCCGGGGTGCTGTGGGCAGGGCAGCTGGGAGTGTTGTTTACTGTTCCCTGCTCGTCCTTACCAGGCGTCAATGAAGCAGTGGGCTGCTGTGAGGACCCACTGTGGGTGGATCAGGGAGCCTCCGCATATATGCCCTGTGCCTGGGTTCCAGGGATTCTGGATGCTCACAATCCAGGGCCAGGCTCCCCTCTGGGCAGCTGTGCCACCCACAACACGCGACGTGCCGGAGTTCCAGGCCATGGGCCGGAGCCCGCAGGTCCTGTAAGCATAAGATCGTTACTGCCCTGCTCAATGGCTTGCTGGCATTCAGGCTGAAGGTCAGCTGTCTTCCCTCCCTGCAAGGTGCTGTATGGCCAGCGAGGCCAGGGAACCCCATGGGGCACATGTCCCATCTGCCTCTGTTTTGGCTTTAACCCCGTAGGCAAGCGGTGCCAGTAGCCTGGGTGCTGGCAAGGACCTGAGGCTCCCACAGGGGGTTCGGGAAGCTGTGGCGTGGCCACGGGGGACAAGAGGGAACCCTCCAGTGAATCCCGTAAGGTTTACCCAAGCTCCCTCCAAGAGTCACAGGATGCTTACCAGCAGGTATCCCATGTGCCCTGCACAGGCTGGCACAAGGACAGAACAAGGAAGATGAGCAGCTTCATGGCTGCCAGCAGGAGTTGCAAGAGCCAAATAGGGCTTGCTACCCCCCAGCACAGCAGCTGAAGGAGTGAGTGCCTGCAGGACTCCCGTTACCTGGGGTGCCCTTGACTACGGGGCTGATGTCACAGAGCCACTGGATGCGGATGCTGGGCACAGCCTGTGGGGAGAGGGGAGGGGCAGCATTGGGTGTTCCAAGCTGAAGGGGAGGCAGAAGTGGGGCTCGGACACCCCCAGGGATACCCATAATGTCAAATTTTCATGGGGACAGAAATGTGTTGGGCTGAGTGCTTTGACACTCTTGGGGTAAACATACTGACCTGCTTCGCTAACAGCTCTGCTTTTGAAGAAGGGACAAAAGATTGAGAAGAAGCCTGCTCTGCTGGAACAAGAGAAGAGGTTGTAAATTCTGTGTGTATGGGGCTCATTTGTTGTAACCGCCACCTAGCACCCTTCTCTGCGCAGACAAGGAATAAATCCAATCCCTCTGCTCTGTGTGTCTATTGGTGTACTGCACACTAGGTGATGATGTGTGGTGGTTTGACCCTGGCTGCAGGCCAGACGCCCTCCAAAGTCGCTCTATCACTCCCTTTTCCAGCTGGGCAGGGGAGAAAATATATATTGAGAGTACTTCAATGCTACATAATAATACTGGGTAGATTGATCCCTAACAGAATAAGAATAGAAAGTATGTGCGTGTTTTGGGTTTTTGTGGAGTATGGCTGCAGCCGTTTGACGCCTTTTGTTAGAGCAGCTACAAAATTTAAACCTAACAGCAAAAACAGCCTTGAAGATAAAGAAAGCGAAGACAGGGAAGTGATCAAGAATGAGGCCAACAACCAGTTAAGAGGCAGAGTAGATCTTGTTTTCAGCTAAAAGGTGTTCCTAACTACTTTCTGTAGGAATGTGTTTTCAAGAGCAGGAATGTGGTTTTGAGGCTATGGAGAAAAATGTAAAGAGCCTACACTGAAGGAAAAGGGAAAAAGTTCGCCTAGAGGAAGACTAAGTTTGCATAAGGCTGCCTTTGATTAGAAATTACAGAATCACAGAATCACAGAATCGTAGGGGTTGGAAGGGACCTCGAGAGATCATTGGGTCCAACCCCCCTGCCAAAGCAGCTCCCTAGCTCATATTGCACAGATAGGCATCCAGACGAATCTTGAATATCTCCACAGAAGGAGACTCCACCACCTCCCTGGGCAGCCTGTGCCAGGGCTCTGTCACCCTCACTGTGTAAAAGTTCTTCCGCATGTTGGTGCGGAACTTCCTGTGCTCCAGTTTACAGCCATTGCCCCTTGTCCTGTCTCCACAGACCATTGAAAAGGGGTTGGCCAATTCCCCCTGCATCCCATACTTAAGATATTTATAAACATTGATTAGGTCCCCCCTCAGTCTTCATTCTACAGGCTGAACAGCCCCAGCTCACTCAGCCTTTCCTCATACGGGAGCTGGTCCAGGCCCTTAATCATCTTCGTAGCCCTTCTCTGGACTCTCTCCAGGAGATCCCTGTCTTTTTTATACCAGGGAGCCCAGAACTGGACACAATACCCCAGGTGCGGTCTGACCAAGGCAGAGTAGAGGGGGAGGATCACCTCCTTCCCCACCTCCTTCCCCATTGTAATGAATATGCCTAGGTAATCTGCATAAATAGTATAAATTTTGCTTCAAACGGCACAGATGTTAGGAAGAACAATGCCCTGTGTGCCAGGCACTACAATAGAGAACACCAAGGCTACTGAAGTTGATTTCGAAGCTTCAAGAGGCTTAAGAGTCAACCCAAGGACAGGGAGAGATCAGTCCACAATCAGCGTCATGGGCAAAACAGAAGAAAGGAAAGAAACTCTCTCATTTATTACACTACACCACACACCCACTGACACCAGAGTCAGCTCGTGAGAAGTGCAAGCAGGTTTTCAAGCACCTCCCTCCATCCCTCCCTTCTAAACAGACTTCCCTTTCATCATGATTTCGCTCCCTTCTTCCCCCCTCACTGTGGTACGTGGCAGGGAAGAGGGGAACGGGGGTCTCAGTCAGTTCCTCAAGAGCTGTTTTGCCTCTTAGCTGGGGGCAGGGGACATTCCTCACACTCTTCCCCTGCTCCAGCGTAGGGTCCCAGCACGTAGGTGGGATTACTGTGCCCTGTCATTATCCATGGCTGCAGAGGGACAGCCTGCTTCACCGTAGTCTTCTCCATGGGCTGCAGGGGAATCTCTCTCCCTGATACCTAAAGTTCCTCATGCCCTGTCCGCACCGCCTTCTTCCCTGGCCTTGGTGCCTGCACAGTTTCTTACCTCTTCTCACTCCTGCCTCTGGTGGCAAAAAGTGGCTGCGAGGGGTTTTTTTCTTTTTCTTCCATGTGATTCCCAGAGGCACTGTGACCATCGCTGATGGGCTCAGCCTTGGCCAGCAACGACTCCAACCTTGAGCCTCAGGCCTGCAGACAGCTTCTGGCTGCTTCTTGCAGAAGCCACCCCTGCAGCCCCCCCTTCTCCATCAGAACCCAGCCACGCAAAACCACAACATGGTGTCCTTTTGGGACAACAGATTTTCACACCCCAGATGGGACTGGGTTGACAGCATTGCCCAGATTGTCTTGCCGTACCTGATGAGAGACACAGACCTACTGAGCTCCAGTGCACTCTGACCTGTTGATCAGGGACTCCATCGGCCTCTCTCCTGCATCAGTGCAATGCTATTTGAAACCGGTATTCAAGAGGAAAAGCTGGGAAAAGCAGCACTTCTAAAGCAGCAGACATGCCTCTGACTACAGATCAATTTAAACAGTATTGTAACAAAAGGTAGCCAGGACATCAATTGGATAATTGTGAAAAATGGCCTGAAAATTGGACCGTGACGTATCATACTATATTTCATGTCACGTTGCTCTGTCAAAGAAATAAGAACCATGGAAACATTAAGGTTGGAAAAGACCTCCACAATCATCTAGTCCACTCATCCCCCTACCACCTATATCCCTAACTAAGCTATGTCTCTAAGTACCCCATCCAATCTTTCCTTGAACACCCCGAGGGACGGTGACTCCAGCACAAGCCCTTCCAATGCCTAACCACTCTTTCTGAGAAGAAATTTCTCCAGATTTCTAACTTGAATCTCCCCTGGCGCAACTTGCAGCCAGTCCCTCTTGTCCCATCGCTCCTTATCTGTGAGCAGAGGCTGACCCCCAGTTCACCACAACCTCCTTTCAGGCAGGAGGATGGGCCCCACTACTGACCCCTGGGGAACACCGCTTGTGACCTGTCACCAGTTGGATTTAACTCCATTCAGCACCACTCCCAGGGCCCAGCCACCCAGCCAGTTTTTAGCCCAGCAAAGAGTGCAGATGTCCAAGCCCTGGGCTGTCAGCTTCTCCAGGAGAGTACTGTGGGAGACCGTGTCAAAGGCTTTGCGGAAGTTGAGGGAGACTACGTTGACAGCCCTTCCCTCGTCCACCAGACGGGTTACCTAGTCATAGAATGAGATGACTTTGGTCAGGCAGGACTTGCCTACCCATGCTGGCTGGGCCCGATCCCCTGGTTGTCATGGACATGTTCTGGGATTGCCCTCAGGATGACTTGCTTCATAATCTTCCCTGACACTGAGATCACAAATCATGAGTTTTCTCACTTTCTCTCTTCTGATTCTCTTACTCATCCCACCAAGAGGAAGTGAGAGAGCAGTTGCAGGGTACTCAGTTCAACCATGACAATTAAATGTTTCTTGTGGTTCCCATTCAAAAGTATTTTCCTTAAATTTTCTTTTGTGAAATGAGGCTAAATTCAAATCAAGTATTCACATAGTATCTGTAATTTCACCAGGTGTATTAACATGATAGATTTGTAAGAATAAGCAGTCCTGCACCTTGAAATGCTGAAGAAAAACACAGGATACAAAAATCCAAATTCTGTTTTATTATGTGTGTACTTTTTAGGCCAAGCAGAAGAATAAGTGATGTAAAGCTAGAAGTAATGAGGACATAGTGAGGATAGAACAGTGTTTTTAAATGAAGAAAAAGCAGCTTAAATGCTTTGTTTCTAAGTGGAACGGAATGCTTTTTGTGGTGCATAAATTTAAGTTACTCACCAACAACCTCTGCATATTGTCAGACAAGTATGTGTGTTAACCTTGTGGCAACAAGTATACATAATGCTTTGCAAAGGAGTGGAAGTTGTCACCAACTGCCACCTTAAATCATTGAAATCAACTCCAGTTGCTACCAAAGAATCTGAAAAACAATTCTATAATTCTATTTCAGTAAAAAAATATTTCCTTCTTCTTAAGAAAATCTAAAATAAATTTTTTGGGGTCTGATGAAATATCGAATTCTAGATTTTCCAGACACTGCCACAATGACAGCTATAGGAAGATAATACTTCTTATAGCTACCAGCGAAAGCCTGTGGGAAGATTCCCCCACATGTTCAGGTTGTATAAAACCTTTAAATAAAACCCAATGAAATCTTTAAAATCCAGTCAAGCAATAGTTTCCAAAACTGTTGTCTTTTTAAAAGAGTCAAAGTCCTTCTGTCCAAGTCCTCTGTGACAAGTGGTGTTCCTCAGGGGTCAGTTCTGGGTCCAGCCCTGTTCAATGCGTTTATCAACAATGTGGACAAAAGGATAAAGTGCACCTTCAGCCAGTTTGCTGATGATACAAAACTGCAAGGAGTGGCTGACATGCTGGAATGCTGTGCCGCCACTCAGTGAGATCTGGACAGGCTGTAGAGTTGGACAGAGACAGATAGAGATGACCTGGTGGGGGATGTGAAGGTTGGAGGACGCTTGGGTCACAGTGATCATGAGCTTATAGAATTCTTAGTACTGGGAGAAGTAAGGAAGGGAGGCAGCAGAATTATGATGGATCTATTATTATGTATTTGCCTTTCTAGAGCTTCCAGTTAGTTCTCCAATATGCCATGCAGCTCTAAAAACACTACAGCGCTGGGAACAAGTTCTTTTCCGGCGTCTTGAGTTATATGGCGGTCCACCTCAACATTATAGTTCAGTCCATGCTTCTGAAGATGCCCTAGCTGCTGGTCCTGCATTGCTTCACCATAAAACTTTACTTGAGCCTGCAAGCACTCCATTCAGGTGAGTCTGACTTCTATAAATGCTGTAGTATCTGTAAAATACAGTGAACATGATGTTGTTAGTGTATGTGGTAAACCATAACAGATAATGCCAGTTGATGGGTTTGCTCTAATCCATTGTGAGTATGTATCAGAATTCATGCCTCTGGTTCAAAACAAGGTCAGGAAAAACAGTAAAAGTGTTGAATTTTTAACGTTCTTTTATTGAAGCTCAACATACGAATTTTGAGTGTCTCTGTGGAAAACTGTGATTGATAATAAAGAACAACAAATTTATCCCAAGAGGTAATTACAGCAGATTGACAATGATTTAAGTAATTGCCTCATTTTAGGAGGGAATACAATTACATTCTTATCAGTATCTTTTCCTAAAATCAGAGAAGAAATATTTCTTGTTCATAATATTGTCATAGTTTTGACTCCACATATGTATGTTCAGCCAGAAAATTGTGCTCAGTTTCTTAAATTCTCGTTTTGAAAATAAATTGCTGCCTTTTAAATCTTACTATCACTTGTGACTGCAGAATCGATGGAAAGACTGTCTTTTTCTTCTGAAATACCTCACAATTCCCACAGTTTAAAAACTTGAGTTGATTTAAAACTGAACAGCTGCTGCCTGGCATTACTTTTTAAATTGTGATTTTTTACAGCAATTCAGGGTTTGGGTTTTGTGCATGCTGCTGCTGTAAGAAGCTACTTCTGTGTTTTCACATTTTACTCGAGCGTGCACTTTCTAGGGATAAGCATAAACATTTAAAGTCTGACCTGATTTTACAGTCCTTTCAATTTTGTTACTGAAAAGTCACGGTTGATTCAGAGATGTTACACAACTGACAGTGTGTTCTTAGCTGGAAGTGTTAGCTATTCATTGTCCATGTGACAGAAGGCCTCATTAGCAGTAAATAGAAACGATCCATGTTATAAAGAAGGAGGTGGCCTAATAGATAATCTGTATGCTGACCTTATTGTTGTGTAATCTCTTTAAAGAATTTTCTCACTTGTCACGAGATAGGAGGCGAAAATGTGATTTTCCTTCTTCCTTTTGCACTGCTTCTCCAATATAGGTTTGTCAGGAACATGGTACCAGAATGCTTTCAAGTAGGTCTTGTATGGAATTTAGAGAGCTATAGTTTTGCTTCAGCATTTTTTTCTTGTTTGATTAGAATAGAAGATATTGTAGTCTCTTACCTGATGTAAATATTTAACTTTATTCTGTAGATCTAACAGTCATGCTGCACTGTCTGTGAAGAGGCTCTGGCAGTACTTGGTTAAACAGGAAGAAGTCCAGGAAACCTTTATAAGAAATATTTTTACAAAGAAGAGATGCCTCAATGAGGTTGGTATGGTATATAAAGTATTGCAGGTCAATCTGAACTTTTTCATAAGTTATTTGGCTGACTTGTTTACTTTATAGAGCGTAAGTGGATGATATACTTTGATGACTTTAAATCTGTGGATGACTTTAAATCTGTGGTATTTCTTCTTAAAAATCTTTGTCCGTTGCTTTATTGAAAACAAAAACAGTCGGTCTTTGGCTGTAGACTGATAACTAGCAACACTTAGCTATAGTCGGTCTCTTCACTAAGATCAGTATAAAAACTGCCTCCAAAGGATGGCAAACTTGAAAATGTCAAAGATAATAAACTAATTGGTCAGAGTTCTGTAAGTTTGAGTTTGTCCCTACCATAGTCATCCTGCGTTTATCGACAGTTTTCTATTGTGCTGTGATTCAATTTTAATAAGAAAACTGATCATGCAACAGTTAATATTTCTGATTCTGATAAGCTACCTGTCCCAGTGTCTTAACTGGATTCCAGATTCCAAATACAGTTAAATGTTTTAAAGTTGTGGTCTGTAATGGAATTTTATGGCTTGGGTATTATCTTCCTCTGTAGTTGCTCCTTTTCTTTCTTACTCACCCCTACTATCAATATTACAAGAACATGACTTGTTTCATAGAAAAACTATGGAATAGTAGAAACATAAGAGAAAAAAGCAGATCTGAACCGATTAAGCATGCAGGAGAGAGTATTTATGACTGGTAAAGCCTGACAGCAGATTTCTGTATGAGCTAATCTTTGTCCTGTCACAACTACAGTACTAGCTTGGTTGATTATTTGTGGCTAGTCGTGTTTGTTACAGAGCATAGCTAAAAGGAAGATTGTTCCCTTTGCCTTGTCCTTTGAAGATGCACCATTTCTGATCGTGCCCTACGTTACTGCAGCCATGTTGCTATACTGTATGGGAAGGTATTTTGGAACGTTTTAGATGCAGTTTATAGCTTTCGATGTAGCATCAGAAACAGCCTTACACAGCATAGGTGGTTTTGGCTTCATTCTGTATCCTCTTGTTACCTGATAAAATGTCAGTGGAAACTGCTTATCTTCGAAAAAATTTGAATTTCAAGATAGACAAGATGCTGTTACAGTACAGAATAGGTAAATCTGTCTCTTCTCTATCGGGTATAGAGTTTAGAATTTGATACTTAATTTTAATACTTAAAATATATATGTATGTGTGTGCAAACATGCTGTTGTGTTTCAGTTGTTCTGTGTTGGGGTAACCATAAAGGAATTAAGGATTTCCTTGATACCTTGTGTGTTACGTCTTATCTTGATTTTTTTGTTCTGTGGTTGTTCTTTCCTTGATGAAGTCATTAGAGGAGCACAAGGAAACCATGAAAAATTCTGTGGTGGACGACCCCATCGTCAACAAGGTACATAGCAGTCATGATCAAGTGAGACCTCATTATGAAATACTTCCTTTTTGAAATGGTGCTGATCTCCCTTATAAATTCTTTGCTGATATAAGAAATAAGCTCAAAACTTCAGTTTTGCAAGAGATTGAGTTAAACCAGTCTTGTTATAGAGTCTCTCTGAAACTAAATGTAACTTCGCTGGATTAAACGCCCAGGTAAGAGCAGTATATATTACCAGTTTCCAAGTGAAGAGGTGAGGTTGAGATTCTCCCAAGTGTCAAAAATTTGCTAGTTCTGTGGGAGCATAGTATGTATAGGACCTTTCAGCTGTGTGAAATGGCTAGAACAGTTTCCTGCAAGTGAAGGTAGTTAACTGAAGTTGGAGCAGTTTGCTAGCATGATGCTAATTTGCTACCAAAAATTTTCTGAGCCTTTGTTTTAAGATAATGACAATCAAACCCATGTAACAACTCTGTAACAACTTTCTTCAGTATGAGCAACTAACAAGGTATAATTCTATACCTAGCAATGTGAACAAATACTATATTCTTCAACCTTTCTTTTACAAAATTAATGAGAAGGCAGAAATGAGAAGCCTGTAATGTCCTTGGGGTACCTTGTTGTTAATAATGCAAGAAAGTAGTATTAGCAAGTTGTGAATTGAAACTCACTGAGGAAAAATAATGTCATGCAGCTTTGTTCACCACACAATAAGATCACGTTTTTGTATCTGTTTGTCAGTGCAGTTTTTACATACAGAAAAACACCAGCGTATCAAATTTTTTTTTAATCTTAAAAAATTTATTCTACATTGTGGTCTATAACAGCTTAGACTTTTGACAGACTTTGAAGAATTCTGTTGTGTGCTGACATGTACCTGGATGCATTTCTAAAATAGAAAAATTTAGACAAGATTCAAATAAACACAACATTAGGTAACAATAAGGAGAACAAATAAAATAAGGAGGTAAAAAGTTTGTGGTAGTGGAATGTGCAGGGTTCTAGATTTATTTAATTATGGAGAATGGCGAATAGGTCACTTCTACAAGATCAGCCAGGTCTGCTTCTCTCCTTTTTTTTGTGTAGGGTGGCTGGTTACATTTTACAATGAGTGTGTAAGTAAATGTAGCTTTTCTGCTTAATCAAACAAGCTGAAATTTTTTATAATAATCTGATTAATAGGTTGAAATACCACACAAATTTTAAAATACTCCAATTAAGCAAGCAAATCTTGTAGTGAAGCTATATGTGCTTTCTTAAGATATGTAATTAAAAGAAAAAAAATAAGGGTTAAGGTAGGAAGTTGCAACTTAAATTGGTGTAGATTGACTTGAAGCCAAATACTGTATCCAAAAAGCCCGTACTCCGGAAATTTTAGGATATAAAATAGTAAAGCTTGGCTAGAAATACTTGTTGAAATCTCAAGATAGCATTTTAAGCACAATCTTTCACTCTGAGTTCCAGACAATTTCCAGTTTTTATTGAAAATTGAAGAACAATTTGTGCTCTAGCATGACATGTCATTGCAGTGCAGTATATATTACTACGAACCTGTGTAGAAAGGACAGCAGTTAAACTCCTGAAGCATATTTCACAGGCAGGACTGAGGCTCAAATGAAATTAAACTCTGGAAACTGAGAAAGTTGAAGTTTGGGAAAAACAGGGATTTTTATGTTTCCTAAGGAAAACAAGGAAGGCAGAACTGCAGAAATAGGACCAACTACAAACATCATGTGTGGTTTGAACTACATGTCATGTTGATGTATGACTGTTCATCTCCAAAGCTGTTGTCAGCTCTGTCTTTGAACTGCTGCGCAGTTTTGCCATAACTCTACTTCCAGCATTGTTCAGTATCCCCCTGCTGAAGATCATGTTTTAGAGGAGATGATCAGTTTCCCTGCTCAGCATTTTTGAAAAATGCTAGAGTGAAGGACACCCAGTAAAGGGTGTCTGTGTCCACATGTGCAGGTTGATCCTTCTTCACATGGAGATGATACCTGCACAAGAGGAGTTCTTACTTACAGAAATAGGTTCTGTGTCTGGAGTAAACCTTGGCTTTGAGCAAAAAGCTGTTAGTTAGGAATTAATGCAGATCAAATGATAATTGTAGTCTGTCCATTGACATACTTGCCTTGGTTCCTATAGAGTGTAGATGCTTTCCAGTAATGCAGATCTGTTGATTAGTCAGCTGGTAGATGCTTATTTGAAGCCTCTTACCTGTGCTGTGAAATGGTCGTACAAGACACCTGTGTATCTCAGCCTGTCTGCACGTAGATGTGGGATTTTCATGGGTAACTGAATGAATTACATCTTGTGACTTGGCTGCACTTTATGGCATTTCACAGGTCAGAGCAAGCCCATCACTTGCAGTGAAATCAAAGAACCATGTATTAATTCTTATTATAGTTAATTTTTAAAAATATATGATGAGGAGTAAATGAGGAATGAGTACTATAAGAATGATAATGTAATGTAATGCCCACATGGAAGTGCGCATAGTGCCAGTACCTACACTTTTCCCCTCTATTTAGGCGCTATAGATCCTAATTGCCAGTTTCACAGCTCTATCATGATCAGGTTTCCTCTGCAAGTACTCTTTGAATGTCATTGCCTTTTTCTCCTCTTGCTTCCATTATATATATATAGACACATGTGTCTGTATATTTACACATGCATATGTATTGTAGTTGTGTGTTTATGTATTTCTCAACAAAATAATTACATAACTTGTCAATGTAAACTGTTCTTGCATGATGTGCTATTTTACATGTAGTAGAACTTTCTTGCCCAAAGACTGTGCTTGTGTTGAATGTGTATGCTGTTAAATTTTGAACCTAAATTTTGTTTCGACCTAAATTTTGTTTGGCATACTGTTTAACTGTGGCAGAGTAGAGAACAAAGCACAGCGCACAAGGACACCTGCCCTCTGGGGAGGAGAGACCAAGGTACTGAATGAAGGACAAAGTAAATGAAGGAAGATACAGTTTCTTGTGAGGAAATAGTCTTACTGTGGAAGAGCTCAAATCTGGAGGAAAAGCAGCTTCACCACAATCTTTTGTTGCTACTCGTTGTTACTTTGTTCCTTCAGATACTGCTTTTGCTCCTTGTTCTCATCTTTGCTTTTCCATAATTTGCAGTCCATTTAGTTGATGTAGTCCACTGTTCTTTACCATTACTGGCTTTTCAGTCTTGTCTTTGCTTCACTTCCATCAGAAAGGGAAATTGGATTTATGATATTCGGGTAGATAACACTGGTTTTTATTAGCTCTAAGGGGTTTTTTGTTACTCTTCTATAGAGTTTGTACAAGGTAAGTAAGGAGCTTTACCACCAAACCCTTCAGTACCGTATGTTTACACACCTCTAAAAGGAGGTGCTCTAAGAGAGCACTGAAGGAAATAGGACATACTGTCAGCTTTGAAACTCAGGTAATGTTCAACAGCTTGTCTTCCAAGCCAGTATGACTGACAACAGTATTCACCATTTTAATAACTGGTGGCATCTGATTTTAAGCTTTTTCATCTTCAGTATTTCTACTGTACATTAGGCCCAAAGCACCCAACTGTGCAACAAATCAGTTTGGCTTTTGTTAAGGGGAATGTGAGGGCTAGCAGGATCAAATGTCACTTACGTTATCACATTGTCGTGGTTTTGCCCCAGCCAAGGGCCGCACCCCACACAGTCGCTTGTACTTTTAAAAGGAAGGGGGAGGGAAAGTTGGGGGAAGGGGAAAAGGGAAGGAAGAAAGGTGGAAAATAAACCACAACCTAGAAACCAGAACCACGCAGGTTGGGATAAGGATAGTTTACTAAACAATAACAGAAAACTAGATATAACAATAACATAAGTTTAAAGCACAAAATAGATGAAACTGGCGATACACAATGCAATTTCTCACCAAACCACACAACTCAGGCCGCACAGCTTAGAGCCCGTCCCGGACAACCCGACCGCCCCAGAAACTGCACGTCCTGGCGTTGTCTCCCCCTCTTCCCCCCAGTCCCCCCTTATACCGAACATGACGTAACTGGTATGGAATATCCTCTTTGGCCAATTCGGATCACCTGTCCTGGCTGCGTCCCCTCCTTTCTCACTAGTAAGGAAGTATGCAGAGCTGAGAAAGGTCCTTGATTGCCCGGCAACAAATCGGAAAACATCAGGGTGCTATCAGCACTATTCTCATGCTAACACCCAAACATGGCATTCCATCCACTGCTAAAAAAAAAGTTTAACTCCATCATAGCTGAAACCAGGACATTATCCACCCCTTATTCCATACCATTTACGTCATGACCAGATCCAACAATTTTCTTTGGGTACAACCAGTTTCGTGTTTCACACACCCATATATGTATGTACACATGTATGCACACATATGTGCATACAGATCTTATTCCCTCAGTCTGTGAATCATCCCTCTGAAGTTGTTGAGTTCATTTAGTCCATGATTTCCAGGCTCCATTTGTCGTAACAGTTTCTCAGGATAGTTGTATGTTCCATTGGCTCGTTGCACGCTGCATCTCAGGCTCTTGACTGATACACCTGGCATGGTCCATGCTCATAGTCTGTGGGTCAGAGTTTATTTTCAACGGGAGCAAAAAGTTCTTGAGAGGCCAGGCTTTAGTTCCATCATCATGGCACTCATTCTTCATTAACTTGTATGACTCCGGCTATAATGCTATGGTACAACATACAGCAATCATAACAATAATAAATATACAATAATGGATTATTTGGCAATTATTATAATTTCTACTTTATTAATTATATTGGCTATTCTCACCCAAAATCAAATCCCCTTGAGGTACACATCGAACTTCTCCATCCCTCTGCATTACCCACCAAGTACAGCCAGGTCCTTGAGCAAAAACAATTCCAGACATGGGTTTACCTTTGCCTGGAGCAGGAATGACCCAAACTCTCTTTCCCAATACACTCTTCATATGCACTACTGGCACTCTGTCTCCCTCTACAGTACGTGGAAATTTTGACTGGGCAGGGCCAGCCCGATTGGTAGATCCCCTAGAGTTAACTAACCACGTGGCTTGGGCCAAATGTGTATCCCAATGCTTGAATGTCCCACCACACATTGCTTTCAGTGTAGTTTTTAAAAGTCCATTATATCGTTCAATTTTCCCAGAGGCCGGTGCATGGTAAGGAATGTGGTACACCCACTCAATGCCATGCTCTTTGGCCCAGGTGTCTATAAGAGTGTTTCGGAAATGAGTCCCATTGTCTGACTCGATTCTTTCTGGAGTACCATGTCGCCAGAGGACTTGCCTTTCAAGGCCCAGAATTGTATTTCGAGCAGTGGCATGGGGTACGGGATATGTTTCTAGCCAGCCGGTAGTTGCCTCCACCATTGTAAGCACATAACGTTTGCCATGGCGGGTTTGTGGGAGGGTGATGTAATCAATCTGCCAAGCCTCCCCATATTTATATTTCATCCACCGTCCTCCATATCAAAGGGGCTTTAACCGCTTAGCTTGCTTGATTGCAGCACATGTCTCACATTCGTGGACAACTTGTGCGATGGCGTCCATGGTCAAGTCCACCCCTCGATCCCGAGCCCATCTATATGTTGCATCTCTCCCTTGATGACCCGAGGTATCATGAGCCCATTGAGCCATGAATAATTCACCCTTACGTTGCCAGTCTAGATCTACCTGAGCCACTTTAATCCTAGCAGCCTTATCTACCTGATGGTTGTTTTCATGTTCCTCCATGGCCCGACTCTTAGGTACATGGGCATCGACATGACGTACCTTTACAACAAGTTTCTCTAACCGAGCAGAGATATCTTGCCATAAGTCATCAGCCCATATAGGTTTGCCTCTACGCTGCCAGTTGTTCTTTTTCCACTGCTGCAACCACCCCCACAGGGCATTCGCCACCATCCATGAATCAGTATAAAGGTAGAGCCTTGGCCACTTTTCTCTCTCAGCAATGTCCAGGGCTAACTGGATGGCCTTCACCTCAGCGAACTGGCTTGATTCACCTTTTCCTTCAGTGGCTTCTGCTACTCTTCTTATAGGATTCCATACAGCGGCTTTCCATCTCCGATGCTTACCCACAATGCGACAAGACCCATCAGTGAACAGGGCATATCGCTTCTCATTCTCTGGCAGTTCGTTGTAGGGTGGGGCTTCTTCAGCGCGTGTTACCTCCTCATCCTCTGGTGACATCCCAAAATCTTTGCCTTCTGGCCAGTCTGTGATCACCTCCACAATTCCTGGGTGATTGGGGTTTCCTATTCGAGCCCGCTGTGTAATTAGTGCAACCCACTTGCTCCACGTAGCATCAGTGGCATGGTGTGTAGAAGGAACCTTCCCTTTGAACATCCAGCCCAGCACCAGCAGTCGGGGTGCCAGGAGGAGCTGGGCTTCAGTTCCAATCACTTCTGAGGCGGCTCGAACCCCTTCGTAGGCGGCCAGTACTTCCTTTTCTGTTGGAGTATAATTGGCCTCAGATCCTTTGTAGGCCCGACTCCAAAACCCCAGCGGTCGACCTCGAGTCTCCCCTTGTGCTTTCTGCCAGAGACTCCAGGTCGGGCCGTTCTCCCCAGCTGCAGTGTAGAGCACATTTTTAATATCTGTCCCTGTCCGGACAGGCCCAAGGGCCACTGCATGGACTATCTCGCGTTTGATCTGCTCAAAGGCTTGCTGTTGCTCAGGGCCCCATTGGAAATCATTCTTCTTTCGAGTTACATGGTAGAGTGGGCTCACAATGAGACTGTAGTTTGGGACATGCAGTCGCCAAAAACCTGTAACACCTAAGAAAGCTTGTGTTTCCTTTTTGTTGCTTGGTGGAGACATAGCTGCTATTTTATTAATAATGTCCATTGGGATGTGACGACGCCCATCCTGCCATTTTATTCCTAAAAACTGGATTTCTCGCGTAGGCCCCTTGACTTTACTTCATTTTATAGCAAAACCGGCTTCTAAAAGGATTTTAATTACCCTGTTTCCTTTTTCAAAATCTTCCTCTGCTGTGTTGCCCCATACAATGATGTCATCAATATACTGCAGGTGCTCTGGTGCTTCACCCTTTTCCAGTGTATTCTGGATTAGTCCATGGCAGATGGTGGGGCTATGTTTCCACCCCTGGGGCAGACGATTCCACGTGTATTGGATGCCTCTCCAAGTGAAAGCAAACTGTGGCCTGCACTCTGGCGCCAGTGGGATCGAGAAGAAAGCGTTCGCAATGTCGATTGTGGCGTACCACTTGGCTGCCTTCGATTCCAATTCATACTGGAGCTCTAACATGTCTGGCACAGCAGCACTCATACCTGGAGTGACTTCATTTAGGCCACGATAATCTACTGTCAGCCTCCACTCTCCATTGGACTTCCTCACTGGCCATATGGGACTATTAAAGGGTGAGTGGGTTCGGCTGATCACTCCCTGATCCTCCAGTTGACGAATCAGCTTATGGATGGGAATCAGGGAATCTCGGTTAGTACGGTATTGTCGTCTGTGCACCGTCGTCGTAGCAACTGGCACTTGCTGTTCTTCACCCTTCAACAACCCCACAACAGCAGAATCCTCCGAGAGTCCAGGCAAGGCACACAATTGTTCAATTTCTTCTGTTTCCAAAGCAGCTATTCCAAAAGCCCATCGGTACCCTTTTGGGTCTTTAAAATACCCTCTACGTAGATAATCTATACCTAAAATGCACGGAGCTTCTGGACCAGTCACAATGGGGTGTTTTTCCCAGTCCTTCCCAGTTAGGCTCACCTCAGCCTCTAGCACAGTTAGTTGTTGGGATCCCCCTGTCACTCCAGAAATACAAACAGGTTCTACCCCTTCATGATTCGATGGCATTAGAGTACACTGGGCACCAGTATCCACCAGAGCTTTGTACTCTTGTGGGTCTGACGTGCCAGGCCATCGGATCCACACAGTCCAATAAACCCGATTATCCCTCTCCTCCACCTGGCTGGAGGCAGGGCCCCTCTATTGCTGCTGATCATATTTGTTTTCCACTGGTTGCATAAAGGACTTAGAGGTCCCTTCAAAAGGATCAGGCACATCAGACATATAGGTAGGCCTTCCAGTTGGTCTAGGGAACTGCCCAGTAGAAACTGGTGCAGCCTTCTTCCTGGCAGAATCTCGTTGTGCGAATGTTTTACCCCACAGCTCATTTACTTGTGCTCAAAGGGCTGAGGTGGGCTGCATATCCCATTTCCTCATGTCCTCTCCATGATCAAGCAGGTAAAACCACAATGTACGTCGTGGTGTGTATTCTCCCTCTTGGAACGATGGACGCTTTCTCCCAGTAGCTGCAACATTGCTCCATATGGGTTGGGAGTTGGACACATTGTTGTCAAGTCGTTGAACAAGTTTCTCTACTGCTGCAATGACGGAGAGGGAAACATTGTCTTGGTATTTCCAGAGTCGGCAGGCCACCTCATTTACGGTTGGCGGATTCGTATCATCCCAGTCAATTGCTGCCAGTGAATTGGTATACCCTGCTGGTGCACTTCGTACAACCTTACGCCACATATCTGGAGTGCATAGGACTTCATCGGGATCAGAGGGAAGCCGTGAATTGTCCAGATCATAATAAATTATCTCCCGTACAGCTAATTCTCTCAGGTGCTGGACAGATGTCTCTATGCTGTTACACTTAGGTGTCTGGCATGTAATATATTCCTTTATGGGATATCTTTCCTTCACACTTGACAGTAGTCGCCTCCAGAGGCTGAGGATTTCCGGCCTCCTCCCAATTGCTTTGTCAATTCCTCCTTCTCTAGCTAGGGATCCCAACTGCTTGGCCTCTCTGCCTTCTAATTCCAAACTACTGGCCCCGTGATCCCAACATCGGAGCAACCAAGTGATAATGTGCTCACTTGGGTGGCGAGTGAAATCTTTTCGAACCTCACGCAGCTCACTCAGAGTCAGGGATCGGGTAACAATCTCTGGTTCTGCCTCATCCTGATATCCTCGAGATGATCCCGGTTGATCATCATCCTTATCCGTCACTATACGAACTGATTTCTTTGTGCCTTTCCTCTTTTGTACGGGAGCAACAGACACTGGTGTGGATTGGTTTTTCAGATCATCTGCAGTGTCTGCTGTAGAGATTACAGTAGCTGCAGTGTCGGTCACAGGGGTTGCAGTAGCTGCAGTGTCAGCCCCAGTGGTTGCAGCAGCTATAGTATCTGCCAGTCTGTTTCCTTTCCCTTCTCCCTGACAGTGCTGACAGTGCTGACAGTGCTGCCTGCTATCAAGCAGTGTTTGATAAATAGTGGCCAGAGCCCAGCACAGTGCAGTAAGGTGTCCATCTCTGGGAAACCTACAGCAATTTTTCCTTAGGTATGCAGTCACTTGATCGGGGTCTTGTAGCTGTTCAGGAGTGAAATTCCAAACCATCGGGCGTGAGAAAGTACCTAGGTACTCGCCCATACTTTGCCACATGCCCTGCCACTCGTGATTATTCTGTCTCGGAGAAAGCTCTTCAGTGGTATTCATAAACCTATGCTTGATATATAACAAAAACTGAACCATCTGCACCAAACCTACCAATAGCAAAATGCTAGTTTGAATATCCCAGAGATATTGAAGATTTTCAAAAACTGCCCTAAGAGCTGTTGTATTTAGCCCAAAGGAAAAGAAAGCAGTGCTGTTATTAACCCCTCCCTGTCCAAAGAATGGACAGGACAGCAAAACCTCATACAGGTACCAGCTTAAGCTCATGATCATCGATATTATTGTATCATAGACCGATATCATAAAATACACTATAATGAAGTATGGGAACAAATACGGGAGCCACAGACCTGAGAGAGTAAAGAATCCTGCCAGGATTGTATACAGCATGCGGTGGTTTTGCTGCCACAGCCTTGTAAATAAATACCACAACATCGTGACCAGAGATTGCTTAAACAACAGTGCTTATCTTAATTGCGATAGTTAGGGTCAAATCTACCGTTATCCCAACCGTTCGTCGTGCCCCACGTTGGGCGCCAAAATAACTGTCGTGGTTTTGCCCCAGCCAAGGGCCGCACCCCACACAGTCGCTTGTACTTTTAAAAGGAAGGGGGAGGGAAAGTTGGGGGAAGGGGAAAAGGGAAGGAAGAAAGGAGGAAAATAAACCACAACCTAGAAACCAGAACCACGCAGGTTGGGATAAGGATAGTTTACTAAACAATAACAGAAAACTAGATATAACAATAACATAAGTTTAAAGCACAAAATAGATGAAACTGGTGATACACAATGCAATTTCTCACCAAACCACACAACTCAGGCCGCACAGCTTAGAGCCCGTCCCGGACAACCCGACCGCCCCAGAAACTGCACGTCCTGGCGTTGTCTCCCCCTCTTCCCCCCAGTCCCCCCTTATACCGAACATGACGTAACTGGCATGGAATATCCTCTTTGGCCAATTCGGATCACCTGTCCTGGCTGCGTCCCCTCCTTTCTCACTAGTAAGGAAGTATGCAGAGCTGAGAAAGGTCCTTGATTGCCCGGCAACAAATCGGAAAACATCAGGGTGCTATCAGCACTATTCTCATGCTAACACCCAAACATGGCATTCCATCCACTGCTAAAAAAAAAGTTTAACTCCATCATAGCTGAAACCAGGACACACATACTTCCATTATCAGTGATACTTGGCTTCTGAATCAGAGACACTGTACTGGAGACTCAGGTTAGCACAGTCTTTCAAAGGCTTGTTTCTGTAAACTTGCATCTCTACAAAGCATAACCCAGTAGGGATTGGGAAGCCATAATGCATGCTTACCTGTTGAATGAAGATGATTGCTTTCTAAACTTAGAATTTGTCTCTACATGTAAGTGAAAGAGCAGTTCTTCATGCTCATTCTATTTCTTCATCAAAATGAAGGGCTATATTGGGTTTTACAGCTACTAACTTTTACCCAGAAGTCAATGGCAAAGCGTTGCAAATGTTTACTGATTGCTGTGTGCACTGATCTTCAGAGAATTTCTTGTCCTAAATCTTATAATACGGCTACTGTTTTATTCAGCACTGATTTACCAAACGATTGATCTTTTTTCATTGTTAATTAAAGTACTTACAGAAAAAAAAAGGAAAATACATATTTAAAGATTATCTTCAAGGAAAGTAGCTTGAAATAAACTTGGGTAACAGAAAGGTATAATGCTTTTTATTCAAGAAATAATAAACCTTAGAGGATTGAAAGATCTATTGAAATTATATAATCAGGGTATATAATCAAAATATAATCAGGATGATTGCAATACTCCACTAATCTAAATCTGGGAAATTCTAGCAAGAAAGTCAACTCTTTCTCTTGTAAGTATTTTTCCTCCTTTTTGTTTGCAAACTGAAAGCCTGGGGAACACAGCTTTTCAACACTGTGGATCATATTTAGTGATCTGAAGCAACTAAAAATTTGTAATTCCTGCCTTCTAGTTGACACCAATGCAGTTGCAGACCAGGGGAGAACAGCATACTTAAAATACTTGATTCACTATCTGCTGTTTCAGTGACAAAGCGGTGGCAAATTACTGTACAAACTAGAGCAGTTGAAAAGTCCTGGTTGGACTGGATGATCTTAAAGGTCTTTTCCAGCCTAAACCATTGGAAGCAGTGCCATCGTGCTCCTGAGGCACAGTAAGAGGTGAGTTGCCATGCTGGAAGTGAGAGCTCTGGCAACAAATTTTGCTTGTTTGATTTCAAGTTAACGTGTAACACGAATATAAATGTAAACCCTCTCAAATGTCCAGCAACAATTTTCTGAGGAAAGACAGTCCTTAAAGTAGGCAGATCCTTTTGAGGAGAGCTAGCAGGAAATAAGAGTGAAAGCTTAAATTTAGTGTACATAAATAGAAGGAAAAGAAGAGAAGACACATGCAAGGAAAAATGTACATGCTTTTCCATGATTTTAAAAAAAATCCCTACTGCTTCTTTCCTTTTGTGGATTGGACCGCAGGTTTAATTACATGGAGCTTTTGAAGAATATTTTTACTTAACATTATTGCTTATTCTGGAGGGCCACAAATAATCACTTTCCAATGACAATAGATTAACTAAACTTGAAAATAAATATATTCCTTCCTATTTTTTTACTTCTGTTAAAGTATGTTTACCTCTTTCTTTACATGCTTCTGCCTCTCTCTTGCTTATCTTACAATATTCAGGAATATTCCAATAAATTTAATGGAATCAGAAAGGAATTGGCAAGAAAAGAGGTAAGACTGCAGTCTAAGGAGTCTTTCTATTTGGATCCATAAATCTCTGAAGCAAAAAGTTACTATTTACCTAGATGTTTAAAGCCGCAAAAGTATTAACATCTACTCTACTCTTGGGAGAAACAGATTTTTTTTTCTGAATTTCTAAATCCATACTTCCTCTCAGTACTCATGTTGTAAGGAAACAATTCTCTGTGATCACTGAGTGTTCTATTTCATTAACCTGTTGTTCATGGCATTGTTTAATTATTTTCTGTTGTTTTGTTTATTGAACAGATGCTCAGGAAGGCTATTAATAATGTCAGAAGAATGGCTTCTCACCCAACACTACCCTACTGTAAGTTCAGTTTCAAATAAAAAAAAGTATTTCAAAAGGTTATGTATTTATTGGCACTGTTTCTTAGTATGCTGCTCTTTTGTTCTACCTGAAAACTATGTGTATTACAAGTTGATAGTAAGCTCTCTTTCTGACACTATTCTTCATTTCCCAAAGCAATAATACTGGGGTTTATAGAACAGCCTTTAGAAATAGTATTTTAAAATTTTCTTAATAGCAGGAGATACTGTATTTCTTTTATTAGTGTAGTGGTCTAAATACATTAGAAAACAAGATACGTTCTTATCTCCAAGTAACTAGATAGGATTGAAACACAAAGCTAAATACAGCTCGTCACTATTGAAGAGTACTGTACTCTTCAGTACAGCTCAGTGAAGTTTCAGTAGCATGAGTGGAAGTATCAGTAGTACCCACTGCTCCTACAGCGCACCAGGGACTATGGCACGTGCTGTGGCACTGTGTAATTTGAGGATGCTGCAAGCTGGTGTGCCATTTCTTCAAAGTTTGGAAGGAACCTTCCTGCTGAGTTGCTACAAGACAAGTTTTGTAAATACCTTCTGTTGCAGACCTGACAGGTGCCCAAGATGGTAGTGTCCGAATGTTGGAGTGGGGTCATGCACAGCAAATCACGTGTTTTCGGTCTGGTGGCAACTCCAGAGTAACTCGGATGAGGTTCAATTACCAAGGAAACAAGGTAACTGATGGAATGACTCTGTATTACCCCACCCCCTCACCCTCCACCCCTCCCCAAAATGTAATTGTAAATTAACAAAAATAACCCATCCTTCAAAACTAGAGTAGTCTCTCTGAATTGTGGATAACTTTTATGTAACCCATGCATATGGATCTCCTTTTTTCCCCCAGTTTGGCATAGTTGATGCTGCTGGATACATAAGCTTATATCAAACAAATTGGAAGTGTTGCCCACTTACTGGCACTTCACCAAAACCGTATTAGGTAAGCTGAAAATTAAATTTACTTCCAGAAACTCTAATTATACTCACTTATTTCCTTCCCCTTTTAAAACCTTTAGGAGAGGGAAGGGACTATGCTGCTAACCATTGTTAATGGAGACATCACAATACATTGTTGCCATCCTGTGATAATGTCTAACAGACAATTTCTTAAATCCAAATCATATTTGCTAAGTTGGAGAGCAGAACATGCAATGTTTGACCTGAAAGAATTTTGATGTTGGGACTTCACAGAATCACAAGGTTGGAGAAGACCTTTAAGATCATAAAATCCAACCGTTCCCGTCCTATACTAAACCATATCCCTAAGTACTTCATCTGCCCATCTTTTAAACACATCCAGGGAAGCTGACTCAAGCTCCTCACTGAGCAGCCTGTTCCAGGCCCTCACAACTCTTTCAGTGAAAATTTTTTTTCTAACATCTAATCTGACTCTGCCCTGGTGCAGCTTCATGCCATTCCCCCTTGTCCTGTCTCCTGTCACCTGGCTGAAGAGACCATCACCTATCTCTCTATAACCTCCCTTCAGGTAGTTGTAGGTGGTGATAAGGTCTCCCCTCAGCCTCCTCTTCTCCAGGCTAAACAGCCCCACTCCGTCAGCCGCTCCTCAGAGGATTTGCTCTCCAGCCCCTTCACCAGCCTGGTTGCCCTTCTCTGGAATTGCTCCAGGACCTCAATGTCCTTCTTATGGTGAGGAGCCCAGAACTGGACACAGTACTCGAGGTGTGGCCTCACCAAAGCCGAGTACAGGGGCATAGTCACCTCCCTAGAACTACTGACCACACTGTTTTTGATACAAGCCAGGATGCCATTGGCCTTCTTGGCCGCCTGAGCACACTGTTGACTCATATTTAGCCTGCAGTCAACCAACACCCCCAGGTCCTTCTCTGCCTGACAGCTCTCCAGCAAGTCCCCCCCAAGCCTGTAGCACTGCATGGGGTTATTATGTCCCATGTGCAGCACTCTACACTTGGCCTTGTTAAACTTCATCCCATTGGTCTCAGCCCATGGGTCCAGTCTGTTCAGATCCCTCTGAAGAGCCTCTCTACCCTCAGGCAGATCAAAACTTCCTCCTAGTTTAGTGTCATCTGCAAACTTACTGAGGGAGCATTCAACCCCTTCATCGAGATCATTGATAAAGATGTTGAACAAGACTGGAGCCAGGACTGAGCCCTGGGGGACGCCACTTGTGACCGACCTCCAGCTGGATTTTGTTCCATTCACCACCACCCTCTGGGCTCGGCCATCCAGCCAGTTTTTAACCCAGCTGAGGGTCCACCTGTCCAGGCCAGTGGCAGCCAGTTTCTCAGTCAGAATGCTGTGAGACTTGTCAATAACTGTCAATTGTTGATCAGTTTTCCGTAACACAGGACTGGAAACTATGCTTCCATGAAAAATTAAGGGTGTCAGAAGGCATATACATACCTTTATATCAGTGTTGTTCATGCTGGTTTTGAAGCAGCTTGCCTCCCTGAGGAAGCTAAGACTTCATGCTTACAGAAAATCTATTTCTTTTGTAATTACTAATTTCTAAACTGGAATTATTCAGACATGGCAGTGTCATAACAAAACAGCCAATGACTTTGTTTTCATCAGGTCAGCATCTTTGATAGCCACAGCAGGATTGTCTTCTGACAACAGGTAAGAACCTCTGTGACAATGCATAAACGTGAAGGGTGGCATGTCTGTATCTCCTGTCCCCCACTGTGAAAGTGATTCTCCTGAAGCAGTCTAAGCACAACACGCATGCTTCTCTCCTTCTTTGCAGGAGGGGAGAAGCAGTGTTGGCAGCTGCATTCTCCATGCCTGTTAGAGGAGGTTCTGTAGGGAAAGCATGGATCATCTGTTCATGTGCCATAGGAGGAGAAGTGGGGAGGGAGGTGCTGTGCTCTTCTCTCTGGGATCTAGTGACAGGCCATGTGCAAACGGTTCTGAGCTGCTTTGGGGGAGGTTCACACTTGACATCAGGAAGCATTTCTTTACTGAGAGGTTGGTTGGACACTGAAACAGGCTTCCTAGGGAGGTGGTAAATGCCCCAAGTCTGTCCATGTTTGAGAGGCATTTGGACACTGCTCTTACCATGCTTTAACTTCTGGTACCCCTGAAGGGTCAGGCAGTTGGGCTAGGTGATTGTTGTAGGTCCCTTCCAACTGAAATCCTCTGTTCCGTTTAATTCTATTCATACGAGCCTGTCTTACTTGCTTTGTAGACACAGGGAATGGTGCATAGCTCTTCCTTTCATGCTTTTTCCTCAGTCAGTTTTGATCAAGAAACGGGAAAAACTGCTAACATTCAGGTGAAGTCAGCTAGAGAAGATTGTAATCTCAATACGAGTCCTTTACGAGAATAACCTGTTGTAAATGCTTGTGTGGAGGGCATGTTCTTGTAGCATGTGTAAGTACAGGTAATTTGGGGTCTGCTCAAAAGTAATACTTGTGTTCTGTGGCTTTTATGCCTGAAGTAATCTCTTTTTGAGATTCAGATGACTTTTCAAAATACTTTAGAACATCTGTTGCTGAATTGAGACCTGTCTTTTTCTGCAGAAATATTTGTCTTTGGGATACTTTGGTTTCACCTACAAGTAGCTTGGTGCATGGTAAGTAAAACACAACCAGCAAAATATTTTATCACGGTCAAAAAAACCATGGAAGTGTGGATGTATTACTGTGAGAAGTAATTTTAATATTAGCACTGAAACATCTTTCACTGTCCTGTTTGAGTGCACCAGCAGGGACAGAAAAACATATTCCTGAGAAATTCTTTATTGCTTTGTATAATGATTGGTATTGTGGGTGTGAGCACCTTCCTTTTCATACCTTGTGTCTTGGCACTGCAAATGGCTGTGCCTACTCCCTACCTTATTCCTTATTACCCTACTCCTACTCGCTACCAGCCAGACACCTGCACATTCTGGTCACTTGCAAAGATGCAGAGCAATGCTTCTTGTAGTGACTAGCATGCTGAGAAGATAGTAGCTGGAACACTGTAAAACTTCGGGGTTTTTAACACAGTAAGACTATACGGATTTGCAGGCTGTGCATCCACTCTTCAAGTCCAGGTTCCCGTGGCTGTGGCTCTGCGGATAAACCAGAGAGGCCCCACTCCAACGTTATCGATTGAACATGAGCTGGAATAACCGTAGTGCAAAGGTACCGCGGAGTTCTGGTGGATGCATTGCCTGTTTGGAGAACAGGACATCTTTTGAGGAACTACGGAGTATCTTACTGCCCCTGTGAAAACCCTGTCCTCTGAGAAGCCATAAATAGACAATGAATCTCCAGACCTCTGTAGATGAATAAATGCACCAAATTTTTGAGAAAGCGGTTACTTTTTTAAATTAATATCTTGAACAAGCAGATGTGCTGGTAATACTAATAGTCTAGTAATATGGTGGAGCATTTCAAATGATTTATCTGCATGTGCGCATGCATAGTAATCTGCATGTGGTGTTAGAACAATGCTGCAGAAGAGTTATTCCCATAGGTCCGCTTTCTGAGCTATCCTAAATACTCAGCAGGGTTTCATTCTCTGTATTACTAATAAAATATCTAGTACATTTCAACATCTGGCATACAGAATTAGGCTCAGGGGGAGTTGTCAACTCTGGCGCTGACATACGGCAAACTGCTTAAGTGCATGTGTGAGATGTGTGGCATTTCTATCCGTGAAGTTAGAGAAGCCTTTGCACTTCAAACACAACGTCCTGCATGCCATGTGCTAGGATTCAGGGAATCTTATCCCAGGCAGAGCAAGCTTTGTTCTAGCAAGCATAACCTTCATTCACTTCCTCCGCTTACCTGAGGGAAGTAGGCATAGCCAGACCAATGTGAAAGCAGCACATTAAAAGTGGAGACTTGTAAGATACTTGGGCAACTAATTGAGGCTATTTCCTGTGGAAAGGTGTCTTAAAATGACAAGCATTGCAGAGTTTGAAAAGAAGCTGTTTCTGATCAAGTCTGAATGGTTTCTGCTTACACAGGGTTAGAAAAAGGGATATATATAAGTCTTTCACAGAGACTGTAATTGCTTCATTTGCCAGTATCTGCCACTTCAGGATTCCTGGTGTGAATCCGGGCTTACATGCATAGGGCACTGCAGCACGAGGACTGGTTGTCTCAACTGGGTTACAGCATCAAAGTCATTGTTACGCTGTCTTGGAACGTGAGAAGTGGACAGAAGCTTAAAGTTAGCACTGTGTGTTTATTGAAATTTGCTTTGGCTTTCAGCTTTTACCTGTCATGACAGCGGAGCGACTGTGCTAGCGTATGCTCCAAAACACCAGCTGTTAATCTCTGGAGGCAGAAAAGGCTTTACCTGTATAATTGATCTTGGCCAGAAACAGCAGCAACAGTTACTCCAGAGTCATGACTCTCCAGTCAAAGCAATTGCTGTTGATCCCACGGAAGAGTATTTTGTCACAGGATCTGCGGAAGGCAACATAAAGGTACTAAGGAGGGGGAGGGAGCAGAGGTGAGTATGGGGATGATGTGCAGACTCAGAGAGGCTCTTGAATTCCTGTGGAATACTCAGATAAGGTCATGTGTTCTGCATTTGTTTTCAGCCCTGGCTTTTATATTTGCTAATTTCATTCTGAAATGTTTGCCTTGCCTTGCCTTTCAGTCCTCCTGTTTGCCTTGCCTTAGGCCCTGTACGTATTCCTTATTACTGAAAATGGGGATTAGTATTCTGTAACTGTGCCATTGCACATAGCTATGTGTCTCCTTCTCTTCCTAGCTGGTGTCATAAAAATGAATGCAAAACACAGTCCAGTTTCTCTGTGAATCGTTAGTGGTGAATTGTAAGAGCACGGCAGTTTTCCGTAGGAGAGATGGATGTTTTGATGCTTTTTCAGGTATGGAGTCTGTCTACATTCAGCCTTCTTCACACTTTCATCAATGAGCATGCACGACAGTCTCTCTTCAGAAACATTGGGACGGGAGTCATGCAAATTGAGACAGGACCAGCAAATCACATATTCTCCTGTGGTGCGGATGGGACAGTAAAGATGAGGATCATACCCGACAGGTTCAGCCCTCTAAACGACGTGTTAAAAAATGATGTGAAATTTATGATCTAGTATTTTTCAGAAGCTCATGTAGCGTTCCCCTTCCGCCATCCCTGAAAAGATTTGTCCTGGAACTAGCCAACAGAGCAGAAACACAGCGATAGCCTGTGCCACAAAAATTGAGGGGGGGAGGGTGGGGGATATTTTTTTGTTCTCTCCCCTCCATATTTGTCACCTGGAGCTTTTGATCCCTGGTGCACTGATGCCTTAAAGATTACCAAGGTCCTTCAGGTTTTGATCGTTGATTAAAATCAAAGCTGTATACAACTCTGAATTATATACTTCTGATACTACAGAGATGTCACTGAAGTGGTTTAGTCTTCCTTTTGAGGTAGTGACAAGGTAGTGATGCTCCCACCTGGAGTACACCACCTGGGCATGGCCTCTGCTTATAGTCAACAGGTTCTACAGGCTGGTCTTTCCAGGGGGAAGCTGGAGATAATGTTACTCTTTCACTGTGGCACCCGTACCAGTCCCTCATCTGGACGTGCTTAGTCAGCTGGCAACAAAACATTCTACCTACGTGTAGAAGAGACACAAAGCCTGTATGCATAGGCACTCCTGGCCACGCAAGCATTCCTAGAGCGGGCCACTGCTTGTCTCCATTCCTGGAATCCCAGCTGCTCACCTCTCTCGCTTGGCTCATCTCTCTCCTCTAACCTAGGGTATAAGAAACTGAAGGATGTTCTGAAACTCGTCTTCTCTTCTATAGCTTGAATCCCTGCCATCAGGATGGCAGGCTTACCTTTTAAGAAGAAATATATTTTGAACCCCGAACACTCCCTTTACAAAAGTGTGTAAATATAAATGGATATCTTCCTTGTAAACCTGTCAGGATTATGTGTGAAACTTTAGTCTTTATCACAGAGCTACTGGAAGATACTGTGTTGCGACACAGCACTAGAATTTCTTCAGAGACTATTTATGTCCATGTCTGCAGATGGAGTGAAAAAAAAGCCTAATTTCTTTTTAGTTTTGTTCCCTGGAAGACTTTTATTTAGCCCAAAGATACTCCCCCCTCATTCTTAGCACTTATGTTCTTCTTTGTCTGCTTTTCCTGAGTACTTTAGAAAAGGAAAAAGGAAACAAATCCAACAGCAAAGAACTTTAATATTGTCAGTCTTTGTACCGTATGTTTACGTCTGGTGTGAACTGAAAGACATTTTTGGAAGGCAGAGATGGATTGATTTTTTTTTTTTTTTTTTTTTTTTTTTTTTTTTGCCAAAATACCAACCGGCACAACTTAAATGCTTGACCAAATTATTAATGCACAAAGCCTTCACTTTTCTTTTTTAGTCGGCTCAAACCTGTTTCTGTAAGTGTTCTGGTTTACTTTTCCTGATGTGAGAGCTCAACAGAGGTTTAATTTGTAAATTAGATGTGGGGCTGGATTACTTGAATGCCAATGGTGTACTTTTTGCTAAAAGATATTTTGTGAAATACAGCATCAAGATGCTAACTGTAAAAGAAACTTGTCCAATTAGGAACTATGGGGATAAACAAAGCATAGCAGAAATGAAGGGCTTGTAAACTGAACTTTGTAACATTCTCAGGATGCTTTTCTCTTAAGAATATAAAACTGTTTAAAAAGATTTTGTAAAACGTATTAAGGTAATTTTAAATGTCTGTTTCGCAAGTTGCAGTGCAAACACTATGAAGGTTCATATGCACATAACCTGAATTTTCCAACTGTGCAATAAAAAGAATGTGAATATTTTGCCATGAAGAAACACGTGACAGCATTTCAGACTGGTACAGCTGTTCAGGGAGCCAACTGGAATTGTTCTGCCACACCACCTAGAGATTGGAATTGAAGTTGATGTCAGAACAGTTGAAGTACAGTGATGGATCAGCAAAGCACCCGACCGGCAGTGACACCTCCTTCCAAACAGGCTCGCCCAGCGCCTACGTGGGATCTGCTCAGTGTCGGAGCTTCTAATATTCCGTATTGTTACAAAAAGAAAAAGAGCGGAGTTACAGTAGCACCCTCCTTGAGAATCAGCCCAGACCCTGACTTCCTAGCTGCTTGTAGACATGCGTTACTTTTAGGCACCCACTCAACTAACACAGTCACGTTCAGAAAAGGAAAACACGCAAAGATTGTGGCAACAGTAGACAATGATGTCCTTGATGTCTTGTCCTTTAATATTTATATCTCGTTAGCTTCAATATTTCAAGCTAAGTTTATTGTACTGGTGATCACAAAACGCTGCGTATCTGTGAACTGGGCAGGGTTTGTGTGCCATTGCCGAGACATACAACGCTGTCGTGTTGTCTGCATAGAGCTGCACTATGAGGAATCCTGGGAAACTCAGGCTTAAGCTGGAAGAGTATGGACTGTCAGCGGGCATTTTCTGAGATGTTTGTAGTTACTGTAAGCCACTCTCGGAATGGAATTATGTCAAATCAGCGTGTATTTGCCACACTTGCATAATCTTCCCAATAAACCCTGCAGAAACTCAAACCCTCTAGAACTCCAAGTTGCTGCTACTTCATTTACTTGTGTAATCATTTGTGCTTGTTCCCTGATGTTTAACATTAGTGTAAGCGGCATTCCGGGCAGCTTGCTTGTAACGATGGAATCATCCAAGCAAGTTCACTTCTGTTGTATCTCAGACTTTGAAAATGACATTCTCGCCTCTAAAACTAGGCACTAGGGAAGAAGGCAATCACAGCTGTCCCTGCTGTTGCCCTTAACTTCTGCTGTCTTTTGTCCTCTGGCAGTTAATGCTTTCTCCCTGTTGCTCCGCAAGTCCCACCAATGGAGCAAGGTGCACAAACCAACCTGAAAACTTGCATTTAGTGGTGCTTAATCAAGCGTAGTTCTACATGCAGACAAAACAACCTAGCTTACGGTTGTTCGTGTCCCTTTGAAATATCATAGAGGTGCAGCCGTGACTTGGGTTTGTCTGTGTAGCCATACATATTGCCATCAGTAATTCTGATGTTGCTACTTGATCCAGTTGCCTCAAACAGTGGCATGATCTCCTTCCGTAACTTGCGAGAGCCAAAACTCTGGCCATCCGGGTATTAAACTGGCTTGCTGTGCAGCTTTCAACCAGAACATTCTCAGCCAGCAGCTGATGCCGTGGGATGTTGATGGAGAAAGAGGGAGAGTGGAATAAATGCAGGGCTTGTACTGCCCTGCTGTGGCCCAAGGTAAGCTCATGCATGTTCTGCATTTCAGGAACCTCTCTGCCAGTTACAGAAATACATAGGCTGTTGAGCTACCCTCCATTAGGTACTGCTGTGCTCCTCCTGAGAGCCCCGCGTGTTAGAATAGCTGCAACAGGCATGACAAAAGGGACAGCGATTAAAAGGAAATAAGCTTGGAGGCAGTCTGTTCTCTAAGGGGTGGCTTCAAATGTTCTTACTGAAAACAGAGAAACCCACTTCTAGTGGCAGGTTCAGCACACTGACCAAACTATTTTATAAAGACCAATTTACCAAGTCTCTTGGTGTTTCTTACTCCTTTTCCTTTCTAGCTCTCAAATCTGCATGGCTTTGATTTTGTTGCGGGGGTGGGAGGCATGGTTGTTTTCAGTGCTTTCTTTTCTCCTGCTGGGTTTTTTCCTGCTTGGAAGACAAATGTGGTGGTTTTCGTCTGTCAAGTCTTCCAAGAGAGGGACAGAAAAATGCCCAATAATCTTAAGCAGGTAACTCTCAAGAGATCTTATGTCCTTATGATGAAGTTTCTTCCAGGTTTCGGGTATTTAGTCTTGACTGTGCCTCTTAATAGAGGTTTTGGCCTAGAATTTCCCTTTAGTTTTGTTATTAATTCTTACATATGAATGGCAGAAACTTCTACACTTGCTTTTATTAAACCTCATTTGGTTTCTCACTGCCCAGCTCTCCAGCCTGTCCAGGTCTCGCTGGATGGCAGCGCAGTGTTCCTGCGTGTCAGCCACCCCTCCCAGCTTTGTATCATCGGCACTTGCTGAGGGTGGATGCTATTCCCTCATCAAGGTCATTGATGAAGATATTAAACAGGACTGGACCCAGCTCCGAGCCCTGGGGAACACCGCTAGTCACAGGCCTCCATTCAGATTCTGCTCCACTGATCACCACCCTCTGAGCCCGGTCCGACAGCCAGGTCTCAACCCACCTCACTGTCCACTCATCTATCCCATGATCTCTCAGGAAGGGTGTTTCCCATTTGAAACCGGCAAGCCTGGTACCACATTGCCCATCCCAGTATCGAAGACGGATAGCTTGGATTGGCTGGTTCCATCAATGTGAATGCCTGTGCCTGGAAGGGGAGAGGAAAAAAATGTACCCCAGATTCCCTCACCAGCGACCCTAAGGCCCTAAAGTCCCCTTTAATTGTTCTCGGTCTGCAATTGATAGCTTCCTCTCCACCTGCATGCAAGATCAGCAATGGTTAAAGTTCTGAAGTCCTTACCTTATTACATCTGCCTTGACTGCATGGTGCTCAGGTACTGGTGGGGGTTAAACCACAACAGCGTGGTCATGGATCCCTTCGATAAGAGCATGGGAGGTAAGATCCATCACAGTCCATGGATGCACATCAAGGTGTTTACCCAGTAAGTGACACAGTCCATGGGACACTGCAGGTCTGTATCTCCTCTCGGTTGGGAGCTAGTCCAGCTTCAGGTTCACTAGTGAACTGCACACACACACACACAGACCCCCTCAAACACACAGACCGCTCCCACCAGTAGCTCTCTGAGTAGCACCACACAGAAGATGGCTTGGAATCGCTCTTCAAAAAGAAGGCAGGATGTATGGTGATGATTCGGTGCAAGGCTCGCTCAACCAAAAAAACCAATCAGCAGTCTCCTTGTGTGTGACTGACTCAGACTCCCTCCTATCTCCATTTGACATGCTTCTTCAGCCCCTATATCTTTCTTTGCTCCTACCTTTCTCCTTCCTTGTAGCTTCCCAACCCAGGGACAAATCCCCACTTACTTTTACCCCTTGCTCCAAGGTTTACGCATTGGGGAGCAGATTTGGGACTGCAAGAGCTGCTAGCCAGGTGTGGTGGTTTGAACATGGCTGCAGGCCAGACACCCACCAAAGTTGGTGTATTGCTGTCCTTTGCAGCTGGACAGGGAAGAACGTGCATATATGGAGGAGCTCAAGAGTCAAGATAAGGGCAGGGAGAGATCATCCCGCAATTGGACTGGTACAAAATTCACAAGAAGCAAATGTGAGAGCAGTTGCTCTAAGAACAAATCAGTGTGCCTATTGTAAGCAGAAGGGTCACAGGAAGAAGGAAGGCCCACGCCTCTTCAATAGTCGAGAGAAGGGGAACACTGTTGGGGTAACAGCAGAATTTGCATTAGATTGCAGGGGACCCGAGGAATCTAGTCAATCTTCCCCAGCCGATCCTCTCGTTAAGCTGGGGAATGAGAGGATAGCTTTTCTGCTCGATAGCAGGGCCACCCGTCAACTCTACTGACTAGTTGTAAGGGACCGTTAAGTAAGACTAAGATAAGCCTTGTAGGTACTACAGGGAAAAAATACTTGAGGCCGTTTTGGCAGCTTATGGAACCTGGAATTGGGGATACTAAATTGACACCTCAATTCCTCTCTATGCCAGAATGCCCTTTGCCATTACTTGGATGGCATTTACTCTGTTACTCCATTACATGCACAATTAACCTTCTCTGAAGATCCTGTTCGGTTACAGACACCCCCAGAGAATGCATGGAGAGCTCAAATACGCCCGTTGACGAAGAAGAATCCTATGGAAGAGGGAGATATGCCTGATGAAGTAAGGATGCTGTAATACCTGCAGCGTGGTCCTCGGGAACCTCAGGCCGAGCCAAGAACGTGACTCCAGTCAAGATTCATCTGAACGCAGGAGCCCAGCCGGTAAGAAAGACAACAGTGTCCTATTCACTTGGAAGAGTGGAAGGGACTGGAACCCCTTGTAGAGCCCTGGCAACTGAGGGAATGCCAGTCAGAATTTAAGACTCCAGTTTTGCCCATCAAGAAACCTCACTCCCAGGCATACAGACTGGCACAAGATTAACGAGAAGTGAATGCGAGATCTATAGATGTGCACCTGGTGATTCCAAAGCCTTATCCCCTCCTTGCCTCAATTCCAGAGAGCAATACTTATTTTACAGTACTGGGCTTGAAGGATGCCTCTTTTTGTATGCCTGTGGGTGAACAGAGTCAGACCATTTTTGCTTTTGACCGGGAGAACCCCCAGCTACAGGACGGAAGATGCTACTCCAGCCGACTAAACTTCCCCAGGGATTCAAAACTAGCCCCACCTTATTTGGTAATGCACTGGCAAAGGCACTAGAAGAAAGGCACCCTGAGTAGAAAACCGTCACACTGTTACAAGAGCTAGATAGCTTGTTGATTGGTCACTGATACCTATGAAAAGTGCCTGGAAGCCGCAGCAGCTTGCTTAATTTTCTAGCTTTAGCAGGCTACCGGGTCTACAAGAAAGCTCATCAAAATGAAAAGCAAAAAGCAGATCGGCTAGCTAAAGAATCGGCCGTGAGGGAGTCCAGCTCAGAAGGAGCTCTAATTCCAGGCTTTCGTTTAGAACTCTTACCACCCAGATACACTGAAAAGGAAAAGCAGTTGGCGGAACAATTAGATGGCTCCAAAAATGATCAAGGCTGGTGGGTGACGCCACAGAAACATTTCTTGCTTCCCGAAAGTGTGATGGAAATTGTGCTTAAAAGGCTGCGCCGAGAAATGCAGATGTGCTGGTATGAGCTCCTAAAAGAAATGTTTTGGGGCCCAAAATGCAGAGTACGGCAGACAGTGTAGTAAAGAAACGTACCACCTGTTGCACAAATAACCCCAAAACCAGAGAGGTGGTTATGGGAGGGCTTGGGAAACAAGGAATAACTCCTGGGGAGTACTGGCAAATAGACTTGTCAGAACTACCTGAATACAACCAGTGTAACTATTTATTGGTATTGGCAGATACCTTCTGTGCTTGGCCAGAGGCTTTCCCTTATCATACCAACAAAGCTAGCAAAGAACCGAAATCTCAGTCAGGAAGCACAACTTAAGTGGGCAGAGGCCTTATCCATAAGTCTTTGGGGAATTCGAATAACGCTTCGGGTTGAGGAAGGAGTAAACCCCTTGCAAATCGTTTACAGGAAGGCACATCCTCCAAACCTTTCAAAGGTCGAGAGGGACCAAGTGTGTAGAAAAGGCCAAGCAGCAAGTAACAAGCACTCAATCCCTCTTTGGCAGACTTTATCTTCACTGCACAGGCACCTCAATCCCTTCCTTTGGACATACCGGTTCACCCATTCCAACTGGGAGACCTCGTTTCCATACAGACCTGCAAAGATGAACCACGAAGAGAGAGATGGGAAGGACCCGATCCCGTGCAACTGAAGGCTTACGCTGCTCTGTCCTCAAGGTAGAGGGAATTAATTCCTGGATTCATTACCCACAGGTTAAACGGGCACCGAGGCCTAATAAAGATGCATGGGCCTCTGAAACCAACTGGAGAAGTTCCACCTGGATGAAGTGTCCCTGAGAAACAGGAATTTGCTCAAATAGAGACTAAGTGCTCAACAAGCTAATTGTCCTTTTGTTTAGCACTAATAATTTGCTTGCATATTGGCTTGATTTTTTATGTATCAAATGAAAATTTTGCTCCACAGGGATAATCATAGAACCTCTCAGAAAGCGTAAGTAACTTCACACTGCTCAGATGGTACATATTGGAACAGTGCGTTCAGTAGTACTTGTCGAAAGGGCAGCTATAATGTGAGAGCCACAAGAAGCCTGATCCTCTCAAAGCAGGGGGACGGATACCCATAAAGTTGCATTTTCACAGGGAAAGAAATGTGTTTGGGTCAGTGCTTTGACAGTGTTTAGTTTAGGGGTAAACATACTGATCAGCTTTGCTAACAGCTCTACTTTTGAAGAAGGGCCAAAGGAAGGACTGATAAGTAGCCTGTTATGCTCCAAAGTGTCCTCGGAGAAGAGCTGAAAGACTGATTAAGAGCAAACATCCTGCCCCAGTGTGTGCAAGAGCTGGGGCACGACTGGAGAGGCCTGAGGGCAAGAAAAACTGGGGGGAAGGGACAGGTGGCAGGGGACATCGCAACCACCCACCCAGCTCAAGGCCTGTGCAAATGCCCCAGCCCAGCACCTTCAAGGAGCATGCCTGCTAATTTGACTATGCTTGACCAATAGGTAATAACGTGGTACTCACTCAGCAACTAATGGAAATTTAGGGTAGTTTTTCTAATCGTCTAACAAGAGAAATAGGTTGTACATTCTGTATGTAGGGGGCTAGTTTGGTGGAATCTCTGCACAGACAAGGAATAAATCCAAAACCTCTGCTCCTCTTTCTCACCTCTGGATGATGACAGGTCGCTCTAACCCACAGTGGCTGTGAGCAAGCTCTTCTCCAAACTGACATGGTTGCCCCCCTTTTGAGTGACTCTTCCCCTTTGTGCCCTATGTGACTGCAGCTGGATTTTGGCCATGCGAGGCGTGAAAGCTCTTGCCCTTGCCCAGGAGACTGAGACAATACGTGGTGAGCTGTTAAAATGGGCAACTTTATCTCAAGAAACAAGCTGAAATCAGCAACTCTTGGAAGTCCCAAGGAGCGTGGGCAGGTCAGAGCAGGCCTCTGACACTGCAGATCAGCGGCCATTGGCACAGCAGCAGATGGCAGTGGTGCCGTGATGCCTGGCATGGATCATGGCCCTCCTGCTTCCTCATGCCTTTTCTTCCCACAGGCCCTGCAGGAGCTCCTGCACCCGAGTGAAGAATTGCACCAGCTTCTCAATGGGAAGTGGACAGGAGGCAGACCCACCCGCCAGAGCTTTTGTTGGTACTGGCTTCTGCGAGGGCCTTGAGGTGGTGAGGAAGTGGCCCCACACCTGTGTTGTCATGGCAGCCCTGTCTGCCGAGTGTGCTCCCATCTGCACCAGGATCCAGTTGTAATAGTGCTGGGTGGAGGTGTAGACGCCCGGCCGCTTTGCTCTGGCACAGCCGCTGCCCCAACTGGTCACTCCCACAAGCCAGAAGTACTCTGCGTTCTTGTCCTGGCACACAAGGGGACCACCACTGTCACCCTGCAGGGGAGGAGAGAGCATGAAGATGGTGTTGGGTGACCACTCTCAGCACTATGGCTGGCTCCTTCCTTGCCCGGGCGGGGGCCATGTACTCTCCCTCATCTCTGCTGGAGGGATGCTGGATGTGCAGAAGATGCATTTGCCAGGACTAGGATGTGGTCCTGCGGGCTGCCAAGAGGCCTGGGTGGGCCAAGGTGCAGCACCGGGCAAGGACGTGCCCATGGGAAAGGAGAGGTGAGTCCTAGCAGTTCTGGGAGGGTGACTTGCCAGGCAAAGCCCAAGTCGGGGGACATTTGGGCCATTGTGACAGGGCTGACAGTGGTGCTGGGGGCCAGTTTGTCACAGGCTCCTACCTGGCAGGTGTCGATGCCACCCTGTGGATAGCCAGCACACAGGTTGTGTCTGTGGATGGCCCCTCGGTACCACCGGCTGCTGTTACAGAGCCGGACGTCGATGAGGCGGACCTTGGCCTCCTGCAGCACATCGGTGGATTCTGCAGCTGTGAGCAGAGAAAAATAGCAGCAGCTTGTTGCCTGTTCTCCTCCCTGATCGGGGCAAGCCCCTTGTCTAGGGTTCGGCTTGGCCTCCGGAAGGCATTGTAGCAGTGTTTGCCTTCTGTCTTGCTTTGGCTAATGATTGGTCAGGCCCACCTCTCAGCACAAGTCCCTGCAGCCTGACTGTGGTGACAAGTTGCCTCTGCTGCCTGGAAGCCCAACCCTCCTCCCCAGTGTGCCATGCTTGCCCTTGGGATATGAGGAGTGCATGGGAACTCACATCTTGCAGTTGTGGAACCCCAGCCACTGACATAGCAGTTGCTCAGCTCTGACACCCTCAGCGAGGCAACAGGCACGCAGGCAAGTTGGATGTAGTCACTGCACTGGACAGGCTGGTCCAGTTCCAGCAGAGCAATGTCGTTCTTCTGTGTGATGTTGTTGTAGTGCTCATGAACAATCAGCCGCCTGATACCGCGGACTTGGGCCTCAGGACCCAGCTGAGTCAAGTGCGTGGCACCGATGACCACATGCCACATGCTGACATACCTGGAAGGCAGAGAGAGAGAGTGCTCAGTGCCAGCAGAGCCACGTGCTGCCGCAGCCCAGCCCAGCAGTGTCCTGCCACCCGCTCTTGACAAGAGAGGAAAGCGGCGCTATGGAGGGCATGACCTCCCTAGCATGCCTTGAGCACAAGGAACATGGAGCTGGAGACTTCTGGGCAGCAGTGGTGTGAGCCCAGCTTTCTCCTGAGCAGTCTCTCAGCTGGTCTGGGGAGTGTCCAGCCAGTGGGCGTCTGGCAGGCAAACAGAAGGGGATGGGATGGGGGTAGCCCGGGGTGCTGTGGGCAGGGCAGCTGGGAGTGTTGTTTACTGTTCCCTGCTCGTCCTTACCAGGCGTCGATGAAGCAGTGGGCTGCTGTGAGGACCCACTGTGGGTGGATCAGGGAGCCTCCGCATATATGCCCTGTGCCTGGGTTCCAGGGATTCTGGATGCTCACAATCCAGGGCCAGGCTCCCGTCTGGGCAGCTGTGCCACCCACAACACGCGACGTGCCAGAGTTCCAGGCCATGGGCCGGAGCCCGCAGGTCCTGTAAGCAGAAGATCGTTACTGCCCTGCTCAATGGCTTGCTGGCATTCAGGCTGAAGGTCAGCTGTCTTCCCTCCCTGCAAGGTGCTGTATGGCCAGCGAGGCCAGGGAACCCCATGGGGCACATGCCCCATCTGCCTCTGTTTTGTCTTTAACCCCGTAGGCAAGCGGTGCCAGTAGCCTGGGTGCTGGCAAGGACCTGAGGCTCCCACAGGGGGTTCGGGAAGCTGTGGCGTGGCCACAGGGGACAAGAGGGAACCCTCCAGTGAATCCCATAAGGTTTACCCAAGCTCCCTCCAAGAGCCACAGGATGCTTACCAGCAGGTATCCCATGTGCCCTGCACAGGCTGGCACAAGGACAGAACGAGGAAGATGAGCAGCTTCATGGCTGCCAGCAGGAGCTGCAAGAACCAAGTAGGGCTTGCTACCCCCCAGCACTGCAGCTGAAGGAGTGAGTGCCTGCAGGACTCCCGTTACCTGGGGTGCCCTTGACCACGGGGCTGATGTCACAGAGCCACTGGATGCGGGTGCTGGGCACAGCCTGTGGGGAGAGGGGAGGGGCAGCATGGGGTGTTCCAAGCTGAAGGGGAGGCAGAAGTGGGGCTCGGACACCCCCAGGGATACCCATAATGTCAAATTTTCATGGGGACAGAAATGTGTTGGGCTGAGTGCTTTGACACTCTTGGGGTAAACATACTGACCTGCTTCGCTAACAGCTCTGCTTTTGAAGAAGGGACAAAAGATTGAGAAGAAGCCTGCTCTGCTGGAACAAGAGAAGAGGTTGTAAATTCTGTGTGTAGGGGGCTCATTTGGTGTAATCGCCACCTAGCACCCATCTCTGCGCAGACAACGAATAAATCCAATCCCTCTCCTCTGTGTGTCTATTGGTGTACTGCACACTAGGTGATGACGTGTGGTGGTTTGACACTGGCTGCAGGCCAGACGCCCTCCAAAGTCGCTCTATCACTCCCTTTTCCAGCTGGGCAGGGGAGAAAACATATATTGAGGGTAATTCAATGTTACATAACAATACTGGGTAGATTGATCCCTAACAGAAGAAGAATAGAAAGTATGTGCGTGTTTTGGGTTTTTGTGGAGTATGGCTGCAGCCGTTTGACCTCTTTTGTTAGAGCAGCTACAAAATTTATACCTAACTGCAAAAACGGCCTTGAAGATAAAGAAAGCGAAGACAGGGAAGTGATCAAGAATGAGGCCAACAACCAGTTAAGAGGCAGAATAGATCTTGTTTTCAGCTAAAAGGGGTTCCTAACTACTTTCTGTAGGAATGTGTTTTCAAGAGCAGGAATGTGGTTTTGAGGCTATGGAGAAAAATGTAAAGAGCCTACACTTAAGGAAAAGGGAAAAAGTTCGCCTAGAGGAAGACTAAGTTTGCATAAGGCTGCCTTTGATTAGAAATTACAGAATCACAGAATCACAGAATCGTAGGGGTTGGAAGGGACCTCGAGAGATCATTGGGTCCAACCCCCCTGCCAAAGCAGCTCCCTAGCTCATATTGCACAGATAGGCGTCCAGACGAGTCTTGAATATCTCCAGAGAAGGAGACTCCACCACCTCCCTGGGCAGCCTGTGCCAGGGCTCTGTCACCCTCACTGTGTAAAAGTTCTTCCGCATGTTGGTGCGGAACTTCCTGTGCTCCAGTTTACAGCCATTGCCCCTTGTCCTGTCTCCACAGACCATTGAAAAGGGGTTGGCCAACTCCCCCTGCATCCCATACTTAAGATACTTATAAACAATAATTAGGTCCCCACTCAGTCTTCTTTTCTACAGGCTGAACAGCCCCAGTTCACTCAGCCTTTCCTCATACGGGAGATGTTCCAGGCCCTTAATCATCTTCGTAGCCCTTCTCTGGACTCTCTCCAGGAGATCCCTGTCTTTTTTCTACCAGGGAGCCCAGAACTGGACACAATATCCCAGGTGCGGTCTGACCAAGGCAGAGTAGACGGGGAGGATCACCTCCTTCCCCACCTCCTTCCCCACCTCCTTCCCCATTTTAGTTAATATGCCTAGGTAATCTGCATAAATAGTATAAATTTTGCTTTAAACGGCACAGATGTTAGGAAGAACAATGCCCTGTGTGCCAGGCACTACAATAAAGATCACCGAGGCTACTGAACTTGATTCTGGCTTTTCGAAACTTCAAGAGGCTTAAGAGTCAACCCAAGGACAGGGAGAGATCAGTCCACAATCAGCGTCATGGGCAAAACAGAAGAAAGGAAAGAAACTCTCTCATTTATTACACTACACCACACACCCACTGACACCAGAGTCGGCTCGTGAGAAGTGCAAGCAGGTTTTCAAGCACCTCCCTCCATCCCTCCCTGCTAAACAGACTTCCCTTTCATCATGATTTCGCTCCCTTCTTCCCCCCTCACTGTGGCACGGGGCAGGGAAGAGGGGAACGGGGGTCTCGGTCAGTTCCTCAAGAGCTGTTTTGCTTCTTAGCTGGGGGCAGGGGACATTCCTCACACTCTTCCCCTGCTCCAGCGTAGGGTCCCAGCACGTAGGTGGGATTACTGTGCCCTGTCATTATCCATGGCTGCAGGGGGACAGCCTGCTTCACCGTAGTCTTCTCCATGGGCTGCAGGGGAATCTCTCTCCCTGATACCTAAAGTTCCTCATGCCCTGTCCGCACCGCCTTCTTCCCTGACCTTGGTGCCTGCACAGTTTCTGGCTGCTTCTTGCAGAAGCCACCTGTCGTGGTTTTGCCCCGGCAGAGGGCCGCACCCCACACAGTCGCTTGTACTTTTAAAAGGAAGGGGGAAGGGAAGTTGGGGGAGGGGGAATAAGGGAAGGAAGAAAGGAGGGAACGAAACCACAACCTAGAAACCAGAACCACGCAGGTTGGGATAAGGATAGTTTACTAAACAATAACAGAAAACTAGATATAACAATAACTTAAGTTTAAAGCACAAAAGAGATGAAACTGGAGATACACAATGCAATTTCTCACCAAACCACACAACTCAGGCCGCACAGCTTAGAACCGAACCGGACAACCCGACCGTCCCCAGAAACTGCACGTCCTGGCATTGTCTCCCCCTCTTCCCCCCAGTCCCCCTTATACTGAGCATGACGTAACTGGCATGGAATATCCTCTTTGGCCAATTCGAGTCACCTGTCCTGGCTGCGTCCCCTCCTTTCTCACTAGTAAGTAAGTATGCAGAGCTGAGAAAGGTACTTGATTGCCCGGCAACAAATCGGAAACATCAGATTGCTATCAGCACTATTCTCATGCTAACACCCAAACATGGCATTCCATCCACTGCTAAAAAAAAATTTAACTCCATCATAGCTGAAACCAGGACACCACCCCTGCACCCCCCCTTCTCCACCAGAACCCAGCCACGCAAAACCACAACATGATGACCTTTTGGGTCAACAGTTTTTCACACCCCAGATGGGACTGGGTTGACAGCATTGCCCAGGTTGTCTTGCCGTACCTGATGAGAGACACAGACCTACTGAGCTCCAGTGCACTCTGACCTGTTGATCAGGGACTCCATCGGCCTCTCTCCTGCATCAGTGCAATGCTATTTGAAACCGGTATTCAAGAGGAAAAGCTGGGAAAAGCAGCACATCTAAAGCAGCAGACATGCCTCTGACTACAGATCAATTAAAACAGTATTGTAACAAAAGGTAGCCAGGACATCAATTGGATAATTGTGAAAAATGGCCTGAAAATTGGACCGTGACGTATCATACTATATTTCAAGTCGCGTTGCTCTGTCAAGTAAATAAGAACCATGGAAACATTAAGGTTGGAAAAGACCTCCACAATCATCTAGTCCACTCATCCCCCTACCACCTATATCCCTAACTAAGCTATGTCTCTAAGTACCCCATCCAATCTTTCCTTGAACACCCCGAGGGACGGTGACTCCAGCACAAGCCCTTCCAATGCCTAACCACTCTTTCTGAGAAGAAATTTCTCCAGATTTCTAACTTGAATCTCCCCTGGCGCAACTTGCAGCCAGTCCCTCTTGTCCCATCGCTCCTTATCTGTGAGCAGAGGCTGACCCCCAGTTCACCACAACCTCCTTTCAGGCAGGAGGATGGGCCCCACTACTGACCCCTGGGGAACACCGCTTGTGACCTGTCACCAGTTGGATTTAACTCCATTCAGCACCACTCCCAGGGCCCAGCCACCCAGCCAGTTTTTAGCCCAGCAAAGAGTGCAGATGTCCAAGCCCTGGGCTGCCAGCTTCTCCAGGAGAGTACTGTGGGAGACCGTGTCAAAGGCTTTGCGGAAGTTGAGGGAGACTACGTTGACAGCCCTTCCCTCGTCCACCAGACGGGTTACCTAGTCATAGAATGAGATGACTTTGGTCAGGCAGGACTTGCCTACCCATGCTGGCTGGGCCCGATCCCCTGGTTGTCATGGACATGTTCTGGGATTGCCCTCAGGATGACTTGCTTCATAATCTTCCCTGACACTGAGATCACAAATCATGAGTTTTCTCACTTTCTCTCTTCTGATTCTCTTACTCATCCCACCAAGAGAAAGTGAGAGAGCAGTTGCAGGGTACTCAGTTCAACCATGACAATTAAATGTTTCTTGTGGTTCCCATTCAAAAGTATTTTCCTTAAATTTTCTTTTGTGAAATGAGGCTAAATTCAAATCAAGTATTCACATAGTATCTGTAATTTCACCAGGTGTATTAACATGATAGATTTGTAAGAATAAGCAGTCCTGCACCTTGAAATGCTGAAGAAAAACACAGGATACAAAAATCCAAATTCTGTTTTGTTATGTGTGTACTTTTTAGGCAGAGCAGAAGAAGAAGAGATGTAAAGCTAGAAGTAATGAGGACATAGTAAGGATAGAACAGTGTTTTTAAATGAAGAAAAAGCAGCTTAAATGCTTTGTTTCTAAGTGGAATGGGATGCTTTTTGTGGTGCATAAATTTAAGTTACTCACCAACAACCTCTGCATATTGTCAGACAAGTATGTGTGTCAATCTTGTGGCAACAAGTATACATAATGCTTTGCAAAGGAGTGGAAGTTGTCACCAACTGCCACCTTAAATCATTGAAATCAACTCCAGTTGCTACCAAAGAATCTGAAAAACAATTCTATAATTCTATTTCAGTAAAAAAATATTTCCTTCTTCTTAAGAAAAACTAAAATAAATTTTTTGGGGGTCTGCTGAAATATTGAATTCTAGATTTTCCAGACACTGCAACAATGACAGCTGTAGGAAGCTAATACTTCTCATAGCTACCAGCGAAAGCCTGTGGGAAGATTCCCCCACATGTTCAGGTTGTGTAAAACCTTTAAATAAAACCCAATGAAATCTTTAAAATCCAGTCAAGCAATAGTTTCCAAAACTGTTGTCTTTTTAAAAGAGTCAAAGTCCTTCTGTCCAAGTCCTCTGTGACAAGCGGTGTTCCTCAGGGGTCAGTTCTGGGTCCAGCCCTGTTCAATGCGTTTATCAACAATGTGGACAAAAGGATAAAGTGCACCTTCAGCCAGTTTGCTGATGATACAAAACTGCAAGGAGTGGCTGACATGCTGGAATGCTGTGCCGCCACTCAGTGAGATCTGGACAGGCTGTAGAGTTGGACAGAGACAGATAGAGATGACCTGGTGGGGGATGTGAAGGTTGGAGGACGCTTGGGGCACAGTGATCATGAGCTTATAGAATTCTTAGTACTGGGAGAAGTAAGGAAGGGAGGCAGCAGAATTATGATGGATCTATTATTATGTATTTGCCTTTCTAGAGCTTCCAGTTAGTTCTCCAATATGCCATGCAGCTCTAAAAACACTACAGCGCTGGGAACAAGTTCTTTTCCGGCGTCTTGAGTTATATGGCGGTCCACCTCAACATTATAGTTCAGTCCATGCTTCTGAAGATGCCCTAGCTGCTGGTCCTGCATTGCTTCGCCATAAAACTTCACTTGAGCCTGCAAGCACTCCATTCAGGTGAGTCTGACTTCTATAAATGCTGTAGTATCTATAAAATACAGTGAACATGATGTTGTTAGTGTATGTGGTAAACCATAACAGATAATGCCAGTTGATGGGTTTGCTCTAATCCATTGTGAGTATGTATCAGAATTCATGCCTCTGGTTCAAAACAAGGTCAGGAAAAACAGTAAAAGTGTTGAATTTTTAACGTTCTTTTATTGAAGCTTAACATACGAATTTTGAGTGTCTCTGTGGAAAACTGTGATTGATAATAAAGAACAACAAATTTATCCCAAGAGGTAATTACAGCAGATTGACAATGATTTAAGTAATTGCCTCATTTTAGGAGGGAATACAATTACATTCTTATCAGTATCTTTTCCTAAAATCAGAGAAGAAATATTTGTTGTTCATAATATTGTCATAGTTTTGACTCCACATATGTATGTTCAGCCAGAAAATTGTGCTCAGTTTCTTAAATTCTCGTTTTAAAAATAAATTGCTGCCTTTTAAATCTTACTATCATTTGTGACTGCAGAATCGATGGAAAGACTGTCTTTTTCTTCTAAAATACCTCACAATTCCCACAGTTTAAAAACTTGAGTTGATTTAAAACTGAACAGCTGCTGCCTGGCATTACTTTTTAAATTGTGATTTTTTTAAAGCAATTCAGGGTTTGGGTTTTGTGCATGCTGCTGCTGTAAGAAGCTACTTCTGTGTTTTCATGTTTTGCTCGAGCATGCACTTTCTAGGGATAAGCATAAACATTTAAAGTCTGACCTGATTTTACAGTCCTTTCAATTTTGTTACTGAAAAATCACGGTTGATTCAGAGATGTTACACAACTGACAGTGTGTTCTTAGCTGGAAGTGTTAGCTATTCATTGTCCATGTGATAGACGGACTCATTAGCAGTAAATAGAAACGATCCATGTTATAAAGAAGGAGGTGGCCTAATAGATAATCTGTATGCTGACCTTATTGTTGTGTAATCTCTTTAAAGAATTTTCTCACTTGTCACGAGATAGGAGGTGAAAATGTGATTTTTCTTCTTCCTTTTGCACTGCTTCTCCAATATAGGTTTGTCAGGAACATGGTACCAGTATGCTTTCAAGTAGGTCTTGTATGGAATTTAGAGAGCTATAGTTTTGCTTCAGCATATTTTTCTTGTTTGATTAGAATAGAAGTGTCCTGGTTTCAGCTATGATGGAGTTAAATTGTTTTTAGCAGTGGATGGAATGCCATGTTTGGGTGTTAGGATGAGAACAGTGCTGATAGCAACCTGATGTCTCCGATTTGTTGCCGGGCAATCAAGTACCTTTCTCAGCTCTGCATACTTCCTTACTAATGAGGGGGGAGGGGGGCGCAGCCAGGACAGGTGACCCGAATTGGCCAAAGAGGCTATTCCATGCCAGTTACGTCATGCTCAGTATAAAGGGGGACTGGGGGGAAGAGGGGGAGGCAACGCCAGAACGTGCAGTTTCTGGGGACGGTCGGGTTCGGACTCTAAGCTGTGCGGCCTGAGTTGTGTGGTTTGGTGAGAAATTGCATTGTGTATCACCAGTTTCATCTATTTTGTGCTTTAAACTTATGTTATTGTTATATCTAGTTTTCTGTTATTGTTTAGTAAACTATCCTTATGCCAACCTGCGTGGTTCTGGTTTCTAGGTTGTGGTTTCGTTCCCTCCTTTCTTCCTTCCCTTTTTCCCCCTCCCCAAAATTTCCTTCCCCCTTCCTTTTAAAAGTACAAGTGACTGTGTGGGGTGCGGCCCTCGGCCAGGGCAAAACCACGACAAGAATATATTGTAGTCTCTTACCTGATGTAAATATTTGACTTTATTCTGTAAATCTAACAGTCATGTTGCACTGTCTGTGAAGAGGCTCTAGCAGTACTTGGTTAAACAGGAAGAAGTCCAGGAAAACTTTATAAGAAATATTTTTACAAAGAAGAGATGCCTCAATGAGGTTGGTATGGTATATAAAGTATTGCAGGTCAATCTGAACTTTTTCATAAGTTATTTGGCTGACTTGTTTACTTTATAGAGCGTAAGTGGATGATATACTTTGATGACTTTATATCTGTGGATGACTTTAAATCTGTGGTATTTCTTCTTAAAAATCTTTGTCCGTTGCTTTATTGAAAACAAAAACAGTCGGTCTTTGGCTGTAGACTGATAACTAGCAACACTTAGCTATAGTCAGTCTCTTCACTAAGATCAGTATAAAAACTGCCTCCAAAGGATGGCAAACTTGAAAATGTCAAAGATAATAAACTAATTGGTCAGAGTTCTGTAAGTTTGAGTTTGTCCCTACCATAGTCATCCTGCGTTTATCGACCGTTTTCTATTGTGATTCAATTTTAATAAGAAAACTGATCATGCAACAGTTAATATTTCTGATTCTGATAAGCTACCTGTCCCAGTGTCTTAACTGGATTCCAGATTCCAAATACAGTTAAATGTTTTAAAGTTGTGGTCTGTAATGGAATTTTATGGCTTGGGTATTATCTTCCTCTGTAGTTGCTCCTTTTCTTTCTTACTCACCCCTACTATCAATATTACAAGAACATGACTTGTTTAATAGAAAAACTATGGAATAGTAGAAACATAAGAGAAAAAAGCAGATCTGAACCGATTAAGCATGCAGGAGAGAGTATTTATGACTGGTAAAGCCATGACAGCAGATTTCTGTATGAGCTAATCTTTGTCCTGTCACAACTACAGTACTAGCTTGGTTGATTATTTGTGGCTAGTTGTGTTTGTTACAGAGTATAGCTAAAAGGAAGATTGTTCCCTTTGCCTTGTCCTTTGAAGATGCACCATTTCTGATCGTGCCCTACGTTACTGCAGCCGTGTTGCTATACTGTATGGGAAGGTATTTTGGAATGTTTTAGATGCAGTTTATAGCTTTCGATGTAGCATCAGAAACAGCCTTACACAGCATAGGTGGTTTTGGCTTCATTCTGTATCCTCCTGTTACCTGATAAAATGTCAGTGGAAACTGCTTATCTTCCAAAAAATTTGACTTTCAAGATAGACAAGATGCTGTTACAGTACAGAATAGGTAAATCTGTCTCTTCTCTATCGGGTATAGAGTTTAGAATTTGATACTTAATTTTAATACTTAAAATATATATGTATGTGTGTGCAAACATGCTGTTGTGTTTCAGTTGTTCTGTGTTGGGGTAACCAAAAAGGAATTAAGGATTACCTTGATACCTTGTGTGTTACGTCTTATCTTGATTTTTTGTTCTGTGGTTGTTCTTTCCTTGATGAAGTCATTAGAGGAGCACAAGGAAACCATGAAAAATTCTGTGGTGGACGACCCCATCATCAATAAGGTACATAGCAGTCATGATCAAGTGAGACCTCATTATGAAATACTTCCTTTTTGAAATGGTGCTGATCTCCCTTAAAAATTCTTTGCTGATATAAGAAATAAGCTCAAAATTTCAGTTTTGCAAGAGATTGAGTTAAACCAGTCTTGTTATAGAGTCTCTCTGAAACTAAATGTAACTTCCCTGGATTAAACACCCAGGTAAGAGCAGTATATATTACCAGTTTCCAAGTGAAGAGGTGAGGTTGAGATTCTCCCAAGTGTCAAAAATTTGCTAGTTCTGTGGGAGCACAGTATGTATAGGACCTTTCAGCTGTGTGAAATGGCTAGAACAGTTTCCTGTAAGTGAAGGTAGTTAACTGAAGTTGGAGCAGTTTGCTAGCATGATGCTAATTTGCTACCGAAAATTTTCTGAGCCTTTGTTTTAAGATAATGACAATCAAACCCATGTAACAACTCTGTAACAGCTTTCTTCAGTATGAGCAACTAACAAGGTATAATTCTATACCTAGCAATGTGAACAAACACTATATTCTTCAAGCTTTCTTTTACAAAACTAATGAGAAGGCAGAAATGAGAAGCCTGTAATGTCCTTGGGGTACCTTGTTGTTAATAATGCAAGAAAGTAGTATTAGCAAGTTGTGAATTGAAACTCACTGAGGAAAAATAATGTCATGCAGCTTTGTTCACCACACAATAAGATCACGTTTTTGTATCTGTTTGTCAGTGCAGTTTTTACATACAGAAAAACACCAGCGTATCAACTTTGTTTTAACCTTAAAAAATTTATTCTACATTGTGGTCTCTAACAGCTATAGACTTTTGACAGACTTTGAAGAATTCTGTTGTGTGCTGACATGTACCTGGATGCATTTCTAAAATAGAAAAAGGTAGACAAGATTCAAATAAACACAACATTAGGTAACATTAAGGGGAACAAATAAAATAAGGAGGTAAAAAGTTTGTGGTAGTGGAATGTGCAGGGTTCTAGATTTATTTAATTATGGAGAATGGTGAATAGGCAAGCTGACAAAGTTCAGATTTATATTCCTGCTCAGGATATTGTCAGCACCTTCTTTCAGACTATCTCAGATGAAGTGGCCAAAAGTGTTTGCTACAAGCATGTAAAGACCGAGCACATTTTTTAATAACAAAACATCAAGACTCCAACTTTTTTATCAACACCTGCAAGTGTGCATGTAGCCCTACTTGCTCCTAGCATCCCTGAAAAACGTGAGAATGAACACAACACTGTGACTTCTGTGACAAATGGCAATTTCTCTTTTACTATGGTAATCTTAACATGGTACCAGGAAGTTAGATTATTACACACAAAGCAGGTTTACCATAATTATTAGACATTATATTTGTCAAATACATATACATAACATTTCATCCAGTGTGTGTTTTCTGTATTTCTAATAAAAAGTAGTGTTACATAAAAGTTGGCTTTTAAATATGCTTTACTTTTTATATACAGATAGAAACAGATTTTGGCTACCCAGGAGGCAAGTCAAGAATAATCCATAAAGAGTCTGATATCATTACTGCTTTTGCAGTCAATAAGGTGAGTATAAGGGAAGCAGGATGACATAATTGTTGTACTTCCACCTGGTAAACAGGTGGTAGCCTTATTGGGAATTGGTGAGAGATCATCACAGATGAACAGTTTAGGCCTTAAGGAGAGGGTGCCAAAAAGGACTGTGGTGGTTTTGCCCTGGCTAGAGGCCAAACACCCACCAGAGCCACTCTGTCACTCCCCTTCTCAGCCGAAAAGGGGAGAAAATATATACTGGGAGGCTTAGGATTCGAGATGAGGACAGAGAGAGATCACTCTGCAATTAGTGCAGTGGGCAAAACAGACTCAACACAGAATAAAAGCAAGAAAAGTTATTTATCACACCACAACTACACACCCAGTGAACCAGTTTGGTAATGAGAAGTGCAACCAGGTCTTAAAGCACCTTCCCCCCGTCCCCTTCTTAGCAGACTTACTCCCTTCTTCCCCACCCCCCCACCAACATGGCACAGGGAGGGGCAGGGAATGGGGAATGGAGGTTTTCAGTCTGTTCCTCCCGAGGCGTCTTCTGTCTTAGCTGGGGGGGGCACTCCACACACACACAAACACACACAGACACACACACCCCCTTCCCCTGCAGCACTGTGGGGTCCCACCCACAGGAGACAGTCCTCCACACACTTCTCCAGCATGAGTCCTTTCTATTGGGGAGTCATCTCCTCACCACTTGCCTCAGCACAGCTCCCTTCCATGGGTGCTGACCTTCCGGCCCAGACTCCTCTGGCCTGGTCCCTCACAGAGACACAAGTCCCCTGGCAAACCTGCTGTGGTGTGGGTCAATCTCCTCACAGGCCATAGATGGTCTCTGCTCCCCATCTTTATCCATGGACTGTGAGGGGACACCCTCTCCACCATGGTGGTGTTCACGAGCTGCAGGGGAATCTCTCTTTCTGGAACCCAGAGTGCCCCATACTTCCCCCCTGCCACGCCCACCCATGCTCCTTCTTCCCTGGTCTTTGTGCCTGTACAGCTTGTTACATCTTCTCACTCCCTTCTCTGGTGGCAAAATGCATCTGGCTGTGGGTTATTTTCTCCTAAATGTGATTCACAGAGGTGCTGTGATCATCACCAATTGGCTTGGCCCTGGTCAGCTGCAACTCTGGCCTTGAATCAGCCAATGTTTACTTTGCAAGGCCTGCAGAAAGCTTCTACCTGCTTCTTGCAGCAGCCTTCTCTGCCAGCACCCAGCTACGCAAGACTGCGACAGGGAGCTTGGTTGCAAGCATTGCATTATGATTACCTCTTGTTTATCCTCTAAGGAAAGCAAAAAGAAACTAGAGCTGCTGGAGAGAGGTATACAATACAAATAGTGCATGATGCTAGCCCAGATGCAAATAAACTTTAAAAAAAGGAAATGTCAAGTTTAGACAGTTCAGGTATATAGATTTGTAGATAACAAAGATTTGGGTTTTGTAAATTGATTAAGTGTATGTTTTTATGCACAACTCTACCACAATGAACGAAAATAATAAAATAAATCACCTTTTTGGTGAATATTCCTTTGGTACTAGCTTTTTGTGTGATTCTTCTTTACAGGCAAATCGGAACTGCATTGCGATAGCATCAAGTCATGACATTCAAGAATTAGATGTGTCTGCAATTTTGGCTACACAGATATATACCTGGGTTGATGATGATGCGGAAGTAGAAAATAAAGGGTATACTTTCTGTGTTTCAAGTATCCCAGCTGAACTCTGTATAAATCAGAGTAAAAAAACACAGTATATAATGTGGTTGATTGAAATTTAATTGACATTGTTTCGTTTATAGGACTGATGACTTCTTAGTCATACATGCTCGTGATGATCTGATCAATGTTCAGGGATCCACTCCATACATGCATAGTAATCCTGGCACACCTATCAATATGCCTTGGCTTGGCAGTACACAAACTGGCAGGGGTGCATCTGTGGTAAGTCACTTCTACAAGATCAGCCTGGTCTGCTTCTCTCCTTTTGTTTGTGCAGGGTGGCTGGTTACATTTTACAATGAGTGTGTAAGTAAATGTAGCTTTTCTGCTTAATCAAACAAGCTGAAATTTTTTATAATAATCTGATTAATAGGCTGAAATACCACACAAAGTTTAAAATACTCAAATTAATCAAGCAAATCCTGTAGTGAAGATATATGTGCTTGCTTAAGATACGTAATTAAAAGAAAAAAAATAAGGGTTAAGGTAGGAAGTTGCAACTTAAATTGTTGTTGAATGACTTGAAGCTAAATACTGTATCCAAAAAGCCCGTACTCCGGAAATTTTAGGATATAAATTAGTAAAGCCTGGCTAGAAATACTTATTTGAAATCTCAAGATAGAATTTTAAGCACAATCTTTCACTCTGATTTCCAGACAATTTCCAGGTTTTATTGAAAAGTGAAGACCAATTTGTGCTCTAGCATGACATGTCATTGCAGTGCAGTATATATTACTACGAACCTGTGTAGAAAGGACAGCAGTTAAACTCCTGAAGCATATTTCACAGGCAGGACAGAGGCTCAAATGAAATTAAACTCTGGAAACTGAGAAATTTGAAGTTTGGGAAAAACAGGGATTTTTATGTTTCCTAAGGAAAACAAGGAAGGCAGAACTGCAGAAATAGGACCAACTACAAACATCATGTGTGGTTTGAACTACATGTCATGTTGATGTATGACTGTTCATCTCCAAAGCTGTTGTCAGCTCTGTCTTTGAACTGCTGCGCAGTTTTGCCATAACTCTACTTCCAGCATTGTTCAGTATCCCCCTGCTGAAGATCATGTTTTAGAGGAGATGATCAGTTTCCCTGCTCAGCATTTTTGAAAAATGCTAGAGTGAAGGACACCCAGTAAAGGGTGTCTGTGTCCACATGTGCAGGTTGATCCTTCTTCACATGGAGATGATACCTGCACAAGAGGAGTTCTTACTTACAGAAATAGGTTCTGTGTCTGGAGTAAACCTTGACTTTGCGCAAAAAGCTGTTAGTTAGGAATTAATTCAGATCAAATGATAATTGTAGTCTGTCCATTGACATACTTGCCTTGGTTCCGATACAGTGTAGATGCTTTCCAGTAATGCAGATCTGTTGATTAGTCAGCTGGTAGATGCTTGTTTGAAGCCTCTTACCTGGGCTGTGAAATGGTCGTACAAGACACCTGTGTATCTCAGCCTGTCTGCACGTAGATGTGGGATTTTCATGGGTAACTGAATGAATTACATCTTGTGACTTGGCTGCACTTTATGGCATTTCACAGGTCAGAGCAAGTCCATCACTTGCAGTGAAATCAAAGAACCATGTATTAATTCTTATTATAGTTAATTTTTAAAAATATATGATGAGGAGTAAATGAGGAATGAGTACTATAAGAATGATAATGTAATGTAATGCCCACATGGAAGTGCGCATAGTGCCAGTACCTACACTTTTCCCCTCTATTTAGGCGCTATAGATCCTAATTGCCAGTTTCACAGCTCTATCATGATCAGGTTTCCTCTGCAAGTACTCTTTGAATGTCATTGCCTTTTTCTCCTCTTGCTTCCATTATATATATATAGACACATGTGTCTGTATATTTACACATGCATATGTATTGTAGTTGTGTGTTTATGTATTTCTCAACAAAATAATTACATAACTTGTCAATGTAAACTGTTCTTGCATGATGTGCTATTTTACATGTAGTAGAACTTTCTTGCCCAAAGACTGTGCTTGTGTTGAATGTGTATGCTGTTAAATTTTGAACCTAAATTTTGTTTCGACCTAAATTTTGTTTGGCATACTGTTTAACTGTGGCAGAGTAGAGAACCAAGCACAGCGCACAAGGGCACCTGCCCTCTGGGGAGGAGAGACCAAGGTACTGAATGAAGGACAAAGTAAATGAAGGAAGATACAGTTTCTTGTGAGGAAATAGTCTTACTGTGGAAGAGCTCAAATCTGGAGGAAAAGCAGCTTCACCACAATCTTTTGTTGCTACTCGTTGTTACTTTGTTCCTTCAGATACTGCTGTTGCTCCTTGTTCTCATCTTTGCTTTTCCATAATTTGCAGTCCATTTAGTAGATGTAGTCCACTGTTCTTTACCATTACTGGCTTTTCAGTCTTGTCTTTGCTTCACTTCCATCAGAAAGGGAAATTGGATTTATGATATTCAGGTAGTTAACACTGGTTTTTATTAGCTCTAAGGGGTTTTTTGTTACTCTTCTATACAGTTTGTACAAGGTAAGTAAGGAGCTTTACCACCAAACCCTTCAGTACCGTATGTTTACACACCTCTAAAAGGAGGTGCTCTAAGAGAGCACTGAAGGAAATAGGACATACTGTCAGCTTTGAAACTCAGGTAATGTTCAACAGCTTGTCTTCCAAGCCAGTATGACTGACAACAGTATTCACCATTTTAATAACTGGTGGCATCTGATTTTAAGCTTTTTCATCTTCAGTATTTCTACTGTACATTAGGCCCAAAGCACCCAACTGTGCAACAAATCAGTTTGGCTTTTGTTAAGGGGAATGTGAGGGCTAGCAGGATCAAATGTCGCTTACGTTATCACATACTTCCATTATCAGTGATACTTGGCTCCTGAATCAGAGACACTGTACTGGAGACTCAGGTTAGCACAGTCTTTCAAAGGCTTGTTTCTGTAAACTTGCATCTCTCCAAAGCATAATCCAGTAGGGATTGGGAAGCCATAATGCATGCTTACCTGTTGAATGAAGATGATTGCTTTCTAAACTTAGAATTTGTCTCTACATGTAAGTGAAAGAGCAGTTCTTCATGCTCATTCTATTTCTTCATCAAAATGAAGGGCTATATTGGGTTTTACAGCTACTAACTTTTATCCAGAAGTCAATGGCAAGGCGTTGCAAATGTTTACTGATTGCTGTGTGCACTGATCTTCAGAGAATTTCTTGTCCTAAATCTTATAATACGGCTACTGTTTTATTCAGCACTGATTTACCAAACGATTGATCTTTTTTCATTGTTAATTAAAGTACTTACAGAAAAAAAAAGGAAAATACATATTTAAAGATTATCTTCAAGGAAAGTAGCTTGAAATAAACTTGGGTAACAGAAAGGTATAAGGCTTTTTATTCAAGAAATAATAAAACTTAGGGGATTGAAAGATCTATTGAAATGATATAATCAGGGTATATAATCAAAATCTAATCAGGATGATTGCAATACTCCACTAATCTGAATCTGGGAAATTCTAGCAAGAAAGTCAACTCTTTCTCTTGTAAGTATTTTTCCTCCTTTTTGTTTGCAAACTGAAAGCCTGGGGAACACAGCTTTTCAACACTGTGGATCATATTTAGTGATCTGAAGCAAGTAAAAACTTGTAATTCCTGCCTTCTAGTTGACATCAATGCAGTTGCAGACCAGGGGAGAATAGCATACTTAAAATACTTGATTCACTATCTGCTGTTTCAGTGACAAAGCGGTGGCAAATTACTGTACAAAACTAGAGCAGTTGAAAAGTCCTGGTTGGACTGGATGATCTTAAAGGTCTTTTCCAGCCTAAACCATTGGAAGCAGTGCCATCGTGCTCCTGAGGCACAGTAAGAGGTGAGTTGCCATGCTGGAAGTGAGAGCTCTGGCAACAAATTTTGCTTGTTTGATTTCAAGTTAACATGTAACACGAAAATAAATGTAAACCCTCTCAAATGTCCAGCAACAATTTTCTGAGGAAAGACAGTCCTTAAAGTAGGCAGATCCTTTTGAGGAGAGCTAGCAGGAAATAAAAGAGTGAAAGCTTAAATTTAGTGTACATAAATAGAAGGAAAAGAAGGGAAGAGACATGCAAGGAAAAATGTACATGCTTTTCCATGATTTAAAAATCACACCCTACTGCTTCTTTCCTTTTGTGGATTGGACCGAAGGTTTAATTACATGGAGCTTTTGAAGAATATTTTTACTTAACATTATTGCTTATTCTGGAGGGCCACAAATAATCACTTTCCAATGACAATAGATTAACTAAACTTGAAAATAAATATATTCCTTCCTATTTTTTTACTTCTGTTAAAGTATGTTTACCTCTTTCTTTACATGCTTCTGCCTCTCTCTTGCTTATCTTACAATATTCAGGAATATTCCAATAAATTTAATGGAATCAGAAAGGAATTGGCAAGAAAAGAGGTAAGACTGCAGTCTAAGGAGTCTTTCTATTTGGATCCATAAATCTCTGAAGCAAAAAGTTACTATTTACCTAGATGTTTAAAGCCGCAAAAGTATTAACATCTACTCTACTCTTGGGAGAAACAGGTTTTTTTTTCTGAATTTCTAAATCCATACTTCCTCTCAGTACTCATGTTGTAAGGAAACAATTCTCTGTGATCACTGAGTGTTCTATTTCATTAACCTGTTGTTCATGGCATTGTTTAATTATTTTCTGTTGTTTTGTTTATTGAACAGATGCTCAGGAAGGCTATTAATAATGTCAGAAGAATGGCTTCTCACCCAACACTACCCTACTGTAAGTTCAGTTTCAAATAAAAAAAAGTATTTCAAAAGTTTGTCTATTTATTGGCACTGTTTCTTAGTATGCTGCTGTTTTGTTCTACCTGAAAACTATGTGTATTAGAAGTTGATAGTAAGCTCTCTTTCTGACACTATTCTTCATTTCCCAAAGCAATAATACTGGGGTTTATAGAACAGCCTTTAGAAATAGTATTTTAAAATTTTCTTAATAGCAGGAGATACTGTATTTCTTTTATTAGTGTAGTGGTCTAAATACATTAGAAAACAAGATACGTTCTTATCTCCAAGTAACTAGATAGGATTGAAACACAAAGCTAAATACAGCTCGTCACTATTGAAGAGTACTGTACTCTTCAGTACAGCTCAGTGAAGTTTCAGTAGCATGAGTGGAAGTATCAGTAGTACCCACTGCTCCTACAGCGCACCAGGGACTATGGCACGTGCTGTGGCACTGTGTAATTTGAGGATGCTGCAAGCTGGTGTGCCATTTCTTCAAAGTTTGGAAGGAACCTTCCTGCTGAGTTGCTACAACACAAGTTTTGTAAATACCTTCTGTTGCAGACCTGACAGGTGCCCAAGATGGTAGTGTCCGAATGTTGGAGTGGGGTCATGCACAGCAAATCACGTGTTTTCGGTCTGGTGGCAACTCCAGAGTAACTCGGATGAGGTTCAATTACCAAGGAAACAAGGTAACTGATGGAATGCCTCTGTATTACCCCACACCCTCACCCTCCACCCCTCCCCAAAATGTAATTGTAAATTAACAAAAATAACCCATCCTTCAAAACTAGAGTAGTCTCTCTGAATTGTGGATAACTTTTATGTAACCCATGCATATGGATCTCCTTTTTTCCCCCAGTTTGGCATAGTTGATGCTGCTGGATACATAAGCTTATATCAAACAAATTGGAAGTGTTGCCCACTTACTGGCACTTCACCAAAACCGTATTAGGTAAGCTGAAAATTAAATTTACTTCCAGAGACTCTAATTATACTCACTTATTTCCTTCCCCTTTTAAAACCTTTAGGAGAGGGAAGGGACTGTGCTGCTAACCATTGTTAATGGAGACATCACAATACATTGTTGCCATCCTGTGATAATGTCTAACAGACAATTTCTTAAATCCAAATCATATTTGCTAAGTTGGAGAGCAGAACATGCAATGTTTGACCTGAAAGAATTTTGATGTTGGGACTTCACAGAATCACAAGGTTGGAGAAGACCTTTAAGATCATAAAATCCAACCGTTCCCGTCCTATACTAAACCATATCCCTAAGTACTTCATCTGCCCATCTTTTAAACACATCCAGGGAAGGTGACTCAAGCTCCTCACTGAGCAGCCTGTTCCAGGCCCTCACAACTCTTTCAGTGAAAATTTTTTTTCTAACATCTAATCTGACTCTGCCCTGGTGCAGCTTCATGCCATTCCCCCTTGTCCTGTCTCCTGTCACCTGGCTGAAGAGACCATCACCTATCTCTCTATAACCTCCCTTCAGGTAGTTGTAGGTGGTGATAAGGTTTCCCCTCAGCCTCCTCATCTCTAGGCTAAACAGCCCCACTCCGTCAGCCGCTCCTCAGAGGATTTGCTCTCCAGCCCCTTCACCAGCCTGGTTGCCCTTCTCTGGAATTGCTCCAGGACCTCAATGTCCTTCTTATGGTGAGGAGCCCAGAACTGGACACAGTACTCGAGGTGTGGCCTCACCAAAGCCGAGTACAGGGGCATAGTCACCTCCCTAGAACTACTGACCACACTGTTTTTGATACAAGCCAGGATGCATTGGCCTTCCTGGCCGCCTGAGCACACTGTTGACTCATATTTAGCCTGCAGTCAACCAACACCCCCAGGTCCTTCTCTGCCTGACAGCTCTCCAGCAAGTCCCCCCCAAGCCTGTAGCACTGCATGGGGTTATTATGTCCCATGTGCAGCACTCTACACTTGGCCTTGTTAAACTTCATCCCATTGGTCTCAGCCCATGGGTCCAGTCTGTTCAGATCCCTCTGAAGAGCCTCTCTACCCTCAGGCAGATCAACACTTCCTCCTAGTTTAGTGTCATCTGCAAACTTACTGAGGGAGCATTCAACCCCTTCATCGAGATCATTGATAAAGATGTTGAACAAGACTGGAGCCAGGACTGAGCCCTGGGGGACGCCACTTGTGACCGACCTCCAGCTGGATTTTGTTCCATTCACCACCACCCTCTGGGCTCGGCCATCCAGCCAGTTTTTAACCCAGCTGAGGGTCCACCTGTCCAGGCCAGTGGCAGCCAGTTTCTCAGTCAGAATGCTGTGAGACTTGTCAATAACTGTCAATTGTTGATCAGTTTTCCGTAACACAGGACTGGAAACTATGCTTCCATGAAAAATTAAGGGTGTCAGAAGGCATATACATACCTTTATATCAGTGTTGTTCATGCTGGTTTTGAAGCAGCTTGCCTCCCTGAGGAAGCTAAGACTTCATGCTTACAGAAAATCTATTTCTTTTGTAATTACTAATTTCTAAACTGGAATTTTTCAGACATGGCAGTGTCATAACAAAACAGCCAATGACTTTGTTTTCATCAGTTCAGCATCTTTGATAGCCACAGCAGGATTGTCTTCTGACAACAGGTAAGAACCTCTGTGACAATGCATAAACGTGAAGGGTGGCATGTCTGTATCTCCTGTCCCCCACTGTGAAAGTTATTCTCCTGAAGCAGTCTAAGCACAACACGCATGCTTCTCTCCTTCTTTGCAGGAGGGGAGAAGCAGTGTTGGCAGCTGCATTCTCCATGCCTGTTACAGGAGGTTCTGTAGGGAAAGCATGGATCATCTGTTCATGTGCCATAGGAGGAGAAGTGGGGAGGGAGGTGCTGTGCTCTTCTCTCTGGGATCTAGTGACAGGCCATGTGCAAACGGTTCAGAGCTGCTTTGGGGGAGGTTCACACTTGACATCAGGAAGCATTTCTTTACTGAGAGGTTGGTTGGACACTGAAACAGGCTTCCTAGGGAGGTGGTAAATGCCCCAAGTCTGTCCATGTTTGAGAGGCATTTGGACACTGCTCTTACCATGCTTTAACTTCTGGTACCCCTGAAGGGTCAGGCAGTTGGGCTAGGTGATTGTTGTAGGTCCCTTCCAACTGAAATCCTCTGTTCCGTTTAATTCTATTCATACGAGCCTGTCTTACTTGCTTTGTAGACACAGGGAATGGTGCATAGCTCTTCCTTTCATGCTTTTTCCTCAGTCAGTTTTGATCAAGAAACGGGAAAAACTGCTAACATTCAGGTGAAGTCAGCTAGAGAAGATTGTAATCTCAATACGAGTCCTTTACGAGAATAACCTGTTGTAAATGCTTGTGTGGAGGGCATGTTCTTGTAGCATGTGTAAGTACAGGTAATTTGGGGTCTGCTCAAAAGTAATACTTGTGTTCTGTGGCTTTTATGCCTGAAGTAATCTCTTTTTGAGATTCAGATGACTTTTCAAAATACTTTAGAACATCTGTTGCTGAATTGAGACCTGTCTTTTTCTGCAGAAATATTTGTCTTTGGGATACTTTGGTTTCACCTGCAAGTAGCTTGGTGCATGGTAAGTAAAACACAACCAGCAAAATATTTTATCACGGTCAAAAAAACCATGGAAGTGTGGATGTATTACTGTGAGAAGTAATTTTAATATTAGCACTGAAACATCTTTCACTGTCCTGTTTGAGTGCACCAGCAGGGACAGAAAAACATATTCCTGAGAAATTCTTTATTGCTTTGTATAATGATTGGTATTGTGGGTGTGAGCACCTTCCTTTTCATACCTTGTGTCTTGGCACTGCAAATGGCTGTGCCTACTCCCTACCTTATTCCTTATTACCCTACTCCTACTCGCTACCAGCCAGACACCTGCACATTCTGGTCACTTGCAAAGATGCAGAGCAATGCTTCTTGTAGTGACTAGCATGCTGAGAAGATAGTAGCTGGAACACTGTAAAACTTCGGGGTTTTTAACACAGTAAGACTATACGGATTTGCAGGCTGTGCAGCCACTCTTCAAGTCCAGGTTCCCGTGGCTGTGGCTCTGCGGATAAACCAGAGAGGCCCCACTCCAACGTTATCGATTGAACATGAGCTGGAATAACCGTAGTGCAAAGGTACCGCGGAGCTCTGGTGGATGCATTGCCTGTTTGGAGAACAGGACATCTTTTGAGGAACTATGGAATATCTTACTGCCCCTGTGAAAACCCTGTCCTCTGAGAAGCCATAATTAGACAATGAATCTCCAGACCTCTGTAGATGAATAAATGCACCAAATTTTTGAGAAAGCGGTTACTTTTTTAAATTAATATCTTGAACAAGCAGATGTGCTGGTAATACTAATAGTCTAGTAATATGGTGGAGCATTTCAAATGATTTATCTGCATGTGCGCATGCATAGTAATCTGCATGTGGTGTTAGAACAATGCTGCAGAAGAGTTATTCCCATAGGTCCGCTTTCTGAGCTATCCTAAATACTCAGCAGGGTTTCATTCTCTGTATTACTAATAAAATAACTAGTACATTTCAACATCTGGCATACAGAATTAGGCTCAGGGGGAGTTGTCAACTCTGGCGCTGACATACGGCAAACTGCTTAAGTGCACGTGTGAGATGTGTGGCATTTCTATCCGTGAAGTTAGAGAAGCCTTTGCACTTCAAACACAACGTCCTGCATGCCATGTGCTAGGATTCAGGGAATCTTATCCCAGGCAGAGCAAGCTTTGTTCTAGCAAGCATAACCTTCATTCACTTCCTCCGCTTACCTGAGGGAAGTAGGCATAGCCAGACCAATGTGAAAGCAGCACATTAAAAGTGGAGACTTGTAAGATACTTGGGCAACTAATTGAGGCTATTTCCTGTGGAAAGGTGTCTTAAAATGACAAGCATTGCAGAGTTTGAAAAGAAGCTGTTTCTGATCAAGTCTGAATGGTTTCTGCTTACACAGGGTTAGAAAAAGGGATATATATAAGTCTTTCACAGAGACTGTAATTGCTTCATTTGCCAGTATCTGCCACTTCAGGATTCCTGGTGTGAATCCGGGCTTACATGCATAGGGCACTGCAGCACGAGGACTGGTTGTCTCAACTGGGTTACAGCATCAAAGTCATTGTTACGCTGTCTTGGAACGTGAGAAGTGGACAGAAGCTTAAAGTTAGCACTGTGTGTTTATTGAAATTTGCTTTGGCTTTCAGCTTTTACCTGTCATGACAGCGGAGCGACTGTGCTAGCGTATGCTCCAAAACACCAGCTGTTAATCTCTGGAGGCAGAAAAGGCTTTACCTGTATAATTGATCTTGGCCAGAAACAGCAGCAACAGTTACTCCAGAGTCATGACTCTCCAGTCAAAGCAATTGCTGTTGATCCCACGGAAGAGTGTTTTGTCACAGGATCTGCGGAAGGCTACATAAAGGTACTAAGGAGGGGGAGGGAGCAGAGGTGAGTATGGGGATGATGTGCAGACTCAGAGAGGCTCTTGAATTCCTGTGGAATACTCAGATAAGGTCATGTGTTCTGCATTTGTTTTCAGCCCTGGCTTTTATATTTGCTAATTTCATTCTGAAATGTTTGCCTTGCCTTGCCTTTCAGTCCTCCTGTTTGCCTTGCCTTAGGCCCTGTATGTATTCCTTATTACTGAAAATGGGGATTAGTATTCTGTAACTGTGCCATTGCACATAGCTATGTGTCTCCTTCTCTTCCTAGCTGGTGTCATAAAAATGAATGCAAAACACAGTCCAGTTTCTCTGTGAATCGTTAGTGGTGAATTGTAAGAGCACGGCAGTTTTCCGTAGGAGAGATGGATGTTTTGATGCTTTTTCAGGTATGGAGTCTGTCTACATTCAGCCTTCTTCACACTTTCATCAATGAGCATGCACGACAGTCTCTCTTCAGAAACATTGGGACGGGAGTCATGCAAATTGAGACAGGACCAGCAAATCACATATTCTCCTGTGGTGCGGATGGGACAGTAAAGATGAGGATCATACCCGACAGGTTCAGCCCTCTAAACGACGTGTTAAAAAATGATGTGAAATTTATGATCTAGTATTTTTCAGAAGCTCATGTAGCGTTCCCCTTCCGCCATCCCTGAAAAGATTTGTCCTGGAACTAGCCAACAGAGCAGAAACACAGCGATAGCCTGTGCCACAAAAATTGAGGGGGGGAGGGTGGGGGATATTTTTTTTGTTCTCTCCCCTCCATATTTGTCACCTGGAGCTTTTGATCCCTGGTGCACTGATGCCTTAAAGATTACCAAGGTCCTTCAGGTTTTGATCGTTGATTAAAATCAAAGCTGTATACAACTCTGAATTATATACTTCTGATACTACAGAGATGTCACTGAAGTGGTTTAGTCTTCCTTTTGAGGTAGTGACAAGGTAGTGATGCTCCACCTGGAGTACACCACCTGGGCATGGCCTCTGCTTATAGTCAACAGGTTCTACAGGCTGGTCTTTCCAGGGGGAAGCTGGAGATAATGTTACTCTTTCACTGTGGCACCCGTACCAGTCCCTCATCTGGACGTGCTTAGTCAGCTGACAACAAAACATTCTACCTACGTGTAGAAGAGACACAAAGCCTGTATGCATAGGCACTCCTGGCCACGCAAGCATTCCTAGAGCGGGCCACTGCTTGTCTCCATTCCTGGAATCCCAGCTGCTCACCTCTCTCACTTGGCTCATCTCTCTCCTCTAACCTAGGGTATAAGAAACTGAAGGATGTTCTGAAACTCGTCTTCTCTTCTATAGCTTGAATCCCTGCCATCAGGATGGCAGGCTTACCTTTTAAGAAGAAATATATTTTGAACCCCGAACACTCCCTTTACAAAAGTGTGTAAATATAAATGGATATCTTCCTTGTAAACCTGTCAGGATTATGTGTGAAACTTTAGTCTTTATCACAGAGCTACTGGAAGATACTGTGTTGCGACACAGCACTAGAATTTCTTCAGAGACTATTTATGTCCATGTCTGCAGATGGAGTGAAAAAAAAGCCTAATTTCTTTTTAGTTTTGTTCCCTGGAAGACTTTTATTTAGCCCAAAGATACTCCCCCCTCATTCTTAGCACTTATGTTCTTCTTTGTCTGCTTTTCCTGAGTACTTTAGAAAAGGAAAAAGGAAACAAATCCAACAGCAAAGAACTTTAATATTGTCAGTCTTTGTACTGTATGTTTACGTCTGGTGTGAACTGAAAGACATTTTTGGAAGGCCGAGATGGATTGATTTTTTTTTTTTTTTTTTTTTTTTTTTTTGCCAAAATACCAACCGGCACAACTTAAATGCTTGACCAAATTATTAATGCACAAAGCCTTCACGTTTCTTTTTTAGTCGGCTCAAACCTGTTTCTGTAAGTGTTCTGGTTTACTTTTCCTGATGTGAGAGCTCAACAGAGGTTTAATTTGTAAATTAGATGTGGGGCTGGATTACTTGAATGCCAATGGTGTACTTTTTGCTAAAAGATATTTTGTGAAATACAGCATCAAGATGCTAACTGTAAAAGAAACTTGTCCAATTAGGAACTATGGGGATAAACAAAGCATAGCAGAAATGAAGGGCTTGTAAACTGAACTTTGTAACATTCTCAGGATGCTTTTCTCTTAAGAATATAAAACTGTTTAAAAAGATTTTGTAAAACGTATTAAGGTAATTTTAAATGTCTGTTTCGCAAGTTGCAGTGCAAACACTATGAAGGTTCATGTGCACATAACCTGAATTTTCCAATTGTGCAATAAAAAGAATGTGAATATTTTGCCATGAAGAAACACGTGACAGCATTTCAGACTGGTACAGCTGTTCAGGGAGCCAACTGGAATTGTTCTGCCACACCACCTAGAGATTGGAATTGAAGTTGATGTCAGAACAGTTGAAGTACAGTGATGGATCAGCAAAGCACCCGACCGGCAGTGACACCTCCTTCCAAACAGGCTCGCCCAGCGCCTACGTGGGATCTGCTCAGTGTCGGAGCTTCTAATATTCCGTATTGTTACAAAAAGAAAAAGAGCGGAGTTACAGTAGCACCCTCCTTGAGAATCAGCCCAGACCCTGACTTCCTAGCTGCTTGTAGACATGCGTTACTTTTAGGCACCCACTCAACTAACACAGTCACGTTCAGAAAAGGAAAACACGCAAAGATTGTGGCAACAGTAGACAATGATGTCCTTGATGTCTTGTCCTTTAATATTTATATCTCGTTAGCTTCAATATTTCAAGCTAAGTTTATTGTACTGGTGATCACAAAACGCTGCGTATCTGTGAACTGGGCAGGGTTTGTGTGCCATTGCCGAGACATACAACGCTGTCGTGTTGTCTGCATAGAGCTGCACTATGAGGAATCCTGGGAAACTCAGGCTTAAGCTGGAAGAGTATGGACTGTCAGCGGGCATTTTCTGAGATGTTTGTAGTTACTGTAAGCCACTCTCGGAATGGAATTATGTCAAATCAGAGTGTATTTGCCACACTTGCATAATCTTCCCAATAAACCCTGCAGAAACACAAACCCTCTAGAACTCCAAGTTGCTGCTACTTCATTTACTTGTGTAATCAGTTGTGCTTGTTCCCTGATGTTTAACATTAGTGTAAGCGGCATTCCGGGCAGCTTGCTTGTAACGATGGAATCATCCAAGCAAGTTCACTTCTGTTGTATCTCAGACTTTTAAAAGGACATTCTCGCCTCTAAAACTAGGCACTAGGGAAGAAGGCAATCACAGCTGTCCCTGCTGTTGCCCTTAACTTCTGCTGTCTATTGTCCTCTGGCAGTTAATGCTTTCTCCCTGTTGCTCCGCAAGTCCCACCAATGGAGCAAGGTGCACAAACCAACCTGAAAACTTGCCTTTAGTGGTGCTTAATCAAGCGTAGTTCTACATGCAGACAAAACAACCTAGCTTACGGTTGTTCGTGTCCCTTTGAAATATCATAGAGGTGCAGCCGTGACTTGGGTTTGTCTGTGTAGCCATACATATTGCCATCAGTAATTCTGATGTTGCTACTTGATCCAGTTGCCTCAAACAGTGGCATGATCTCCTTCCGTAACTTGCGAGAGCCAAAACTCTGGCCATCCGGGTATTAAACTGGCTTGCTGTGCAGCTTTCAACCAGAACATTCTCAGCCAGCAGCTGATGCCGTGGGATGTTGATGGAGAAAGAGGGAGAGTGGAATAAATGCAGGGCTTGTACTGCCCTGCTGTGGCCCAAGGTAAGCTCATGCATGTTCTGCATTTCAGGAACCTCTCTGCCAGTTACAGAAATACATAGGCTGTTGAGCTACCCTCCATTAGGTACTGCTGTGCTCCTCCTGAGAGCCCCGCGTGTTAGAATAGCTGCAACAGGCATGACAAAAGCAACAGCGATTAAAAGGAAATAAGCTTGGAGGCAGTCTGTTCTCTAAGGGGTGGCTTCAAATGTTCTTACTGAAAACAGAGAAACCCACTTCTAGTGGCAGGTTCAGCACACTGACCAAACTATTTTATAAAGACCAATTTACCAAGTCTCTTGGTGTTTCTTACTCCATTTCCTTTCTAGCTCTCAAATCTGCATGGCTTTGATTTTGTTGTGGGGGTGGGAGGCATGGTTGTTTTCAGTGCTTTCTTTTTTCCTGCTGGGTTTTTTCCTGCTTGGAAGACAAATGTGGTGGTTTTCGTCTGTCAAGTCTTCCAAGAGAGGGACAGAAAAATGCCCAATAATCTTAAGCAGGTAAATCTCAAGAGATGTTACGTCTTTATGATGAAGTTTCTTCCAGGTTTCGGGTATTTAGTCTTGACTGTGCCTCTTAATAGAGGTTTTGGCCTAGAATTTCCCATTAGTTTTGTTATTAATTCTTACATATGAATGGCAGAAACTTCTACACTTGCTTTTATTAAACCTCATTTGGTTTCTCACTGCCCAGCTCTCCAGCCTGTCCAGGTCTCGCTGGATGGCAGCGCAGTGTTCCTGCGTGTCAGCCACCCCTCCCAGCTTTGTATCATCGGCACTTGCTGAGGGTGGATGCTATTCCCTCATCAAGGTCATTGATGAAGATATTAAACAGGACTGGACCCAGCTCCGAGCCCTGGGGAACACCGCTAGTCACAGGCCTCCATTCAGATTCTGCTCCACTGATCACCACCCTCTGAGCCCGGTCCGACAGCCAGGTCTCAACCCACCTCACTGTCCACTCATCTATCCCATGATCTCTCAGGAAGGGTGTTTCCCATTTGAAACCGGCAAGCCTGGTACCACATTGCCCATCCCAGTATCGAAGACGGATAGCTTGGATTGGCTGGTTCCATCAATGTGAATGCCTGTGCCTGGAAGGGGAGAGGAAAAAAATGTACCCCAGATTCCCTCACCAGCGACCCTAAGGCCCTAAAGTCCCCTTTAATTGTTCTCGGTCTGCAATTGATAGCTTCCTCTCCACCTGCATGCAAGATCAGCAATGGTTAAAGTTCTGAAGTCCTTACCTTATTACATCTGCCTTGACTGCATGGTGCTCAGGTACTGGTGGGGGTTAAACCACAACAGCGTGGTCATGGATCCCTTCGATAAGAGCATGGGAGGTAAGATCCATCACAGTCCATGGATGCACATCAAGGTGTTTACCCAGTAAGTGACACAGTCCATGGGACACTGCAGGTCTGTATCTCCTCTCGGTTGGGAGCTAGTCCAGCTTCAGGTTCACTAGTGAACTGCACACACACACACACAGACCCCCTCAAACACACAGACCGCTCCCACCAGTAGCTCTCTGAGTAGCACCACACAGAAGATGGCTTGGAATCGCTCTTCAAAAAGAAGGCAGGATGTATGGTGATGATTCGGTGCAAGGCTCGCTCAACCAAAAAAACCAATCAGCAGTCTCCTTGTGTGTGACTGACTCAGACTCCCTCCTATCTCCATTTGACATGCTTCTTCAGCCCCTATATCTTTCTTTGCTCCTACCTTTCTCCTTCCTTGTAGCTTCCCAACCCAGGGACAAATCCCCACTTACTTTTACCCCTTGCTCCAAGGTTTACGCATTGGGGAGCAGATTTGGGACTGCAAGAGCTGCTAGCCAGGTGTGGTGGTTTGAACATGGCTGCAGGCCAGACACCCACCAAAGTTGGTGTATTGCTGTCCTTTGCAGCTGGACAGGGAAGAACGTGCATATATGGAGGAGCTCAAGAGTCAAGATAAGGGCAGGGAGAGATCATCCCGCAATTGGACTGGTACAAAATTCACAAGAAGCAAATGTGAGAGCAGTTGCTCTAAGAACAAATCAGTGTGCCTATTGTAAGCAGAAGGGTCACAGGAAGAAGGAAGGCCCACGCCTCTTGAATAGTCGAGAGAAGGGGAACACTGTTGGGGTAACAGCAGAATTTGCATTAGATTGCAGGGGACCCGAGGAATCTAGTCAATCTTCCCCAGCCGATCCTCTCGTTAAGCTGGGGAATGAGAGGATAGCTTTTCTGCTCGATAGCAGGGCCACCCGTCAAATCTACTGACTAGTTGTAAGGGACCGTTAAGTAAGACTAAGATAAGCCTTGTAGGTACTACAGGGAAAAAATCCTTGAGGCCGTTTTGGCAGCTTATGGAACCTGGAATTGGGGATAATAAATTGACACCTCAATTCCTCTCTATGCCAGAATGCCCTTTGCCATTACTTGGATGGCATTTACTCTGTTACTCCATTACATGCACAATTAACCTTCTCTGAAGATCCTGTTCGGTTACAGACACCCCCAGAGAATGCATGGAGAGCTCAAATACGCCCGTTGACGAAGAAGAATCCTATGGAAGAGGGAGATATGCCTGATGAAGTAAGGATGCTGTAATACCTGCAGCGTGGTCCTCGGGAACCTCAGGCCGAGCCAAGAACGTGACTCCAGTCAAGATTCATCTGAACGCAGGAGCCCAGCCGGTAAGAAAGACAACAGTGTCCTATTCACTTGGAAGAGTGGAAGGGACTGGAACCCCTTGTAGAGCCCTGGCAACTAAGGGAATGCCAGTCAGAATTTAAGACTCCAGTTTTGCCCATCAAGAAACCTCACTCCCAGGAATACAGACTGGCACAAGATTAACGAGAAGTGAATGCGAGATCTATAGATGTACACCTGGTGATTACAAAGCCTTATCCCCTCCTTGCCTCAATTCCGGAGAGCAATACTTATTTTACAGTACTGGGCTTGAAGGATGCCTCTTTTTGTATGCCTGTGGGTGAACAGAGTCAGGCCATTTTTGCTTTTGACCGGGAAAACCCAGCTACAGGACGGAAGATGCTACTCCAGCCGACTAAACTTCCCCAGGGATTCAAAACTAGCCCCACCTTGTTTGGTAATGCACTGCCAAAGGCACTAGAACAAAGGCACCCTGAGTAGAAAACCGTCACACTGTTACAAGAGCTAGATGGCTTGTTGATTGGTCACTGATACCTATGAAGAGTGCCTGGAAGCCGCAGCAGCTTGCTTAATTTTCTAGCTTTAGCAGGCTACCGGGTCTACAAGAAAGCTCATCAAAATGAAAAGAAAAAAGCAGATCGGCTAGCTAAAGAATCGGCCGTGAGGGAGTCCAGCTCAGAAGGAGCTCTAATTCCAGGCTTTCGTTTAGAACTCTTACCACCCAGATACACTGAAAAGGAAAAGCAGTTGGCGGAACAATTAGATGGCTCCAAAAATGATCAAGGCTGGTGGGTGACGCCACAGAAACATTTCTTGCTTCCCGAAAGTGTGATGGAAATTGTGCTTAAAAGGCTGCGCCGAGAAATGCAGATGTGCTGGTATGAGCTCCTAAAAGAAATGTTTTGGGGCCCAAAATGCAGAGTACGGCAGACAGTGTAGTAAAGAAACGTACCACCTGTTGCACAAATAACCCCAAAACCAGAGAGGTGGTTATGGGAGGGCTTGGGAAACGAGGAATAACTCCTGGGGAGTACTGGCAAATAGACTTGTCAGAACTACCTGAATACAACCAGTGTAACTATTTATTGGTATTGGTAGATACCTTCTGTGCTTGGCCAGAGGCTTTCCCTTATCATACCAACAAAGCTAGCAAAGAACCGAAATCTCAGTCAGGAAGCACAACTTAAGTGGGCAGAGGCCTTATCCATAAGTCTTTGGGGAATTCGAATAACGCTTTGGGTTGAGGAAGGAGTAAACCCCTTGCAAATCGTTTACAGGAAGGCACATCCTCCAAACCTTTCAAAGGTCGAGAGGGACCAAGTGTGTAGAAAAGGCCAAGCAGCAAGTAACAAGCACTCAATCCCTCTTTGGCAGACTTTATCTTCACTGCACAGGCACCTCAATCCCTTCCTTTGGACATACCGGTTCACCCATTCCAACTGGGAGACCTCGTTTCCATACAGACCTGCAAAGATGAACCACGAAGAGAGAGATGGGAAGGACCCGATCCCGTGCAACTGAAGGCTTACGCTGCTCTGTCCTCAAGGTAGAGGGAATTAATTCCTGGATTCATTACCCACAGGTTAAACGGGCACAGAGGCCTAATAAAGATGCATGGGCCTCTGAAACCAACTGGAGAAGTTTCACCTGGATGAAGTGTCCCTGAGAAACAGGAATTTGCTCAAATAGAGACTAAGTGCTCAACAAGCTAATTGTCCTTTTGTTTAGCACTAATAATTTGCTTGCATATTGGCTTGATTTTTTATGTATCAAATGAAATTTTTGCTCCCCAGGGATAATCATAGAACCTCTCTGAAAGCGTAACTTACTTCACACTGCTCAGATGGTACATATTGGAACAGTGCGTTCAGTAGTACTTGTCGAAAGGGCAGCTATAATGTGAGAGCCACAAGAAGCCTGATCCTCTCAAAGCAGGGAGACGGATACCCATAAAGTTGCATTTTCACAGGGAAAGAAATGTGTCTGGGTCAGTGCTTTGACAGTGTTTAATTTAGGGGTAAACATACTGATCAGCTTTGCTAACAGCTCTACTTTTGAAGAAGGGCCAAAGGAAGGACTGATGAGTAGCCTGTTATGCTCCAAAGTGTCCTCGGAGAAGAGCTGAAAGACTGATTAAGAGCAAACATCCTGCCCCAGTGTGTGCAAGAGCTGGGGCACGACTGGAGAGGCCTGAGGGCAAGAAAAACTGGGGGGAAGGGACAGGTGGCAGGGGACATCGCAACCACCCACCCAGCTCAAGGCCTGTGCAAATGCCCCAGCCCAGCACCTTCAAGGAGCATGCCTGCTAATTTGACTATGCTTGACCAATAGGTAATAATGTGGTACTCACTCAGCAACTAATGGAAATTTAGGGTAGTTTTTCTAATCGTCTAACAAGAGAAATAGGTTGTACATTCTGTATGTAGGGGGCTAGTTTGGTGGAATCTCTGCACAGACAAGGAATAAATCCAAAACCTCTGCTCCTCTTTCTCACCTCTGGATGATGACAGGTCGCTCTAACCCACAGTGGCTGTGAGCAAGCTCTTCTCCAAACTGACATGGTTGCCCCCCTTTTGAGTGACTCTTCCCCTTTGTGCCCTATGTGACTGCAGCTGGATTTTGGCCATGCGAGGCGTGGAAGCACTTGCCCTTGCCCAGGAGACTGAGCCAATACGTGGTGAGCTGTTAAAATGGGCAACTTTATCTCAAGAAACAAGCTGAAATCAGCAACTCTTGGAAGTCCCAAGGAGCGTGGGCAGGTCAGAGCAGGCTTCTGACACTGCAGATCAGCGGCCATTGGCACAGCAGCAGATGGCAGTGGTGCCGTGATGCCTGGCATGGATCATGGCCCTCCTGCTTCCTCATGCCTTTTCTTCCCACAGGCCCTGCAGGAGCTCCTGCACCCGAGTGAAGAATTGCACCAGCTTCTCAATGGGAAGTGGACAGGAGGCAGACCCACCCGCCAGAGCTTTTGTTGGTACTGGCTTCTGCGAGGGCCTTGAGGTGGTGAGGAAGTGGCCCCACACCTGTGTTGTCATGGCAGCCCTGTCTGCCGAGTGTGCTCCCATCTGCACCAGGATCCAGTTGTAATAGTGCTGGGTGGAGGTGTAGACGCCCGGCCGCTTTGCTCTGGCACAGCCGCTGCCCCAACTGGTCACTCCCACGAGCCAGAAGTACTCTGCGTTCTTGTCCTGGCACACAAGGGGACCACCACTGTCACCCTGCAGGGGAGGAGAGAGCATGAAGATGGTGTTGGGTGACCACTCTCAGCACTATGGCTGGCTCCTTCCTTGCCCGGGCGGGGGCCATGTGCTCTCCCTCATCTCTGCTGGATGGATGCTGGATGTGCAGAAGATGCATTTGCCAGGACTAGGATGTGGTCCTGCGGGCTGCCAAGAGGCCTGGGTGGGCCAAGGTGCAGCACCGTGCAAGGACGTGCCCATGGGAAAGGAGAGGTGAGTCCTAGCAGTTCTGGGAGGGTGACTTGCCAGGCAAAGCCCAAGTCGGGGGACATTTGGGCCATTGTGACAGGACTGACAGTGGTGCTGGGGGCCAGTTTGTCACAGGCTCCTACCTGGCAGGTGTCGATGCCACCCTGTGGATAGCCAGCACACAGGTTGTGTCTGTGGATGGCCCCTCGGTACCACCGGCTGCTGTTACAGAGCCGGACGTCGATGAGGCGGACCTTGGCCTCCTGCAGCACATCGGTGGATTCTGCAGCTGTGAGCAGAGAAAAGATAGCAGCAGCTTGTTGCCGGTTCTCCTCCCTGATCGGGGCAAGCCCCTTGTCTAGGGTTTGGCTTGGCCTCCGGAAGGCATTGTAGCAGTGTTTGCCTTCTGTCTTGCTTTGGCTAATGATTGGTCAGGCCCACCTCTCAGCACAAGTCCCTGCAGCCTGACTGTGGTGACAAGTTGCCTCTGCTGCCTGGAAGCCCAACCCTCCTCCCCAGTGTGCCATGCTTGCCCTTGGGATATGAGGAGTGCATGGGAACTCACATCTTGCAGTTGTGGAACCCCAGCCACTGACATAGCAGTTGCTCAGCTCTGACACTCTCAGCGAGGCATCAGGCACGCAGGCAAGTTGGATGTAGTCACTGCACTGGACAGGCTGGTCCAGTTCCAGCAGAGCAATGTCGTTCTTCTGTGTGATGTTGTTGTAGTGCTCATGAACAATCAGCCGCCTGATACCGCGGACTTGGGCCTCAGGACCCAGCTGAGTCAAGTGCGTGGCACCGATGACCACATGCCACATGCTGACATACCTGGAAGGCAGAGAGAGAGAGCGCTCAGTGCCAGCAGAGCCACGTGCTGCCGCAGCCCAGCCCAGCAGTGTCCTGCCACCCGCTCTTGACAAGAGAGGAAAGCGGCGCTATGGAGGGCATGACCTCCCTAGCATGCCTTGAGCACAAGGAACATGGAGCTGGAGACTGCTGGGAAGCAGTGGTGTGAGCCCAGCTTTCTCCTGAGCAGTCTCTCAGCTGGTCTGGGGAGTGTCCAGCCAGTGGGCGTCTGGCAGGCGAATGGAAGGGGATGGGAAGGGGGTAGCCCGGGGTGCTGTGGGCAGGGCAGCTGGGAGTGTTGTTTACTGTTCCCTGCTCGTCCTTACCAGGCGTCGATGAAGCAGTGGGCTGCTGTGAGGACCCACTGTGGGTGGATCAGGGAACCTCCGCATATATGCCCTGTGCCTGGGTTCCAGGGATTCTGGATGCTCACAATCCAGGGCCAGGCTCCCGTCTGGGCAGCTGTGCCACCCACAACACGCGACGTGCCGGAGTTCCAGGCCATGGGCCGGAGCCCGCAGGTCCTGCAAGCAGAAGATCGTTACTGCCCACTCAATGGCTTGCTGGCATTCAGGCTGAAGGTCAGCTGTCTCCCCTCCCTGCAAGGTGCTGTATGGCCATTGAGGCCAGGGAACCCCATGGGGCACATGTCCCATCTGCCTGTGTTTTGGCTTTAACCCTGTAGGCAAGCGGTGCCAGTAGCCTGGGTGCTGGCAAGGACCTGGGACTCCCACAGGGGGTTCGGGAAGCTGTGGCGTGGCCACGGGGGACAAGAGGGAACCCTCCAGTGAATCCCATAAGGTTTACCCAAGCTCCCTCCAAGAGCCACAGGATGCTTACCAGCAGGTATCCCATGTGCCCTGCACAGGCTGGCACAAGGACAGAACAAGGAAGATGAGCAGCTTCATGGCTGCCAGCAGGAGCTGCAAGAACCAAGCAGCGCTTACTACCCCCCAGCACAGCAGCTGAAGGAGTGAGTGCCTGCAGGACTTCTGTTACCTGGGGTGCCCTTGACCACGGGGCTGATGTCACAGAGCCACTGGATGCGGGTGCTGGGCACAGCCTGTGGGGAGAGGGGAGGGGCAGCATGGGGTGTTCCAAGCTGAAAGGGAGGCAGAAGTGGGGCTCGGACACCCCCAGGGATACCCATAATGTCAAATTTTCATGGGGACAGAAATGTGTTGGGGTGAGTGCTTTGACACTCTTGGGGTAAACATACTGACCTGCTTCGCTAACAGCTCTGCTTTTGAAGAAGGGACAAAAGATTGAGAAGAAGCCTGCTCTGCTGGAACAAGAGAAGAGGTTGTAAATTCTGTGTGTAGGGGGCTCATTTGGTGTAATCGCCACCTAGCACCCATCTCTGTGCAGACAAGGAATAAATCCATTCCCTCTGCTCTGTGTGTCTCTTGGTGTACTGCACACTAGGTGATGACGTGTGGTGGTTTGACCCTGGCTGCAGGCCAGACGCCCTCCAAAGTCGCTCTATCACTCCCTTTTCCAGCTGGGCAGGGGAGAAAATGTATATTGAGGGTAATTCAATGTTACATAAAAATACTGGGTAGATTGATCCCTAACAGTAGAAGAATAGAAAGTATGTGCGTGTTTTGGGTGTTTGTGGAGTATGGCTGCAGCCGTTTGACCCCTTTTGTTAGAGCAGCTACAAATTTTAAACCTAACAGCAAAAACAGCCTTGAAGATAAAGAAAGCGAAGACAGGGAAGTGATCAAGAATGAGGCCAACAACCAGTTAAGAGGCAGAGTAGATCTTGTTTTCAGCTGAAAGGGGTTCCTAACTACTTTCTGTAGGAATGTGTTTTCAAGAGCAGGAATGTGGTTTTGAGGCTATGGAGAAAAATGTAAAGAGCCTACACTGAAGGAAAAGGGAAAAGGTTCGCCTAGAGGAAGACTAAGTTTGCATAAGGCTGCCTTTTATTAGAAATTACAGAATCACAGAATCACAGAATCGTAGGGGTTGGAAGGGACCTCGAGAGATCATCGGGTCCAACCCCCATGCCAAAGCAGCTCCCTAGCTCATATTGCACAGATAGGCGTCCAGACAAGTCTTGAATATCTCCAGAGAAGGAGACTCCACCACCTCCCTGTGCAGCCTGTGCCAGGGCTCTGTCACCCTCACTGTGTAAAAGTTCTTCCGCATGTTGGTGCGGAACTTCCTGTGCTCCAGTTTACAGCCATTGCCCCTTGTCCTGTCTCCACAGACCATTGAAAAGGGGTTGGCCAACTCCCCCTGCATCCCATACTTAAGATATTTATAAACATTAATTAGGTCCCCCCTCAGTCTTCTTTTCTACAGGCTGAACAGCCCCAGTTCACTCAGCCTTTCCTCATACGGGAGATGTTCCAAGCCCTTAATCGTCTTTGTAGCCCTTCTCTGGACTCTCTCCAGGAGATCCCTGTCTTTTTTCTACCAGGGAGCCCAGAACTGGACACAATACCCCAGGTGCGGTCTGACCAAGGCAGAGTAGAGGGGGAGGATCACCTCCTTCCCCACCTCCTTCCCCATTGTAATGAATATGCCTAGGTAATCTGCATAAATAGTATAAATTTTGCTTCAAACGGCACAGATGTTAGGAAGAACAATGCCCTGTGTGCCCAGCACTACAATAAAGAACACCGAGGCTACTGAAGTTGATTCTGGCTTTTCGAAACTTCAAGAGGCTTAAGAGTCAACCCAAGGACAGGGAGAGATCAGTCCACAATCAGCTTCATGGGCAAAACAGAAGAAAGGAAAGAAACTCTCTCATTTATTACACTACACCACACACCCACTGACACCAGAGTCGGCTCGTGAGAAGTGCAAGCAGGTTTTCAAGCACCTCCCTCCATCCCTCCCTGCTAAACAGACTTCCCTTTCATCATGATTTCGCTCCCTTCTTCCCCCCTCACTGTGGCACGGGGCAGGGAAGAGGGGAACGGGGGTCTCGGTCAGTTCCTCAAGAGCTGTTTTGCTTCTTAGCTGGGGGCAGGGGACATTCCTCACACTCTTCCCCTGCTCCAGCGTAGGGTCCCAGCACGTAGGTGGGATTACTGTGCCCTGTCATTATCCATGGCTGCAGGGGGACAGCCTGCTTCACCGTAGTCTTCTCCATGGGCTGCAGGGGAATCTCTCTCCCTGATAACTAAAGTTCCTCATGCCCTGTCCGCACCGCCTTCTTCCCTGGCCTTGGTGCCTGCACAGTTTCTTACCTCTTCTCACTCCTGCCTCTGGTGGCAAAAAGTGGCTGCGAGGGGTTTTTTTCTTTTTCTTCCATGTGATTCCCAGAGGCGCTGTGACCATCGCTGATGGGCTCAGCCTTGGCCAGCAACGACTCCAACCTTGAGCCTCAGGCCTGCAGACAGCTTCTGGCTGCTTCTTGCAGAAGCCACCTGTCGTGGTTTTGCCCCGGCAGAGGGCCGCACCCCACACAGTCGCTTGTACTTTTAAAAGGAAGGGGGAAGGCAAGTTGGGGGAGGGGGAAAAAGGGAAGGAAGAAAGGAGGGAACGAAACCACAACCTAGAAACCAGAACCACGCAGGTTGGGATAAGGATAGTTTACTAAACAATAACAGAAAACTAGATATAACAATAACATAAGTTTAAAGCACAAAAGAGATGAAACTGGTGATACACAATGCAATTTCTCACCAAACCACACAACTCAGGCCGCACAGCTTAGAACCGAACCGGACAACCCGACCGTCCCCAGAAAATGCATGTCCTGGCGTTGTCTCCCCCTCTTCCCCCCAGTCCCCCTTATACTGAGCATGACGTAACTGGCATGGAATATCCTCTTTGGCCAATTCGAGTCACCTGTCCTGGCTGCGTCCCCTCCTTTCTCACTAGTAAGGAAGTATGCAGAGCTGAGAAAGGTACTTGATTGCCCGGCAACAAATCGGAAACATCAGGTTGCTATCAGCACTATTCTCATGCTAACACCCAAACATGGCATTTCATCCACTGCTAAAAAAAAATTTAACTCCATCATAGCTGAAACCAGGACACCACCCCTGCAGCCCCCCCTTCTCCACCAGAACCCAGCCACGCAAAACCACAACATGATGTCCTTTTGGGACAACAGTTTTTCACACCCCAGATGGGACTGGGTTGACAGCATTGCCCAGATTGTCTTGCCGTACCTGATGAGAGACACAGACCTACTGAGCTCCGGTGCACTCTGACCTGTTGATCAGGGACTCCATCGGCCTCTCTCCTGCATCAGTGCAATGCTATTTGAAACCGGTATTCAAGAGGAAAAGCTGGGAAAAGCAGCACTTCTAAAGCAGCAGACATGCCTCTGACTACAGATCAGTTAAAACAGTATTGTAACAAAAGGTAGCCAGGACATCAATTGGATAATTGTGAAAAATGGCCTGAAAATTGGACCGTGATGTATCATACTATATTTCAAGTCACGTTGCTCTGTCAAAGAAATAAGAACCATTGAAACGTTAAGGTTGGAAAAGACCTCCACAATCATCTAGTCCACTCATCCCCCTACCACCTATATCCCTAACTAAGCTATGTCTCTAAGTACCCCATCCAATCTTTCCTTGAACACCCCGAGGGACGGTGACTCCAGCACAAGCCCTTCCAATGCCTAACCACTCTTTCTGAGAAGAAATTTCTCCAGATTTCTAACTTGAATCTCCCCTGGCGCAACTTGCAGCCAGTCCCTCTTGTCCCATCGCTCCTTATCTGTGAGCAGAGGCTGACCCCCAGTTCACCACAACCTCCTTTCAGGCAGGAGGATGGGCCCCACTACTGACCCCTGGGGAACACCGCTTGTGACCTGTCACCAGTTGGATTTAACTCCATTCAGCACCACTCCCAGGGCCCAGCCACCCAGCCAGTTTTTAGCCCAGCAAAGAGTGCAGATGTCCAAGCCCTGGGCTGCCAGCTTCTCCAGGAGAGTACTGTGGGAGACCGTGTCAAAGGCTTTGCGGAAGTTGAGGGAGACTACGTTGACAGCCCTTCCCTCGTCCACCAGACGGGTTACCTAGTCATAGAATGAGATGACTTTGGTCAGGCAGGACTTGCCTACCCATGCTGGCTGGGCCCGATCCCCTGGTTGTCATGGACATGTTCTGGGATTGCCCTCAGGATGACTTGCTTCATAATCTTCCCTGACACTGAGATCACAAATCATGAGTTTTCTCACTTTCTCTCTTCTGATTCTCTTACTCATCCCACCAAGAGGAAGTGAGAGAGCAGTTGCAGGGTACTCAGTTCAACCATGACAATTAAATGTTTCTTGTGGTTCCCATTCAAAAGTATTTTCCTTAAATTTTCTTTTGTGAAATGAGGCTAAATTCAAATCAAGTATTCACATAGTATCTGTAATTTCACCAGGTGTATTAACATGATAGATTTGTAAGAATAAGCAGTCCTGCACCTTGAAATGCTGAAGAAAAACACAGGATACAAAAATCCAAATTCTGTTTTGTTATGTGTGTACTTTTTAGGCAGAGCAGAAGAAGAAGAGATGTAAAGCCAGAAGTAATGAGGACATAGTGAGGATAGAACAGTGTTTTGAAATGAAGAAAAAGCAGCTTAAATGCTTTGTTTCTAAGTGGAACGGAATGCTTTTTGTGGTGCATAAATTTAAGTTACTCACCAACAACCTCTGCATATTGTCAGACAAGTATGTGTGTCAATCTTGTGGCAACAAGTATATATAATGCTTTGCAAAGGAGTGGATGTTGTCACCAACTGCCACCTTAAATCATTGAAATCAACTCCAGTTGCTACCAAAGAATATGGAAAACAATTCTATAATTCTATTTCAGTAAAAAAATATTTCCTTCTACTTAAGAAAAACTAAAATAAATTTTTTGGGTGTCTGATGAAATATTGAATTCTAGATTTTCCAGACACTGCAACAATGACAGCTGTAGGAAGCTAATACTTCTCATAGCTACCAGCGAAAGCCTGTGGGAAGATTTCCCCACATGTTCAGGTTGTGTAAAACCTTTAAATAAAACCCAATGAAATCTTTAAAATCCAGTCAAGCAATAGTTTCCAAAACTGTTGTCTTTTTAAAAGAGTCAAAGTCCTTCTGTCCAAGTCCTCTGTGACAAGTGGTGTTCCTCAGGGGTCAGTTCTGGGTCCAGCCCTGTTCAGTGCGTTTATCAACAATGTGGACAAAAGGATAAAGTGCACCTTCAGCCAGTTTGCTGATGATACAAAACTGCAAGGAGTGGCTGACATGCTGGAATGCTGTGCCGCCACTCAGTGAGATCTGGACAGGCTGTAGAGTTGGACAGAGACAGATAGAGATGACCTGGTGGGGGATATGAAGGTTGGAGGACGCTTGGGGCACAGTGATCATGAGCTTATAGAATTCTTAGTACTGGGAGAAGTAAGGAAGGGAGGCAGCAGAATTATGATGGATCTATTATTATGTATTTGCCTTTCTAGAGCTTCCAGTTAGTTCTCCAATATGCCATGCAGCTCTAAAAACACTACAGCGCTGGGAACAAGTTCTTTTCCGGCGTCTTGAGTTATATGGCGGTCCACCTCAACATTATAGTTCAGTCCATGCTTCTGAAGATGCCCTAGCTGCTGGTCCTGCATTGCTTCGCCATAAAACTTCACTTGAGCCTGCAAGCACTCCATTCAGGTGAGTCTGACTTCTATAAATGCTGTAATATCTATAAAATACAGCGAACATGATGTTGTTAGTGTATGTGGTAAACCATAACAGATAATGCCAGTTGATGGGTTTGCTCTAATCCATTGTGAGTATGTATCAGAATTCATGCCTCTGGTTCAAAACAAGGTCAGGAAAAACAGTAAAAGTGTTGAATTTTTAACGTTCTTTTATTGAAGCTTAACATACGAATTTTGAGTGTCTCTGTGGAAAACTGTGATTGATAATAAAGAACAACAAATTTATCCCAAGAGGTAATTACAGCAGATTGACAATGATTTAAGTAATTGCCTCATCTTAGGAGGGAATACAATTGCATTCTTATCAGTATCTTTTCCTAAAATCAGAGAAGAAATATTTGTTGTTCATAATATTGTCATAGTTTTGACTCCACATATGTATGTTCAGCCAGAAAATTGTGCTCAGTTTCTTAAATTCTCGTTTTGAAAATAAATTGCTGCCTTTTAAATCTTACTATCACTTGTGACTGCAGAATCGATGGAAAGACTGTCTTTTTCTTCTGAAATACCTCACAATTCCCACAGTTTAAAAACTTGAGTTGATTTAAAACTGAACAGCTGCTGCCTGGCATTACTTTTTAAATTGTGATTTTTTACAGCAATTCAGGGTTTGGGTTTTGTGCATGCTGCTGCTGTAAGAAGCTATTTCTGTGTTGTCACGTTTTGCTCGAGCGTGCACTTTCTAGGGATAAGCATAAACATTTAAAGTCTGACCTGATTTTACAGTCCTTTCAATTTTGTTACTGAAAAGTCACGGTTGATTCAGAGATGTTACACAACTGACAGTGTGTTCTTAGCTGGAAGTGTTAGCTATTCATTGTCCATGTGATAGACGGACTCATTAGCAGTAAATAGAAATGATCCATGTTATAAAGAAGGAGGTGGCCTAATAGATAATCTGTATGCTGACCTTATTGTTGTGTAATCTCTTTAAAGAATTTTCTCACTTGTCACGAAATAGGAGGTGAAAATGTGATTTTCCTTCTTCCTTTTGCACTGCTTCTCCAATATAGGTTTGTCAGGAATATGGTACCAGAATGCTTTCAAGTAGGTCTTGTATGGAATTTAGAGAGCTATAGTTTTGCTTCAGCATTTTTTTCTTGTTTTATTAGAATAGAAGATATTGTAGTCTCTTACCTGATGTAAATATTTAACTTTATTCTGCAGATCTAACAGTCATGTTGCACTGTCTGTGAAGAGGCTCTGGCAGTACTTGGTTAAACAGGAAGAAGTCCAGGAAACCTTTATAAGAAATATTTTTACAAAGAAGAGATGCCTCAATGAGGTTGGTATGGTATATAAAGTAGTGCAGGTCAATCTGAACTTTTTCATAAGTTATTTGGCTGGCTTGTTTACTTTATAGAGCGTAAGTGGATGATATACTTTGATGACTTTAAATCTGTGGATGACTTTAAATCTGTGGTATTTCTTCTTAAAAATCTTTGTCTGTTGCTTTATTGAAAACAAAAACAGTCGGTCTTTGGCTGTAGACTGTTAACTAGCAACACTTAGCTATAGTCAGTCTCTTCACTAAGATCAGTATAAAAACTGCCTCCAAAGGATGGCAAACTTGAAAATGTCAAAGATAATAAACTAATTGGTCAGAGTTCTGTAAGTTTGAGTTTGTCCCTACCATAGTCATCCTGCGTTTATCGACCGTTTTCTATTGTGATTCAATTTTAATAAGAAAACTGATCATGCAAGAGTTAATATTTCTGATTCTGATAAGCTACCTGTCCCAGTGTCTTAACTGGATTCCAGATTCCAAATACAGTTAAATGTTTTAAAGTTGTGGTCTGTAATGGAATTTTATGGCTTGGGTATTATCTTCCTCTGTAGTTGCTCCTTTTCTTTCTTACTCACCCCTACTATCAATATTACAAGAACATGACTTGTTTTATAAAAGAACTATGGAATAGTAGAAACATAAGAGAAAAAAGCAGATCTGAACCGATTAAGCATGCAGGAGAGAGTATTTATGACTGATAAAGCCATCACAGCAGATTTCTGTATGAGCTAATCTTTGTCCTGTCACAACTACAGTACTAGCTTGGTTGATTATTTGTGGCTAGTTGTGTTTGTTACAGAGTATAGCTAAAAGGAAAATTGTTCCCTTTGTCTTGTCCTTTGAAGATGCACCATTTCTGATCGTGCCCTACGTTACTGCAGCCGTGTTGCTATACTGTATGGGAAGGTATTTTGGAACGTTTTAGATGCAGTTTATAGCTTTCGATGTAGGATCAGAAACAGCCTTACACAGCATAGGTGGTTTTGGCTCCATTCTATATCCTCCTGTTACCTGATAAAATGTCAGTGGAAAGTGCTTATCTTCCAATAAATTTGACTTTCAAGATAGACAAGATGCTGTTACAGTACAGAATAGGTAAATCTGTCTCTTCTCTATCGGGTATAGAGTTTAGAATTTGATACTTAATTTTAATACTTAAAATATATATGTATGTGTGTGCATACATGCTGTTGTGTTTCAGTTGTTCTGTGTTGGGGTAACCAAAAAGGAATTAAGGATTTCCTTGATACCTTGATACCTTGTGTAAAAGGATACGTCTTATCTTGATTTTTTGTTCTGTGGTTGTTCTTTCCTTGATGAAGTCATTAGAGGAGCACAAGGAAACCATGAAAAATTCTGTGGTGGACGACCCCATCATCAATAAGGTACATAGCAGTCATGATCAAGTGAGACCTCATTATGAAATACTTCCTTTATGAAATGGTGCTGATCTCCCTTAAAAATTCTTTGCTGATATAACAAAGAAGCTCAAAACTTCAGTTTTGCAAGAGATTGAGTTAAACCAGTCTTGTTATAGAGTCTCTCTGAAACTAAATGTAACTTCCCTGGATTAAACACCCAGGTAAGAGCAGTATATATTACCAGTTTCCAAGTGAAGAGGTGAGGTTGAGATTCTCCCAAGTGTCAAAAATTTGCTAGTTCTGTGGGAGCATAGTATGTATAGGACCTTTCAGCTGTGTGAAATGGCTAGAATAGTTTCCTGTAAGTGAAGGTAGTTAACTGAAGTTGGAGCAGTTTGCTAGCATGATGCTAATTTGCTACCGAAATTTTTCTGAGCCTTTGTTTTAAGATAATGACAATCAAACCCATGTAACAACTCTGTAACAGCTTTCTTCAGTATGAGCAACTAACAAGGTATAATTCTATACCTAGCAATGTGAACAAATACTATATTCTTCAAGCTTTCTTTTACAAAACTAATTAGAAGGCAGAAATGAGAAGCCTGTAATGTCCTTGGGGTACCTTGTTGTTAATAATGCAAGAAAGTAGTATTAGCAAGTTGTGAATTGAAACTCACTGAGGAAAAATAATGTCATGCAGCTTTGTTCACCACACAATAAGATCACGTTTTTGTATCTGTTTGTCAGTGCAGTTTTTACATACAGAAAAACACCAGTGTATCAACTTTGTTTTAACCTTAAAAAATTTATTCTACATTGTGGTCTATAACAGCTATAGACTTTTGACAGACTTTGAAGAATTCTGTTGTGTGCTGACATGTACCTGGATGCATTTCTAAAATAGAAAAAGGTAGACAAGATTCAAATAAACACAACATTAAGTAACATTAAGGGGAACAAATAAAATAAGGAGGTAAAAAGTTTGTGGTAGTGGAATGTGCAGGGTTCTAGATTTATTTAATTATGGAGAATGGTGAATAGGCAAGCTGACAAAGTTCAGATTTATATTCCTGCTCAGGATATTGTCAGCACCTTCTTTCAGACTATCTCAGATGAAGTGGCCAAAAGTGTTTGCTATGAGCATGTAAAGACCGAGCACACTTTTTAATAACAAAACATCAAGACTCCAACTTTTTTATCAACACCTGCAAGTGTGCATGTAGCCCTCCTTGCTCCTAGCATCCCTGAAAAACGTGAGAATGAACACAACACTGTGACTTCTGTGACAAATGGCAATTTCTCTTTTACTATGGTAATCTTAACATGGCACCAGGAAGTTAGATTATTACACACAAAGCAGGTTTACCAACATGATTAGACATTATATTTGTCATATACATATACATAACATTTCATCCAGTGTGTGTTTTCTGTATTTCTAATAAAAAGTAGTGTTACATAAAAGTTGGCTTTTAAATATGCTTTACTTTTTATATACAGATAGAAACAGATTTTGGATACCCAGGAGGCAAGTCAAGAATAATCCATAAAGAGTCTGATATCATTACTGCTTTTGCAGTCAATAAGGTGAGTATAAGGGAAGCAGGATGACATAATTGTTGTACTTCCACCTGGTAAACAGGTGGTAGCCTTATTGGGAATTGGTGAGAGATCATCACAGATGAACAGTTTAGGCCTTAAGGAGAGGGTGCCAAAAAGGACTGTGGTGGTTTTGCCCTGGCTAGAGGCCAAACACCCACCAGAGCCACTCTGTCACTCCCCTTCTCAGCTGAAAAGGGGAGAAAATATATACTGGGAGGCTTAGGATTCGAGATGAGGACAGAGAGAGATCACTCTGCAATTAGTGCAATGGGCAAAACAGACTCAACACAGAATAAAAGCAAGAAAAGTTATTTATCACACCACAACTACACACCCAGTGAACCAGTTTGGTAATGAGAAGTGCAACCAGGTCTTAAAGCACCTTCCCCCCGTCCCCTTCTTAGCAGACTTACTCCCTTCTTCCCCACCCCCCCACCAACATGGCACAGGGAGGGGCAGGGAATGGGGAATGGAGGTTTTCAGTCTGTTCCTCCCGAGGCGTCTTCTGTCTTAGCTGGGGGGGGCACTCCACACACACACAAACACACACAGACACACACACACCCTTCCCCTGCAGCACTGTGGGGTCCCACTCACAGGATACAGTCCTCCACACACTTCTCCAGCATGAGTCCTTTCTATTGGGGAGTCATCTCCTCACCACTTGCCTCAGCACGGCTCCCTTCCATGGGTGCTGACCTTCCGGCCCAGACTCCTCTGGCCTGGTCCCTCACAGAGACACAAGTCCCCTGGCAAACCTGCTGTGGTGTGGGTCAATCTCCTCACAGGCCATAGATGGTCTCTGTTCCCCATCTTTATCCATGGACTGTGAGGGGACACCCTCTCCACCATGGTGGTCTTCACGAGCTGCAGGGGAATCTCTCTTTCTGGAACCCAGAGTGCCCCATACTTCCCCCCTGCCACGCCCACCCATGCTCCTTCTTCCCTGGTCTTTGTGCCTGTACAGCTTGTTACATCTTCTCACTCCCTTCTCTGGTGGCAAAATGCATCTGGCTGCGGTTTTTTTTCTCCTAAATGTGATTCACAGAGGTGCTGTGATCATCACCAATTGGCTTGGCCCTGGTCAGCTGCAACTCTGGCCTTGAATCAGCCAATGTTTACTTTGCAAGGCCTGCAGAAAGCTTCTACCTGCTCCTTGCAGCAGCCTTCTCTGCCAGCACCCAGCTACGCAAGACTGCGACAGGGAGCTTGGTTGCAAGCATTGCGTTATGGTTACCTCTTGTTTATCCTCTAAGGAAAGCAAAAAGAAACTAGAGCTGCTGGAGAGAGGTATACAATACAAATAGTGCATGATGCTAGCCCAGATGCAAATAAACTTTAAAAAAAGGAAATGTCAAGTTTAGACAGTTCAGGTATATAGATTTGTAGATAACAAAGATTTGGGTTTTGTAAATTGATTAAGTGTATGTTTTTATGCACAACTCTACCACAATGAACGAAAATAATAAAATAAATCACCTTTTTGGTGAATATTCCTTTGGTACTAGCTTTTTGTGTGATTCTTCTTTACAGGCAAATCGGAACTGCATTGCGATAGCATCAAGTCATGACATTCAAGAATTAGATGTGTCTGCAATTTTGGCTACACAGATATATACCTGGGTTGATGACGATGCGGAAGTAGAAAATAAAGGGTATACTTTCTGTGTTTCAAGTATCCCAGCTGAACTCTGTATAAATCAGAGTAAAAAAAACACAGTATATAATGTGGTTGATTGAAATTTAATTGACATTGTTTCGTTTATAGGACTGATGATTTCTTAGTCATACATGCTCGTGATGATCCGATCAATGTTCAGGGAAGCACTCCATACACGCATAGTAATCCTGGCACACCTATCAATATGCCTTGGCTTGGCAGTACACAAACTGGCAGGGGTGCATCTGTGGTAAGTCACTTCTACAAGACCAGCCTGGTCTGCTTCTCTCCTTTTGTTTGTGTAGGGTGGCTGGTTACATTTTACAATGAGTGTGTAAGTAAATGTAGCTTTTCTGCTTAATCAAACAAGCTGGAATTTTTTATAATAATCTGATTAATAGGTTGAAATACCACACAAAGTTTAAAATACTCCAATTAAGCAGGCAAATCTTGTAGTGAAGATATATGTGCTTGCTTAAGATACATAATTAAAAGAAAAAAAATAAGTGTTAAGGTAGGAAGTTGCAACTTAAATTGTTGTTGAATGACTTGAAGCCAAATACTGTATCCAAAAAGCCCGTACTCTGGAAATTTTAGGATATAAATTAGTAAAGCTTGGCTAGAAATACTTGTTTGAAATCTCAAGATAGAATTTTAAGCACAATCTTTCACTCTGAGTTCCAGACAATTTCCAGGTTTTATTGAAAAGTGAAGACCAATTTGTGCTCTAGCATGACATGTCATTGCAGTGCAGTATATATTACTGCGAACCTGTGTAGAAAGGACAGCAGTTAAACTCCTGAAGCATATTTCACAGGCAGGACAGAGGCTCAAATGAAATTAAACTCTGGAAACTGAGAAAGTTGAAGTTTGGGAAAAACAGGGATTTTTATGTTTCCTAAGGAAAACAAGGAAGGCAGAACTGCAGAAATAGGACCAACTACAAACATCATGTGTGGTTTGAACTACATGTCATGTTGATGTATGACTGTTCATCTCCAAAGCTGTTGTCAGCTCTGTCTTTGAACTGCTGCACAGTTTTGCCATAACTCTACTTCCAGCATTGTTCAGTATCCCCCTGCTGAAGATCATGTTTTAGAGGAGATGATCAGTTTCACTGATCTGCATTTTTGAAAAATGCTAGAGTGAAGGACACCCAGTAAAGGGTGTCTGTGTCCACATGAGCAAGTTGATCCTTCTTCACATGGAGATGACACCTGCACAAGAGGAGTTCTTACTTACAGAAATAGGTTCTGTGTCTGGAGTAAACCTTGACTTTGAGCAAAAAGCTGTTAGTTAGGAATTAATTCAGATCAAATGATAATTGTAGTCTGTCCATTGACATACTTGCCTTGGTTCCTATAGAGTGTAGATGCTTTCCAGTAGTGCAGATCTGTTGATTAGTCATCTGGTAGATGCTTATTTGAAGCCTCTTACCTGGGCTGTGAAATGGTCGTACAAGACACCTGTGTATCTCAGCCTGTCTGCACGTAGATGTGGGATTTTCATGAATAACTGAATGAATTACATCTTGTGACTTGGCTGCACTTTATGGCATTTCACAGGTCAGAGCAAGTCCATCACTTGCAGTGAAATCAAAGAACCATGTATTAATTCTTATTATAGTTAATTTTTAAAAATACATGATGAGGAGTAAATGAGGAATGAGTACTCTAAGAATGATAATGTAATGTAATGCCCACATGGAAGTGCGCATAGTGCCAGTACCTACACATTTCCCCTCTATTTAGGCGCTATAGATCCTAATTGCCAATTTCACGGCTCTATCATGATCAGGTTTCTTCTGCAAGTACTCTTTGAATGTCATTGCCTTTTTCTCCTCTTGCTTCCATTATATATATATATAGACACATGTGTCTGTATATTTACACATGCATATGTATTGTAGTTGTGTGTTTATGTATTTCTCAACAAAATAATTACGTAACTTGTCAGTGTAAACTGTTCTTGCATGATGTGCTATTTTACATGTAGTAGAACTTTCTTGCCCAAAGACTGTGCTTGTGTTGAATGTGTATGCTGTTAAATTTTGAACCTAAATTTTGTTTCGACCTAAATTTTGTTTGGCATACTGTTTAACTGTGGCAGAGTAGAGAACCAAGCACAGCGCACAAGGACACCTGCCCTCTAGGGAGGAGAGACAAAGGTACTGAATGAAGGACAAAGTAAATGAAGGAAGATACAGTTTCTTGTGAGGAAATAGTCTTACTGTGGAAGAGCTCAAATCTGGAGGAAAAGCAGCTTCACCAAAATCTTTTGTTGCTACTCTTTGTCACTTTGTTCCTTCAGATACTGCTGTTGCTCCTTGTTCTCATCTTTGCTTTTCCATAATTTGCAGTCCATTTAGTAGATGTAGTCCACTGTTCTTTACCATTACTGGCTTTTCAGTCTTGTCTTTGCTTCACTTCCATCAGGAAGGGAAATTGGATTTATGATATTCAGGTAGTTAACACTGGTTTTTATTAGCTCTAAGGGGTTTTTTGTTACTCTTCTATACAGTTTGTACAAGGTAAGTAAGGAGCTTTACCACCAAACCCTTCAGTACCGTATGTTTACACACCTCTAAAAGGAGGTGCTCTAAGAGAGCACTGAAGGAAATAGGACATACTGTCAGCTTTGAAACTCAGGTAATGTTCAACAGCTTGTCTTCCAAGCCAGTATGACTGACAACAGTATTCACCATTTTAATAACTGGTGGCATCTGATTTTAAGCTTTTTCATCTTCAGTATTTCTACTGTACATTAGGCCCAAAGCACCCAACTGTGCAACAAATCAGTTTGGCTTTTGTTAAGGGGAATGTGAGGGCTAGCAGGATCAAATGTCACTTACGTTATCACATACTTCCATTATCAGTGATACTTGGCTTCTGAATCAGAGACACTGTACTGGAGACTCAGGTTAGCATAGTCTTTCAAAGGCTTGTTTCTGTAAACTTGCATCTCTCCAAAGCATAATCCAGTAGGGATTGGGAAGCCATAATGCATGCTTACCTGTTGAATGAAGATGATTGCTTTCTAAACTTAGAATTTGTCTCTACACGTAAGTGAAAGAACAGTTCTTCATGCTCATTCTATTTCTTCATCAAAATGAAGGGCTATTTTGGGTTTTACAGCTACTAACTTTTACCCAGAAGTCAATGGCAAAGCGTTGCAAATGTTTACTGATTGCTGTGTGCACTGATCTTCAGAGAATTTCTTGTCCTAAATCTTATAATATGGCTATTGTTTTATTCAGCACTGATTTACCAAACGATTGATCTTTTTTCATTGTTAATTAAAGTACTTACAGAAAAAAAAGGAAAATACATATTTAAAGATTATCTTCAAGGAAAGTAGCTTGAAATAAACTTGGGTAACAGAAAGGTATAAGGCTTTTTATTCAAGAAATAATAAACCTTAGAGGATTGAAAGATCTATTGAAATGATATAATCAGGGTATATAATCAAAATATAATCAGGATGATTGCAATACTCCACTAATCTAAATCTGGGAAATTCTAGCAAGAAAGTCAACTCTTTCTCTTGTAAGTATTTTTCCTCCTTTTTGTTTGCAAACTGAAAGCCTGGGGAACACAGCTTTTCAACACTGTGGATCATATTTAGTGATCTGAAGCAAGTAAAAATTTGTAATTCCTGCCTTCTAGTTGACACCAATGCAGTTGCAGACCAGGGGAGAATAGCATACTTAAAATACTTGATTCACTATCTGCTGTTTCAGTGACAAAGCGGTGGCAAATTACAGTACAAAACTAGAGCAGTTGAAAAGTCCTGGTTGGACTGGATGATCTTAAAGGTCTTTTCCAGCCTAAACCATTGGAAGCAGTGCCATCGTGCTCCTGAGGCACAGTAAGAGGTGAGTTGCCATGCTGGAAGTGAGAGCTCTGGCAACAAATTTTGCTTGTTTGATTTCAAGTTAACGTGTAACACGAATATATATGTAAACCCTCTCAAATGTCCAGCAACAATTTTCTGAGGAAAGACAGTCCTTAAAGTAGGCAGATCCTTTTGAGGAGAGCTAACAGGAAATAAAACAATGAAAGCTTAAATTTAGTGTACATAAATAGAAGGAAAAGAAGGGAAGAGACATGCAAGGAAAAATGTACATGCTTTTCCATGATTTAACAAAACACCCTACTGCTTCTTTCCTTTTGTGGATTGGACCGAAGGTTTAATTACATGGAGCTTTTATCTTAATTGTCTAATGTTTTCATTTTTCTTTCATCCATTGAACTCTTTCCATTTAGAAGTTAAGAAAAAACAGCATAGCTTATAGTGTACCTTGCTCAAAACAAAGAGTGGAATTTAGGAACAAAAGTGCTACAGAAAATCCATTGGATTGGAACTGTGTTTGAAAAATTATAAATGCTTTTGAAGAATATTTTTACTTAACATTATTGCTTATTCTGGAGGGCCACAAATAATCACTTTCCAATGACAATAGATTAACTAAACTTGAAAATGAATATATTCCTTCCTATTTTTTTACTTCTGTTAAAGTATGTTTACCTCTTTCTTTACATGCTTCTGCCTCTCTCTTGCTTATCTTACAATATTCAGGAATATTCCAATAAATTTAATGGAATCAGAAAGGAATTGGCAAGAAAAGAGGTAAGACTGCAGTCTAAGGAGTCTTTCTATTTGGATCCATAAAGCTCTGAAGCAAATAGTTACTATTTACCTAGATGTTTAAAGCCGCAAAAGTATTAACATCTACTCTACTCTTGGGAGAAACAGATTTTTTTTCTGAATTTCTAAATCCATACTTCCTCTCAGTACTCATGTTGTAAGGAAACAATTCTCTGTGATCACTGAGTGTTCTATTTCATTAACCTGTTGTTCATGGCATTGTTTAATTTTTTTCTGTTGTTTTGTTTATTGAACAGATGCTCAAGAAGGCTATTAATAATGTCAGAAGAATGGCTTCTCATCCAACACTACCCTACTGTAAGTTCAGTTTCAAATAAAAAAAGTATTTCAAAAGGTTATCTATTTATTGGCACTGTTTCTTAGTATGCTGCTCTTTTGTTCTACCTGAAAACTATGTGTATTAGAAGTTGATAGTAAGCTCTCTTTCTGACACTATTCTTCATTTCCCAAAGCAATAATACTGGGGTTTATAGAACAGCCTTTAGAAATAGTATTTTAAAATTTTCTTAATAGCAGGAGATACTGTATTTCTTTTATTAGTGTAGTGGTCTAAATACATTAGAAAACAAGATACGTTCTTATCTCCAAGTAACTAGATAGGATTGAAATACAAAGCTAAATACAGCTCTTCATTATTGAAGAGTACTGTACTCTTCAGTACAGCTCAGTGAAGTTTCAGTAGCATGAGTGGAAGTATCAGTAGTACCCACTGCTCCTACAGCGCACCAGGGACTATGGCACGTGCTGTGGCACTGTGTAATTTGAGGATGCTGCAAGCTGGTGTGCCATTTCTTCAAAGTTTGGAAGGAACCTTCCTGCTGAGTTGCTACAACACAAGTTTTGTAAATACCTTCTGTTGCAGACCTGACAGGTGCCCAAGATGGTAGTGTCCGAATGTTGGAGTGGGGTCATGCACAGCAAATCACGTGTTTTCGGTCTGGTGGCAACTCCAGAGTAACTCGGATGAGGTTCAATTACCAAGGAAACAAGGTAACTGATGGAATGCCTCTGTATTACCCCACACCCTCACCCTCCACCCCTCCCCAAAATGTAATTGTAAATTAACAAAAATAACCCATCCTTCAAAACTAGAGTAGTCTCTCTGAATTGTGGATAACTTTTATGTAACCCATGCATATGGATTTCCTTTTTTCCCCCAGTTTGGAATAGTTGATGATGATGGATACATAAGCTTATAACAAACAAATTGGAAGTGTTGCCCACTTACTGGCACTTCACCAAAACCGTATTTGGTAAGCTGAAAACTAAATTTCCTTCCAGAAACTCTAATTGTACTGACTTATTTCCTTCCCCTTTTAAAGCCTTTAGGAGAGGGAATGGACTGTGCTGCTAACCATTGTTAATGGAGACATCAAAATACATTGTTGCCATCCTGTGATAATGTGACAATTTCTTAAATCCAAATCATATTTGCTAAGTTGGAGAGCAGAACATGCAATGTTTGACCTGAAAGAATTTTGATGTTGGGACTTCACAGAATCACAAGGTTGGAGAAGACCTTTAAGATCATAAAATCCAACCGTTCCCATCCTACACTAAACCATATCCCTAAGTATTTCATCTGCCCATCTTTTAAACACATCTAGGGAAGGTGACTCAACCTCCTCCCTGAGCAGCCTGTTCCAGGCCCTCACAACTCTTTCAGTCAAAATTTTTTTCCTAACATCTAATCTGACTCTGCCCTCGTGCAGCTTCATGCCATTCCCCCTTGTCCTGTCTCCTGTCACCTGGCTGAAGAGACCATCACCTATCTCTCTATAACCTCCCTTCAGGTAGTTGTAGGTGGTGATAAGGTCTCCCCTCAGCCTCCTCTTCTCCAGGCTAAACAGCCCCACTCCCTCAGCCGCTCCTCAGAGGATTTGCTCTCCAGCCCCTTCACCAGCCTGGTTGCCCTTCTCTGGACTTGCTCCAGAACCTCAATGTCCTTCTTATGGTGAGGAGCCTAGAACTGGACACAGTAGTTGAGGTGTGGCCTCACCAATGCCAAGTACAGGGGCACAATTACTTTCCTTGAACTACTGACCACTCTGTTTTTGATACAAGCCAAGATGCCATTGGCCTTCTTGGCCACCTGAGCACACTGCTGGCTCATATTCAGCCTGCAGTCAACCAACACCCCCAGATCCTTCTCTGCCTGAACAGCTCTCCAGCCAGTCCCCCCCAAGCCGGTAGCGCTGCATGGGGTTATTATGTCCCATGTGCAGCACTCTACACTTGGCCTTGTTAAACTTCATCCCATTGGTCTCAGCCCATGGGTCCAGTCTGTTCAGATCCCTCTGAAGAGCCTCCCTACCCTCAGGCAGATCAACACTTCCTCCTAGTTTAGTGTCATCTGCAAACTTACTGAGGGAGCATTCAATCCCTTCATCGAGATCATTGATAAAGATGTTGAACAAGACTGGAGCCAGGACTGAGCCCTGGGGAACACCACTTGTGACCGACCTCCAGCTGGATTTTGTTCCATTCACCACCACCCTCTGGGCTCGGCCATCCAGCCAGATTTTAACCCAGCTGAGTGTCCACCTGTCCAGGCCAGTGGCAGCCAGTTTCTCAGTCAGAATGCTGTGAGACTTGTCAATAACTGTCAATTGTTGATCAGTTTTCCGTAACACAGGACTGGAAACTATGCTTCCATGAAAAATTAAGGGTGTCAGAAGGCATATACATACCTTTATATCAGTGTTGTTCATGCTGGTTTTGAAGCAGCTTGCCTCCCTGAGGAAGCTAAGACTTCATGCTTACAGAAAATCTATTTCTTTTGTAATTACTAATTTCTAAACTGGAATTTTTCAGACATGGCAGTGTCATAACAAAACAGCCAATGACTTTGTTTTCATCAGTTCAGCATCTTTGATAGCCACAGCAGGATTGTCTTCCGACAACAGGTAAGAACCTCTGTGACAATGCATAAACGTGAAGGGTGGCATGTCTGTATCTCCTGTCCCCCACTGTGAAAGTGATTCTCCTGAAGCAGTCTAAGCACAACACGCACACTTCTCTCCTTCTTTGCAGGAGGGGAGAAGCAGTGTTGGCAGCTGCATTCTCCATGCCTGTTACAGGAGGTTCTGTAGGGAAAGCATGGATCATCTGTTCATGTGCCATAGGAGGAGAAGTGGGGAGGGAGGTGCTGTGCTCTTCTCTCTGGGATCTAGTGACAGGCCATGTGCAAACGGTTCAGAGCTGCTTTGGGGGAGGTTCACACTTGACATCAGGAAGCATTTCTTTACTGAGAGGTTGGTTGGACACTGAAACCGGCTTCCTAGGGAGGTGGTAAATGCCCCAAGTCTGTCCATGTTTGAGAGGCATTTGGACACTGCTCTTACCATGCTTTAACTTCTGGTACCCCTGAAGGGTCAGGCAGTTGGGCTAGGTGATTGTTGTAGGTCCCTTCCAACTGAAATCCTCTGTTCTGTTTAATTCTATTCATACGAGCCTGTCTTACTTGCTTTGTAGACACAGGGAATGGTGCATAGCTCTTCCTTTCATGCTTTTTCCTCAGTCAGTTTTGATCAAGAAACGGGAAAAACTGCTAACATTCAGGTGAAGTCAGCTAGAGAAGATTGTAATCTCAATATGAGTCCTTTACGAGAATAACCTGTTGTAAATGCTTGTGTGGAGGGCATGTTCTTGTAGCATGTGTAAGTACAGGTAATTTGGGGTCTGCTCAAAAGTAATACTTGTGTTCTGTGGCTTTTATGCCTGAAGTAATCTCTTTTTGAGATTCAGATGACTTTTCAAAATACTTTAGAACATCTGTTGCTGAATTGAGACCTGTCTTTTTCTGCAGAAATATTTGTCTTTGGGATACTTTGGTTTCACCTACAAGTAGCTTGGTGCATGGTAAGTAAAACACAACCAGCAAAATATTTTATCACGGTCAAAAAAACCATGGAAGTGTGGATGTATTACTGTGAGAAGTAATTTTAATTTTAGCACTGATACATCTTTCACTGTCCTGTTTGGGTGCACCAGCAGGGACAGAAAAACATATTCCTGAGAAATTCTTTATTGCTTTGTATAATGATTGGTATTGTGGGTGTGAGCACCTTCCCTTTCATATCTTGTGTCTTGGCACTGCAAATGGCTGTGCCTACTCCCTACCTTATTCCTTATTACCCTACTCCTACTCGCTACCAGCCAGACACCTGCACATTCTGGTCACTTGCAAAGATGCAGAGCAATGCTTCTTGTAGTGACTAGCATGCTGAGAAGATAGTAGCTGGAACACTGTAAAACTTCGGGGTTTTTAACACAGTAAGACAATACGGATTTGCAAGCTGTGCAGCCACTCTTCAAGTCCAGGTTCCCGTGGCTGTGGCTCTGTGGATAAACCAGAGAGGCCCCACTCCAACGTTATCGATTGAACATGAGCTGGAATAACTGTAGTGCAAAGGTACCGCGGAGCTCTGGTGGATGCATTGCCTGTTTGGAGAACAGGACATCTTTTGAGGAACTATGGAGTATCTTACTGCTCCTGTGAAAACCCTGTCCTCTGAGAAGCCATAATTAGATAATGCATCTCCAGACCTCTGTAGATGAATAAATGCACCAAATTTTTGAGAAAGCGGTTATTTTTTTAAATTAATATCTCGAACAAGCAGATGTGCTGGTAATACTAATAGTCTAGTAATATGGTGGAGCATTTCAAATGATTTATCTCCATGTACGCATGCATAGTATTCTGCATGTGGTGTTAGAACAATGCTGCAGAAGACTTATTCCCATAGGTCCTCTTTTTGAGCTGTCCTAAATACTCAGCAGGGTTACATTCTCTGTATTACGAATAAAATAACTAGTACATTTCAACATCTGGCATACAGAATTAGGCTCAGGGGGAGTTGTCAACTCTGGCGCTGACATACGGCAAACTGCTTAAGTGCATGTGTGAGATGTGTGGCATTTCTATCCGTGAAGTTAGAGAAGCCTTTGCACTTCAAACACAACGTCCTGCATGCCATGTGCTAGGATTCAGGGAATCTTATCCCAGGCAGAGCAAGCTTTGTTCTAGCAAGCATAACCTTCATTCACTTCCTCCGCTTACCTGAGGGAAGTAGGCATAGCCAGACCAATGTGAAAGCAGCACATTAAAAGTGGAGACTTGTAAGATACTTGGGCAACTAATTGAGGCTATTTCCTGTGGAAAGGTGTCTTAAAATGACAAGCGTTGCAGAGTTTGAAAAGAAGCTGTTTCTGATCAAGTCTGAATGGTTTCTGCTTACACAGGGTTAGAAAAAGGGATATATATAAGTCTTTCACAGAGACTGTAATTGCTTCATTTGCCAGTATCTGCCACTTCAGGATTCCTGGTGTGAATCCGGGCTTACATGCATAGGGCACTGCAGCACGAGGACTGGTTGTCTCAACTGGGTTACAGCATCAAAGTCATTGTTACGCTGTCTTGGAATGTGAGAAGTGGACAGAAGCTTAAAGTTAGCACTGTGTGTTTATTGAAATTTGCTTTGGCTTTCAGCTTTTACCTGTCATGACAGCGGAGCGACTGTGCTAGCGTATGCTCCAAAACACCAGCTGTTAATCGCTGGAGGCAGAAAAGGCTTTACCTGTATAATTGATCTTGGCCAGAAACAGCAGCAACAGTTACTCCAGAGTCATGACTCTCCAGTCAAAGCAATTGCTGTTGATCCCACGGAAGAGTATTTTGTCACAGGATCTGCGGAAGGCAACATAAAGGTACTAAGGAGGGGGAGGGAGCAGAGGTGAGTATGGGGATGATGTGCAGACTCAGAGAGGCTCTTGAATTCCTGTGGAATACTCAGATAAGGTCATGTGTTCTGCATTTGTTTTCAGCCCTGGCTTTTATATTTGCTAATTTCATTCTGAAATGTTTGCCTTGCCTTGCCTTTCAGTCCTCCTGTTTGCCTTGCCTTAGGCCCTGTACGTATTCCTTATGACTGAAAATGGGGATTAGTATTCTGTAACTGTGCCATTGCACATAGCTATGTGTCTCCTTCTCTTCCTAGCTGGTGTCATAAAAATGAATGCAAAACACAGTCCAGTTTCTCTGTGAATCGTTAGTGGTGAATTGTAAGAGCACGGCAGTTTTCCATAGGAGAGATGGATGTTTTGATGCTTTTTCAGGTATGGAGTCTGTCTACGTTCAGCCTTCTTCACACTTTCATCAATGAGCATGCACGACAGTCTCTCTTCAGAAACATTGGGACGGGAGTCATGCAAATTGAGACAGGACCAGCAAATCACATATTCTCCTGTGGTGCGGATGGGACAGTAAAGATGAGGATCATACCCGACAGGTTCAGCCCTCTAAACGACGTGTTAAAAAATGATGTGAAATTTATGATCTAGTATTTTTCAGAACCTCATGTAGCGTTCCCCTTCCGCCATCCCTGAAAAGATTTGTCCTGGAACTAGCCAACAGAGCAGAAACACAGCGATAGCCTGTGCCACAAAAATTGAGGGGGGGAGGGTGGGGGATATTATTTTTGTTCTCTCCCCTCCATATTTGTCACCTGGAGCTTTTGATCCCTGGTGCACTGATGCCTTAAAGATTACCAAGGTCCTTCAGATTTTGATCGTTGCCTAAACTCAAAGCTGTATACAACTCTGAATTATGTACTTCTGATACTACAGAGATGTCACTGAAGTGGTTTAGTCTTCCTTTTGAGGTAGTGACAAGGTAGTGATGCTCCCACCTGGAGTACACCACCTGGGCATGGCCTCTGCTTATAGTCAACAGCTTCTACAGGCTGGTCTTTCCAGGGGGAAGCTGGAGATAATGTTACTCTTTCACTGTGGCACCCGTACCAGTCCCTCATCTGGACGTGCTTAGTCAGCTGACAACAAAACATTCTACCTACGTGTAGAAGAGACACAAAGCCTGTATGCATAGGCACTCCTGGCCACGCAAGCATTCCTAGAGTGGGCCACTGCTTGTCTCCATTCCTGGAATCCCAGCTGCTCACCTCTCTCACTTGGCTCATCTCTCTCCTCTAACCTAGGGTATAAGAAACTGAAGGTTGTTCTGAAACTCGTCTTCTCTTCTATAGCTTGAATCCCTGCCATCAGGATGGCAGGCTTACCTTTTAAGAAGAAATATATTTTGAACCCCGAACACTCCCTTTACAAAAGTGTGTAAATATAAATGGATATCTTCCTAGTAAACCTGTCAGGATTATGTGTGAAACTTTAGTCTTTATCATAGAGCTACTGGAAGATAGTGTGTTGCGACAGAGCACTAGAATTTCTTCAGAGACTATTTATGTCCATGTCTGCAGATGGAGTGAAAAAAAAGCCTAATTTCTTTTTAGTTTTGTTCCCTGTAAGACTTTTATTTAGCCCAAAGATACTCCCCCCTCATTCTTAGCACTTATGTTCTTCTTTGTCTGCTTTTCCTGAGTACTTTAGAAAAGGAAAAAGGAAACGAATCCAACAGCAAAGAACTATAATATTGTCAGTCTTTGTACCGTATGTTTACGTCTGGTGTGAACTCAAAGACATTTTTGGAAGGCAGAGATGGATTGATTTTTTTTTTTTTTTTTTTTTGCCAAAATACTAACCGGCACAACTTAAATGCTTGACCAAATTATTAATGCACAAAGCCTTCACTTTTCTTTTTTAGTCGGCTCAAACCTGTTTCTGTAAGTGTTCTGGTTTACTTTTCCTGATGTGAGAGCTCAATAGAGGTTTAATTTGTAAATTAGATGTGAGGCTGGATTATTTAAATGCCAATGGTGTACTTTTTGCTAAAAGATATTTTGTGAAATACAGCATCAAGATGCTAACTGTAAAAGAAACTTGTCCAATTAGGAACTGTGGGGATAAATAAAGCATAGCAGAAATGAAGGGCTTGTAAACTGAACTTTGTAACATTCTCAGGATGCTTTTCTCTTAAGAATATAAAACTGTTTAAAAAGGTTTTGTAAAACGTATTAAGGTAATTTTAAATGTCTGTTTCGCAAGTTGCAGTGCAAACACTATGAAGGTTCATGTGCACATAACCTGAATTTTCCAACTGTGCAATAAAAAGAATGTGAATATTTTGCCATGAAGAAACACGTGACAGCATTTCAGACTGGTACAGCTGTTCAGGGAGCCAACTGGAATTGTTCTGCCACACCACCTAGAGACTGGAATTGAAGTTGATGTCAGAACAGTTGAAGTACAGTGATGGATCAGCAAAGCACCCGACCGGCAGTGACACCTCCTTCCAAACAGGCTCGCCCAGCGCCTACGTGGGATCTGCTCAGTGTCGGAGCTTCTAATATTCCGTATTGTTACAAAAAGAAAAAGAGCGGAGTTACAGTAGTACCCTCCTTGAGAATCTGCCCAGACCCTGACTTCCTAGCTGCTTGTAGACATGCGTTACTTTTAGGCACCCACTCAACTAACACAGTCACGTTCAGAAAAGGAAAACACGCAAAGATTGTGGCAACAGTAGACAATGATGTCCTTGATGTCTTGTCCTTTAATATTTATATCTCGTTAGCTTCAATATTTCAAGCTAAGTTTATTGTACTGGTGATCACAAAACGCTGCGTATCTGTGAACTGGGCAGGGTTTGTGTGCCATTGCCGAGACATACAACGCTGTCGTGTTGTCTGCATAGAGCTGCACTATGAGGAATCCTGGGAAACTCAGGCTTAAGCTGGAAGAGTATGGACTGTCAGCGGGCATTTTCTGAGATGTTTGTAGTTACTGTAAGCCACTCTCGGAATGGAATTATGTCAAATCAGAGTGTATTTGCCACACTTGCATAATCTTCCCAATAAACCCTGCAGAAACACAAACCCTCTAGAACTCCAAGTTGCTGCTACTTCATTTACTTGTGTAATCAGTTGTGCTTGTTCCCTGATGTTTAACATTAGTGTAAGCGGCATTCCAGGCAGCTTGCTTGTAACGATGGAATCATCCAAGCAAGTTCACTTCTGTTGTATCTCAGACTTTGAAAATGACATTCTCGCCTCTAAAACTAGGCACTAGGGAAGAAGGCAATCACAGCTGTCCCTGCTGTTGCCCTTAACTTCTGCTGTCTTTTGTCCTCTGGCAGTTAATGCTTTCTCCCTGTTGCTCCGCAAGTCCCACCAATGGAGCAAGGTGCACAAACCAACCTGAAAACTTGCCTTTAGTGGTGCTTAATCAAGCGTAGTTCTACATGCAGACAAAACAACCTAGCTTACGGATGTTCGTGTCCCTTTGAAATACCATAGATGTGCAGCTGTGACTTGGGTTTGTCTGTGTAGCGATACGTATTGCCATCAGTAATTCTGATGTTGCTACTTGATCCAGTTGCCTCAAACAGTGGCATGATCTCCTTCCGTAACTTGCGAGAGCCAAAACTCTGGCCATCCGGGTATTAAACTGGCTTGCTGTGCAGCTTTCAACCAGAACATTCTCAGCCAGCAGCTGATGCCGTGGGATGTTGATGGAGAAGGAGGGAGAGTGGAATAAATGCAGGGCTTGTACTGCCCTGCTGTGGCCCAAGGTAAGCTCATGCATGTTCTGCATTTCAGGAACCTCGCTGCCAGTTACAGAAATACATAGGCTGTTGAGCTACCCTCCATTAGGTACTGCTGTGCTCCTCCTGAGAGCCCCGCGTGTTAGAATAGCTGCAACAGGCATGACAAAACGGACAGCGATTAAAAGGAAATAAGCTTGGAGGCAGTCTGTTCTCTAAGGGGTGGTTTCAAATGTTCTTACTGAAAACAGAGAAACCCACTTCTAGTGGCAGGTTCAGCACACTGACCAAACTATTTTATAAAGACCAATTTACCAAGTCTCTTGGTGTTTCTTACTCCTTTTCCTTTCTAGCTCTCAAATCTGCATGGCTTTGATTTTGTTGCGGGTGTGGATGGCATGGTTGTTTTCAGTGCTTTCTTTTCTCCTGCTGGGTTTTTTCCTGCTTGGAAGACAAATGTGGTGGTTTTCGTCTGTCAAGTCTTCCAAGAGAGGGACAGAAAAATGCCCAATAATCTTAAGCAGGTAACTCTCAAGAGATGTTACGTCCTTATGATGAAGTTTCTTCCAGGTTTCGGGTATTTAGTCTTGACTGTGCCTCTTAATAGAGGTTTTGGCCTAGAATTTCCCTTTAGTTTTGTTATTAATTCTTACATATGAATGGCAGAAACTTCTACACTTGCTTTTATTAAACCTCATTTGGTTTCTCACTGCCCAGCTCTCCAGCCTGTCCAGGTCTCGCTGGATGGCAGCGCAGTGTTCCTGCGTGTCAGCCACCCCTCCCAGCTTTGTATCATCGGCACTTGCTGAGGGTGGATGCTATTCCCTCATCAAGGTCTCTGAAGATCCTGTTCGGTTACAGACACCCCCAGAGAATGCTTGGAGAGCTCAAATACACCCGTTGACGAAGAAGAATCCTATGGAAGAGGGAGATATGCCTGATGAAGTAAGGATGCTGTAATACCTGCAGCGTGGTCCTCGGGAACCTCAGGCCGAGCCAAGAACGTGACTCCAGTCAAGATTCATCTGAACGCAGGAGCCCAGCCGGTAAGAAAGACAACAGTGTCCTATTCACTTGGAAGATTGGAAGGGACTGGAACCCCTTGTAGAGCCCTGGCAACTAAGGGAATGCCAGTCAGAATTTAAGACTCCAGTTTTGCCCATCAAGAAACCTCACTCCCAGGCATACAGACTGGCACAAGATTAACGAGAAGTGAATGCGAGATCTATAGATGTGCACCTGGTGATTCCAAAGCCATATCCCCTCTTTGCCTCAATTCCGGAGAGCAATACTTATTTTACAGTACTGGGCTTGAAGGATGCCTCTTTTTGTATGCCTGTGGGTGAACAGAGTCAGGCCATTTTTGCTTTTGACCGGGAAAACCCAGCTACAGGACGGAAGATGGTACTCCAGCCGACTAAACTTCCCCAGGGATTCAAAACTAGCCCCACCTTGTTTGGTAATGCACTGGCAAAGGCACTAGAAGAAAGGCACCCTGAGTAGAAAACCGTCACACTGTTACAAGAGCTAGATGGCTTGTTGATTGGTCACTGATACCTATGAAGAGTGCCTGGAAGCCGCAGCAGCTTGCTTAATTTTCTAGCTTTAGCAGGCTACCGGGTCTACAAGAAAGCTCATCAAAATGAAAAGCAAAAAGCAGATCGGCTAGCTAAAGAATCGGCCGTGAGGGAGTCCAGCTCAGAAGGAGCTCTAATTCCAGGCTTTCGTTTAGAACTCTTACCACCCAGATACACTGAAAAGGAAAAGCAGTTGGCGGAACAATTAGATGGCTCCAAAAATGATCAAGGCTGGTGGGTGACGCCACAGAAACATTTCCTGCTTCCCGAAAGTGTGATGGAAATTGTGCTTAAAAGGCTGCGCCAAGAAACACAGATGTGCTGGTATGAGCTCCTAAAAGAAATGTTTTGGGGCCCAAAATGCAGAGTACGGCAGATAGTGTAGTAAAGATACATACCACTTGTTGCACAAATAACCCCAAAACCAGAGAGGTGGTTATGGGAGGGCTTGGGAAACAATAAATATCTCCTTGGGAGTACTGGCAAATAGACTTGTCAGAACTACCTGAATACAACCAGTGCAACTATTTATTGGTATTGGTAGATACCTTCTGTGCTTGGCCAGAGGCTTTCCCTTATCATACCAACAAAGCTAGCAAAGAACCGAAATCTCAGTCAGGAAGCACAACTTAAGTGGGCAGAGGCCTTATCCATAAGTCTTTGGGGAATTCGAATAACGCTTCGGGTTGAGGAAGGAGTAAACCCCTTGCAAATCGTTTACAGGAAGGCACATCCTCCAAACCTTTCAAAGGTCGAGAGGGACGAGTGTGTAGAAAAGGCCAAGCAGCAAGTAACAAGTACTCAATCCCTCTTTGGCAGACTTTATCTTCACTGCACAGGCACCTCAATCCCTTCCTTTGGACATACCGGTTCACCCATTCCAACTGGGAGACCTCGTTTCCATACAGACCTGCAAAGATGAACCACGAAGAGAGAGATGGGAAGGACCCGATCCCGTGCAACTGAAGGCTTACGCTGCTCTGTCCTCAAGGTAGAGGGAATTAATTCCTGGATTCATTACCCACAGGTTAAACGGGCACCGAGGCCTAATAAAGATGCATGGGCCTCTGAAACCAACTGGAGAAGTTCCACCTGGATGAAGTGTCCCTGAGAAACAGGAATTTGCTCAAATAGAGACTAAGTGCTCAACAAGCTAATTGTCCTTTTGTTTAGCACTAATAATTTGCTTGCATATTGGCTTCATTTATTATGTATCAAATGAAAATTTTGCTCCCCAGGGATAATCATAGAACCTCTCAGAAAGCGTAAGTAACTTCACACTGCTCAGATGGTACATATTGGAACAGTGCGTTCAGTAGTACTTGTCGAAAAGGCAGCTATAATGTGAGAGCCACAAGAAGCCTGATCCTCTCAAAGCAGGGAGACACATACCCATGAAGTTGCATTTTCACACGGACAGAAATGTGTCTGGGTCAGTGCTCTGACAGTGTTTAGTTTAGGGGTAAACATACTGATCAGCTTTGCTAACAGCTCTACTTTTGAAGAAGGGCCAAAGGAAGGACTGATAAGTAGCCTGTTATGCTCCAAAGTGTCCTCGGAGAAGAGCTGAAAGACTGATTAAGAGCAAACATCCTGCCCCAGTGTGTGCAAGAGCTGGGGCACGACTGGAGAGACCTGAGGGCAAGAAAAACTGGGGGGAAGGGACAGGTGGCAGGGGACATCGCAACCACCCACACAGCTCAAGGCCTGTGCAAATGTCCCAGCCCAGCACCTTCAAGGAGCATGCCTGCTAATTTGACTATGCTTGACAAATAGGTAATAACGTGGTACTCACTCAGCAACTAATGGAAATTTAGGGTAGTTTTTCTAATCGTCTAACAAGAGAAATAGGTTGTACATTCTGTATGTAGGGGGCTAGTTTGGTGGAATCTCTGCACAGACAAGGAATAAATCCAAAACCTCTGCTCCTCTTTCTCACCTCTGGATGATGACAGGTCGCTCTAACCCACAGTGGCTGTGAGCAAGCTCTTCTCCAAACTGACATGGTTGCCCCCCTTTTGAGTGACTCTTCCCCTTTGTGCCCTATGTGACTGCAGCTGGATTTTGGCCATGCGAGGCGTGGAAGCACTTGCCCTTGCCCAGGAGACTGAGCCAATACGTGGTGAGCTGTTAAAATGGGCAACTTTATCTCAAGAAACAAGCTGAAATCAGCAACTCTTGGAAGTCCCAAGGAGCGTGGGCAGGTCAGAGCAGGCCTCTGACACTGCAGATCAGCGGCCATTGGCACAGCAGCAGATGGCAGTGGTGCCGTGATGCCTGGCATGGATCATGGCCCTCCTGCTTCCTCATGCCTTTTCTTCCCACAGGCCCTGCAGGAGCTCCTGCACCCGAGTGAAGAATTGCACCAGCTTCTCAATGGGAAGTGGACAGGAGGCAGACCCACCCGCCAGAGCTTTTGTTGGTACTGGCTTCTGCGAGGGCCTTGAGGTGGTGAGGAAGTGGCCCCACACCTGTGTTGTCATGGCAGCCCTGTCTGCCGAGTGTGCTCCCATCTGCACCAGGATCCAGTTGTAATAGTGCTGGGTGGAGGTGTAGACGCCCGGCCGCTTTGCTCTGGCACAGCCGCTGCCCCAACTGGTCACTCCCACGAGCCAGAAGTACTCTGCGTTCTTGTCCTGGCACACAAGGGGACCACCACTGTCACCCTGCAGGGGAGGAGAGAGCATGAAGATGGTGTTGGGTGACCACTCTCAGCACTATGGCTGGCTCCTTCCTTGCCCGGGCGGGGGCCGTGGGCTCTCCCTCATCTCTGCTGGAGGGATGCTGGATGTGCAGAAGATGCATTTGCCAGGACTAGGATGTGGTCCTGCGGGCTGCCAAGAGGCCTGGGTGGGCCAAGTTGCAGCACCAGGCAAGGACGTGCCCATGGGACAGGAGAGGTGAGTCCTAGCAGTTCTGGGAGGGTGACTTGCCAGGCAAAGCCCAAGTCGGGGGACATTTGGGCCATTGTGACAGGGCTGACAGTGGTGCTGGGGGCCAGTTTGTCACAGGCTCCTACCTGGCAGGTGTCGATGCCACCCTGTGGATAGCCAGCACACAGATTGTGGCTGTGGATGGCCCCTCGGTACCACCGGCTGCTGTTACAGAGCCGGACGTCGATGAGGCGGACCTTGGCCTCCTGCAGCACGTCAGTGGATTCTGCAGCTGTGAGCAGAGAAAAGATAGCAGCAGCTTGTTGCCGGTTCTCCTCCCTGATCGGGGCAAGCCCCTTGTCTAGGGTTTGGCTTGGCCTCCGGAAGGCATTGTAGCAGTGTTTGCCTTCTGTCTTGCTTTGGCTAATGATTGGTCAGGCCCACCTCTCAGCACAAGTCCCTGCAGCCTGACTGTGGTGACAAGTTGCCTCTGCTGCCTGGAAGCCCAACCCTCCTCCCCAGTGTGCCATGCTTGCCCTTGGGATATGAGGAGTGCATGGGAACTCACATCTTGCAGTTGTGGAACCCCAGCCACTGACATAGCAGTTGCTCAGCTCTGACACCCTCAGCGAGGCATCAGGCACGCAGGCAAGTTGGATGTAGTCACTGCACTGGACAGGCTGGTCCAGTTCCAGCAGAGCAATGTCGTTCTTCTGTGTGATGTTGTTGTAGTGCTCATGAACAATCAGCCGCCTCATACCGCGGACTTGGGCCTCAGGACCCAGCTGAGTCAAGTGCGTGGCACCGATGACCACATGCCACATGCTGACATACCTGGAAGGCAGAGAGAGAGAGTGCTCAGTGCCAGCAGAGCCACGTGCTGCCGCAGCCCAGCCCAGCAGTGTCCTGCCACCCGCTCTTGACAAGAGAGGAAAGCGGCGCTATGGAGGGCATGACCTCCCTAGCATGCCCTGAGCACAAGGAACATGGAGCTGGAGACTTCTGGGCAGCAGTGGTGTGAGCCCAGCTTTCTCCTGAGCAGACTCTCAGCTGGTCTGGGGAGTGTCCAGCCAGTGGGCGTCTGGCAGGCGAATGGAAGGGGATGGGATGGGGGTAGCCCGGGGTGCTGTGGGCAGGGCAGCTGGGAGTGTTGTTTACTGTTCCCTGCTCGTCCTTACCAGGCGTCAATGAAGCAGTGGGCTGCTGTGAGGACCCACTGTGGGTGGATCAGGGAGCCTCCGCATATATGCCCTGTGCCTGGGTTCCAGGGATTCTGGATGCTCACAATCCAGGGCCAGGCTCCCCTCTGGGCAGCTGTGCCACCCACAACACGCGACGTGCCGGAGTTCCAGGCCATGGGCCGGAGCCCGCAGGTCCTGTAAGCAGAAGATCGTTACTGCCCTGCTCAATGGCTTGCTGGCATTCAGGCTGAAGGTCAGCTGTCTTCCCTCCCTGCAAGGTGCTGTATGGCCAGCGAGGCCAGGGAACCCCATGGGGCACATGTCCCATCTGCCTCTGTTTTGGCTTTAACCCCGTAGGCAAGAGGTGCCAGTAGCCTGGGTGCTGGCAAGGACCTGAGGCTCCCACAGGGGGTTCGGGAAGCTGTGGCGTGGCCACGGGGGACAAGAGGGAACCCTCCAGTGAATCCCGTAAGGTTTACCCAAGCTCCCTCCAAGAGTCACAGGATGCTTACCAGCAGGTATCCCATGTGCCCTGCACAGGCTGGCACAAGGACAGAACAAGGAAGATGAGCAGCTTCATGGCTGCCAGCAGGAGTTGCAAGAGCCAAATAGGGCTTGCTACCCCCCAGCACAGCAGCTGAAGGAGTGAGTGCCTGCAGGACTCCCGTTACCTGGGGTGCCCTTGACTACGGGGCTGATGTCACAGAGCCACTGGATGCGGATGCTGGGCACAGCCTGTGGGGAGAGGGGAGGGGCAGCATTGGGTGTTCCAAGCTGAAGGGGAGGCAGAAGTGGGGCTCGGACACCCCCAGGGATACCCATAATGTCAAATTTTCATGGGGACAGAAATGTGTTGGGCTGAGTGCTTTGACACTCTTGGGGTAAACATACTGACCTGCTTCGCTAACAGCTCTGCTTTTGAAGAAGGGACAAATGATTGAGAAGAAGCCTGCTCTGCTGGAACAAGAGAAGAGGTTGTAAATTCTGTGTGTATGGGGCTCATTTTTTGTAACCGCCACCTAGCACCCTTCTCTGCGCAGACAAGGAATAAATCCAATCCCTCTGCTCTGTGTGTCTATTGGTGTACTGCACACTAGGTGATGATGTGTGGTGGTTTGACCCTGGCTGCAGGCCAGACGCCCTCCAAAGTCGCTCTATCACTCCCTTTTCCAGCTGGGCAGGGGAGAAAATATATATTGAGAGTACTTCAATGCTACATAATAATACTGGGTAGATTGATCCCTAACAGAAGAAGAATAGAAAGTATGTGCGTGTTTTGGGTTTTTGTGGAGTATGGCTGCAGCCGTTTGACGCCTTTTGTTAGAGCAGCTACAAAATTTAAACCTAACAGCAAAAACAGCCTTGAAGATAAAGAAAGCGAAGACAGGGAAGTGATCAAGAATGAGGCCAACAACCAGTTAAGAGGCAGAGTAGATCTTGTTTTCAGCTAAAAGGTGTTCCTAACTACTTTCTGTAGGAATGTGTTTTCAAGAGCAGGAATGTGGTTTTGAGGCTATGGAGAAAAATGTAAAGAGCCTACACTGAAGGAAAAGGGAAAAAGTTCGCCTAGAGGAAGACTAAGTTTGCATAAGGCTGCCTTTGATTAGAAATTTCAGAATCACAGAATCACAGAATCGTAGGGGTTGGAAGGGACCTCGAGAGATCATCGGGTCCAACCCCCCTGCCAAAGCAGCTCCCTAGCTCATATTGCACAGATAGGCATCCAGACGAATCTTGAATATCTCCACAGAAGGAGACTCCACCACCTCCCTGGGCAGCCTGTGCCAGGGCTCTGTCACCCTCACTGTGTAAAAGTTCTTCCGCATGTTGGTGCGGAACTTCCTGTGCTCCAGTTTACAGCCATTGCCCCTTGTCCTGTCTCCACAGACCATTGAAAAGGGGTTGGCCAATTCCCCCTGCATCCCATACTTAAGATATTTATAAACATTGATTAGGTCCCCCCTCAGTCTTCATTCTACAGGCTGAACAGCCCCAGCTCACTCAGCCTTTCCTCATACGGGAGCTGGTCCAGGCCCTTAATCATCTTCGTAGCCCTTCTCTGGACTCTCTCCAGGAGATCCCTGTCTTTTTTATACCAGGGAGCCCAGAACTGGACACAATACCCCAGGTGCGGTCTGACCAAGGCAGAGTAGAGGGGGAGGATCACCTCCTTCCCCACCTCCTTCCCCATTGTAATGAATATGCCTAGGTAATCTGCATAAATAGTATAAATTTTGCTTCAAACGGCACAGATGTTAGGAAGAACAATGCCCTGTGTGCCAGGCACTACAATAGAGAACACCAAGGCTACTGAAGTTCATTTCGAAGCTTCAAGAGGCTTAAGAGTCAACCCAAGGACAGGGAGAGATCAGTCCACAATCAGCGTCATGGGCAAAACAGAAGAAAGGAAAGAAACTCTCTCATTTATTACACTACACCACACACCCACTGACACCAGAGTCAGCTCGTGAGAAGTGCAAGCAGGTTTTCAAGCACCTCCCTCCATCCCTCCCTTCTAAACAGACTTCCCTTTCATCATGATTTCGCTCCCTTCTTCCCCCCTCACTGTGGCACGGGGCAGGGAAGAGGGGAACGGGGGTCTCAGTCAGTTCCTCAAGAGCTGTTTTGCTTCTTAGCTGGGGGCAGGGGACATTCCTCACACTCTTCCCCTGCTCCAGCGTAGGGTCCCAGCACGTAGGTGGGATTACTGTGCCCTGTCATTATCCATGGCTGCAGGGGGACAGCCTGCTTCACCGTAGTCTTCTCCATGGGCTGCAGGGGAATCTCTCTCCCTGATACCTAAAGTTCCTCATGCCCTGTCCGCACCGCCTTCTTCCCTGGCCTTGGTGCCTGCACAGTTTCTTACCTCTTCTCACTCCTGCCTCTGGTGGCAAAAAGTGGCTGCTAGGGGTTTTTTTCTTTTTCTTCCATGTGATTCCCAGAGGCACTGTGACCATCGCTGATGGGCTCAGCCTTGGCCAGCAACGACTCCAACCTTGAGCCTCAGGCCTGCAGACAGCTTCTGGCTGCTTCTTGCAGAAGCCACCCCTGCAGCCCCCCCTTCTCCATCAGAACCCAGCCACGCAAAACCACAACATGGTGTCCTTTTGGGACAACAGATTTTCACACCCCAGTTGGGACTGGGTTGACAGCATTGCCCAGATTGTCTTGCCGTACCTGATGAGAGACACAGACCTACTGAGCTCCAGTGCACTCTGACCTGTTGATCAGGGACTCCATCGGCCTCTCTCCTGCATCAGTGCAATGCTATTTGAAACCGGTATTCAAGAGGAAAAGCTGGGAAAAGCAGCACTTCTAAAGCAGCAGACATGCCTCTGACTACAGATCAATTTAAACAGTATTGTAACAAAAGGTAGCCAGGACATCAATTGGATAATTGTGAAAAATGGCCTGAAAATTGGACCGTGACGTATCATACTATATTTCATGTCACGTTGCTCTGTCAAAGAAATAAGAACCATGGAAACATTAAGGTTGGAAAAGACCTCCACAATCATCTAGTCCACTCATCCCCCTACCACCTATATCCCTAACTAAGCTATGTCTCTAAGTACCCCATCCAATCTTTCCTTGAACACCCCAAGGGACGGTGACTCCAGCACAAGCCCTTCCAATGCCTAACCACTCTTTCTGAGAAGAAATTTCTCCAGATTTCTAACTTGAATCTCCCCTGGCGCAACTTGCAGCCAGTCCCTCTTGTCCCATCGCTCCTTATCTGTGAGCAGAGGCTGACCCCCAGTTCACCACAACCTCCTTTCAGGCAGGAGGATGGGCCCCACTACAGACCCCTGGGGAACACCGCTTGTGACCTGTCACCAGTTGGATTTAACTCCATTCAGCACCACTCCCAGGGCCCAGCCACCCAGCCAGTTTTTAGCCCAGCAAAGAGTGCAGATGTCCAAGCCCTGGGCTGCCAGCTTCTCCAGGAGAGTACTGTGGGAGACCGTGTCAAAGGCTTTGCGGAAGTTGAGGGAGACTACGTTGACAGCCCTTCCCTCGTCCACCAGACGGGTTACCTAGTCATAGAATGAGATGACTTTGGTCAGGCAGGACTTGCCTACCCATGCTGGCTGGGCCCGATCCCCTGGTTGTCATGGACATGTTCTGGGATTGCCCTCAGGATGACTTGCTTCATAATCTTCCCTGACACTGAGATCACAAATCATGAGTTTTCTCACTTTCTCTCTTCTGATTCTCTTACTCATCCCACCAAGAGGAAGTGAGAGAGCAGTTGCAGGGTACTCAGTTCAACCATGACAATTAAATGTTTCTTGTGGTTCCCATTCAAAAGTATTTTCCTTAAATTTTCTTTTGTGAAATGAGGCTAAATTCAAATCAAGTATTCACATAGTATCTGTAATTTCACCAGGTGTATTAACATGATAGATTTGTAAGAATAAGCAGTCCTGCACCTTGAAATGCTGAAGAAAAACACAGGATACAAAAATCCATATTCTGTTTTATTATGTGTGTACTTTTTAGGCCAAGCAGAAGAATAAGTGATGTAAAGCTAGAAGTAATGAGGACATAGTGAGGATAGAACAGTGTTTTTAAATGAAGAAAAAGCAGCTTAAATGCTTTGTTTCTAAGTGGAACGGAATGCTTTTTGTGGTGCATAAATTTAAGTTACTCACCAACAACCTCTGCATATTGTCAGACAAGTATGTGTGTTAACCTTGTGGCAACAAGTATACATAATGCTTTGCAAAGGAGTGGAAGTTGTCACCAACTGCCACCTTAAATCATTGAAATCAACTCCAGTTGCTACCAAAGAATCTGAAAAACAATTCTATAATTCTATTTCAGTAAAAATATATTTCCTTCTTCTTAAGAAAATCTAAAATATATTTTTTGGGGTCTGATGAAATATCGAATTCTAGATTTTCCAGACACTGCCACAATGACAGCTATAGGAAGATAATACTTCTTATAGCTACCAGCGAAAGCCTGTGGGAAGATTCCCCCACATGTTCAGGTTGTGTAAAACCTTTAAATAAAACCCAATGAAATCTTTAAAATCCAGTCAAGCAATAGTTTCCAAAACTGTTGTCTTTTTAAAAGAGTCAAAGTCCTTCTGTCCAAGTCCTCTGTGACAAGTGGTGTTCCTCAGGGGTCAGTTCTGGGTCCAGCCCTGTTCAATGCGTTTATCAACAATGTGGACAAAAGGATAAAGTGCACCTTCAGCCAGTTTGCTGATGATACAAAACTGCAAGGAGTGGCTGACATGCTGGAATGCTGTGCCGCCACTCAGTGAGATCTGGACAGGCTGTAGAGTTGGACAGAGACAGATAGAGATGACCTGGTGGGGGATGTGAAGGTTGGAGGACGCTTGGGGCACAGTGATCATGAGCTTATAGAATTCTTAGTACTGGGAGAAGTAAGGAAGGGAGGCAGCAGAATTATGATGGATCTATTATTATGTATTTGCCTTTCTAGAGCTTCCAGTTAGTTCTCCAATATGCCATGCAGCTCTAAAAACACTACAGCGCTGGGAACAAGTTCTTTTCCGGCGTCTTGAGTTATATGGCGGTCCACCTCAACATTATAGTTCAGTCCATGCTTCTGAAGATGCCCTAGCTGCTGGTCCTGCATTGCTTCGCCATAAAACTTTACTTGAGCCTGCAAGCACTCCATTCAGGTGAGTCTGACTTCTATAAATGCTGTAGTATCTGTAAAATACAGTGAACATGATGTTGTTAGTGTATGTGGTAAACCATAACAGATAATGCCAGTTGATGGGTTTGCTCTAATCCATTGTGAGTATGTATCAGAATTCATGCCTCTGGTTCAAAACAAGGTCAGGAAAAACAGTAAAAGTGTTGAATTTTTAACGTTCTTTTATTGAAGCTCAACATACGAATTTTGAGTGTCTCTGTGGAAAACTGTGATTGATAATAAAGAACAACAAATTTATCCCAAGAGGTAATTACAGCAGATTGACAATGATTTAAGTAATTGCCTCATTTTAGGAGGGAATACAATTACATTCTTATCAGTATCTTTTCCTAAAATCAGAGAAGAAATATTTCTTGTTCATAATATTGTCATAGTTTTGACTCCACATATGTATGTTCAGCCAGAAAATTGTGCTCAGTTTCTTAAATTCTCGTTTTGAAAATAAATTGCTGCCTTTTAAATCTTACTATCACATGTGACTGCAGAATCGATGGAAAGACTGTCTTTTTCTTCTGAAATACCTCACAATTCCCACAGTTTAAAAACTTGAGTTGATTTAAAACTGAACAGCTGCTGCCTGGCATTACTTTTTAAATTGTGATTTTTTACAGCAATTCAGGGTTTGGGTTTTGTGCATGCTGCTGCTGTAAGAAGCTACTTCTGTGTTTTCACATTTTACTCGAGCGTGCACTTTCTAGGGATAAGCATAAACATTTAAAGTCTGACCTGATTTTACAGTCCTTTCAATTTTGTTACTGAAAAGTCACGGTTGATTCAGAGATGTTACACAACTGACAGTGTGTTCTTAGCTGGAAGTGTTAGCTCTTCATTGTCCATGTGACAGAAGGCCTCATTAGCAGTAAATAGAAACGATCCATGTTATAAAGAAGGAGGTGGCCTAATAGATAATCTGTATGCTGACCTTATTGTTGTGTAATCTCTTTAAAGAATTTTCTCACTTGTCACGAGATAGGAGGCGAAAATGTGATTTTCCTTCTTCCTTTTGCACTGCTTCTCCAATATAGGTTTGTCAGGAACATGGTACCAGAATGCTTTCAAGTAGGTCTTGTATGGAATTTAGAGAGCTATAGTTTTGCTTAAGCATTTTTTTCTTGTTTGATTAGAATAGAAGATATTGTAGTCTCTTACCTGATGTAAATATTTAACTTTATTCTGTAGATCTAACAGTCATGCTGCACTGTCTGTGAAGAGGCTCTGGCAGTACTTGGTTAAACAGGAAGAAGTCCAGGAAACCTTTATAAGAAATATTTTTACAAAGAAGAGATGCCTCAATGAGGTTGGTATGGTATATAAAGTATTGCAGGTCAATCTGAACTTTTTCATAAGTTATTTGGCTGACTTGTTTACTTTATAGAGCGTAAGTGGATGATATACTTTGATGACTTTATATCTGTGGATGACTTTAAATCTGTGGTATTTCTTCTTAAAAATCTTTGTCCGTTGCTTTATTGAAAACAAAAACAGTCGGTCTTTGGCTGTAGACTGATAACTAGCAACACTTAGCTATAGTCAGTCTCTTCACTAAGATCAGTATAAACACTGCCTCCAAAGGATGGCAAACTTGAAAATGTCAAAGATAATAAACTAATTGGTCAGAGTTCTGTAAGTTTGAGTTTGTCCCTACCATAGTCATCCTGCGTTTATCGACCGTTTTCTATTGTGCTGTGATTCAATTTTAATAAGAAAACTGATCAGGCAACAGTTAATATTTCTGATTCTGATAAGCTACCTGTCCCAGTGTCTTAACTGGATTCCAGATTCCAAATACAGTTAAATGTTTTAAAGTTGTGGTCTGTAATGGAATTTTATGGCTTGGGTATTATCTTCCTCTGTAGTTGCTCCTTTTCTTTCTTACTCACCCCTACTATCAATATTACAAGAACATGACTTGTTTCATAGAAAAACTATGGAATAGTAGAAACATAAGAGAAAAAAGCAGATCTGAACCGATTAAGCATGCAGGAGAGAGTATTTATGACTGGTAAAGCCTGACAGCAGATTTCTGTATGAGCTAATCTTTGTCCTGTCACAACTACAGTACTAGCTTGGTTGATTATTTGTGGCTAGTCGTGTTTGTTACAGAGTATAGCTAAAAGGAAGATTGTTCCCTTTGCCTTGTCCTTTGAAGATGCACCATTTCTGATCGTGCCCTACGTTACTGCAGCCATGTTGCTATACTGTATGGGAAGGTATTTTGGAACGTTTTAGATGCAGTTTATAGCTTTCGATGTAGCATCAGAAACAGCCTTACACAGCATAGGTGGTTTTGGCTTCATTCTGTATCCTCTTGTTACCTGATAAAATGTCAGTGGAAACTGCTTATCTTCGAAAAAATTTGAATTTCAAGATAGACAAGATGCTGTTACAGTACAGAATAGGTAAATCTGTCTCTTCTCTATCGGGTATAGAGTTTAGAATTTGATACTTAATTTTAATACTTAAAATATATATGTATGTGTGTGCAAACATGCTGTTGTGTTTCAGTTGTTCTGTGTTGGGGTAACCAAAAAGGAATTAAGGATTTCTTTGATACCTTGTGTGTTACGTCTTATCTTGATTTTTTTGTTCTGTGGTTGTTCTTTCCTTGATGAAGTCATTAGAGGAGCACAAGGAAACCATGAAAAATTCTGTGGTGGACGACCCCATCGTCAACAAGGTACATAGCAGTCATGATCAAGTGAGACCTCATTATGAAATACTTCCTTTTTGAAATGGTGCTGATCTCCCTTAAAAATTCTTTGCTGATATAACAAATAAGCTCAAAACTCAGTTTTGGAAGAGATTGAGTTAAACCAGTCTTGTTATAGAGTCTCTCTGAAACTAAATGTAACTTCGCTGGATTAAACGCCCAGGTAAGAGCAGTATATATTACCAGTTTCCAAGTGAAGAGGTGAGGTTGAGATTCTCCCAAGTGTCAAAAATTTGCTAGTTCTGTGGGAGCATAGTATGTATAGGACCTTTCAGCTGTGTGAAATGGCTAGAACAGTTTCCTGTAAGTGAAGGTAGTTAACTGAAGTTGGAGCAGTTTGCTAGCATGATGCTAATTTGCTACCAAAAATTTTCTGAGCCTTTGTTTTAAGATAATGACAATCAAACCCATGTAACAACTCTGTAACAACTTTCTTCAGTATGAGCAACTAACAAGGTATAATTCTATACCTAGCAATGTGAACAAATACTATATTCTTCAAGCTTTCTTTTACAAAATTAATGAGAAGGCAGAAATGAGAAGCCTGTAATGTCCTTGGGGTACCTTGTTGTTAATAATGCAAGAAAGTAGTATTAGCAAGTTGTGAATTGAAACTCACTGAGGAAAAATAATGTCATGCAGCTTTGTTCACCACACAATAAGATCACGTTTTTGTATCTGTTTGTCAGTGCAGTTTTTACATACAGAAAAACACCAGCGTATCAAATTTTTTTTTAATCTTAAAAAATTTATTCTACATTGTGGTCTATAACAGCTTAGACTTTTGACAGACTTTGAAGAATTCTGTTGTGTGCTGACATGTACCTGGATGCATTTCTAAAATAGAAAAATTTAGACAAGATTCAAATAAACACAACATTAGGTAACAATAAGGAGAACAAATAAAATAAGGAGGTAAAAAGTTTGTGGTAGTGGAATGTGCAGGATTCTAGATTTATTTAATTATGGAGAATGGCGAATAGGTCACTTCTACAAGATCAGCCAGATCTGCTTCTCTCCTTTTTTTTGTGTAGGGTGGCTGGTTACATTTTACAATGAGTGTGTAAGTAAATGTAGCTTTTCTGCTTAATCAAACAAGCTGAAATTTTTTATAATAATCTGATTAATAGGTTGAAATACCACACAAATTTTAAAATACTCCAATTAAGCAAGCAAATCTTGTAGTGAAGCTATATGTGCTTTCTTAAGATATGTAATTAAAAGAAAAAAAATAAGGGTTAAGGTAGGAAGTTGCAACTTAAATTGGGGTAGATTGACTTGAAGCCAAATACTGTATCCAAAAAGCCCGTACTCCGGAAATTTTAGGATACAAAATAGTAAAGCTTGGCTAGAAATACTTGTTGAAATCTCAAGATAGCATTTTAAGCACAATCTTTCACTCTGAGTTCCAGATAATTTCCAGTTTTTATTAAAAATTGAAGACCAATTTGTGCTCTAGCATGACATGTCATTGCAGTGCAGTATATATTACTATGAACCTGTGTAGAAAGGACAGCAGTTAAACTCCTGAAGCATATTTCACAGGCAGGACTGAGGCTCAAATGAAATTAAACTCTGGAAACTGAGAAAGTTGAAGTTTGGGAAAAACAGGGATTTTTATGTTTCCTAAGGAAAACAAGGAAGGCAGAACTGCAGAAATAGGACCAACTACAAACATCTTATGTGGTTTGAACTACATGTCATGTTGATGTATGACTGTTCATCTCCAAAGCTGTTGTCAGCTCTGTCTTTGAACTGCTGCGCAGTTTTGCCATAACTCTACTTCCAGCATTGTTCAGTATCCCCCTGCTGAAGATCATGTTTTAGAGGAGATGATCAGTTTCCCTGCTCAGCATTTTTGAAAAATGCTAGAGTGAAGGACACCCAGTAAAGGGTGTCTGTGTCCACATGTGCAGGTTGATCCTTCTTCACATGGAGATGATACCTGCACAAGAGGAGTTCTTACTTACAGAAATAGGTTCTGTGTCTGGAGTAAACCTTGGCTTTGAGCAAAAAGCTGTTAGTTAGGAATTAATGCAGATCAAATGATAATTGTAGTCTGTCCATTGACATACTTGCCTTGGTTCCTATAGAGTGTAGATGCTTTCCAGTAATGCAGATCTGTTGATTAGTCAGCTGGTAGATGCTTATTTGAAGCCTCTTACCTGTGCTGTGAAATGGTCGTACAAGACACCTGTGTATCTCAGCCTGTCTGCACGTAGATGTGGGATTTTCATGGGTAACTGAATGAATAACATCTTGTGACTTGGCTGCACTTTATGGCATTTCACAGGTCAGAGCAAGCCCATCACTTGCAGTGAAATCAAAGAACCATGTATTAATTCTTATTATAGTTAATTTTTAAAAATATATGATGAGGAGTAAATGAGGAATGAGTACTATAAGAATGATAATGTAATGTAATGCCCACATGGAAGTGCGCATAGTGCCAGTACCTACACTTTTCCCCTCTATTTAGGCGCTATAGATCCTAATTGCCAGTTTCACAGCTCTATCATGATCAGGTTTCCTCTGCAAGTACTCTTTGAATGTCATTGCCTTTTTCTCCTCTTGCTTCCATTATATATATATAGACACATGTGTCTGTATATTTACACATGCATATGTATTGTAGTTGTGTGTTTATGTATTTCTCAACAAAATAATTACATAACTTGTCAATGTAAACTGTTCTTGCATGATGTGCTATTTTACATGTAGTAGAACATTCTTGCCCAAAGACTGTGCTTGTGTTGAATGTGTATGCTGTTAAATTTTGAACCTAAATTTTGTTTCGTCCTAAATTTTGTTTGGCATACTGTTTAACTGTGGCAGAGTAGAGAACAAAGCACAGCGCACAAGGACACCTGCCCTCTGGGGAGGAGAGACCAAGGTACTGAATGAAGGACAAAGTAAATGAAGGAAGATACAGTTTCTTGTGAGGAAATAGTCTTACTGTGGAAGAGCTCAAATCTGGAGGAAAAGCAGCTTCACCACAATCTTTTGTTGCTACTCGTTGTTACTTTGTTCCTTCAGATACTGCTGTTGCTCCTTGTTCTCATCTTTGCTTTTCCATAATTTGCAGTCCATTTAGTAGATGTAGTCCACTGTTCTTTACCATTACTGGCTTTTCAGTCTTGTCTTTGCTTCACTTCCATCAGAAAGGGAAATTGGATTTATGATATTCGGGTAGATAACAATGGTTTTTATTAGCTCTAAGGGGTTTTTTGTTACTCTTCTATACAGTTTGTACAAGGTAAGGAGCCTTACCACCAAACCCTTCAGTACCGTATGTTTACACACCTCTAAAAGGAGGTGCTCTAAGAGAGCACTGAAGGAAATAGGACATACTGTCAGCTTTGAAACTCAGGTAATGTTCAACAGCTTGTCTTCCAAGCCAGTATGACTGACAACAGTATTCACCATTTTAATAACTGGTGGCATCTGATTTTAAGCTTTTTCATCTTCAGTATTTCTACTGTACATTAGGCCCAAAGCACCCAACTGTGCAACAAATCAGTTTGGCTTTTGTTAAGGGGAATGTGAGGGCTAGCAGGATCAAATGTCACTTACGTTATCACATTGTCGTGGTTTTGCCCCAGCCAAGGGCCGCACCCCACACAGTCGCTTGTACTTTTAAAAGGAAGGGGGAGGGAAAGTTGGGGGAAGGGGAAAAGGGAAGGAAGAAAGGAGGAAAATAAACCACAACCTAGAAACCAGAACCACGCAGGTTGGGATAAGGATAGTTTACTAAACAATAACAGAAAACTAGATATAACAATAACATAAGTTTAAAGCACAAAATAGATGAAACTGGTGATACAAAGGGGCTTTAACCGCTTAGCTTGCTTGATTGCAGCACATGTCTCACATTCGTGGACAACTTGTGCGATGGCGTCCATGGTCAAGTCCACCCCTCGATCCCGAGCCCATCTATATGTTGCATCTCTCCCTTGATGACCCGAGGTATCATGAGCCCATTGAGCCATGAATAATTCACCCTTACGTTGCCAGTCTAGATCTACCTGAGCCACTTTAATCCTAGCAGCCTTATCTACCTGATGGTTGTTTTCATGTTCCTCCATGGCCCGACTCTTAGGTACATGGGCATCGACATGACGTACCTTTACAACAAGTTTCTCTAACCGAGCAGAGATATCTTGCCATAAGTCATCAGCCCATATAGGTTTGCCTCTACGCTGCCAGTTGTTCTTTTTCCACTGCTGCAACCACCCCCACAGGGCATTCGCCACCATCCATGAATCAGTATAAAGGTAGAGCCTTGGCCACTTTTCTCTCTCAGCAATGTCCAGGGCTAACTGGATGGCCTTCACCTCAGCGAACTGGCTTGATTCACCTTTTCCTTCAGTGGCTTCTGCTACTCTTCTTATAGGATTCCATACAGCGGCTTTCCATCTCCGATGCTTACCCACAATGCGACAAGACCCATCAGTGAACAGGGCATATCGCTTCTCATTCTCTGGCAGTTCGTTGTAGGGTGGGGCTTCTTCAGCGCGTGTTACCTCCTCATCCTCTGGTGACATCCCAAAATCTTTGCCTTCTGGCCAGTCTGTGATCACCTCCACAATTCCTGGGTGATTGGGGTTTCCTATTCGAGCCCGCTGTGTAATTAGTGCAACCCACTTGCTCCACGTAGCATCAGTGGCATGGTGTGTAGAAGGAACCTTCCCTTTGAACATCCAGCCCAGCACCAGCAGTCGGGGTGCCAGGAGGAGCTGGGCTTCAGTTCCAATCACTTCTGAGGCGGCTCGAACCCCTTCGTAGGCGGCCAGTACTTCCTTTTCTGTTGGAGTATAATTGGCCTCAGATCCTTTGTAGGCCCGACTCCAAAACCCCAGCGGTCGACCTCGAGTCTCCCCTTGTGCTTTCTGCCAGAGACTCCAGGTCGGGCCGTTCTCCCCAGCTGCAGTGTAGAGCACATTTTTAATATCTGTCCCTGTCCGGACAGGCCCAAGGGCCACTGCATGGACTATCTCGCGTTTGATCTGCTCAAAGGCTTGCTGTTGCTCAGGGCCCCATTGGAAATCATTCTTCTTTCGAGTTACATGGTAGAGTGGGCTCACAATGAGACTGTAGTTTGGGACATGCAGTCGCCAAAAACCTGTAACACCTAAGAAAGCTTGTGTTTCCTTTTTGTTGCTTGGTGGAGACATAGCTGCTATTTTATTAATAATGTCCATTGGGATGTGACGACGCCCATCCTGCCATTTTATTCCTAAAAACTGGATTTCTCGCGTAGGCCCCTTGACTTTACTTCATTTTATAGCAAAACCGGCTTCTAAAAGGATTTTAATTACCCTGTTTCCTTTTTCAAAATCTTCCTCTGCTGTGTTGCCCCATACAATGATGTCATCAATATACTGCAGGTGCTCTGGTGCTTCACCCTTTTCCAGTGTATTCTGGATTAGTCCATGGCAGATGGTGGGGCTATGTTTCCACCCCTGGGGCAGACGATTCCACGTGTATTGGATGCCTCTCCAAGTGAAAGCAAACTGTGGCCTGCACTCTGGCGCCAGTGGGATCGAGAAGAAAGCGTTCGCAATGTCGATTGTGGCGTACCACTTGGCTGCCTTCGATTCCAATTCATACTGGAGCTCTAACATGTCTGGCACAGCAGCACTCATACCTGGAGTGACTTCATTTAGGCCACGATAATCTACTGTCAGCCTCCACTCTCCATTGGACTTCCTCACTGGCCATATGGGACTATTAAAGGGTGAGTGGGTTCGGCTGATCACTCCCTGATCCTCCAGTTGACGAATCAGCTTATGGATGGGAATCAGGGAATCTCGGTTAGTACGGTATTGTCGTCTGTGCACCGTCGTCGTAGCAACTGGCACTTGCTGTTCTTCACCCTTCAACAACCCCACAACAGCAGAATCCTCCGAGAGTCCAGGCAAGGCACACAATTGTTCAATTTCTTCTGTTTCCAAAGCAGCTATTCCAAAAGCCCATCGGTACCCTTTTGGGTCTTTAAAATACCCTCTACGTAGATAATCTATACCTAAAATGCACGGAGCTTCTGGACCAGTCACAATGGGGTGTTTTTCCCAGTCCTTCCCAGTTAGGCTCACCTCAGCCTCTAGCACAGTTAGTTGTTGGGATCCCCCTGTCACTCCAGAAATACAAACAGGTTCTACCCCTTCATGATTCGATGGCATTAGAGTACACTGGGCACCAGTATCCACCAGAGCTTTGTACTCTTGTGGGTCTGACGTGCCAGGCCATCGGATCCACACAGTCCAATAAACCCGATTATCCCTCTCCTCCACCTGGCTGGAGGCAGGGCCCCTCTATTGCTGCTGATCATATTTGTTTTCCACTGGTTGCATAAAGGACTTAGCGGTCCCTTCAAAAGGATCAGGCACATCAGACATATAGGTAGGCCTTCCAGTTGGTCTAGGGAACTGCCCAGTAGAAACTGGTGCAGCCTTCTTCCTGGCAGAATCTCGTTGTGCGAATGTTTTACCCCACAGCTCATTTACTTGTGCTCGAAGGGCTGAGGTGGGCTGCATATCCCATTTCCTCATGTCCTCTCCATGATCAAGCAGGTAAAACCACAATGTACGTCGTGGTGTGTATTCTCCCTCTTGGAACGATGGACGCTTTCTCCCAGTAGCTGCAACATTGCTCCATATGGGTTGGGAGTTGGACACATTGTTGTCAAGTCGTTGAACAAGTTTCTCTACTGCTGCAATGACGGAGAGGGAAACATTGTCTTGGTATTTCCAGAGTCGGCAGGCCACCTCATTTACGGTTGGCGGATTCGTATCATCCCAGTCAATTGCTGCCAGTGAATTGGTATACCCTGCTGGTGCACTTCGTACAACCTTACGCCACATATCTGGAGTGCATAGGACTTCATCGGGATCAGAGGGAAGCCGTGAATTGTCCAGATCATAATAAATTATCTCCCGTACAGCTAATTCTCTCAGGTGCTGGACAGATGTCTCTATGCTGTTACACTTAGGTGTCTGGCATGTAATATATTCCTTTATGGGATATCTTTCCTTCACACTTGACAGTAGTCGCCTCCAGAGGCTGAGGATTTCCGGCCTCCTCCCAATTGCTTTGTCAATTCCTCCTTCTCTAGCTAGGGATCCCAACTGCTTGGCCTCTCTGCCTTCTAATTCCAAACTACTGGCCCCGTGATCCCAACATCGGAGCAACCAAGTGATAATGTGCTCACTTGGGTGGCGAGTGAAATCTTTTCGAACCTCACGCAGCTCACTCAGAGTCAGGGATCGGGTAACAATCTCTGGTTCTGCCTCATCCTGATATCCTCGAGATGATCCCGGTTGATCATCATCCTTATCCGTCACTATACGAACTGATTTCTTTGTGCCTTTCCTCTTTTGTACGGGAGCAACAGACACTGGTGTGGATTGGTTTTTCAGATCATCTGCAGTGTCTGCTGTAGAGATTACAGTAGCTGCAGTGTCGGTCACAGGGGTTGCAGTAGCTGCAGTGTCAGCCCCAGTGGTTGCAGCAGCTATAGTATCTGCCAGTCTGTTTCCTTTCCCTTCTCCCTGACAGTGCTGACAGTGCTGACAGTGCTGCCTGCTATCAAGCAGTGTTTGATAAATAGTGGCCAGAGCCCAGCACAGTGCAGTAAGGTGTCCATCTCTGGGAAACCTACAGCAATTTTTCCTTAGGTATGCAGTCACTTGATCGGGGTCTTGTAGCTGTTCAGGAGTGAAATTCCAAACCATCGGGCGTGAGAAAGTACCTAGGTACTCGCCCATACTTTGCCACATGCCCTGCCACTCGTAATTATTCTGTCTCGGAGAAAGCTCTTCAGTGGTATTCATAAACCTATGCTTGATATATAACAAAAACTGAACCATCTGCACCAAACCTACCAATAGCAAAATGCTAGTTTGAATATCCCAGAGATATTGAAGATTTTCAAAAACTGCCCTAAGAGCTGTTGTATTTAGCCCAAAGGAAAAGAAAGCAGTGCTGTTATTAACCCCTCCCTGTCCAAAGAATGGACAGGACAGCAAAACCTCATACAGGTACCAGCTTAAGCTCATGATCATCGATATTATTGTATCATAGACCGATATCATAAAATACACTATAATGAAGTATGGGAACAAATACGGGAGCCACAGACCTGAGAGAGTAAAGAATCCTGCCAGGATTGTATACAGCATGCGGTGGTTTTGCTGCCACAGCCTTGTAAATAAATACCACAACATCGTGACCAGAGATTGCTTAAACAACAGTGCTTATCTTAATTGCGATAGTTAGGGTCAAATCTACCGTTATCCCAACCGTTCGTCGTGCCCCACGTTGGGCGCCAAAATAACTGTCGTGGTTTTGCCCCAGCCAAGGGCCGCACCCCACACAGTCGCTTGTACTTTTAAAAGGAAGGGGGAGGGAAAGTTGGGGGAAGGGGAAAAGGGAAGGAAGAAAGGAGGAAAATAAACCACAACCTAGAAACCAGAACCACGCAGGTTGGGATAAGGATAGTTTACTAAACAATAACAGAAAACTAGATATAACAATAACATAAGTTTAAAGCACAAAATAGATGAAACTGGTGATACACAATGCAATTTCTCACCAAACCACACAACTCAGGCCGCACAGCTTAGAGCCCGTCCCGGACAACCCGACCGCCCCAGAAACTGCACGTCCTGGCGTTGTCTCCCCCTCTTCCCCCCAGTCCCCCCTTATACCGAACATGACGTAACTGGCATGGAATATCCTCTTTGGCCAATTCGGATCACCTGTCCTGGCTGCGTCCCCTCCTTTCTCACTAGTAAGGAAGTATGCAGAGCTGAGAAAGGTCCTTGATTGCCCGGCAACAAATCGGAAAACATCAGGGTGCTATCAGCACTATTCTCATGCTAACACCCAAACATGGCATTCCATCCACTGCTAAAAAAAAAGTTTAACTCCATCATAGCTGAAACCAGGACACACATACTTCCATTATCAGTGATACTTGGCTTCTGAATCAGAGACACTGTACTGGAGACTCAGGTTAGCACAGTCTTTCAAAGGCTTGTTTCTGTAAACTTGCATCTCTACAAAGCATAACCCAGTAGGGATTGGGAAGCCATAATGCATGCTTACCTGTTGAATGAAGATGATTGCTTTCTAAACTTAGAATTTGTCTCTACATGTAAGTGAAAGAGCAGTTCTTCATGCTCATTCTATTTCTTCATCAAAATGAAGGGCTATATTGGGTTTTACAGCTACTAACTTTTACCCAGAAGTCAATGGCAAAGCGTTGCAAATGTTTACTGATTGCTGTGTGCACTGATCTTCAGAGAATTTCTTGTCCTAAATCTTATAATACGGCTACTGTTTTATTCAGCACTGATTTACCAAACGATTGATCTTTTTTCATTGTTAATTAAAGTACTTACAGAAAAAAAAAGGAAAATACATATTTAAAGATTATCTTCAAGGAAAGTAGCTTGAAATAAACTTGGGTAACAGAAAGGTATAATGCTTTTTATTCAAGAAATAATAAACCTTAGAGGATTGAAAGATCTATTGAAATTATATAATCAGGGTATATAATCAAAATATAATCAGGATGATTGCAATACTCCACTAATCTAAATCTGGGAAATTCTAGCAAGAAAGTCAACTCTTTCTCTTGTAAGTATTTTTCCTCCTTTTTGTTTGCAAACTGAAAGCCTGGGGAACACAGCTTTTCAACACTGTGGATCATATTTAGTGATCTGAAGCAACTAAAAATTTGTAATTCCTGCCTTCTAGTTGACACCAATGCAGTTGCAGACCAGGGGAGAACAGCATACTTAAAATACTTGATTCACTATCTGCTGTTTCAGTGACAAAGCGGTGGCAAATTACTGTACAAACTAGAGCAGTTGAAAAGTCCTGGTTGGACTGGATGATCTTAAAGGTCTTTTCCAGCCTAGACCATTGGAAGCAGTGCCATCGTGCTCCTGAGGCACAGTAAGAGGTGAGTTGCCATGCTGGAAGTGAGAGCTCTGGCAACAAATTTTGCTTGTTTGATTTCAAGTTAACGTGTAACACGAATATAAATGTAAACCCTCTCAAATGTCCAGCAACAATTTTCTGAGGAAAGACAGTCCTTAAAGTAGGCAGATCCTTTTGAGGAGAGCTAGCAGGAAATAAAAGAGTGAAAGCTTAAATTTAGTGTACATAAATAGAAGGAAAAGAAGAGAAGACACATGCAAGGAAAAATGTACATGCTTTTCCATGATTTTAAAAAAAATCCCTACTGCTTCTTTCCTTTTGTGGATTGGACCGCAGGTTTAATTACATGGAGCTTTTGAAGAATATTTTTACTTAACATTATTGCTTATTCTGGAGGGCCACAAATAATCACTTTCCAATGACAATAGATTAACTAAACTTGAAAATAAATATATTCCTTCCTATTTTTTTACTTCTGTTAAAGTATGTTTACCTCTTTCTTTACATGCTTCTGCCTCTCTCTTGCTTATCTTACAATATTCAGGAATATTCCAATAAATTTAATGGAATCAGAAAGGAATTGGCAAGAAAAGAGGTAAGACTGCAGTCTAAGGAGTCTTTCTATTTGGATCCATAAATCTCTGAAGCAAAAAGTTACTATTTACCTAGATGTTTAAAGCCGCAAAAGTATTAACATCTACTCTACTCTTGGGAGAAACAGATTTTTTTTTCTGAATTTCTAAATCCATACTTCCTCTCAGTACTCATGTTGTAAGGAAACAATTCTCTGTGATCACTGAGTGTTCTATTTCATTAACCTGTTGTTCATGGCATTGTTTAATTATTTTCTGTTGTTTTGTTTATTGAACAGATGCTCAGGAAGGCTATTAATAATGTCAGAAGAATGGCTTCTCACCCAACACTACCCTACTGTAAGTTCAGTTTCAAATAAAAAAAAGTATTTCAAAAGGTTATGTATTTATTGGCACTGTTTCTTAGTATGCTGCTGTTTTGTTCTACCTGAAAACTATGTGTATTACAAGTTGATAGTAAGCTCTCTTTCTGACACTATTCTTCATTTCCCAAAGCAATAATACTGGGGTTTATAGAACAGACTTTAGAAATAGTATTTTAAAATTTTCTTAATAGCAGGAGATACTGTATTTCTTTTATTAGTGTAGTGGTCTAAATACATTAGAAAACAAGATACGTTCTTATCTCCAAGTAACTAGATAGGATTGAAACACAAAGCTAAATACAGCTCGTCACTATTGAAGAGTACTGTACTCTTCAGTACAGCTCAGTGAAGTTTCAGTAGCATGAGTGGAAGTATCAGTAGTACCCACTGCTCCTACAGCGCACCAGGGACTATGGCACGTGCTGTGGCACTGTGTAATTTGAGGATGCTGCAAGCTGGTGTGCCATTTCTTCAAAGTTTGGAAGGAACCTTCCTGCTGAGTTGCTACAAGACAAGTTTTGTAAATACCTTCTGTTGCAGACCTGACAGGTGCCCAAGATGGTAGTGTCCGAATGTTGGAGTGGGGTCATGCACAGCAAATCACGTGTTTTCGGTCTGGTGGCAACTCCAGAGTAACTCGGATGAGGTTCAATTACCAAGGAAACAAGGTAACTGATGGAATGACTCTGTATTACCCCACCCCCTCACCCTCCACCCCTCCCCAAAATGTAATTGTAAATTAACAAAAATAACCCATCCTTCAAAACTAGAGTAGTCTCTCTGAATTGTGGATAACTTTTATGTAACCCATGCATATGGATCTCCTTTTTTCCCCCAGTTTGGCATAGTTGATGCTGCTGGATACATAAGCTTATATCAAACAAATTGGAAGTGTTGCCCACTTACTGGCACTTCACCAAAACCGTATTAGGTAAGCTGAAAATTAAATTTACTTCCAGAAACTCTAATTATACTCACTTATTTCCTTCCCCTTTTAAAACCTTTAGGAGAGGGAAGGGACTGTGCTGCTAACCATTGTTAATGGAGACATCACAATACATTGTTGCCATCCTGTGATAATGTCTAACAGACAATTTCTTAAATCCAAATCATATTTGCTAAGTTGGAGAGCAGAACATGCAATGTTTGACCTGAAAGAATTTTGATGTTGGGACTTCACAGAATCACAAGGTTGGAGAAGACCTTTAAGATCATAAAATCCAACCGTTCCCGTCCTATACTAAACCATATCCCTAAGTACTTCATCTGCCCATCTTTTAAACACATCCAGGGAAGCTGACTCAAGCTCCTCACTGAGCAGCCTGTTCCAGGCCCTCACAACTCTTTCAGTGAAAATTTTTTTTCTAACATCTAATCTGACTCTGCCCTGGTGCAGCTTCATGCCATTCCCCCTTGTCCTGTCTCCTGTCACCTGGCTGAAGAGACCATCACCTATCTCTCTATAACCTCCCTTCAGGTAGTTGTAGGTGGTGATCAGGTCTCCCCTCAGCCTCCTCATCTCTAGGCTAAACAGCCCCACTCCGTCAGCCGCTCCTCAGAGGATTTGCTCTCCAGCCCCTTCACCAGCCTGGTTGCCCTTCTCTGGAATTGCTCCAGGACCTCAATGTCCTTCTTATGGTGAGGAGCCCAGAACTGGACACAGTACTCGAGGTGTGGCCTCACCAAAGCCGAGTACAGGGGCATAGTCACCTCCCTAGAACTACTGACCACACTGTTTTTGATACAAGCCAGGATGCCATTGGCCTTCTTGGCCGCCTGAGCACACTGTTGACTCATATTTAGCCTGCAGTCAACCAACACCCCCAGGTCCTTCTCTGCCTGACAGCTCTCCAGCAAGTCGCCCCCAAGCCTGTAGCACTGCATGGGGTTATTATGTCCCATGTGCAGCACTCTACACTTGGCCTTGTTAAACTTCATCCCATTGGTCTCAGCCCATGGGTCCAGTCTATTCAGATCCCTCTGAAGAGCCTCTCTACCCTCAGGCAGATCAACACTTCCTCCTAGTTTAGTGTCATCTGCAAACTTACTGAGGGAGCATTCAACCCCTTCATCGAGATCATTGATAAAGATGTTGAACAAGACTGGAGCCAGGACTGAGCCCTGGGGGACGCCACTTGTGACCGACCTCCAGCTGGATTTTGTTCCATTCACCACCACCCTCTGGGCTCGGCCATCCAGCCAGTTTTTAACCCAGCTGAGGGTCCACCTGTCCAGGCCAGTGGCAGCCAGTTTCTCAGTCAGAATGCTGTGAGACTTGTCAATAACTGTCAATTGTTGATCAGTTTTCCGTAACACAGGACTGGAAACTATGCTTCCATGAAAAATTAAGGGTGTCAGAAGGCATATACATACCTTTATATCAGTGTTGTTCATGCTGGTTTTGAAGCAGCTTGCCTCCCTGAGGAAGCTAAGACTTCATGCTTACAGAAAATCTATTTCTTTTGTAATTACTAATTTCTAAACTGGAATTATTCAGACATGGCAGTGTCATAACAAAACAGCCAATGACTTTGTTTTCATCAGGTCAGCATCTTTGATAGCCACAGCAGGATTGTCTTCTGACAACAGGTAAGAACCTCTGTGACAATGCATAAACGTGAAGGGTGGCATGTCTGTATCTCCTGTCCCCCACTGTGAAAGTGATTCTCCTGAAGCAGTCTAAGCACAACACGCATGCTTCTCTCCTTCTTTGCAGGAGGGGAGAAGCAGTGTTGGCAGCTGCATTCTCCATGCCTGTTAGAGGAGGTTCTGTAGGGAAAGCATGGATCATCTGTTCATGTGCCATAGGAGGAGAAGTGGGGAGGGAGGTGCTGTGCTCTTCTCTCTGGGATCTAGTGACAGGCCATGTGCAAACGGTTCTGAGCTGCTTTGGGGGAGGTTCACACTTGACATCAGGAAGCATTTCTTTACTGAGAGGTTGGTTGGACACTGAAACAGGCTTCCTAGGGAGGTGGTAAATGCCCCAAGTCTGTCCATGTTTGAGAGGCATTTGGACACTGCTCTTACCATGCTTTAACTTCTGGTACCCCTGAAGGGTCAGGCAGTTGGGCTAGGTGATTGTTGTAGGTCCCTTCCAACTGAAATCCTCTGTTCCGTTTAATTCTATTCATACGAGCCTGTCTTACTTGCTTTGTAGACACAGGGAATGGTGCATAGCTCTTCCTTTCATGCTTTTTCCTCAGTCAGTTTTGATCAAGAAACGGGAAAAACTGCTAACATTCAGGTGAAGTCAGCTAGAGAAGATTGTAATCTCAATACGAGTCCTTTACGAGAATAACCTGTTGTAAATGCTTGTGTGGAGGGCATGTTCTTGTAGCATGTGTAAGTACAGGTAATTTGGGGTCTGCTCAAAAGTAATACTTGTGTTCTGTGGCTTTTATGCCTGAAGTAATCTCTTTTTGAGATTCAGATGACTTTTCAAAATACTTTAGAACATCTGTTGCTGAATTGAGACCTGTCTTTTTCTGCAGAAATATTTGTCTTTGGGATACTTTGGTTTCACCTACAAGTAGCTTGGTGCATGGTAAGTAAAACACAACCAGCAAAATATTTTATCACGGTCAAAAAAACCATGGAAGTGTGGATGTATTACTGTGAGAAGTAATTTTAATATTAGCACTGAAACATCTTTCACTGTCCTGTTTGAGTGCACCAGCAGGGACAGAAAAACATATTCCTGAGAAATTCTTTATTGCTTTGTATAATGATTGGTATTGTGGGTGTGAGCACCTTCCTTTTCATACCTTGTGTCTTGGCACTGCAAATGGCTGTGCCTACTCCCTACCTTATTCCTTATTACCCTACTCCTACTCGCTACCAGCCAGACACCTGCACATTCTGGTCACTTGCAAAGATGCAGAGCAATGCTTCTTGTAGTGACTAGCATGCTGAGAAGATAGTAGCTGGAACACTGTAAAACTTCGGGGTTTTTAACACAGTAAGACTATACGGATTTGCAGGCTGTGCATCCACTCTTCAAGTCCAGGTTCCCGTGGCTGTGGCTCTGCGGATAAACCAGAGAGGCCCCACTCCAACGTTATCGATTGAACATGAGCTGGAATAACCGTAGTGCAAAGGTACCGCGGAGTTCTGGTGGATGCATTGCCTGTTTGGAGAACAGGACATCTTTTGAGGAACTACGGAGTATCTTACTGCCCCTGTGAAAACCCTGTCCTCTGAGAAGCCATAATTAGACAATGAATCTCCAGACCTCTGTAGATGAATAAATGCACCAAATTTTTGAGAAAGCGGTTACTTTTTTAAATTAATATCTTGAACAAGCAGATGTGCTGGTAATACTAATAGTCTAGTAATATGGTGGAGCATTTCAAATGATTTATCTGCATGTGCGCATGCATAGTAATCTGCATGTGGTGTTAGAACAATGCTGCAGAAGAGTTATTCCCATAGGTCCGCTTTCTGAGCTATCCTAAATACTCAGCAGGGTTTCATTCTCTGTATTACTAATAAAATAACTAGTACATTTCAACATCTGGCATACAGAATTAGGCTCAGGGGGAGTTGTCAACTCTGGCGCTGACATACGGCAAACTGCTTAAGTGCATGTGTGAGATGTGTGGCATTTCTATCCGTGAAGTTAGAGAAGCCTTTGCACTTCAAACACAACGTCCTGCATGCCATGTGCTAGGATTCAGGGAATCTTATCCCAGGCAGAGCAAGCTTTGTTCTAGCAAGCATAACCTTCATTCACTTCCTCCGCTTACCTGAGGGAAGTAGGCATAGCCAGACCAATGTGAAAGCAGCACATTAAAAGTGGAGACTTGTAAGATACTTGGGCAACTAATTGAGGCTATTTCCTGTGGAAAGGTGTCTTAAAATGACAAGCATTGCAGAGTTTGAAAAGAAGCTGTTTCTGATCAAGTCTGAATGGTTTCTGCTTACACAGGGTTAGAAAAAGGGATATATATAAGTCTTTCACAGAGACTGTAATTGCTTCATTTGCCAGTATCTGCCACTTCAGGATTCCTGGTGTGAATCCGGGCTTACATGCATAGGGCACTGCAGCACGAGGACTGGTTGTCTCAACTGGGTTACAGCATCAAAGTCATTGTTACGCTGTCTTGGAACGTGAGAAGTGGACAGAAGCTTAAAGTTAGCACTGTGTGTTTATTGAAATTTGCTTTGGCTTTCAGCTTTTACCTGTCATGACAGCGGAGCGACTGTGCTAGCGTATGCTCCAAAACACCAGCTGTTAATCTCTGGAGGCAGAAAAGGCTTTACCTGTATAATTGATCTTGGCCAGAAACAGCAGCAACAGTTACTCCAGAGTCATGACTCTCCAGTCAAAGCAATTGCTGTTGATCCCACGGAAGAGTATTTTGTCACAGGATCTGCGGAAGGCAACATAAAGGTACTAAGGAGGGGGAGGGAGCAGAGGTGAGTATGGGGATGATGTGCAGACTCAGAGAGGCTCTTGAATTCCTGTGGAATACTCAGATAAGGTCATGTGTTCTGCATTTGTTTTCAGCCCTGGCTTTTATATTTGCTAATTTCATTCTGAAATGTTTGCCTTGCCTTGCCTTTCAGTCCTCCTGTTTGCCTTGCCTTAGGCCCTGTACGTATTCCTTATTACTGAAAATGGGGATTAGTATTCTGTAACTGTGCCATTGCACATAGCTATGTGTCTCCTTCTCTTCCTAGCTGGTGTCATAAAAATGAATGCAAAACACAGTCCAGTTTCTCTGTGAATCGTTAGTGGTGAATTGTAAGAGCACGGCAGTTTTCCGTAGGAGAGATGGATGTTTTGATGCTTTTTCAGGTATGGAGTCTGTCTACATTCAGCCTTCTTCACACTTTCATCAATGAGCATGCACGACAGTCTCTCTTCAGAAACATTGGGACGGGAGTCATGCAAATTGAGACAGGACCAGCAAATCACATATTCTCCTGTGGTGCGGATGGGACAGTAAAGATGAGGATCATACCCGACAGGTTCAGCCCTCTAAACGACGTGTTAAAAAATGATGTGAAATTTATGATCTAGTATTTTTCAGAAGCTCATGTAGCGTTCCCCTTCCGCCATCCCTGAAAAGATTTGTCCTGGAACTAGCCAACAGAGCAGAAACACAGCGATAGCCTGTGCCACAAAAATTGAGGGGGGGAGGGTGGGGGATATTTTTTTGTTCTCTCCCCTCCATATTTGTCACCTGGAGCTTTTGATCCCTGGTGCACTGATGCCTTAAAGATTACCAAGGTCCTTCAGGTTTTGATCGTTGATTAAAATCAAAGCTGTATACAACTCTGAATTATATACTTCTGATACTACAGAGATGTCACTGAAGTGGTTTAGTCTTCCTTTTGAGGTAGTGACAAGGTAGTGATGCTCCACCTGGAGTACACCACCTGGGCATGGCCTCTGCTTATAGTCAACAGGTTCTACAGGCTGGTCTTTCCAGGGGGAAGCTGGAGATAATGTTACTCTTTCACTGTGGCACCCGTACCAGTCCCTCATCTGGACGTGCTTAGTCAGCTGGCAACAAAACATTCTACCTACGTGTAGAAGAGACACAAAGCCTGTATGCATAGGCACTCCTGGCCACGCAAGCATTCCTAGAGCGGGCCACTGCTTGTCTCCATTCCTGGAATCCCAGCTGCTCACCTCTCTCGCTTGGCTCATCTCTCTCCTCTAACCTAGGGTATAAGAAACTGAAGGATGTTCTGAAACTCGTCTTCTCTTCTATAGCTTGAATCCCTGCCATCAGGATGGCAGGCTTACCTTTTAAGAAGAAATATATTTTGAACCCCGAACACTCCCTTTACAAAAGTGTGTAAATATAAATGGATATCTTCCTTGTAAACCTGTCAGGATTATGTGTGAAACTTTAGTCTTTATCACAGAGCTACTGGAAGATACTGTGTTGCGACACAGCACTAGAATTTCTTCAGAGACTATTTATGTCCATGTCTGCAGATGGAGTGAAAAAAAAGCCTAATTTATTTTTAGTTTTGTTCCCTGGAAGACTTTTATTTAGCCCAAAGATACTCCCCCCTCATTCTTAGCACTTATGTTCTTCTTTGTCTGCTTTTCCTGAGTACTTTAGAAAAGGAAAAAGGAAACAAATCCAACAGCAAAGAACTTTAATATTGTCAGTCTTTGTACCGTATGTTTACGTCTGGTGTGAACTGAAAGACATTTTTGGAAGGCAGAGATGGATTGATTTTTTTTTTTTTTTTTTTTTTTTTTTTTTTGCCAAAATACCAACCGGCACAACTTAAATGCTTGACCAAATTATTAATGCACAAAGCCTTCACTTTTCTTTTTTAGTCGGCTCAAACCTGTTTCTGTAAGTGTTCTGGTTTACTTTTCCTGATGTGAGAGCTCAACAGAGGTTTAATTTGTAAATTAGATGTGGGGCTGGATTACTTGAATGCCAATGGTGTACTTTTTGCTAAAAGATATTTTGTGAAATACAGCATCAAGATGCTAACTGTAAAAGAAACTTGTCCAATTAGGAACTATGGGGATAAACAAAGCATAGCAGAAATGAAGGGCTTGTAAACTGAACTTTGTAACATTCTCAGGATGCTTTTCTCTTAAGAATATAAAACTGTTTAAAAAGATTTTGTAAAACGTATTAAGGTAATTTTAAATGTCTGTTTCGCAAGTTGCAGTGCAAACACTATGAAGGTTCATATGCACATAACCTGAATTTTCCAACTGTGCAATAAAAAGAATGTGAATATTTTGCCATGAAGAAACACGTGACAGCATTTCAGACTGGTACAGCTGTTCAGGGAGCCAACTGGAATTGTTCTGCCACACCACCTAGAGATTGGAATTGAAGTTGATGTCAGAACAGTTGAAGTACAGTGATGGATCAGCAAAGCACCCGACCGGCAGTGACACCTCCTTCCAAACAGGCTCGCCCAGCGCCTACGTGGGATCTGCTCAGTGTCGGAGCTTCTAATATTCCGTATTGTTACAAAAAGAAAAAGAGCGGAGTTACAGTAGCACCCTCCTTGAGAATCAGCCCAGACCCTGACTTCCTAGCTGCTTGTAGACATGCGTTACTTTTAGGCACCCACTCAACTAACACAGTCACGTTCAGAAAAGGAAAACACGCAAAGATTGTGGCAACAGTAGACAATGATGTCCTTGATGTCTTGTCCTTTAATATTTATATCTCGTTAGCTTCAATATTTCAAGCTAAGTTTATTGTACTGGTGATCACAAAACGCTGCGTATCTGTGAACTGGGCAGGGTTTGTGTGCCATTGCCGAGACATACAACGCTGTCGTGTTGTCTGCATAGAGCTGCACTATGAGGAATCCTGGGAAACTCAGGCTTAAGCTGGAAGAGTATGGACTGTCAGCGGGCATTTTCTGAGATGTTTGTAGTTACTGTAAGCCACTCTCGGAATGGAATTATGTCAAATCAGCGTGTATTTGCCACACTTGCATAATCTTCCCAATAAACCCTGCAGAAACTCAAACCCTCTAGAACTCCAAGTTGCTGCTACTTCATTTACTTGTGTAATCATTTGTGCTTGTTCCCTGATGTTTAACATTAGTGTAAGCGGCATTCCGGGCAGCTTGCTTGTAACGATGGAATCATCCAAGCAAGTTCACTTCTGTTGTATCTCAGACTTTGAAAATGACATTCTCGCCTCTAAAACTAGCCACTAGGGAAGAAGGCAATCACAGCTGTCCCTGCTGTTGCCCTTAACTTCTGCTGTCTTTTGTCCTCTGGCAGTTAATGCTTTCTCCCTGTTGCTCCGCAAGTCCCACCAATGGAGCAAGGTGCACAAACCAACCTGAAAACTTGCATTTAGTGGTGCTTAATCAAGCGTAGTTCTACATGCAGACAAAACAACCTAGCTTACGGTTGTTCGTGTCCCTTTGAAATATCATAGAGGTGCAGCCGTGACTTGGGTTTGTCTGTGTAGCCATACATATTGCCATCAGTAATTCTGATGTTGCTACTTGATCCAGTTGCCTCAAACAGTGGCATGATCTCCTTCCGTAACTTGCGAGAGCCAAAACTCTGGCCATCCGGGTATTAAACTGGCTTGCTGTGCAGCTTTCAACCAGAACATTCTCAGCCAGCAGCTGATGCCGTGGGATGTTGATGGAGAAAGAGGGAGAGTGGAATAAATGCAGGGCTTGTACTGCCCTGCTGTGGCCCAAGGTAAGCTCATGCATGTTCTGCATTTCAGGAACCTCTCTGCCAGTTACAGAAATACATAGGCTGTTGAGCTACCCTCCATTAGGTACTGCTGTGCTCCTCCTGAGAGCCCCGCGTGTTAGAATAGCTGCAACAGGCATGACAAAAGGGACAGCGATTAAAAGGAAATAAGCTTGGAGGCAGTCTGTTCTCTAAGGGGTGGCTTCAAATGTTCTTACTGAAAACAGAGAAACCCACTTCTAGTGGCAGGTTCAGCACACTGACCAAACTATTTTATAAAGACCAATTTACCAAGTCTCTTGGTGTTTCTTACTCCTTTTCCTTTCTAGCTCTCAAATCTGCATGGCTTTGATTTTGTTGCGGGGGTGGGAGGCATGGTTGTTTTCAGTGCTTTCTTTTCTCCTGCTGGGTTTTTTCCTGCTTGGAAGACAAATGTGGTGGTTTTCGTCTGTCAAGTCTTCCAAGAGAGGGACAGAAAAATGCCCAATAATCTTAAGCAGGTAACTCTCAAGAGATCTTATGTCCTTATGATGAAGTTTCTTCCAGGTTTCGGGTATTTAGTCTTGACTGTGCCTCTTAATAGAGGTTTTGGCCTAGAATTTCCCTTTAGTTTTGTTATTAATTCTTACATATGAATGGCAGAAACTTCTACACTTGCTTTTATTAAACCTCATTTGGTTTCTCACTGCCCAGCTCTCCAGCCTGTCCAGGTCTCGCTGGATGGCAGCGCAGTGTTCCTGCGTGTCAGCCACCCCTCCCAGCTTTGTATCATCGGCACTTGCTGAGGGTGGATGCTATTCCCTCATCAAGGTCATTGATGAAGATATTAAACAGGACTGGACCCAGCTCCGAGCCCTGGGGAACACCGCTAGTCACAGGCCTCCATTCAGATTCTGCTCCACTGATCACCACCCTCTGAGCCCGGTCCGACAGCCAGGTCTCAACCCACCTCACTGTCCACTCATCTATCCCATGATCTCTCAGGAAGGGTGTTTCCCATTTGAAACCGGCAAGCCTGGTACCACATTGCCCATCCCAGTATCGAAGACGGATAGCTTGGATTGGCTGGTTCCATCAATGTGAATGCCTGTGCCTGGAAGGGGAGAGGAAAAAAATGTACCCCAGATTCCCTCACCAGCGACCCTAAGGCCCTAAAGTCCCCTTTAATTGTTCTCGGTCTGCAATTGATAGCTTCCTCTCCACCTGCATGCAAGATCAGCAATGGTTAAAGTTCTGAAGTCCTTACCTTATTACATCTGCCTTGACTGCATGGTGCTCAGGTACTGGTGGGGGTTAAACCACAACAGCGTGGTCATGGATCCCTTCGATAAGAGCATGGGAGGTAAGATCCATCACAGTCCATGGATGCACATCAAGGTGTTTACCCAGTAAGTGACACAGTCCATGGGACACTGCAGGTCTGTATCTCCTCTCGGTTGGGAGCTAGTCCAGCTTCAGGTTCACTAGTGAACTGCACACACACACACACAGACCCCCTCAAACACACAGACCGCTCCCACCAGTAGCTCTCTGAGTAGCACCACACAGAAGATGGCTTGGAATCGCTCTTCAAAAAGAAGGCAGGATGTATGGTGATGATTCGGTGCAAGGCTCGCTCAACCAAAAAAACCAATCAGCAGTCTCCTTGTGTGTGACTGACTCAGACTCCCTCCTATCTCCATTTGACATGCTTCTTCAGCCCCTATATCTTTCTTTGCTCCTACCTTTCTCCTTCCTTGTAGCTTCCCAACCCAGGGACAAATCCCCACTTACTTTTACCCCTTGCTCCAAGGTTTATGCATTGGGGAGCAGATTTGGGACTGCAAGAGCTGCTAGCCAGGTGTGGTGGTTTGAACATGGCTGCAGGCCAGACACCCACCAAAGTTGGTGTATTGCTGTCCTTTGCAGCTGGACAGGGAAGAACGTGCATATATGGAGGAGCTCAAGAGTCAAGATAAGGGCAGGGAGAGATCATCCCGCAATTGGACTGGTACAAAATTCACAAGAAGCAAATGTGAGAGCAGTTGCTCTAAGAACAAATCAGTGTGCCTATTGTAAGCAGAAGGGTCACAGGAAGAAGGAAGGCCCACGCCTCTTGAATAGTCGAGAGAAGGGGAACACTGTTGGGGTAACAGCAGAATTTGCATTAGATTGCAGGGGACCCGAGGAATCTAGTCAATCTTCCCCAGCCGATCCTCTCGTTAAGCTGGGGAATGAGAGGATAGCTTTTCTGCTCGATAGCAGGGCCACCCGTCAACTCTACTGACTAGTTGTAAGGGACCGTTAAGTAAGACTAAGATAAGCCTTGTAGGTACTACAGGGAAAAAATCCTTGAGGCCGTTTTGGCAGCTTATGGAACCTGGAATTGGGGATACTAAATTGACACCTCAATTCCTCTCTATGCCAGAATGCCCTTTGCCATTACTTGGATGGCATTTACTCTGTTACTCCATTACATGCACAATTAACCTTCTCTGAAGATCCTGTTCGGTTACAGACACCCCCAGAGAATGCATGGAGAGCTCAAATACGCCCGTTGACGAAGAAGAATCCTATGGAAGAGGGAGATATGCCTGATGAAGTAAGGATGCTGTAATACCTGCAGCGTGGTCCTCGGGAACCTCAGGCCGAGCCAAGAACGTGACTCCAGTCAAGATTCATCTGAACGCAGGAGCCCAGCCGGTAAGAAAGACAACAGTGTCCTATTCACTTGGAAGAGTGGAAGGGACTGGAACCCCTTGTAGAGCCCTGGCAACTAAGGGAATGCCAGTCAGAATTTAAGACTCCAGTTTTGCCCATCAAGAAACCTCACTCCCAGGAATACAGACTGGCACAAGATTAACGAGAAGTGAATGCGAGATCTATAGATGTGCACCTGGTGATTCCAAAGCCTTATCCCCTCCTTGCCTCAATTCCAGAGAGCAATACTTATTTTACAGTACTGGGCTTGAAGGATGCCTCTTTTTGTATGCCTGTGGGTGAACAGAGTCAGACCATTTTTGCTTTCGACCGGGAGAACCCCCAGCTACAGGACGGAAGATGCTACTCCAGCCGACTAAACTTCCCCAGGGATTCAAAACTAGCCCCACCTTGTTTGGTAATGCACTGCCAAAGGCACTAGAACAAAGGCACCCTGAGTAGAAAACCGTCAGAGTTACAAGAGCTAGATAGCTTGTTGATTGGTCACTGATACCTATGAAGAGTGCCTGGAAGCCGCAGCAGCTTGCTTAATTTTCTAGCTTTAGCAGGCTACCGGGTCTACAAGAAAGCTCATCAAAATGAAAAGCAAAAAGCAGATCGGCTAGCTAAAGAATCGGCCGTGAGGGAGTCCAGCTCAGAAGGAGTTCTAATTCCAGGCTTTCGTTTAGAACTCTTACCACCCAGATACACTGAAAAGGAAAAGCAGTTGGCGGAACAATTAGATGGCTCCAAAAATGACCAAGGCTGGTGGGTGATGCCACAGAAACATTTCTTGCTTCCCGAAAGTGTGATGGAAATTGTGCTTAAAAGGCTGCGCCGAGAAACGCAGATGTGCTGGTATGAGCTCCTAAATGAAATGTTTTGGGGCCCAAAATGCAGAGTACGGCAGACAGTGTAGTAAAGAAACGTACCACCTGTTGCACAAATAACCCCAAAACCAGAGAGGTGGTTATGGGAGGGCTTGGGAAACAAGGAATAACTCCTGGGGAGTACTGGCAAATAGACTTGTCAGAACTACCTGAATACAACCAGTGTAACTATTTATTGGTATTGGCAGATACCTTCTGTGCTTGGCCAGAGGCTTTCCCTTATCATACCAACAAAGCTAGCAAAGAACCAAAATCTCAGTCAGGAAGCACAACTTAAGTGGGCAGAGGCCTTATCCATAAGTCTTTGGGGAATTCGAATAACGCTTCGGGTTGAGGAAGGAGTAAACCCCTTGCAAATCGTTTACAGGAAGGCACATCCTCCAAACCTTTCAAAGGTCGAGAGGGACCAAGTGTGTAGAAAAGGCCAAGCAGCAAGTAACAAGCACTCAATCCCTCTTTGGCAGACTTTATCTTCACTGCACAGGCACCTCAATCCCTTCCTTTGGACATACCGGTTCACCCATTCCAACTGGGAGACCTCGTTTCCATACAGACCTGCAAAGATGAACCACTAAGAGAGAGATGGGAAGGACCCGATCCCGTGCAACTGAAGGCTTACGCTGCTCTGTCCTCAAGGTAGAGGGAATTAATTCCTGGATTCATTACCCACAGGTTAAACGGGCACCGAGGCCTAATAAAGATGCATGGGCCTCTGAAACCAACTGGAGAAGTTTCACCTGGATGAAGTGTCCCTGAGAAACAGGAATTTGCTCAAATAGAGACTAAGTGCTCAACAAGCTAATTGTCCTTTTGTTTAGCACTAATAATTTGCTTGCATATTGGCTTGATTTTTTATGTATCAAATGAAATTTTTGCTCCCCAGGGATAATCATAGAACCTCTCTGAAAGCGTAACTTACTTCACACTGCTCAGATGGTACATATTGGAACAGTGCGTTCAGTAGTACTTGTCGAAAGGGCAGCTATAATGTGAGAGCCACAAGAAGCCTGATCCTCTCAAAGCAGGGAGACGGATACCCATAAAGTTGCATTTTCACAGGGAAAGAAATGTGTCTGGGTCAGTGCTTTGACAGTGTTTAATTTAGGGGTAAACATACTGATCAGCTTTGCTAACAGCTCTACTTTTGAAGAAGGGCCAAAGGAAGGACTGATGAGTAGCCTGTTATGCTCCAAAGTGTCCTCGGAGAAGAGCTGAAAGACTGATTAAGAGCAAACATCCTGCCCCAGTGTGTGCAAGAGCTGGGGCACGACTGGAGAGGCCTGAGGGCAAGAAAAACTGGGGGGAAGGGACAGGTGGCAGGGGACATCGCAACCACCCACCCAGCTCAAGGCCTGTGCAAATGCCCCAGCCCAGCACCTTCAAGGAGCATGCCTGCTAATTTGACTATGCTTGACCAATAGGTAATAATGTGGTACTCACTCAGCAACTAATGGAAATTTAGGGTAGTTTTTCTAATCGTCTAACAAGAGAAATAGGTTGTACATTCTGTATGTAGGGGGCTAGTTTGGTGGAATCTCTGCACAGACAAGGAATAAATCCAAAACCTCTGCTCCTCTTTCTCACCTCTGGATGATGACAGGTCGCTCTAACCCACAGTGGCTGCGAGCAAGCTCTTCTCCAAACTGACATGGTTGCCCCCCTTTTGAGTGACTCTTCCCCTTTGTGCCCTATGTGACTGCAGCTGGATTTTGGCCATGCGAGGCGTGGAAGCACTTGCCCTTGCCCAGGAGACTGAGCCAATACGTGGTGAGCTGTTAAAATGGGCAACTTTATCTCAAGAAACAAGCTGAAATCAGCAACTCTTGGAAGTCCCAAGGAGCGTGGGCAGGTCAGAGCAGGCCTCTGACACTGCAGATCAGCGGCCATTGGCACAGCAGCAGATGGCAGTGGTGCCGTGATGCCTGGCATGGATCATGGCCCTCCTGCTTCCTCATGCCTTTTCTTCCCACAGGCCCTGCAGGAGCTCCTGCACCCGAGTGAAGAATTGCACCAGCTTCTCAATGGGAAGTGGACAGGAGGCAGACCCACCCGCCAGAGCTTTTGTTGGTACTGGCTTCTGCGAGGGCCTTGAGGTGGTGAGGAAGTGGCCCCACACCTGTGTTGTCATGGCAGCCCTGTCTGCCGAGTGTGCTCCCATCTGCACCAGGATCCAGTTGTAATAGTGCTGGGTGGAGGTGTAGACGCCCGGCCGCTTTGCTCTGGCACAGCCGCTGCCCCAACTGGTCACTCCCACGAGCCAGAAGTACTCTGCGTTCTTGTCCTGGCACACAAGGGGACCACCACTGTCACCCTGCAGGGGAGGAGAGAGCATGAAGATGGTGTTGGGTGACCACTCTCAGCACTATGGCTGGCTCCTTCCTTGCCCGGGCGGGGGCCATGTGCTCTCCCTCATCTCTGCTGGATGGATGCTGGATGTGCAGAAGATGCATTTGCCAGGACTAGGATGTGGTCCTGCGGGCTGCCAAGAGGCCTGGGTGGGCCAAGGTGCAGCACCGTGCAAGGACGTGCCCATGGGAAAGGAGAGGTGAGTCCTAGCATTTCTGGGAGGGTGACTTGCCAGGCAAAGCCCAAGTCGGGGGACATTTGGGCCATTGTGACAGGGCTGACAGTGGTGCTGGGGGCCAGTTTGTCACAGGCTCCTACCTGGCAGGTGTCGATGCCACCCTGTGGATAGCCAGCACACAGGTTGTGGCTGTGGATGGCCCCTCGGTACCACCGGCTGCTGTTACAGAGCTGGACGTCGATGAGGCGGACCTTGGCCTCCTGCAGCACATCGGTGGATTCTGCAGCTGTGAGCAGAGAAAAGATAGCAGCAGCTTGTTGCCGGTTCTCCTCCCTGATCGGGGCAAGCCCCTTGTCTAGGGTTTGGCTTGGCCTCCGGAAGGTATTGTAGCAGTGTTTGCCTTCTGTCTTGCTTTGGCTAATGATTGGTCAGGCCCACCTCTCAGCACAAGTCCCTGCAGCCTGACTGTGGCGACAAGTTGCCTCTGCTGCCTGGAAGCCCAACCCTCCTCCCCAGTGTGCCATGCTTGCCCTTGGGATATGAGGAGTGCATGGGAACTCACATCTTGCAGTTGTGGAACCCCAGCCACTGACATAGCAGTTGCTCAGCTCTGACACTCTCAGCGAGGCAACAGGCATGCAGGCAAGTTGGATGTAGTCACTGCACTGGACAGGCTGGTCCAGTTCCAGCAGAGCAATGTCGTTCTTCTGTGTAATGTTGTTGTAGTGCTCATGAACAATCAGCCGCCTGATACCACGGACTTGGGCCTCAGGACCCAGCTGAGTCAAGTGCGTGGCACCGATGACCACATGCCACATGCTGACATACCTGGAAGGCAGAGAGAGAGAGCGCTCAGTGCCAGCAGAGCCACGTGCTGCCGCAGCCCAGCCCAGCAGTGTCCTGCCACCCGCTCTTGACAAGAGAGGAAAGCGGCGCTATGGAGGGCATGACCTCCCTAGCATGCCTTGAGCACAAGGAACATGGAGCTGGAGACTGCTGGGAAGCAGTGGTGTGAGCCCAGCTTTCTCCTGAGCAGTCTCTCAGCTGGGCTGGGGAGTGTCCAGCCAGTGGGCGTCTGGCAGGCAAACAGAAGGGGATGGGATGGGGGTAGCCCGGGGTGCTGTGGGCAGGGCAGCTGGGAGTGTTGTTTACTGTTCCCTGCTCGTCCTTACCAGGCGTCGATGAAGCAGTGGGCTGCTGTGAGGACCCACTGTGGGTGGATCAGGGAGCCTCCACATATATGCCCTGTGCCTGGGTTCCAGGGATTCTGGATGCTCACAATCCAGGGCCAGGCTCCCGTCTGGGCAGCTGTGCCACCCACAACACGCGACGTGCCGGAGTTCCAGGCCATGGGCCGGAGTCCGCAGGTCCTGCAAGCAGAAGATCGTTACTGCCCACTCAATGGCTTGCTGGCATTCAGGCTGAAGGTCAGCTGTCTCCCCTCCCTGCAAGGTGCTGTATGGCCAGTGAGGCCAGGGAACCCCATGGGGCACATGTCCCATCTGCCTGTGTTTTGGCTTTAACCCTGTAGGCAAGCGGTGCCAGTAGCCTGGGTGCTGGCAAGGACCTGAGGCTCCCACAGGGGGTTCGGGAAGCTGTGGCGTGGCCACGGGGGACAAGAGGGAACCCTCCAGTGAATCCCGTAATGTTTACCCAAGCTCCCTCCAAGAGCCACAGGATGCTTACCAGCAGGTATCCCATGTGCCCTGCACAGGCTGGCACAAGGACAGAACAAGGAAGATGAGCAGCTTCATGGCTGCCAGCAGGAGTTGCAAGAACCAAGCAGCGCTTACTACCCCCCAGCACAGCAGCTGAAGGAGTGAGTGCCTGCAGGACTTCTGTTACCTGGGGTGCCCTTGACCACGGGGCTGATGTCACAGAGCCACTGGATGCGGGTGCTGGGCACAGCCTGTGGGGAGAGGGGAGGGGCAGCATGGGGTGTTCCAAGCTGAAGGGGAGGCAGAAGTGGGGCTCGGACACCCCCAGGGATACCCATAATGTCAAATTTTCATGGGGACAGAAATGTGTTGGGGTGAGTGCTTTGACACTCTTGGGGTAAACATACTGACCTGCTTCGCTAACAGCTCTGCTTTTGAAGAAGGGACAAAAGATTGAGAAGAAGCCTGCTCTGCTGGAACAAGAGAAGAGGTTGTAAATTCTGTGTGTAGGGGGCTCATTTGGTGTAATCGCCACCTAGCACCCATCTCTGTGCAGACAAGGAATAAATCCATTCCCTCTGCTCTGTGTGTCTCTTGGTGTACTGCACACTAGGTGATGACGTGTGGTGGTTTGACCCTGGCTGCAGGCCAGACGCCCTCCAAAGTCGCTCTATCACTCCCTTTTCCAGCTGGGCAGGGGAGAAAATGTATATTGAGGGTAATTCAATGTTACATAATAATACTGGGTAGATTGATCCCTAACAGTAGAAGAATAGAAAGTATGTGCGTGTTTTGGGTGTTTGTGGAGTATGGCTGCAGCCGTTTGACCCCTTTTGTTAGAGCAGCTACAAATTTTAAACCTAACAGCAAAAACGGCCTTGAAGATAAAGAAAGCGAAGACAGGGAAGTGATCAAGAATGAGGCCAACAACCAGTTAAGAGGCAGAGTAGATCTTGTTTTCAGCTGAAAGGGGTTCCTAACTACTTTCTGTAGGAATGTGTTTTCAAGAGCAGGAATGTGGTTTTGAGGCTATGGAGAAAAATGTAAAGAGCCTACACTGAAGGAAAAGGGAAAAGGTTCGCCTAGAGGAAGACTAAGTTTGCATAAGGCTGCCTTTTATTAGAAATTACAGAATCACAGAATCACAGAATCGTAGGGGTTGGAAGGGACCTCGAGAGATCATCGGGTCCAACCCCCCTGCCAAAGCAGCTCCCTAGCACATATTGCACAGATAGGCGTCCAGACAAGTCTTGAATATCTCCAGAGAAGGAGACTCCACCACCTCCCTGGGCAGCCTGTGCCAGGGCTCTGTCACCCTCACTGTGTAAAAGTTCTTCCGCATGTTGGTGCGGAACTTCCTGTGCTCCAGTTTACAGCCATTGCCCCTTGTCCTGTCTCCACAGACCATTGAAAAGGGGTTGGCCAACTCCCCCTGCATCCCATACTTAAGATATTTATAAACATTAATTAGGTCCCCCCTCAGTCTTCTTTTCTACAGGCTGAACAGCCCCAGTTCACTCAGCCTTTCCTCATACGGGAGATGTTCCAGGCCCTTAATCGTCTTTGTAGCCCTTCTCTGGACTCTCTCCAGGAGATCCCTGTATTTTTTATACCAGGGAGCCCAGAACTGGACACAATACCCCAGGTGCGGTCTGACCAAGGCAGAGTAGAGGGGGAGGATCACCTCCTTCCCCACCTCCTTCCCCATTGTAATGAATATGCCTAGGTAATCTGCATAAATAGTATAAATTTTGCTTCAAACGGCACAGATGTTAGGAAGAACAATGCCCTGTGTGCCCAGCACTACAATAAAGAACACCAAGGCTACTGAAGTTGATTCTGGCTTTTCGAAACTTCAAGAGGCTTAAGAGTCAACCCAAGGACAGGGAGAGATCAGTCCACAATCAGCGTCATGGGCAAAACAGAAGAAAGGAAAGAAACTCTCTCATTTATTACACTACACCACACACCCACTGACACCAGAGTCGGCTCGTGAGAAGTGCAAGCAGGTTTTCAAGCACCTCCCTCCATCCCTCCCTGCTAAACAGACTTCCCTTTCATCATGATTTCGCTCCCTTCTTCCCCCCTCACTGTGGCACGGGGCAGGGAAGAGGGGAACGGGGGTCTCGGTCAGTTCCTCAAGAGCTGTTTTGCTTCTTAGCTGGGGGCAGGGGACATTCCTCACACTCTTCCCCTGCTCCAGCGTAGGGTCCCAGCACGTAGGTGGGATTACTGTGCCCTGTCATTATCCATGGCTGCAGGGGGACAGCCTGCTTCACCGTAGTCTTCTCCATGGGCTGCAGGGGAATCTCTCTCCCTGATAACTAAAGTTCCTCATGCCCTGTCCGCACCGCCTTCTTCCCTGGCCTTGGTGCCTGCACAGTTTCTTACCTCTTCTCACTCCTGCCTCTGGTGGCAAAAAGTGGCTGCGAGGGGTTTTTTTCTTTTTCTTCCATGTGATTCCCAGAGGCGCTGTGACCATCGCTGATGGGCTCAGCCTTGGCCAGCAACGACTCCAACCTTGAGCCTCAGGCCTGCAGACAGCTTCTGGCTGCTTCTTGCAGAAGCCACCTGTCGTGGTTTTGCCCCGGCAGAGGGCCGCACCCCACACAGTCGCTTGTACTTTTAAAAGGAAGGGGGAAGGCAAGTTGGGGGAGGGGGAAAAAGGGAAGGAAGAAAGGAGGGAACGAAACCACAACCTAGAAACCAGAACCACGCAGGTTGGGATAAGGATAGTTTACTAAACAATAACAGAAAACTAGATATAACAATAACATAAGTTTAAAGCACAAAAGAGATGAAACTGGTGATACACAATGCAATTTCTCACCAAACCACACAACTCAGGCCGCACAGCTTAGAACCGAACCGGACAACCCGACCGTCCCCAGAAAATGCATGTCCTGGCGTTGTCTCCCCCTCTTCCCCCCAGTCCCCCTTATACTGAGCATGACGTAACTGGCATGGAATATCCTCTTTGGCCAATTCGAGTCACCTGTCCTGGCTGCGTCCCCTCCTTTCTCACTAGTAAGTAAGTATGCAGAGCTGAGAAAGGTACTTGATTGCCCGGCAACAAATCGGAAACATCAGGTTGCTATCAGCACTATTCTCATGCTAACACCCAAACATGGCATTCCATCCACTGCTAAAAAAAAATTTAACTCCATCATAGCTGAAACCAGGACACCACCCCTGCAGCCCCCCCTTCTCCACCAGAACCCAGCCACGCAAAACCACAACATGATGACCTTTTGGGTCAACAGTTTTTCACACCCCAGATGGGACTGGGTTGACAGCATTGCCCAGATTGTCTTGCCGTACCTGATGAGAGACACAGACCTACTGAGCTCCAGTGCACTCTGACCTGTTGATCAGGGACTCCATCGGCCTCTCTCCTGCATCAGTGCAATGCTATTTGAAACCGGTATTCAAGAGGAAAAGCTGGGAAAAGCAGCACTTCTAAAGCAGCAGACATGCCTCTGACTACAGATCAATTAAAACAGTATTGTAACAAAAGGTAGCCAGGACATCAATTGGATAATTGTGAAAAATGGCCTGAAAATTGGACCGTGATGTATCATACTATATTTCAAGTCGCGTTGCTCTGTCAAAGAAATAAGAACCATGGAAACATTAAGGTTGGAAAAGACCTCCACAAGCATCTAGTCCACTCATCCCCCTACCACCTATATCCCTAACTAAGCTATGTCTCTAAGTACCCCATCCAATCTTTCCTTGAACACCCCGAGGGACGGTGACTCCAGCACAAGCCCTTCCAATGCCTAACCACTCTTTCTGAGAAGAAATTTCTCCAGATTTCTAACTTGAATCTCCCCTGGCGCAACTTGCAGCCAGTCCCTCTTGTCCCATCGCTCCTTATCTGTGAGCAGAGGCTGACCCCCAGTTCACCACAATCTCCTTTCAGGCAGGAGGATGGGCCCCACTACTGACCCCTGGGGAACACCGCTTGTGACCTGTCACCAGTTGGATTTAACTCCATTCAGCACCACTCCCAGGGCCCAGCCACCCAGCCAGTTTTTAGCCCAGCAAAGAGTGCAGATGTCCAAGCCCTGGGCTGCCAGCTCTCCAGGAGAGTACTGTGGGAGACCGTGTCAAAGGCTTTGCGGAAGTTGAGGGAGACTACGTTGACAGCCCTTCCCTCGTCCACCAGACGGGTTACCTAGTCATAGAATGAGATGACTTTGGTCAGGCAGGACTTGCCTACCCATGCTGGCTGGGCCCGATCCCCTGGTTGTCATGGACATGTTCTGGGATTGCCCTCAGGATGACTTGCTTCATAATCTTCCCTGACACTGAGATCACAAATCATGAGTTTTCTCACTTTCTCTCTTCTGATTCTCTTACTCATCCCACCAAGAGGAAGTGAGAGAGCAGTTGCAGGGTACTCAGTTCAACCATGACAATTAAATGTTTCTTGTGGTTCCCATTCAAAAGTATTTTCCTTAAATTTTCTTTTGTGAAATGAGGCTAAATTCAAATCAAGTATTCACATAGTATCTGTAATTTCACCAGGTGTATTAACATGATAGATTTGTAAGAATAAGCAGTCCTGCACCTTGAAATGCTGAAGAAAAACACAGGATACAAAAATCCAAATTCTGTTTTGTTATGTGTGTACTTTTTAGGCAGAGCAGAAGAAGAAGAGATGTAAAGCTAGAAGTAATGAGGACATAGTGAGGATAGAACAGTGTTTTAAATGAAGAAAAAGCAGCTTAAATGCTTTGTTTCTAAGTAGAACGGAATGCTTTTTGTGGTGCATAAATTTAAGTTACTCACCAACAACCTCTGCATATTGTCAGACAAGTATGTGTGTCAATCTTGTGGCAACAAGTATACATAATGCTTTGCAAAGGAGTGGATGTTGTCACCAACTGCCACCTTAAATCATTGAAATCAACTCCAGTTGCTACCAAAAAATCTGAAAAACAATTCTATAATTCTATTTCAGTAAAAAAATATTTCCTTCTACTTAAGAAAAATTAAAATATATTTTTTGGGGGTCTGCTGAAATATTGAATTCTAGATTTTCCAGACACTGCAACAATGACAGCTGTAGGAAGCTAATACTTCTCATAGCTACCAGCGAAAGCCTGTGGGAAGATTTCCCCACATGTTCAGGTTGTGTAAAACCTTTAAATAAAACCCAATGAAATCTTTAAAATCCAGTCAAGCAATAGTTTCCAAAACTGTTGTCTTTTTAAAAGAGTCAAAGTCCTTCTGTCCAAGTCCTCTGTGACAAGTGGTGTTCCTCAGGGGTCAGTTCTGGGTCCAGCCCTGTTCAATGCGTTTATCAACAATGTGGACAAAAGGATAAAGTGCACCTTCAGCCAGTTTGCTGATGATACAAAACTGCAAGGAGTGGCTGACATGCTGGAATGCTGTGCCGCCACTCAGTGAGATCTGGACAGGCTGTAGAGTTGGACAGAGACAGATAGAGATGACCTGGTGGGGGATGTGAAGGTTGGAGGACGCTTGGGGCACAGTGATCATGAGCTTATAGAATTCTTAGTACTGGGAGAAGTAAGGAAGGGAGGCAGCAGAATTATGATGGATCTATTATTATGTATTTGCCTTTCTAGAGCTTCCAGTTAGTTCTCCAATATGCCATGCAGCTCTAAAAACACTACAGCGCTGGGAACAAGTTCTTTTCCAGCGTCTTGAGTTATATGGCGGTCCACCTCAACATTATAGTTCAGTCCATGCTTCTGAAGATGCCCTAGCTGCTGGTCCTGCATTGCTTCGCCATAAAACTTTACTTGAGCCTGCAAGCACTCCATTCAGGTGAGTCTGACTTCTATAAATGCTGTAGTATCTATAAAATACAGTGAACATGATGTTGTTAGTGTATGTGGTAAACCATAACAGATAATGCCAGTTGATGGGTTTGCTCTAATCCATTGTGAGTATGTATCAGAATTCATGCCTCTGGTTCAAAACAAGGTCAGGAAAAACAGTAAAAGTGTTGAATTTTTAACGTTCTTTTATTGAAGCTTAACATACGAATTTTGAGTGTCTCTGTGGAAAACTGTGATTGATAATAAAGAACAACAAATTTATCCCAAGAGGTAATTACAGCAGATTGACAATGATTTAAGTAATTGCCTCATTTTAGGAGGGAATACAATTACATTCTTATCAGTATCTTTTCCTAAAATCAGAGAAGAAATATTTGTTGTTCATAATATTGTCATAGTTTTGACTCCACATATGTATGTTCAGCCAGAAAATTGTGCTCAGTTTCTTAAATTCTCGTTTTAAAAATAAATTGCTGCCTTTTAAATCTTACTATCACTTGTGACTGCAGAATCGATGGAAAGACTGTCTTTTTCTTCTAAAATACCTCACAATTCCCACAGTTTAAAAACTTGAGTTGATTTAAAACTGAACAGCTGCTGCCTGGCATTACTTTTTAAATTGTGATATTTTACAGCAATTCAGGGTTTGGGTTTTGTGCATGCTGCTGCTGTAAGAAGCTATTTCTGTGTTTTCACGTTTTGCTCAAGCATGCACTTTCTAGGGATAAGCATAAACATTTAAAGTCTGACCTGATTTTACAGTCCTTTCAGTTTTGTTACTGAAAAGTCACGGTTGATTCAGAGATGTTACACAACTGACAGTGTGTTCTTAGCTGGAAGTGTTAGCTATTCATTGTCCATGTGATAGATGGACTCATTAGCAGTAAATAGAAATGATCCATGTTATAAAGAAGGAGGTGGCCTAATAGATAATCTGTATGCTGACCTTATTGTTGTGTAATCTCTTTAAAGAATTTTCTCACTTGTCACGAGATAGGAGGTGAAAATGTGATTTTTCTTCTTCCTTTTGCACTGCTTCTCCAATATAGGTTTGTCAGGAACATGGTACCAGAATGCTTTCAAGTAGGTCTTGTATGGAATTTAGAGAGCTATAGTTTTGCTTAAGCATTTTTTTCTTGTTTGATTAGAATAGAAGATATTGTAGTCTCTTACCTGATGTAAATATTTAACTTTATTCTGCAGATCTAACAGTCATGTTGCACTGTCTGTGAAGAGGCTCTGGCAGTACTTGGTTAAACAGGAAGAAGTCCAGGAAACCTTTATAAGAAATATTTTTACAAAGAAGAGATGCCTCAATGAGGTTGGTATGGTATATAAAGTATTGCAGGTCAATCTGAACTTTTTCATAAGTTATTTGGCTGACTTGTTTACTTTATAGAGCGTAAGTGGATGATATACTTTGATGACTTTAAATCTGTGGATGACTTTAAATCTGTGGTATTTCTTCTTAAAAATCTTTGTCCGTTGCTTTATTGAAAACAAAAACAGTCGGTCTTTGGCTGTAGACTGATAACTAGCAACACTTAGCTATAGTCAGTCTCTTCACTAAGATCAGTATAAAAACTGCCTCCAAAGGATGGCAAACTTGAAAATGTCAAAGATAATAAACTAATTGGTCAGAGTTCTGTAAGTTTGAGTTTGTCCCTACCATAGTCATCCTGCGTTTATCGACCGTTTTCTATTGTGCTCTGATTCAATTTTAATAAGAAAACTGATCAGGCAACAGTTAATATTTCTGATTCTGATAAGCTACCTGTCCCAGTGTCTTAACTGGATTCCAGATTCCAAATACAGTTAAATGTTTTAAAGTTGTGGTCTGTAATGGAATTTTATGGCTTGGGTATTATCTTCCTCTGTAGTTGCTCCTTTTCTTTCTTACTCACCCCTACTATCAATATTACAAGAACATGACTTGTTTTATAGAAAAACTATGGAATAGTAGAAACATAAGAGAAAAAAGCAGATCTGAACCGATTAAGCATGCAGGAGAGAGTATTTATGACTGGTAAAGCCATCACAGCAGATTTCTGTATGAGCTAATCTTTGTCCTGTCACAACTACAGTGCTAGCTTGGTTGATTATTTGTGGCTAGTTGTGTTTGTTACAGAGTATAGCTAAAAGGAAAATTGTTCCCTTTGTCTTGTCCTTTGAAGATGCACCATTTCTGATCGTGCCCTACGTTACTGCAGCTGTGTTGCTATACTGTATGGGAAGGTATTTTGGAACGTTTTAGATGCAGTTTATAGCTTTCGATGTAGCATCAGAAACAGCCTTACACAGCATAGGTGGTTTTGGCTTCATTCTGTATCCTCCTGTTACCTGATAAAATGTCAGTGGAAACTGCTTATCTTCCAAAAAATTTGACTTTCAAGATAGACAAGATGCTGTTACAGTACAGAATAGGTAAATCTGTCTCTTCTCTATCGGGTATAGAGTTTAGAATTTGATACTTAATTTTAATACTTAAAATATATATGTATGTGTGTGCAAACATGCTGTTGTGTTTCAGTTGTTCTGTGTTGGGGTAACCAAAAAGGAATTAAGGATTTCCTTGATACCTTAATACCTTGTGTAAAAGGATACGTCTTATCTTGATTTTTTTGTTCTGTGGTTGTTCTTTCCTTGATGAAGTCATTAGAGGAGCACAAGGAAACCATGAAAAATTCTGTGGTGGACGACCCCATCATCAATAAGGTACATAGCAGTCATGATCAAGTGAGACCTCATTATGAAATACTTCCTTTTTGAAATGGTGTTGATCTCCCTTAAAAATTCTTTGCTGATATAAGAAATAAGATCAAAACTTCAGTTTTGCAAGAGATTGAGTTAAACCAGTCTTGTTATAGAGTCTCTCTGAAACTAAATGTAACTTCCCTGGATTAAACACCCAGGTAAGAGCAGTGTATATTACGAGTTTCCAAGTGAAGAGGTGAGGTTGAGATTCTCCCAAGTGTCAAAAATTTGCTAGTTCTGTGGGAGCATAGTATGTATAGGACCTTTCAGCTGTGTGAAATGGCTAGAATAGTTTCCTGTAAGTGAAGGTAGTTAACTGAAGTTGGAGCAGTTTGCTAGCATGATGCTAATTTGCTACCGAAATTTTTCTGAGCCTTTGTTTTAAGATAATGACAATCAAACCCATGTAACAACTCTGTAACAGCTTTCTTCAGTATGAGCAACTAACAAGGTATAATTCTATACCTAGCAATGTGAACAAACACTATATTCTTCAAGCTTTCTTTTACAAAACTAATGAGAAGGCAGAAATGAGAAGCCTGTAATGTCCTTGGGGTACCTTGTTGTTAATAATGCAAGAAAGTAGTATTAGCAAGTTGTGAATTGAAACTCACTGAGGAAAAATAATGTCATGCAGCTTTGTTCACCACACAATAAGATCACGTTTTTGTATCTGTTTGTCAGTGCAGTTTTTACATACAGAAAAACACCAGCGTATCAACTTTGTTTTAACCTTAAAAAATTTATTCTACATTGTGGTCTATAACAGCTTAGACTTTTGACAGACTTTGAAGAATTCTGTTGTGTGCTGACATGTACCTGGATGCATTTCTAAAATAGAAAAAGGTAGACAAGATTCAAATAAACACAACATTAGGTAACATTAAGGGGAACAAATAAAATAAGGAGGTAAAAAGTTTGTGGTAGTGGAATGTGCAGGGTTCTAGATTTATTTAATTATGGAGAATGGTGAATAGGCAAGCTGACAAAGTTCAGATTTATATTCCTGCTCAGGATATTGTCAGCACCTTCTTTCAGACTATCTCAGATGAAGTGGCCAAAAGTGTTTGCTACGAGCATGTAAAGACCGAGTACATTTTTTAATAACAAAACATCAAGACTCCAACTTTTTTATCAACACCTGCAAGTGTGCATGTAGCCCTCCTTGCTCCTAGCATCCCTGAAAAACGTGAGAATGAACACAACACTGTGACTTCTGTGACAAATGGCAATTTCTCTTTTACTATGGTAATCTTAACATGGCACCAGGAAGTTAGATTATTACACACAAAGCAGGTTTACCATAATTATTAGACATTATATTTGTCAAATACATATACATAACATTTCATCCAGTGTGTGTTTTCTGTATTTCTAATAAAAAGTAGTGTTACATAAAAGTTGGCTTTTAAATATGCTTTACTTTTTATATACAGATAGAAACAGATTTTGGCTACCCAGGAGGCAAGTCAAGAATAATCCATAAAGAGTCTGATATCATTACTGCTTTTGCAGTCAATAAGGTGAGTATAAGGGAAGCAGGATGACATAATTGTTGTACTTCCACCTGGTAAACAGGTGGTAGCCTTATTGGGAATTGGTGAGAGATCATCACAGATGAACAGTTTAGGCCTTAAGGAGAGGGTGCCAAAAAGGACTGTGGTGGTTTTGCCCTGGCTAGAGGCCAAACACCCACCAGAGCCACTCTGTCACTCCCCTTCTCAGCCGAAAAGGGGAGAAAATACATACTGGGAGGCTTAGGATTCGAGATGAGGACAGAGGGAGATCACTCTGCAATTAGTGCAATGGGCAAAACAGACTCAACACAGAATAAAAGCAAGAAAAGTTATTTATCACACCACAACTACACACCCAGTGAACCATTTTGGTAATGAGAAGTGCAACCAGGTCTTAAAGCACCTTCCCCCCATCCCCTTCTTAGCAGACTTACTCCCTTCTTCCCCACCCCCGCACCAACATGGCACAGGGAGGGGCAGGGAATGGGGAATGGAGGTTTTCAGTCTGTTCCTCCCGAGGTGTCTTCTGTCTTAGCTGGGGGGGGCACTCCACACACACACAAACACACACAGACACAAACACACCCTTCCCCTGCAGCACTGTGGGGTCCCACTCACAGGAGACAGTCCTCCACACACTTCTGCAGCATGAGTCCTTTCTATTGGGGAGTCATCTCCTCACCACTTGCCTCAGCACAGCTCCCTTCCATGGGTGCTGACCTTCCGGCCCAGACTCCTCTGGCCTGGTCCCTCACAGAGACACAAGTCCCCTGGCAAACCTGCTGTGGTGTGGGTCAATCTCCTCACAGGCCATAGATGGTCTCTGCTCCCCATCTTTATCCATGGACTGTGAGGGGACACCCTCTCCACCATGGTGGTCTTCACGAGCTGCAGGGGAATCTCTCTTTCTGGAACCCAGAGTGCCCCATACTTCCCCGCTGCCACCCCCACCCATGCTCCTTCTTCCCTGGTCTTTGTGCCTGTACAGCTTGTTACATCTTCTCACTCCCTTCTCTGGTGGCAAAATGCATCTGGCTGCGGTTTTTTTTCTCCTAAATGTGATTCACAGAGGTGCTGTGATCATCACCAATTGGCTTGGCCCTGGTCAGCTGCAACTCTGGCCTTGAATCAGCCAATGTTTACTTTGCAAGGCCTGCAGAAAGCTTCTACCTGCTCCTTGCAGCAGCCTTCTCTGCCAGCACCCAGCTACGCAAGACTGCGACAGGGAGCTTGGTTGCAAGCATTGCGTTATGGTTACCTCTTGTTTATCCTCTAAGGAAAGCAAAAAGAAACTAGAGCTGCTGGAGAGAGGTATACAATACAAATAGTGCATGATGCTAGCCCAGATGCAAATAAACTTTAAAAAAAGGAAATGTCAAGTTTAGACAGTTCAGGTATATAGATTTGTAGATAACAAAGATTTGGGTTTTGTAAATTGATTAAGTGTATGTTTTTATGCACAACTCTACCACAATGAACGAAAATAATAAAATAAATCACCTTTTTGGTGAATATTCCTTTGGTACTAGCTTTTTGTGTGATTCTTCTTTACAGGCAAATCGGAACTGCATTGCGATAGCATCAAGTCATGACATTCAAGAATTAGATGTGTCTGCAATTTTGGCTACACAGATATATACCTGGGTTGATGATGATGCGGAAGTAGAAAATAAAGGGTATACTTTCTGTGTTTCAAGTATCCCAGCTGAACTCTGTATAAATCAGAGTAAAAAAACACAGTATATAATGTGGTTGATTGAAATATAATTGACATTGTTTCGTTTATAGGACTGATGATTTCTTAGTCATACATGCTCGTGATGATCTGATCAATGTTCAGGGAACCACTCCATACAAGCATAGTAATCCTGGCACACCTATCAATATGCCTTGGCTTGGCAGTACACAAACTGGCAGGGGTGCATCTGTGGTAAGTCACTTCTACAAGATCAGCCTGGTCTGCTTCTCACCTTTTCTTTGTGCAGGGTGGCTGGTTACATTTTACAATGAGTGTGTAAGTAAATGTTGCTTTTCTGCTTAATCAAACAAGCTGAAATTTTTATAATAATCTGATTAATAGGTTGAAATACCACACAAAGTTTAAAATACTCCAATTAAGCAAGCAAATCTTGTAGTGAAGCTATATGTGCTTTCTTAAGATACATAATTAAAAGAAAAAAAATAAGGGTTAAGGTAGGAAGTTGCAACTTAAATTGTTGTTGAATGACTTGAAGCCAAACACTGTATCCAAAAAGCCCGTACTCTGGAAATTTTAGGATATAAATTAGTAAAGCTTGGCTAGAAATACTTGTTTGAAATCTCAAGATAGAATTTTAAGCACAATCTTTCACTCTGAGTTCCAGATAATTTCCAGGTTTTATTGAAAAGTTAAGACCAATTTGTGTTCTAGCATGACATGTCATTGCAGTGCAGTATATATTACTACGAACCTGTGTAGAAAGGACAGCAGTTAAACTCCTGAAGCATATTTCACAGGCAGAACAGAGGCTCAAATGAAATTAAACTCTGGAAACTGAGAAAGTTGAAGTTTGGGAAAAACAGGGATTTTTATGTTTCCTAAGGAAAACAAGGAAGGCAGAACTGCAGAAATAGGTCCAACTACAAACATCATATGTGGTTTGAACTACATGTCATGTTGATGTATGATTGTTCATCTCCAAAGCTGTTGTCAGCTCTGTCTTTGAACTGCTGCGCAGTTTTGCCATAACTCTACTTCCAGCATTGTTCAGTATCCCCCTGCTGAAGATCATGTTTTAGAGGAGATGATCAGTTTCACTGATCTGCATTTTTGAAAAATGCTGGAGTGAAGGACACCCAGTAAAGGGTGTCTGTGTCCACATGAGCAAGTTGATCCTTCTTCACATGGAGATGACACCTGCACAAGAGGAGTTCTTACTTACAGAAATAGGTTCTGTGTCTGGAGTAAACCTTGACTTTGAGCAAAAAGCTGTTAGTTAGGAATTAATTCAGATCAAATGATAATTTTAGTCTGATCATTGACATACTTGCCTTGGTTCCTATAGAGTGTAGATGCTTTCCAGTAATGCAGATCTGTTGATTAGTCAGCTGGTAGATGCTTATTTGAAGCCTCTTACCTGGGCTGTGAAATGGTCGTACAAGACACCTGTGTATCTCAGCCTGTCTGCACGTAGATGTGGGATTTTCATGGATAACTGAATGAATTACATCTTGTGACTTGGCTGCACTTTATGGCATTTCACAGGTCAGAGCAAGCCCATCACTTGCAGTGAAATCAAAGAACCATGTATTAATTCTTATTATTGTTAATTTTTAAAAATACATGATGAGGAGTAAATGAGGAATGAGTACTATAAGAATGATAATGTAATGTAATGCCCACATGGAAGTGCGCATAGTGCCAGTACCTACACTTTTCCCCTCTATTTAGGTGCTATAGATCCTAATTGCCAGTTTCACAGCTCTATCATGATCAGGTTTCCTCTGCAAGTACTCTTTGAATGTCATTGCCTTTTTCTCCTCTTGCTTCCATTATATATATATATAGACACGTGTCTGTATATTTACACATGCATATGTATTGTAGTTGTGTGTTTATGTATTTCTCAACAAAATAATTACATAACTTGTCAATGTAAACTGTTCTTGCATGATGTGCTATTTTACATGTAGTAGAACTTTCTTGCCCAAAGACTGTGCTTGTGTTGAATGTGTATGCTGTTAAATTTTGAACCTAAATTTTGTTTCGACCTAAATTTTGTTTGGCATACTGTTTAACTGTGGCAGAGTAGAGAACCAAGCACAGCGCACAAGGACACCTGCCCTCTAGGGAGGAGAGACCAAGGTACTGAATGAAGGACAAAGTAAATGAAGGAAGATACAGTTTGTTGTGAGGAAATAGTCTTACTGTGGAAGAGCTCAAATCTGGAGGAAAAGCAGCTTCACCAAAATCTTTTGTTGCTACTCTTTGTCACTTTGTTCCTTCAGATACTGCTTTTGCTCGTTGTTCTCATCTTTGCTTTTCCATAATTTGCAGTCCATTTAGTAGATGTAGTCCACTGTTCTTTACCATTACTGGCTTTTCAGTCTTGTCTTTGCTTCACTTCCATCAGGAAGGGAAATTGGATTTATGATATTCAGGTAGTTAACACTGGTTTTTATTAGCTCTAAGGGGTTTTTTGTTACTCTTCTATACAGTTTGTAGAAGGTAAGTAAGGAGCTTTACCACCAAACCCTTCAGTACCGTATGTTTACACACCTCTAAAAGGAGGTGCTCTAAGAGAGCACTGAAGGAAATAGGACATACTGTCAGCTTTGAAACTCAGGTAATGTTCAACAGCTTGTCTTCCAAGCCAGTATGACTGACAACAGTATTCACCATTTTAATAACTGGTGGCATCTGATTTTAAGCTTTTTCATCTTCAGTATTTCTACTGTACATTAGGCCCAAAGCACCCAACTGTGCAACAAATCAGTTTGGCTTTTGTTAAGGGGAATGTGAGGGCTAGCAGGATCAAATGTCACTTACGTTATCACATACTTCCATTATCAGTGATACTTGGCTCCTGAATCAGAGACACTGTACTGGAGACTCAGGTTAGCATAGTCTTTCAAAGGCTTGTTTCTGTAAACTTGCATCTCTCCAAAGCATAATCCAGTAGGGATTGGGAAGCCATAATGCATGCTTACCTGTTGAATGAAGATGATTGCTTTCTAAACTTAGAATTTATCTCTACATGTAAGTGAAAGAACATTTCTTCATGCTCATTCTATTTCTTCATCAAAATGAAGGGCTATATTGGGTTTTACAGCTACTAACTTTTACCCAGAAGTCAATGGCAAAGCGTTGCAAATGTTTACTGATTGCTGTGTGCACTGATCTTCAGAGAATTTCTTGTCCTAAATCTTATAATATGGCTACTGTTTTATTCAGCACTGATTTACCAAACGATTGATCTTTTTTCATTGTTAATTAAAGTACTTACAGAAAAAAAAGGAAAATACATATTTAAAGATTATCTTCAAGGAAAGTATCTTGAAATAAACTTGGGTAACAGAAAGGTATAAGGCTTTTTATTCAAGAAATAATAAACCTTAGAGGATTGAAAGATCTACTGAAATGATATAATCAGGGTATATAATCAAAATATAATCAGGATGATTGCAATACTCCACTAATCTGAATCTGGGAAATTCTAGCAAGAAAGTCAACTCTTTCTCTTGTAAGTATTTTTCCTCCTTTTTGTTTGCAAACTGAAAGCCTGGGGAACACAGCTTTTCAACACTGTGGATCATATTTAGTGATCTGAAGCAAGTAAAAATTTGTAATTCCTGCCTTCTAGTTGACACCAATGCAGTTGCAGACCAGGGGAGAATAGCATAATTAAAATACTTGATTCACTATCTGCTGTTTCAGTGACATAGCGGTGGCAAATTACTGTACAAAACTAGAGCAGTTGAAAAGTCCTGGTTGGACTGGATGATCTTAAAGGTCTTATCCAGCCTAAACCATTGGAAGCAGTGCCATCGTGCTCCTGAGGCACAGTAAGAGGTGAGTTGCCATGCTGGAAGTGAGAGCTCTGGCAACAAATTTTGCTTGTTTGATTTCAAGTTAACGTGTAACACGAATAAAAATGTAAACCCTCTCAAATGTCCAGCAACCATTTCCTGAGGAAAGACAGTCCTTAAAGTAGGCAGATCCTTTTGAGGAGAGCTAACAGGAAATAAAACAATGAAAGCTTAAATTTAGTGTACATAAATAGAAGGAAAAGAAGGGAAGACACATGCAAGGAAAAATGTACATGCTTTTCCATGATTTAAAAATCACACCCTACTGCTTCTTTCCTTTTGTGGATTGGACCGAAGGTTTAATTACATGGAGCTTTTATCTTAATTGTCTAATGTTTTCATTTTTCTTTCATCCATTGAACTCTTTCCATTTAGAAGTTAAGAAAAACAGCATCTCTCGTAGTCTACCTTGCTCAAAACAAGGAGTGGAACTTAGGAACAAATGTGCTACAGAAAATCCATTGGATTGGAATTGTGTTTGAAAAATTGTAAACGCTTTTGAAGAATATTTTTACTTAACATTATTGCTTATTCTGGAGGGCCACAAATAATCACTTTCCAGTCACAATAGATTAACTAAACTTGGAAATAAATATATTCCTTCCTATTTTTTTACTTCTGTTAGAGTATGTTTTCCTCTTTCTTTACATGCTTCTGCCTCTCTCTTGCTTATCTTACAAGATTCAGGAATATTCCAATAAATTTAATGGAATCAGAAAGGAATTGGCAAGAAAAGAGGTAAGACTGCAGTCTAAGGAGTCTTTCTATTTGGATCCATAAAGCTCTGAAGCAAAAAGTTACTATTTACCTAGATGTTTAAAGCCGCAAAAGTATTAACATCTACTCTACTCTTGGGAGATACAATTCTCTGTGATCACTGAGTGTTCTATTTCATTAACCTGTTGTTCATGGTATTGTTTAATTATTTTCTGTTGTTTTGTTTATTGAACAGATGCTCAAGAAGGCTATTAATAATGTCAGAAGAATGGCTTCTCACCCAACACTACCCTACTGTAAGTTCAGTTTCAAATAAAAAAAGTATTTCAAAAGGTTATGTATTTATTGGCACTGTTTCTTAGTATGCTGCTGTTTTGTTCTACCTGAAAACTATGTGTATTAGAAGTTGATAGTAAGCTCTCTTTCTGAAACTATTCTTCATTTCCCAAAGCAATAATACTGGGGTTTATAGAACAGCCTTTAGAAATAGTATTTTAAAATTTTCTTAATAGCAGGAGATACTGTATTTCTTTTATTAGTGTAGTGGTCTAAATACATTAGAAAACAAGATACGTTCTTATCTCCAAGTAACTAGATAGGATTGAAACACAAAGCTAAATACAGCTCTTCATTATTAAAGAGTACTGTACTCTTCAGTACAGCTCAGTGAAGTTTCAGTAGCATGAGTGGAAGTATCAGTAGTACCCACTGCTCCTACAGCGCACCAGGGACTATGGCACGTGCTGTGGCACTGTGTAATTTGAGGATGCTGCAAGCTGGTGTGCCATTTCTTCAAAGTTTGGAAGGAACCTTCCTGCTGAGTTGCTACAACACAAGTTTTGTAAATACCTTCTGTTGCAGACCTGACAGGTGCCCAAGATGGTAGTGTCCGAATGTTGGAGTGGGGTCATGCACAGCAAATCACGTGTTTTCGGTCTGGTGGCAACTCCAGAGTAACTCGGATGAGGTTCAATTACCAAGGAAACAAGGTAACTGATGGAATGCCTCTGTATTACCCCACACCCTCACCCTCCACCCCTCCCCAAAATGTAATTGTAAATTAACAAAAATAACCTATTCTTCAAAACTAGAGTAGTCTCTCTGAATTGTGGATAACTTTTATGTAACCCATGCATATGGATTTCCTTTCTTCCCCCAGTTTGGCATAGTTGATGCTGATGGATACATAAGCTTATATCAAACAAATTGGAAGTGTTGCCCACTTACTGGCACTTCACCAAAACCGTATTTGGTAAGCTGAAAATTAAATTTTCTTCCAGAAAATCTAATTGTACTCACTTATTTCCTTCCCATTTTCAAGCCTTTAGGAGAGGGAATGGATTGTGCTGCTAACCATTGTTAATGGAGACATCACAATACATTGTCGCCATCCTGTGATAATGTGACAATTTCTTAAATCCAAATCATATTTGCTAAGTTGGAGAGCAGAACATGCAATGTTTGACCTGAAAGAATTTTGATGTTGGGACTTCACAGAATCACAAGGTAGGAGAAGACCTTTAAGATCATAAAATCCAACCTTTCCCGTGCTATACTAAACCATATCTCTAAGTACTTCATCTGCCCATCTTTTAAACACATCTAGGGAAGGCGACTCAACCTACTCCCTGAGCAGCCTGTTCCAGGCCCTCACAACTCTTTCAGTGAAAATTTTTTTCTAACATCTAATCTGACTCTGCCCTGGTGCAGCTTCATGCCATTCCCCCTTGTCCTGTCTCCTGTCACCTGGCTGAAGAGACCATCACCTATCTCTCTATAACCTCCCTTCAGGTAGTTGTAGGCGGTGATAAGGTCTCCCCTCAGCCTCCTCTTCTCCAGGCTAAACAGCCCCACTCCCTCAGCCGCTCCTCAGAGGATTTGCCCTCCAGCCCCTTCACCAGCCTGGTTGCCCTTCTCTGGACTTGCTCCAGGACCTCCATGTCCTTCTTACGGTGAGGAGCCCAGAACTGGACACAGTACACGTGTTGCGGCCTCACCAATGCCAAGTACAGGGGCACAATCACCTCCCTAGACCTACTGACCACACTGTTTTTGATACAAGCCAAGATGCCATTGGCCTTCTTGGCCACCTGGGCACACTGCTGGCTCATATTCAGTCTGCAGTCAACCAACACCCCCAGGTCCTTCTCTGCCTGAACAGCTCTCCAGCCAGTCTCCCCCAAGCCTGTAGCGCTGCATGGGGTTATTATGTCCCATGTGCAGCACTCTACACTTGGCCTTGTTAAACTTCATCCCATTGGTCTCAGCCCATGGGTCCAGTCTGTTCAGATCCCTCTGAAGAGCCTCCCTACCCTCAGGCTGATCAACACTTCCTCCTAGTTTAGTGTCATCTGCAAACTTACTGAGGGAGCATTCAATCCCTTCGTCGAGATCATTGATAAAGATGTTGAACAAGACTGGAGCCAGGACTGAGCCCTGGGGGACGCCACTTGTGACCGGCCTCCAGCTGGATTTTGTTCCATTTACCACCACCCTCTGGGCTCGGCCATCCAGCCAATTTTTAACCCAGCTGAGGGTCCACCTGTCCAGGCCAGTGGCAGCCAGTTTCTCAGTCAGAATGCTGTGAGACTTGTCAATAACTGTCAATTGTTGATCAGTTTTCCGCAACACAGGACTGGAAACTATGCTTCCATGAAAAATTAAGGGTGTCAGAAGGCATATACATACCTTTATATCAGTGTTGTTCATGCTGGTTTTGAAGCAGCTTGCCTCCCTGAGGAAGCTAAGACTTCATGCTTACAGAAAATCTATTTCTTTTGCAATTACTAATTTCTAAACTGGAATTTTTCAGGCATGGCAGTGTCATAACAAAACAGCCAATGACTTTGTTTTCATCAGGTCAGCATCTTTGATAGCCACAGCAGGATTGTCTTCCGACAACAGGTAAGAACCTCTGTGACAATGCATAAACGTGAAGGGTGGCATGTCTGTATCTCCTGTCCCCCACTGTGAAAGTGATTCTCCTGAAGCAGTCTAAGCACAACACGCACACTTCTCTCCTTCTTTGCAGGAGGGGAGAAGCAGTGTTGGCAGCTGCATTCTCCATGCCTGTTACAGGAGGTTCTGTAGGGAAAGCATGGATCATCTGTTCATGTGCCATAGGAGGAGAAGTGGGGAGGGAGGTGCTGTGCTCTTCTCTCTGGGATCTAGTGACAGGCCATGTGCAAACGGTTCAGAGCTGCTTTGGGGGAGGTTCACACTTGACATCAGGAAGCATTTCTTTACTGAGAGGTTGGTTGGACACTGAAACAGGCTTCCTAGGGAGGTGGTAAATGCCCCAAGTCTGTCCATGTTTGAGAGGCATTTGGACACTGCTCTTACCATGCTTTAACTTCTGGTACCCCTGAAGGGTCAGGCAGTTGGGCTAGGTGATTGTTGTAGGTCCCTTCCAACTGAAATCCTCTGTTCTGTTTAATTCTATTCATACGAGCCTGTCTTACTTGCTTTGTAGACACAGGGAATGGTGCATAGCTCTTCCTTTCATGCTTTTTCCTCAGTCAGTTTTGATCAAGAAACGGGAAAAACTGCTAACATTCAGGTGAAGTCAGCTAGAGAAGATTGTAATCTCAATACGAGTCCTTTACGAGAATAACCTGTTGTAAATGCTTGTGTGGAGGGCATGTTCTTGTAGCATGTGTAAGTACAGGTAATTTGGGGTCTGCTCAAAAGTAATACTTGTGTTCTGTGGCTTTTATGCCTGAAGTAATCTCTTTTTGAGATTCAGATGACTTTTCAAAATACTTTAGAACATCTGTTGCTGAATTGAGACCTGTCTTTTTCTGCAGAAATATTTGTCTTTGGGATACTTTGGTTTCACCTACAAGTAGCTTGGTGCATGGTAAGTAAAACACAACCAGCAAAATATTTTATCACGGTCAAAAAAACCATGGAAGTGTGGATGTATTACTGTGAGAAGTAATTTTAATATTAGCACTGAAACATCTTTCACTGTCCTGTTTGAGTGCACCAGCAGGGACAGAAAAACATATTCCTGAGAAATTCTTTATTGCTTTGTATAATGATTGGTATTGTGGGTGTGAGCACCTTCCTTTTCATACCTTGTGTCTTGGCACTGCAAATGGCTGTGCCTACTCCCTACCTTATTCCTTATTACCCTACTCCTACTCGCTACCAGCCAGACACCTGCACATTCTGGTCACTTGCAAAGATGCAGAGCAATGCTTCTTGTAGTGACTAGCATGCTGAGAAGATAGTAGCTGGAACACTGTAAAACTTCGGGGTTTTTAACACAGTAAGACTATACGGATTTGCAGGCTGTGCAGCCACTCTTCAAGTCCAGGTTCCCGTGGCTGTGGCTCTGCGGATAAACCAGAGAGGCCCCACTCCAACGTTATCGATTGAACATGAGCTGGAATAACCGTAGTGCAAAGGTACCGCGGAGTTCTGGTGGATGCATTGCCTGTTTGGAGAACAGGACATCTTTTGAGGAACTACGGAGTATCTTACTGCCCCTGTGAAAACCCTGTCCTCTGAGAAGCCATAAATAGACAATGAATCTCCAGACCTCTGTAGATGAATAAATGCACCAAATTTTTGAGAAAGCGGTTACTTTTTTAAATTAATATCTTGAAAAAGCAGATGTGCTGGTAATACTAATAGTCTAGTAATATGGTGGAGCATTTCAAATGATTTATCTGCATGTGCGCATGCATAGTAATCTGCATGTGGTGTTAGAACAATGCTGCAGAAGACTTATTCCCATAGGTCCTCTTTTTAAGCTGTACTAAATACTCAGCAGGGTTACATTCTCTGTATTACGAATAAAATAACTAGTACATTTCAACATCTGGCATACAGAATTAGGCTCAGGGGGAGTTGTCAACTCTGGCGCTGACATACGGCAAACTGCTTAAGTGCATGTGTGAGATGTGTGGCATTTCTATCCGTGAAGTTAGAGAAGCCTTTGCACTTCAAACACAACGTCCTGCATGCCATGTGCTAGGATTCAGGGAATCTTATCCCAGGCAGAGCAAGCTTTGTTCTAGCAAGCATAACCTTCATTCACTTCCTCCGCTTACCTGAGGGAAGTAGGCATAGCCAGACCAATGTGAAAGCAGCACATTAAAAGTGGAGACTTGTAAGATACTTGGGCAACTAATTGAGGCTATTTCCTGTGGAAAGGTGTCTTAAAATGACAAGCGTTGCAGAGTTTGAAAAGAAGCTGTTTCTGATCAAGTCTGAATGGTTTCTGCTTACACAGGGTTAGAAAAAGGGATATATATAAGTCTTTCACAGAGACTGTAATTGCTTCATTTGCCAGTATCTGCCACTTCAGGATTCCTGGTGTGAATCCGGGCTTACATGCATAGGGCACTGCAGCACGAGGACTGGTTGTCTCAACTGGGTTACAGCATCAAAGTCATTGTTACGCTGTCTTGGAACGTGAGAAGTGGACAGAAGCTTAAAGTTAGCACTGTGTGTTTATTGAAATTTGCTTTGGCTTTCAGCTTTTACCTGTCATGACAGCGGAGCGACTGTGCTAGCGTATGCTCCAAAACACCAGCTGTTAATCTCTGGAGGCAGAAAAGGCTTTACCTGTATAATTGATCTTGGCCAGAAACAGCAGCAACAGTTACTCCAGAGTCATGACTCTCCAGTCAAAGCAATTGCTGTTGATCCCACGGAAGAGTATTTTGTCACAGGATCTGCGGAAGGCAACATAAAGGTACTAAGGAGGGGGAGGGAGCAGAGGTGAGTATGGGGATGATGTGCAGACTCAGAGAGGCTCTTGAATTCCTCTGGAATACTCAGATAAGGTCATGTGTTCTGCATTTGTTTTCAGCCCTGGCTTTTATATTTGCTAATTTCATTCTGAAATGTTTGCCTTGCCTTGCCTTTCAGTCCTCCTGTTTGCCTTGCCTTAGGCCCTGTATGTATTCCTTATTACTGAAAATGGGGATTACTATTCTGTAACTGTGCCATTGCACATAGCTATGTGTCTCCTTCTCTTCCTAGCTGGTGTCATAAAAATGAATGCAAAACACAGTCCAGTTTCTCTGTGAATCGTTAGTGGTGAATTTTAAGAGCACGGCAGTTTTCCGTAGGAGAGATGGATGTTTTGATGCTTTTTCAGGTATGGAGTCTGTCTACGTTCAGCCTTCTTCACACTTTCATCAATGAGCATGCACGACAGTCTCTCTTCAGAAACATTGGGACGGGAGTCATGCAAATTGAGACAGGACCAGCAAATCACATATTCTCCTGTGGTGCGGATGGGACAGTAAAGATGAGGATCATACCCGACAGGTTCAGCCCTCTAAACGACGTGTTAATAAATGATGTGAAATTTATGATCTAGTATTTTTCAGAAGCTCATGTAGCGTTCCCCTTCCACCATCCCTGAAAAGATTTGTCCTGGAACTAGCCAACAGAGCAGAAACACAGCGATAGCCTGTGCCACAAAAATTGAGGGGGGGAGGGTGGGGGATATTATTTTTGTTCTCTCCCCTCCATATTTGTCACCTGGAGCTTTTGATCCCTGGTGCACTGATGCCTTAAAGATTACCAAGGTCCTTCAGGTTTTGATCGTTGCCTAAAATCAAAGCTGTATACAACTCTGAATTATGTACTTCTGATACTACAGAGATGTCACTGAAGTGGTTTAGTCTTCCTTTTGAGGTAGTGACAAGGTAGTGATGCTCCCACCTGGAGTACACCACCTGGGCATGGCCTCTGCTTATAGTCAACAGCTTCTACAGGCTGGTCTTTCCAGGGGGAAGCTGGAGATAATGTTACTCTTTCACTGTGGCACCCGTACCAGTCCCTCATCTGGACGTGCTTAGTCAGCTGGCAACAAAACATTCTACCTACGTGTAGAAGAGACACAAAGCCTGTATGCATAGGCACTCCTGGCCACGCAAGCATTCCTAGAGCGGGCCACTGCTTGTCTCCATTCCTGGAATCCCAGCTGCTCATCTCTCTCGCTTGGCTCATCTCTCTCCTCTAACCTAGGGCATAAGAAACTGAAGGATGTTCTGAAACTCGTCTTCTCTTCTATAGCTTGAATCCCTGCCATCAGGATGTCAGGCTTACCTTTTAAGAAGAAATATATTTTGAACCCCGAACACTCCCTTTACAAAAGTGTGTAAATATAAATGGATATCTTCCTAGTAAACCTGTCAGGATTATGTGTGAAACTTTAGTCTTTATCATAGAGCTACTGGAAGATACTGTGTTGCGACAGAGCACTAGAATTTCTTCAGAGACTATTTATGTCCATGTCTGCAGATGGAGTGAAAAAAAAGCCTAATTTATTTTTAGTTTTGTTCCCTGTAAGACTTTTATTTAGCCCAAGGATACTCCCCCCTCATTCTTAGCACTTATATTCTTCTTTGTCTGCTTTTCCTGAGTACTTTAGAAAAGGAAAAAGGAAACAACTCTAAAAGCAAATAACTTTGTACCGTATGTTTACGTCTGGTGTGAACTGAATGACATTTTTGGAAGGCAGAGATGGATTGATTTTTTATTTTTTTTTTTGCCAAAATACCAACCGGCACAACTTAAATGCTTGACCAAATTATTAATGCACAAAGCCTTCACTTTTCTTTTTTAGTCGGCTCAAACCTGTTTCTGTAAGTGTTCTGGTTTACTTTTCCTGATGTGAGAGCTCAACAGAGGTTTAATTTGTAAATTAGATGTGAGGCTGGATTACTTGAATGCCAATGGTGTACTTTTTGCTAAAAGATATTTTGTGAAATACAGCATCAAGATGCTAACTGTAAAAGAAACTTGTCCAATTAGGAACTGTGGGGATAAATAAAGCATAGCAGAAATGAAGGGCTTGTAAACTGAACTTTGTAACATTCTCAGGATGCTTTTCTCTTAAGAATATAAAACTGTTTAAAAAGATTTTGTAAAACGTATTAAGGTAATTTTAAATGTCTGTTTCGCAAGTTGCAGTGCAAACACTATGAAGGTTCATGTGCACATAACCTGAATTTTCCAACTGTGCAATAAAAAGAATGTGAATATTTTGCCATGAAGAAACACGTGACAGCATTTCAGACTGGTACAGCTGTTCAGGGAGCCAACTGGAATTGTTCTGCCACACCACCTAGAGACTGGAATTGAAGTTGATGTCAGAACAGTTGAAGTACAGTGATGGATCAGCAAAGCACCCGACCGGCAGTGACACCTCCTTCCAAACAGGCTCGCCCAGCGCCTACGTGGGATCTGCTCAGTGTCGGAGCTTCTAATATTCCGTATTGTTACAAAAAGAAAAAGAGCGGAGTTACAGTAGCACCCTCCTTGAGAATCAGCCCAGACCCTGACTTCCTAGCTGCTTGTAGACATGCGTTACTTTTAGGCACCCACTCAACTAACACAGTCACGTTCAGAAAAGGAAAACACGCAAAGATTGTGGCAACAGTAGACAATGATGTCCTTGATGTCTTGTCCTTTAATATTTATATCTCGTTAGCTTCAATATTTCAAGCTAAGTTTATTGTACTGGTGATCACAAAACGCTGCGTATCTGTGAACTGGGCAGGGTTTGTGTGCCATTGCCGAGACATACAACGCTGTCATGTTGTCTGCATAGAGCTGCACTATGAGGAATCCTGGGAAACTCAGGCTTAAGCTGGAAGAGTATGGACTGTCAGCGGGCATTTTCTGAGATGTTTGTAGTTACTGTAAGCCACTCTCGGAATGGAATTATGTCAAATCAGAGTGTATTTGCCACACTTGCATAATCTTCCCAATAAACCCTGCAGAAACACAAACCCTCTAGAACTCCAAGTTGCTGCTACTTCATTTACTTGTGTAATCAGTTGTGCTTGTTCCCTGATGTTTAACATTAGTGTAAGCGGCATTCCGGGCAGCTTGCTTGTAACGATGGAATCATCCAAGCAAGTTCACTTCTGTTGTATCTCAGACTTTGAAAATGACATTCTTGCCTCTAAAACTAGGCACTAGGGAAGAAGGCAATCACAGCTGTCCCTGCTGTTGCCCTTAACTTCTGCTGTCTTTTGTCCTCTGGCAGTTAATGCTTTCTCCCTGTTGCTCCGCAAGTCCCACCAATGGAGAAAAGTGCACGAACCAACCTGAAAACTTGCCTTTAGTGGTGCTTAATCAAGCGTAGTTCTACATGCAGACAAAACAACCTAGCTTATGATTGTTCGTGTCCCTTTGAAATATCATAGATGTGCAGCTGTGACTTGGGTTTGTCTGTGTAGCGATACGTATTGCCATCAGTAATTCTGATGTTGCTACTTGATCCAGTTGCCTCAAACAGTGGCATGATCTCCTTCCGTAACTTGCGAGAGCCAAAACTCTGGCCATCCGGGTATTAAACTGGCTTGCTGTGCAGCTTTCAACCAGAACATTCTCAGCCAGCAGCTGATGCCGTGGGATGTTGATGGAGAAGGAGGGAGAGTGGAATAAATGCAGGGCTTGTACTGCCCTGCTGTGGCCCAAGGTAAGCTCATGCATGTTCTGCATTTCAGGAACCTCGCTGCCAGTTACAGAAATACATAGGCTGTTGAGCTACCCTCCATTAGGTACTGCTGTGCTCCTCCTGAGAGCCCCGCGTGTTAGAATAGCTGCAACAGGCATGACAAAAGGGACAGCGATTAAAAGGAAATAAGCTTGGAGGCAGTCTGTTCTCTAAGGGGTGGCTTCAAATGTTCTTACTGAAAACAGAGAAACCCACTTCTAGTGGCAGGTTCAGCACACTGACCAAACTATTTTATAAAGACCAATTTACCAAGTCTCTTGGTGTTTCTTACTCCTTTTCCTTTCTAGCTCTCAAATATGCATGGCTTTGATTTTGTTGCGGGGGTGGGAGGCATGGTTGTTTTCAGTGCTTTCTTTTTTCCTGCTGGGTTTTTTCCTGCTTGGAAGACAAATGTGGTGGTCTTCGTCTGTCAAGTCTTCCAAGAGAGGGACAGAAAAATGCCCAATAATCTTAAGCAGGTAACTCTCAAGGGATCTTATGTCCTTATGATGAAGTTTCTTCCAGGTTTCGGGTATTTAGTCTTGACTGTGCCTCTTAATAGAGGTTTTGGCCTAGAATTTCCCTTTAGTTTTGTTATTAATTCTTACATATGAATGGCAGAAACTTCTACACTTGCTTTTATTAAACCTCATTTGGTTTCTCACTGCCCAGCTCTCCAGCCTGTCCAGGTCTCGCTGGATGGCAGCGCAGTGTTCCTGCGTGTCAGCCACCCCTCCCAGGTTTGGATCATCGGCACTTGCTGAGGGTGGATGCTATTCCCTCATCAAGGTCTCTGAAGATCCTGTTCGGTTACAGACACCCCCAGAGAATGCATGGAGAGCTCAAATACGCCCGTTGACGAAGAAGAATCCTATGGAAGAGGGAGATATGCCTGATGAAGTAAGGATGCTGTAATACCTGCAGCGTGGTCCTCGGGAACCTCAGGCCGAGCCAAGAACGTGACTCCAGTCAAGATTCATCTGAACGCAGGAGCCCAGCCGGTAAGAAAGACAACAGTGTCCTATTCACTTGGAAGATTGGAAGGGACTGGAACCCCTTGTAGAGCCCTGGCAACTAAGGGAATGCCAGTCAGAATATAAGACTCCAGTTTTGCCCATCAAGAAACCTCACTCCCAGGAATACAGACTGGCACAAGATTAACGAGAAGTGAATGCGAGATCTATAGATGTACACCTGGTGATTACAAAGCCTTATCCCCTCCTTGCCTCAATTCCGGAGAGCAATACTTATTTTACAGTACTGGGCTTGAAGGATGCCTCTTTTTGTATGCCTGTGGGTGAACAGAGTCAGGCCATTTTTGCTTTTGACCGGGAAAACCCAGCTACAGGACGGAAGATGCTACTCCAGCCGACTAAACTTCCCCAGGGATTCAAAACTAGCCCCACCTTGTTTGGTAATGCACTGCCAAAGGCACTAGAACAAAGGCACCCTGAGTAGAAAACCGTCACACTGTTACAAGAGCTAGATGGCTTGTTGATTGGTCACTGATACCTATGAAGAGTGCCTGGAAGCCGCAGCAGCTTGCTTAATTTTCTAGCTTTAGCAGGCTACCGGGTCTACAAGAAAGCTCATCAAAATGAAAAGAAAAAAGCAGATCGGCTAGCTAAAGAATCGGCCGTGAGGGAGTCCAGCTCAGAAGGAGCTCTAATTCCAGGCTTTCGTTTAGAACTCTTACCACCCAGATACACTGAAAAGGAAAAGCAGTTGGCGGAACAATTAGATGGCTCCAAAAATGATCAAGGCTGGTGGGTGACGCCACAGAAACATTTCTTGCTTCCCGAAAGTGTGATGGAAATTGTGCTTAAAAGGCTGCGCCGAGAAATGCAGATGTGCTGGTATGAGCTCCTAAAAGAAATGTTTTGGGGCCCAAAATGCAGAGTACGGCAGACAGTGTAGTAAAGAAACGTACCACCTGTTGCACAAATAACCCCAAAACCAGAGAGGTGGTTATGGGAGGGCTTGGGAAACAAGGAATAACTCCTGGGGAGTACTGGCAAATAGACTTGTCAGAACTACCTGAATACAACCAGTGTAACTATTTATTGGTATTGGTAGATACCTTCTGTGCTTGGCCAGAGGCTTTCCCTTATCATACCAACAAAGCTAGCAAAGAACCGAAATCTCAGTCAGGAAGCACAACTTAAGTGGGCAGAGGCCTTATCCATAAGTCTTTGGGGAATTCGAATAACGCTTTGGGTTGAGGAAGGAGTAAACCCCTTGCAAATCGTTTACAGGAAGGCACATCCTCCAAACCTTTCAAAGGTCGAGAGGGACCAAGTGTGTAGAAAAGGCCAAGCAGCAAGTAACAAGCACTCAATCCCTCTTTGGCAGACTTTATCTTCACTGCACAGGCACCTCAATCCCTTCCTTTGGACATACCGGTTCACCCATTCCAACTGGGAGACCTCGTTTCCATACAGACCTGCAAAGATGAACCACGAAGAGAGAGATGGGAAGGACCCGATCCCGTGCAACTGAAGGCTTACGCTGCTCTGTCCTCAAGGTAGAGGGAATTAATTCCTGGATTCATTACCCACAGGTTAAACGGGCACAGAGGCCTAATAAAGATGCATGGGCCTCTGAAACCAACTGGAGAAGTTTCACCTGGATGAAGTGTCCCTGAGAAACAGGAATTTGCTCAAATAGAGACTAAGTGCTCAACAAGCTAATTGTCCTTTTGTTTAGCACTAATAATTTGCTTGCATATTGGCTTGATTTTTTATGTATCAAATGAAATTTTTGCTCCCCAGGGATAATCATAGAACCTCTCTGAAAGCGTAACTTACTTCACACTGCTCAGATGGTACATATTGGAACAGTGCGTTCAGTAGTACTTGTCGAAAGGGCAGCTATAATGTGAGAGCCACAAGAAGCCTGATCCTCTCAAAGCAGGGAGACGGATACCCATAAAGTTGCATTTTCACAGGGAAAGAAATGTGTCTGGGTCAGTGCTTTGACAGTGTTTAATTTAGGGGTAAACATACTGATCAGCTTTGCTAACAGCTCTACTTTTGAAGAAGGGCCAAAGGAAGGACTGATGAGTAGCCTGTTATGCTCCAAAGTGTCCTCGGAGAAGAGCTGAAAGACTGATTAAGAGCAAACATCCTGCCCCAGTGTGTGCAAGAGCTGGGGCACGACTGGAGAGGCCTGAGGGCAAGAAAAACTGGGGGGAAGGGACAGGTGGCAGGGGACATCGCAACCACCCACCCAGCTCAAGGCCTGTGCAAATGCCCCAGCCCAGCACCTTCAAGGAGCATGCCTGCTAATTTGACTATGCTTGACCAATAGGTAATAATGTGGTACTCACTCAGCAACTAATGGAAATTTAGGGTAGTTTTTCTAATCGTCTAACAAGAGAAATAGGTTGTACATTCTGTATGTAGGGGGCTAGTTTGGTGGAATCTCTGCACAGACAAGGAATAAATCCAAAACCTCTGCTCCTCTTTCTCACCTCTGGATGATGACAGGTCGCTCTAACCCACAGTGGCTGCGAGCAAGCTCTTCTCCAAACTGACATGGTTGCCCCCCTTTTGAGTGACTCTTCCCCTTTGTGCCCTATGTGACTGCAGCTGGATTTTGGCCATGCGAGGCGTGGAAGCACTTGCCCTTGCCCAGGAGACTGAGCCAATACGTGGTGAGCTGTTAAAATGGGCAACTTTATCTCAAGAAACAAGCTGAAATCAGCAACTCTTGGAAGTCCCAAGGAGCGTGGGCAGGTCAGAGCAGGCCTCTGACACTGCAGATCAGCGGCCATTGGCACAGCAGCAGATGGCAGTGGTGCCGTGATGCCTGGCATGGATCATGGCCCTCCTGCTTCCTCATGCCTTTTCTTCCCACAGGCCCTGCAGGAGCTCCTGCACCCGAGTGAAGAATTGCACCAGCTTCTCAATGGGAAGTGGACAGGAGGCAGACCCACCCGCCAGAGCTTTTGTTGGTACTGGCTTCTGCGAGGGCCTTGAGGTGGTGAGGAAGTGGCCCCACACCTGTGTTGTCATGGCAGCCCTGTCTGCCGAGTGTGCTCCCATCTGCACCAGGATCCAGTTGTAATAGTGCTGGGTGGAGGTGTAGACGCCCGGCCGCTTTGCTCTGGCACAGCCGCTGCCCCAACTGGTCACTCCCACGAGCCAGAAGTACTCTGCGTTCTTGTCCTGGCACACAAGGGGACCACCACTGTCACCCTGCAGGGGAGGAGAGAGCATGAAGATGGTGTTGGGTGACCACTCTCAGCACTATGGCTGGCTCCTTCCTTGCCCGGGCGGGGGCCATGTGCTCTCCCTCATCTCTGCTGGATGGATGCTGGATGTGCAGAAGATGCATTTGCCAGGACTAGGATGTGGTCCTGCGGGCTGCCAAGAGGCCTGGGTGGGCCAAGGTGCAGCACCGTGCAAGGACGTGCCCATGGGAAAGGAGAGGTGAGTCCTAGCATTTCTGGGAGGGTGACTTGCCAGGCAAAGCCCAAGTCGGGGGACATTTGGGCCATTGTGACAGGGCTGACAGTGGTGCTGGGGGCCAGTTTGTCACAGGCTCCTACCTGGCAGGTGTCGATGCCACCCTGTGGATAGCCAGCACACAGGTTGTGGCTGTGGATGGCCCCTCGGTACCACCGGCTGCTGTTACAGAGCTGGACGTCGATGAGGCGGACCTTGGCCTCCTGCAGCACATCGGTGGATTCTGCAGCTGTGAGCAGAGAAAAGATAGCAGCAGCTTGTTGCCGGTTCTCCTCCCTGATCGGGGCAAGCCCCTTGTCTAGGGTTTGGCTTGGCCTCCGGAAGGTATTGTAGCAGTGTTTGCCTTCTGTCTTGCTTTGGCTAATGATTGGTCAGGCCCACCTCTCAGCACAAGTCCCTGCAGCCTGACTGTGGCGACAAGTTGCCTCTGCTGCCTGGAAGCCCAACCCTCCTCCCCAGTGTGCCATGCTTGCCCTTGGGATATGAGGAGTGCATGGGAACTCACATCTTGCAGTTGTGGAACCCCAGCCACTGACATAGCAGTTGCTCAGCTCTGACACTCTCAGCGAGGCAACAGGCATGCAGGCAAGTTGGATGTAGTCACTGCACTGGACAGGCTGGTCCAGTTCCAGCAGAGCAATGTCGTTCTTCTGTGTAATGTTGTTGTAGTGCTCATGAACAATCAGCCGCCTGATACCACGGACTTGGGCCTCAGGACCCAGCTGAGTCAAGTGCGTGGCACCGATGACCACATGCCACATGCTGACATACCTGGAAGGCAGAGAGAGAGAGCGCTCAGTGCCAGCAGAGCCACGTGCTGCCGCAGCCCAGCCCAGCAGTGTCCTGCCACCCGCTCTTGACAAGAGAGGAAAGCGGCGCTATGGAGGGCATGACCTCCCTAGCATGCCTTGAGCACAAGGAACATGGAGCTGGAGACTGCTGGGAAGCAGTGGTGTGAGCCCAGCTTTCTCCTGAGCAGTCTCTCAGCTGGGCTGGGGAGTGTCCAGCCAGTGGGCGTCTGGCAGGCAAACAGAAGGGGATGGGATGGGGGTAGCCCGGGGTGCTGTGGGCAGGGCAGCTGGGAGTGTTGTTTACTGTTCCCTGCTCGTCCTTACCAGGCGTCGATGAAGCAGTGGGCTGCTGTGAGGACCCACTGTGGGTGGATCAGGGAGCCTCCACATATATGCCCTGTGCCTGGGTTCCAGGGATTCTGGATGCTCACAATCCAGGGCCAGGCTCCCGTCTGGGCAGCTGTGCCACCCACAACACGCGACGTGCCGGAGTTCCAGGCCATGGGCCGGAGTCCGCAGGTCCTGCAAGCAGAAGATCGTTACTGCCCACTCAATGGCTTGCTGGCATTCAGGCTGAAGGTCAGCTGTCTCCCCTCCCTGCAAGGTGCTGTATGGCCAGTGAGGCCAGGGAACCCCATGGGGCACATGTCCCATCTGCCTGTGTTTTGGCTTTAACCCTGTAGGCAAGCGGTGCCAGTAGCCTGGGTGCTGGCAAGGACCTGAGGCTCCCACAGGGGGTTCGGGAAGCTGTGGCGTGGCCACGGGGGACAAGAGGGAACCCTCCAGTGAATCCCGTAATGTTTACCCAAGCTCCCTCCAAGAGCCACAGGATGCTTACCAGCAGGTATCCCATGTGCCCTGCACAGGCTGGCACAAGGACAGAACAAGGAAGATGAGCAGCTTCATGGCTGCCAGCAGGAGCTGCAAGAACCAAGCAGCGCTTACTACCCCCCAGCACAGCAGCTGAAGGAGTGAGTGCCTGCAGGACTTCTGTTACCTGGGGTGCCCTTGACCACGGGGCTGATGTCACAGAGCCACTGGATGCGGGTGCTGGGCACAGCCTGTGGGGAGAGGGGAGGGGCAGCATGGGGTGTTCCAAGCTGAAGGGGAGGCAGAAGTGGGGCTCGGACACCCCCAGGGATACCCATAATGTCAAATTTTCATGGGGACAGAAATGTGTTGGGGTGAGTGCTTTGACACTCTTGGGGTAAACATACTGACCTGCTTCGCTAACAGCTCTGCTTTTGAAGAAGGGACAAAAGATTGAGAAGAAGCCTGCTCTGCTGGAACAAGAGAAGAGGTTGTAAATTCTGTGTGTAGGGGGCTCATTTGGTGTAATCGCCACCTAGCACCCATCTCTGTGCAGACAAGGAATAAATCCATTCCCTCTGCTCTGTGTGTCTCTTGGTGTACTGCACACTAGGTGATGACGTGTGGTGGTTTGACCCTGGCTGCAGGCCAGACGCCCTCCAAAGTCGCTCTATCACTCCCTTTTCCAGCTGGGCAGGGGAGAAAATCTGTATTGAGAGCACTTCAATGCTACATAATAATACTGGGTAGATTGATCCCTAACAGTAGAAGAATAGAAAGTATGTGCGTGTTTTGGGTGTTTGTGGAGTATGGCTGCAGCCGTTTGACCCCTTTTGTTAGAGCAGCTACAAATTTTAAACCTAACAGCAAAAACGGCCTTGAAGATAAAGAAAGCGAAGACAGGGAAGTGATCAAGAATGAGGCCAACAACCAGTTAAGAGGCAGAGTAGATCTTGTTTTCAGCTGAAAGGGGTTCCTAACTACTTTCTGTAGGAATGTGTTTTCAAGAGCAGGAATGTGGTTTTGAGGCTATGGAGAAAAATGTAAAGAGCCTACACTGAAGGAAAAGGGAAAAGGTTCGCCTAGAGGAAGACTAAGTTTGCATAAGGCTGCCTTTTATTAGAAATTACAGAATCACAGAATCACAGAATCGTAGGGGTTGGAAGGGACCTCGAGAGATCATCGGGTCCAACCCCCCTGCCAAAGCAGCTCCCTAGCACATATTGCACAGATAGGCGTCCAGACAAGTCTTGAATATCTCCAGAGAAGGAGACTCCACCACCTCCCTGGGCAGCCTGTGCCAGGGCTCTGTCACCCTCACTGTGTAAAAGTTCTTCCGCATGTTGGTGCGGAACTTCCTGTGCTCCAGTTTACAGCCATTGCCCCTTGTCCTGTCTCCACAGACCATTGAAAAGGGGTTGGCCAACTCCCCCTGCATCCCATACTTAAGATATTTATAAACATTAATTAGGTCCCCCCTCAGTCTTCTTTTCTACAGGCTGAACAGCCCCAGTTCACTCAGCCTTTCCTCATACGGGAGATGTTCCAGGCCCTTAATCGTCTTTGTAGCCCTTCTCTGGACTCTCTCCAGGAGATCCCTGTATTTTTTATACCAGGGAGCCCAGAACTGGACACAATACCCCAGGTGCGGTCTGACCAAGGCAGAGTAGAGGGGGAGGATCACCTCCTTCCCCACCTCCTTCCCCATTGTAATGAATATGCCTAGGTAATCTGCATAAATAGTATAAATTTTGCTTCAAACGGCACAGATGTTAGGAAGAACAATGCCCTGTGTGCCCAGCACTACAATAAAGAACACCAAGGCTACTGAAGTTGATTCTGGCTTTTCGAAACTTCAAGAGGCTTAAGAGTCAACCCAAGGACAGGGAGAGATCAGTCCACAATCAGCGTCATGGGCAAAACAGAAGAAAGGAAAGAAACTCTCTCATTTATTACACTACACCACACACCCACTGACACCAGAGTCGGCTCGTGAGAAGTGCAAGCAGGTTTTCAAGCACCTCCCTCCATCCCTCCCTGCTAAACAGACTTCCCTTTCATCATGATTTCGCTCCCTTCTTCCCCCCTCACTGTGGCACGGGGCAGGGAAGAGGGGAACGGGGGTCTCGGTCAGTTCCTCAAGAGCTGTTTTGCTTCTTAGCTGGGGGCAGGGGACATTCCTCACACTCTTCCCCTGCTCCAGCGTAGGGTCCCAGCACGTAGGTGGGATTACTGTGCCCTGTCATTATCCATGGCTGCAGGGGGACAGCCTGCTTCACCGTAGTCTTCTCCATGGGCTGCAGGGGAATCTCTCTCCCTGATAACTAAAGTTCCTCATGCCCTGTCCGCACCGCCTTCTTCCCTGGCCTTGGTGCCTGCACAGTTTCTTACCTCTTCTCACTCCTGCCTCTGGTGGCAAAAAGTGGCTGCGAGGGGTTTTTTTCTTTTTCTTCCATGTGATTCCCAGAGGCGCTGTGACCATCGCTGATGGGCTCAGCCTTGGCCAGCAACGACTCCAACCTTGAGCCTCAGGCCTGCAGACAGCTTCTGGCTGCTTCTTGCAGAAGCCACCTGTCGTGGTTTTGCCCCGGCAGAGGGCCGCACCCCACACAGTCGCTTGTACTTTTAAAAGGAAGGGGGAAGGCAAGTTGGGGGAGGGGGAAAAAGGGAAGGAAGAAAGGAGGGAACGAAACCACAACCTAGAAACCAGAACCACGCAGGTTGGGATAAGGATAGTTTACTAAACAATAACAGAAAACTAGATATAACAATAACATAAGTTTAAAGCACAAAAGAGATGAAACTGGTGATACACAATGCAATTTCTCACCAAACCACACAACTCAGGCCGCACAGCTTAGAACCGAACCGGACAACCCGACCGTCCCCAGAAAATGCATGTCCTGGCGTTGTCTCCCCCTCTTCCCCCCAGTCCCCCTTATACTGAGCATGACGTAACTGGCATGGAATATCCTCTTTGGCCAATTCGAGTCACCTGTCCTGGCTGCGTCCCCTCCTTTCTCACTAGTAAGTAAGTATGCAGAGCTGAGAAAGGTACTTGATTGCCCGGCAACAAATCGGAAACATCAGGTTGCTATCAGCACTATTCTCATGCTAACACCCAAACATGGCATTCCATCCACTGCTAAAAAAAAATTTAACTCCATCATAGCTGAAACCAGGACACCACCCCTGCAGCCCCCCCTTCTCCACCAGAACCCCACCACGCAAAACCACAACATGGTGTCCTTTTGGGACAACAGTTTTTCACACCCCAGATGGGACTGGGTTAACAGCATTGCCCAGATTGTCTTGCCGTACCTGATGAGAGACACAGACCTACTGAGCTCCAGTGCACTCTGACCTGTTGATCAGGGACTCCATCGGCCTCTCTCCTGCATCAGTGCAATGCTATTTGAAACCGGTATTCAAGAGGAAAAGCTGGGAAAAGCAGCACTTCTAAAGCAGCAGACATGCCTCTGACTACAGATCAATTTATACAGTATTGTAACAAAAGGTAGCCAGGACATCAATTGGATAATTGTGAAAAATGGCCTGAAAATTGGACCGTGATGTATCATACTATATTTCAAGTCGCGTTGCTCTGTCAAAGAAATAAGAACCATGGAAACGTTAAGGTTGGAAAAGACCTCCACAATCATCTAGTCCACTCATCCCCCTACCACCTATATCCCTAACTAAGCTATGTCTCTAAGTACCCCATCCAATCTTTCCTTGAACACCCCGAGGGACGGTGACTCCAGCACAAGCCCTTCCAATGCCTAACCACTCTTTCTGAGAAGAAATTTCTCCAGATTTCTAACTTGAATCTCCCCTGGCGCAACTTGCAGCCAGTCCCTCTTGTCCCATCGCTCCTTATCTGTGAGCAGAGGCTGACCCCCAGTTCACCACAACCTCCTTTCAGGCAGGAGGATGGGCCCCACTACTGACCCCTGGGGAACACCGCTTGTGACCTGTCACCAGTTGGATTTAACTCCATTCAGCACCACTCCCAGGGCCCAGCCACCCAGCCAGTTTTTAGCCCAGCAAAGAGTGCAGATGTCCAAGCCCTGGGCTGCCAGCTTCTCCAGGAGAGTACTGTGGGAGACCGTGTCAAAGGCTTTGCGGAAGTTGAGGGAGACTACGTTGACAGCCCTTCCCTCGTCCACCAGACGGGTTACCTAGTCATAGAATGAGATGACTTTGGTCAGGCAGGACTTGCCTACCCATGCTGGCTGGGCCCGATCCCCTGGTTGTCATGGACATGTTCTGGGATTGCCCTCAGGATGACTTGCTTCATAATCTTCCCTGACACTGAGATCACAAATCATGAGTTTTCTCACTTTCTCTCTTCTGATTCTCTTACTCATCCCACCAAGAGGAAGTGAGAGAGCAGTTGCAGGGTACTCAGTTCAACCATGACAATTAAATGTTTCTTGTGGTTCCCATTCAAAAGTATTTTCCTTAAATTTTCTTTTGTGAAATGAGGCTAAATTCAAATCAAGTATTCACATAGTATCTGTAATTTCACCAGGTGTATTAACATGATAGATTTGTAAGAATAAGCAGTCCTGCACCTTGAAATGCTGAAGAAAAACACAGGATACAAAAATCCAAATTCTGTTTTGTTATGTGTGTACTTTTTAGGCAGAGCAGAAGAAGAAGAGATGTAAAGCCAGAAGTAATGAGGACATAGTGAGGATAGAACAGTGTTTTGAAATGAAGAAAAAGCAGCTTAAATGCTTTGTTTCTAAGTGGAACGGAATGCTTTTTGTGGTGCATAAATTTAAGTTACTCACCAACAACCTCTGCATATTGTCAGACAAGTATGTGTGTCAATCTTGTGGCAACAAGTATATATAATGCTTTGCAAAGGAGTGGATGTTGTCACCAACTGCCACCTTAAATCATTGAAATCAACTCCAGTTGCTACCAAAGAATATGGAAAACAATTCTATAATTCTATTTCAGTAAAAAAATATTTCCTTCTACTTAAGAAAAACTAAAATAAATTTTTTGGGGGTCTGATGAAATATTGAATTCTAGATTTTCCAGACACTGCAACAATGACAGCTGTAGGAAGCTAATACTTCTCATAGCTACCAGCGAAAGCCTGTGGGAAGATTTCCCCACATGTTCAGGTTGTGTAAAACCTTTAAATAAAACCCAATGAAATCTTTAAAATCCAGTCAAGCAATAGTTTCCAAAACTGTTGTCTTTTTAAAAGAGTCAAAGTCCTTCTGTCCAAGTCCTCTGTGACAAGTGGTGTTCCTCAGGGGTCAGTTCTGGGTCCAGCCCTGTTCAGTGCATTTATCAACAATGTGGACAAAAGGATAAAGTGCACCTTCAGCCAGTTTGCTGATGATACAAAACTGCAAGGAGTGGCTGACATGCTGGAATGCTGTGCCGCCACTCAGTGAGATCTGGACAGGCTGTAGAGTTGGACAGAGACAGATAGAGATGACCTGGTGGGGGATATGAAGGTTGGAGGACGCTTGGGGCACAGTGATCATGAGCTTATAGAATTCTTAGTACTGGGAGAAGTAAGGAAGGGAGGCAGCAGAATTATGATGGATCTATTATTATGTATTTGCCTTTCTAGAGCTTCCAGTTAGTTCTCCAATATGCCATGCAGCTCTAAAAACACTACAGCGCTGGGAACAAGTTCTTTTCCGGCGTCTTGAGTTATATGGCGGTCCACCTCAACATTATAGTTCAGTCCATGCTTCTGAAGATGCCCTAGCTGCTGGTCCTGCATTGCTTCACCATAAAACTTCACTTGAGCCTGCAAGCACTCCATTCAGGTGAGTCTGACTTCTATAAATGCTGTAATATCTATAAAATACAGTGAACATGATGTTGTTAGTGTATGTGGTAAACCATAACAGATAATGCCAGTTGATGGGTTTGCTCTAATCCATTGTGAGTATGTATCAGAATTCATGCCTCTGGTTCAAAACAAGGTCAGGAAAAACAGTAAAAGTGTTGAATTTTTAACGTTCTTTTATTGAAGCTTAACATACGAATTTTGAGTGTCTCTGTGGAAAACTGTGATTGATAATAAAGAACAACAAATTTATCCCAAGAGGTAATTACAGCAGATTGACAATGATTTAAGTAATTGCCTCATCTTAGGAGGGAATACAATTGCATTCTTATCAGTATCTTTTCCTAAAATCAGAGAAGAAATATTTGTTGTTCATAATATTGTCATAGTTTTGACTCCACATATGTATGTTCAGCCAGAAAATTGTGCTCAGTTTCTTAAATTCTCGTTTTGAAAATAAATTGCTGCCTTTTAAATCTTACTATCACTTGTGACTGCAGAATCGATGGAAAGACTGTCTTTTTCTTCTAAAATACCTCACAATTCCCACAGTTTAAAAACTTGAGTTGATTTAAAACTGAACAGCTGCTGCCTGGCATTACTTTTTAAATTGTGATTTTTTACAGCAATTCAGGGTTTGGGTTTTGTGCATGCTGCTGCTGTAAGAAGCTACTTCTGTGTTGTCACGTTTTGCTCGAGCGTGCACTTTCTAGGGATAAGCATAAACATTTAAAGTCTGACCTGATTTTACAGTCCTTTCAATTTTGTTACTGAAAAGTCACGGTTGATTCAGAGATGTTACACAACTGACAGTGTGTTCTTAGCTGGAAGTGTTAGCTATTCATTGTCCATGTGATAGACGGACTCATTAGCAGTAAATAGAAATGATCCATGTTATAAAGAAGGAGGTGGCCTAATAGATAATCTGTATGCTGACCTTATTGTTGTGTAATCTCTTTAAAGAATTTTCTCACTTGTCACGAGATAGGAGGTGAAAATGTGATTTTCCTTCTTCCTTTTGCACTGCTTCTCCAATATAGGTTTGTCAGGAATATGGTACCAGAATGCTTTCAAGTAGGTCTTGTATGGAATTTAGAGAGCTATAGTTTTGCTTCAGCATTTTTTTCTTGTTTTATTAGAATAGAAGATATTGTAGTCTCTTACCTGATGTAAATATTTAACTTTATTCTGCAGATCTAACAGTCATGTTGCACTGTCTGTGAAGAGGCTCTGGCAGTACTTGGTTAAACAGGAAGAAGTCCAGGAAACCTTTATAAGAAATATTTTTACAAAGAAGAGATGCCTCAATGAGGTTGGTATGGTATATAAAGTAGTGCAGGTCAATCTGAACTTTTTCATAAGTTATTTGGCTGGCTTGTTTACTTTATAGAGCGTAAGTGGATGATATACTTTGATGACTTTAAATCTGTGGATGACTTTAAATCTGTGGTATTTCTTCTTAAAAATCTTTGTCTGTTGCTTTATTGAAAACAAAAACAGTCGGTCTTTGGCTGTAGACTGTTAACTAGCAACACTTAGCTATAGTCAGTCTCTTCACTAAGATCAGTATAAAAACTGCCTCCAAAGGATGGCAAACTTGAAAATGTCAAAGATAATAAACTAATTGGTCAGAGTTCTGTAAGTTTGAGTTTGTCCCTACCATAGTCATCCTGCGTTTATCGACCGTTTTCTATTGTGCTGTGATTCAATTTTCATAAGAAAACTGATCATGCAAGAGTTAATATTTCTGATTCTGATAAGCTACCTGTCCCAGTGTCTTAACTGGATTCCAGATTCCAAATACAGTTAAATGTTTTAAAGTTGTGGTCTGTAATGGAATTTTATGGCTTGGGTATTATCTTCCTCTGTAGTTGCTCCTTTTCTTTCTTACTCACCCCTACTATCAATATTACAAGAACATGACTTGTTTTATAAAAGAACTATGGAATAGTAGAAACATAAGAGAAAAAAGCAGATCTGAACCGATTAAGCATGCAGGAGAGAGTATTTATGACTGGTAAAGCCATGACAGCAGATTTCTGTATGAGCTAATCTTTGTCCTGTCACAACTACAGTACTAGCTTGTTGATTATTTGTGGCTAGTTGTGTTTGTTACAGAGTATAGCTAAAAGGAAGATTGTTCCCTTTGTCTTGTCCTTTGAAGATGCACCATTTCTGATCGTGCCCTACGTTACTGCAGCCGTGTTGCTATACTGTATGGGAAGGTATTTTGGAACGTTTTAGATGCAGTTTATAGCTTTCGATGTAGGATCAGAAACAGCCTTACACAGCATAGGTGGTTTTGGCTCCATTCTGTATCCTCCTGTTACCTGATAAAATGTCAGTGGAAAGTGCTTATCTTCCAATAAATTTGACTTTCAAGATAGACAAGATGCTGTTACAGTACAGAATAGGTAAATCTGTCTCTTCTCTATCGGGTATAGAGTTTAGAATTTGATACTTAATTTTAATACTTAAAATATATATGTATGTGTGTGCATACATGCTGTTGTGTTTCAGTTGTTCTGTGTTGGGGTAACCAAAAAGGAATTAAGGATTTCCTTGATACCTTGATACCTTGTGTAAAAGGATACGTCTTATCTTGATTTTTTGTTCTGTGGTTGTTCTTTCCTTGATGAAGTCATTAGAGGAGCACAATGAAACCATGAAAAATTCTGTGGTGGACGACCCCATCATCAATAAGGTACATAGCAGTCATGATCAAGTGAGACCTCATTATGAAATACTTCCTTTATGAAATGGTGCTGATCTCCCTTAAAAATTCTTTGCTGATATAACAAAGAAGCTCAAAACTTCAGTTTTGCAAGAGATTGAGTTAAACCAGTCTTGTTATAGAGTCTCTCTGAAACTAAATGTAACTTCCCTGGATTAAACACCCAGGTAAGAGCAGTATATATTACCAGTTTCCAAGTGAAGAGGTGAGGTTGAGATTCTCCCAAGTGTCAAAAATTTGCTAGTTCTGTGGGAGCATAGTATGTATAGGACCTTTCAGCTGTGTGAAATGGCTAGAATAGTTTCCTGTAAGTGAAGGTAGTTAACTGAAGTTGGAGCAGTTTGCTAGCATGATGCTAATTTGCTACCGAAATTTTTCTGAGCCTTTGTTTTAAGATAATGACAATCAAACCCATGTAACAACTCTGTAACAGCTTTCTTCAGTATGAGCAACTAACAAGGTATAATTCTATACCTAGCAATGTGAACAAACACTATATTCTTCAAGCTTTCTTTTACAAAACTAATGAGAAGGCAGAAATGAGAAGCCTGTAATGTCCTTGGGGTACCTTGTTGTTAATAATGCAAGAAAGTAGTATTAGCAAGTTGTGAATTGAAACTCACTGAGGAAAAATAATGTCATGCAGCTTTGTTCACCACACAATAAGATCACGTTTTTGTATCTGTTTGTCAGTGCAGTTTTTACATACAGAAAAACACCAGCGTATCAACTTTGTTTTAACCTTAAAAAATTTATTCTACATTGTGGTCTATAACAGCTTAGACTTTTGACAGACTTTGAAGAATTCTGTTGTGTGCTGACATGTACCTGGATGCATTTCTAAAATAGAAAAAGGTAGACAAGATTCAAATAAACACAACATTAGGTAACATTAAGGGGAACAAATAAAATAAGGAGGTAAAAAGTTTGTGGTAGTGGAATGTGCAGGGTTCTAGATTTATTTAATTATGGAGAATGGTGAATAGGCAAGCTGACAAAGTTCAGATTTATATTCCTGCTCAGGATATTGTCAGCACCTTCTTTCAGACTATCTCAGATGAAGTGGCCAAAAGTGTTTGCTACGAGCATGTAAAGACCGAGTACATTTTTTAATAACAAAACATCAAGACTCCAACTTTTTTATCAACACCTGCAAGTGTGCATGTAGCCCTCCTTGCTCCTAGCATCCCTGAAAAACGTGAGAATGAACACAACACTGTGACTTCTGTGACAAATGGCAATTTCTCTTTTACTATGGTAATCTTAACATGGCACCAGGAAGTTAGATTATTACACACAAAGCAGGTTTACCAACATGATTAGACATTATATTTGTCATATACATATACATAACATTTCATCCAGTGTGTGTTTTCTGTATTTCTAATAAAAAGTAGTGTTACATAAAAGTTGGCTTTTAAATATGCTTTACTTTTTATATACAGATAGAAACAGATTTTGGCTACCCAGGAGGCAAGGCAAGAATAATCCATAAAGAGTCTGATATCATTACTGCTTTTGCAGTCAATAAGGTGAGTATAAGGGAAGCAGGATGACATAATTGTTGTACTTCCACCTGGTAAACAGGTGGTAGCCTTATTGGGAATTGGTGAGAGATCATCACAGATGAACAGTTTAGGCCTTAAGGAGAGGGTGCCAAAAAGGACTGTGGTGGTTTTGCCCTGGCTAGAGGCCAAACACCCACCAGAGCCACTCTGTCACTCCCCTTCTCAGCCGAAAAGGGGAGAAAATATATACTGGGAGGCTTAGGATTCGAGATGAGGACAGAGAGAGATCACTCTGCAATTAGTGCAATGGGCAAAACAGACTCAACACAGAATAAAAGCAAGAAAAGTTATTTATCACACCACAACTACACACCCAGTGAACCAGTTTGGTAATGAGAAGTGCAACCAGGTCTTAAAGCACCTTCCCCCCGTCCCCTTCTTAGCAGACTTACTCCCTTCTTCCCCACCCCCGCACCAACATGGCACAGGGAGGGGCAGGGAATGGGCAATGGAGGTTTTCAGTCTGTTCCTCCCGAGGCGTCTTCTGTCTTAGCTGGGGGGGGCACTCCACACACACACAAACAGACACAGATACACACACCCCCTTCCCCTGCAGCACTGTGGGGTCTCACTCACAGGATACAGTCCTCCACACACTTCTCCAGCATGAGTCCTTTCTATTGGGGAGTCATCTCCTCACCACTTGCCTCAGCACAGCTCCCTTCCATGGGTGCTGACCTTCCGGCCCAGACTCCTCTGGCCTGGTCCCTCACAGAGACACAAGTCCCCTGGCAAACCTGCTGTGGTGTGGGTCAATCTCCTCACAGGCCATAGATGGTCTCTGCTCCCCATCTTTATCCATGGACTGTGAGGGGACACCCTCTCCACCATGGTGGTCTTCACGAGCTGCAGGGGAATCTCTCTTTCTGGAACCCAGAGTGCCCCATACTTCCCCCCTGCCACGCCCACCCATGCTCCTTCTTCCCTGGTCTTTGTGCCTGTACAGCTTGTTACATCTTCTCACTCCCTTCTCTGGTGGCAAAATGCATCTGGCTGCGGTTTTTTTTCTCCTAAATGTGATTCACAGAGGTGCTGTGATCATCACCAATTGGCTTGGCCCTGGTCAGCTGCAACTCTGGCCTTGAATCAGCCAATGTTTACTTTGCAAGGCCTGCAGAAAGCTTCTACCTGCTCCTTGCAGCAGCCTTCTCTGCCAGCACCCAGCTACGCAAGACTGCGACAGGGAGCTTGGTTGCAAGCATTGCATTATGGTTACCTCTTGTTTATCCTCTAAGGAAAGCAAAAAGAAACTAGAGCTGCTGGAGAGAGGTATACAATACAAATAGTGCATGATGCTAGCCCAGATGCAAATAAACTTTAAAAAAAGGAAATATCAAGTTTAGACAGTTCAGGTATATAGATTTGTAGATAACAAAGATTTGGGTTTTGTAAATTGATTAAGTGTATGTTTTTATGCACAACTCTACCACAATGAATGAAAATAATAAAATAAATCACCTTTTTGGTGAATATTCCTTTGGTACTAGCTTTTTGTGTGATTCTTCTTTACAGGCAAATCGGAACTGCATTGCGATAGCATCAAGTCATGACATTCAAGAATTAGATGTGTCTGCAATTTTGGCTACACAGATATATACCTGGGTTGATGACGATGCGGAAGTAGAAAATAAAGGGTATACTTTCTGTGTTTCAAGTATCCCAGCTGAACTCTGTATAAATCAGAGTAGAAAAAACACAGTATATAATGTGGTTGATTGAAATTTAATTGACATTGTTTCGTTTATAGGACTGATGATTTCTTAGTCATACATGCTCGTGATGATCTGATCAATGTTCAGGGAACCACTCCATACACGCATAGTAATCCTGGCACACCTATCAATATGCCTTGGCTTGGCAGTACACAAACTGGCAGGGGTGCATCTGTGGTAAGTCACTTCTACAAGACCAGCCTGGTCTGCTTCTCTCCTTTTGTTTGTGTAGGGTGGCTGGTTACATTTTACAATGAGTGTGTAAGTAAATGTAGCTTTTCTGCTTAATCAAACAAGCTGGAATTTTTTATAATAATCTGATTAATAGGTTGAAATACCACACAAAGTTTAAAATACTCCAATTAAGCAGGCAAATCTTGTAGTGAAGATATATGTGCTTGCTTAAGATACATAATTAAAAGAAAAAAAATAAGTGTTAAGGTAGGAAGTTGCAACTTAAATTGTTGTTGAATGACTTGAAGCCAAATACTGTATCCAAAAAGCCCGTACTCTGGAAATTTTAGGATATAAATTAGTAAAGCTTGGCTAGAAATACTTGTTTGAAATCTCAAGATAGCATTTTAAGCACAATCTTTCACTCTGAGTTCCAGACAATTTCCAGGTTTTATTGAAAAGTGAAGACCAATTTGTGCTCTAGCATGACATGTCATTGCAGTGCAGTATATATTACTGCGAACCTGTGTAGAAAGGACAGCAGTTAAACTCCTGAAGCATATTTCACAGGCAGGACAGAGGCTCAAATGAAATTAAACTCTGGAAACTGAGAAAGTTGAAGTTTGGGAAAAACAGGGATTTTTATGTTTCCTAAGGAAAACAAGGAAGGCAGAACTGCAGAAATAGGACCAACTACAAACATCATGTGTGGTTTGAACTACATGTCATGTTGATGTATGACTGTTCATCTCCAAAGCTGTTGTCAGCTCTGTCTTTGAACTGCTGCACAGTTTTGCCATAACTCTACTTCCAGCATTGTTCAGTATCCCCCTGCTGAAGATCATGTTTTAGAGGAGATGATCAGTTTCACTGATCTGCATTTTTGAAAAATGCTAGAGTGAAGGACACCCAGTAAAGGGTGTCTGTGTCCACATGAGCAAGTTGATCCTTCTTCACATGGAGATGACACCTGCACAAGAGGAGTTCTTACTTACAGAAATAGGTTCTGTGTCTGGAGTAAACCTTGACTTTGAGCAAAAAGCTGTTAGTTAGGAATTAATTCAGATCAAATGATAATTGTAGTCTGTCCATTGACATACTTGCCTTGGTTCCTATAGAGTGTAGATGCTTTCCAGTAGTGCAGATCTGTTGATTAGTCATCTGGTAGATGCTTATTTGAAGCCTCTTACCTGGGCTGTGAAATGGTCGTACAAGACACCTGTGTATCTCAGCCTGTCTGCACGTAGATGTGGGATTTTCATGAATAACTGAATGAATTACATCTTGTGACTTGGCTGCACTTTATGGCATTTCACAGGTCAGAGCAAGTCCATCACTTGCAGTGAAATCAAAGAACCATGTATTAATTCTTATTATAGTTAATTTTTAAAAATACATGATGAGGAGTAAATGAGGAATGAGTACTCTAAGAATGATAATGTAATGTAATGCCCACATGGAAGTGCGCATAGTGCCAGTACCTACACTTTTCCCCTCTATTTAGGCGCTATAGATCCTAATTGCCAATTTCACGGCTCTATCATGATCAGGTTTCTTCTGCAAGTACTCTTTGAATGTCATTGCCTTTTTCTCCTCTTGCTTCCATTATATATATATATAGACACATGTGTCTGTATATTTACACATGCATATGTATTGTAGTTGTGTGTTTATGTATTTCTCAACAAAATAATTACATAACTTGTCAGTGTAAACTGTTCTTGCATGATGTGCTATTTTACATGTAGTAGAACTTTCTTGCCCAAAGACTGTGCTTGTGTTGAATGTGTATGCTGTTAAATTTTGAACCTAAATTTTGTTTCGACCTAAATTTTGTTTGGCATACTGTTTAACTGTGGCAGAGTAGAGAACCAAGCACAGTGCACAAGGACACCTGCCCTCTAGGGAGGAGAGACAAAGGTACTGAATGAAGGACAAAGTAAATGAAGGAAGATACAGTTTGTTGTGAGGAAATAGTCTTACTGTGGAAGAGCTCAAATCTGGAGGAAATGCAGCTTCACCAAAATCTTTTGTTGCTACTCTTTGTCACTTTGTTCCTTCAGATACTGCTGTTGCTCCTTGTTCTCATCTTTGCTTTTCCATAATTTGCAGTCCATTTAGTAGATGTAGTCCACTGTTCTTTACCATTACTGGCTTTTCAGTCTTGTCTTTGCTTCACTTCCATCAGGAAGGGAAATTGGATTTATGATATTCAGGTAGTTAACACTGGTTTTTATTAGCTCTAAGGGGTTTTTTGTTACTCTTCTATACAGTTTGTACAAGGTAAGTAAGGAGCTTTACCACCAAACCCTTCAGTACCGTATGTTTACACACCTCTAAAAGGAGGTGCTCTAAGAGAGCACTGAAGGAAATAGGACATACTGTCAGCTTTGAAACTCAGGTAATGTTCAACAGCTTGTCTTCCAAGCCAGTATGACTGACAACAGTATTCACCATTTTAATAACTGGTGGCATCTGATTTTAAGCTTTTTCATCTTCAGTATTTCTACTGTACATTAGGCCCAAAGCACCCAACTGTGCAACAAATCAGTTTGGCTTTTGTTAAGGGGAATGTGAGGGCTAGCAGGATCAAATGTCACTTACGTTATCACATACTTCCATTATCAGTGATACTTGGCTTCTGAATCAGAGACACTGTACTGGAGACTCAGGTTAGCATAGTCTTTCAAAGGCTTGTTTCTGTAAACTTGCATCTCTCCAAAGCATAATCCAGTAGGGATTGGGAAGCCATAATGCATGCTTACCTGTTGAATGAAGATGATTGCTTTCTAAACTTAGAATTTGTCTCTACACGTAAGTGAAAGAACAGTTCTTCATGCTCATTCTATTTCTTCATCAAAATGAAGGGCTATATTGGGTTTTACAGCTACTAACTTTTACCCAGAAGTCAATGGCAAAGCATTGCAAATGTTTACTGATTGCTGTGTGCACTGATCTTCAGAGAATTTCTTGTCCTAAATCTTATAATATGGCTATTGTTTTATTCAGCACTGATTTACCAAACGATTGATCTTTTTTCATTGTTAATTAAAGTACTTACAGAAAAAAAAGGAAAATACATATTTAAAGATTATCTTCAAGGAAAGTATCTTGAAATAAACTTGGGTAACAGAAAGGTATAAGGCTTTTTATTCAAGAAATAATAAACCTTAGAGGATTGAAAGATCTATTGAAATGATATAATCAGGGTATATAATCAAAATACAATCAGGATGATTGCAATACTCCACTAATCTAAATCTGGGAAATTCTAGCAAGAAAGTCAACTCTTTCTCTTGTAAGTATTTTTCCTCCTTTTTGTTTGCAAACTGAAAGCCTGGGGAACACAGCTTTTCAACACTGTGGATCATATTTAGTGATCTGAAGCAAGTAAAAATTTGTAATTCCTGCCTTCTAGTTGACACCAATGCAGTTGCAGACCAGGGGAGAATAGCATACTTAAAATACTTGATTCACTATCTGCTGTTTCAGTGACAAAGCGGTGGCAAATTACTGTACAAAACTAGAGCAGTTGAAAAGTCCTGGTTGGACTGGATGATCTTAAAGGTCTTTTCCAGCCTAAACCATTGGAAGCAGTGCCATCGTGCTCCTGAGGCACAGTAAGAGGTGAGTTGCCATGCTGGAAGTGAGAGCTCTGGCAACAAATTTTGCTTGTTTGATTTCAAGTTAACGTGTAACACGAATATATATGTAAACCCTCTCAAATGTCCAGCAACAATTTTCTGAGGAAAGACAGTCCTTAAAGTAGGCAGATCCTTTTGAGGAGAGCTAACAGGAAATAAAACAATGAAAGCTTAAATTTAGTGTACATAAATAGAAGGAAAAGAAGGGAAGAGACATGCAAGGAAAAATGTACATGCTTTTCCATGATTTAACAAAACACCCTACTGCTTCTTTCCTTTTGTGGATTGGACCGAAGGTTTAATTACATGGAGCTTTTATCTTAATTGTCTAATGTTTTCATTTTTCTTTCATCCATTGAACTCTTTCCATTTAGAAGTTAAGAAAAAACAGCATATCTTATAGTGTACCTTGCTCAAAACAAAGAGTGGAATTTAGGAACAAAAGTGCTACAGAAAATCCATTGGATTGGAACTGTGTTTGAAAAATTATAAATGCTTTTGAAGAATATTTTTACTTAACATTATTGCTTATTCTGGAGGGCCACAAATAATCACTTTCCAATGACAATAGATTAACTAAACTTGAAAATGAATATATTCCTTCCTATTTTTTTACTTCTGTTAAAGTATGTTTACCTCTTTCTTTACATGCTTCTGCCTCTCTCTTGCTTATCTTACAATATTCAGGAATATTCCAATAAATTTAATGGAATCAGAAAGGAATTGGCAAGAAAAGAGGTAAGACTGCAGTCTAAGGAGTCTTTCTATTTGGATCCATAAAGCTCTGAAGCAAAAAGTTACTATTTACCTAGATGTTTAAAGCCGCAAAAGTATTAACATCTACTCTACTCTTGGGAGAAGCAGATTTTTTTTCTGAATTTCTAAATCCATACTTCCTCTCAGTACTCATGTTGTAAGGAAACAATTCTCTGTGATCACTGAGTGTTCTATTTCATTAACCTGTTGTTCATGGCATTGTTTAATTTTTTTCTGTTGTTTTGTTTATTGAACAGATGCTCAAGAAGGCTATTAATAATGTCAGAAGAATGGCTTCTCACCCAACACTACCCTACTGTAAGTTCAGTTTCAAATAAAAAAAGTATTTCAAAAGGTTTTCTATTTATTGGCACTGTTTCTTAGTATGCTGCTCTTTTGTTCTACCTGAAAACTATGTGTATTAGAAGTTGATAGTAAGCTCTCTTTCTGACACTATTCTTCATTTCCCAAAGCAATAATACTGGGGTTTATAGAACAGCCTTTAGAAATAGTATTTTAAAATTTTCTTAATAGCAGGAGATACTGTATTTCTTTTATTAGTGTAGTGGTCTAAATACATTAGAAAACAAGATACGTTCTTATCTCCAAGTAACTAGATAGGATTGAAATACAAAGCTAAATACAGCTCTTCATTATTGAAGAGTACTGTACTCTTCAGTACAGCTCAGTGAAGTTTCAGTAGCATGAGTGGAAGTATCAGTAGTACCCACTGCTCCTACAGCGCACCAGGGACTATGGCACGTGCTGTGGCACTGTGTAATTTGAGGATGCTGCAAGCTGGTGTGCCATTTCTTCAAAGTTTGGAAGGAACCTTCCTGCTGAGTTGCTACAACACAAGTTTTGTAAATACCTTCTGTTGCAGACCTGACAGGTGCCCAAGATGGTAGTGTCCGAATGTTGGAGTGGGGTCATGCACAGCAAATCACGTGTTTTCGGTCTGGTGGCAACTCCAGAGTAACTCGGATGAGGTTCAATTACCAAGGAAACAAGGTAACTGATGGAATGCCTCTGTATTACCCCACACCCTCACCCTCCACCCCTCCCCAAAATGTAATTGTAAATTAACAAAAATAACCCATCCTTCAAAACTAGAGTAGTCTCTCTGAATTGTGCATAACTTTTATGTAACACATGCATATGGATTTCCTTTTTTCCCCCAGTTTGGAATAGTTGATGATGATGGATACATAAGCTTATAACAAACAAATTGGAAGTGTTGCCCACTTACTGGCACTTCACCAAAACCGTATTTGGTAAGCTGAAAACTAAATTTCCTTCCAGAAACTCTAATTGTACTGACTTATTTCCTTCCCCTTTTAAAGCCTTTAGGAGAGGGAAGGGACTGTGCTGATAACCATTGTTAATGGAGATATCAAAATACATTGTTGCCATCCTGTGATAATGTGACAATTTCTTAAATCCAAATCATATTTGCTAAGTTGGAGAGCAGAACATGCAATGTTTGACCTGAAAGAATTTTGATGTTGGGACTTCACAGAATCACAAGGTTGGAGAAGACCTTTAAGATCATAAAATCCAACCGTTCCCATCCTACACTAAACCATATCCCTAAGTATTTCATCTGCCCATCTTTTAAACACATCTAGGGAAGGTGACTCAACCTCCTCCCTGAGCAGCCTGTTCCAGGCCCTCACAAATCTTTCAGTGAAAATTTTTTTCCTAACATCTAATCTGACACTGCCCTCGTGCAGCTTCATGCCATTCCCCCTTGTCCTGTCTCCTGTCACCTGGCTGAAGAGACCATCACCTATCTCTCTATAACCTCCCTTCAGGTAGTTGTAGGTGGTGATAAGGTCTCCCCTCAGCCTCCTCTTCTCCAGGCTAAACAGCCCCACTCCCTCAGCCGCTCCTCAGAGGATTTGCTCTCCAGCCCCTTCACCAGCCTGGTTGCCCTTCTCTGGAATTGCTCCAGAACCTCAATGTCCTTCTTATGGTGAGGAGCCTAGAACTGGACACAGTAGTCGAGGTGTGGCCTCACCAATGCCAAGTACAGGGGCACAATTACTTTCCTTGAACTACTGACCACACTGTTTTTGATACAAGCCAAGATGCCATTGGCCTTCTTGGCCACCTGAGCACACTGCTGGCTCATATTCAGCCTGCAGTCAACCAACACCCCCAGGTCCTTCTCTGCCTGAACAGCTCTCCAGCCAGTCCCCCCCAAGCCGGTAGCGCTGCATGGGGTTATTATGTCCCATGTGCAGCACTCTACACTTGGCCTTGTTAAACTTCATCCCATTGGTCTCAGCCCATGGGTCCAGTCTGTTCAGATCCCTCTGAAGAGCCTCCCTACCCTCAGGCAGATCAACACTTCCTCCTAGTTTAGTGTCATCTGCAAACTTACTGAGGGAGCATTCAATCCCTTCGTCGAGATCATTGATAAAGATGTTGAACAAGACTGGAGCCAGGACTGAGCTCTGGGGAACACCACTTGTGACCGGCCTCCAGCTGGATTTTGTTCCATTCACCACCACCCTCTGGGCTCGGCCAGCCAGCCAGATTTTAACCCAGCTGAGTGTCCACCTGTCCAGGCCAGTGGCAGCCAGTTTCTCAGTCAGAATGCTGTGAGACTTGTCAATAACTGTCAATTGTTGATCAGTTTTCCGTAACACAGGACTGGAAACTATGCTTCCATGAAAAATTAAGGGTGTCAGAAGGCATATACATACCTTTATATCAGTGTTGTTCATGCTGGTTTTGAAGCAGCTTGCCTCCCTGAGGAAGCTAAGACTTCATGCTTACAGAAAATCTATTTCTTTTGTAATTACTAATTTCTAAACTGGAATTTTTCAGACATGGCAGTGTCATAACAAAACAGCCAATGACTTTGTTTTCATCAGTTCAGCATCTTTGATAGCCACAGCAGGATTGTCTTCCGACAACAGGTAAGAACCTCTGTGACAATGCATAAACGTGAAGGGTGGCATGTCTGTATCTCCTGTCCCCCACTGTGAAAGTGATTCTCCTGAAGCAGTCTAAGCACAACACGCACACTTCTCTCCTTCTTTGCAGGAGGGGAGAAGCAGTGTTGGCAGCTGCATTCTCCATGCCTGTTACAGGAGGTTCTGTAGGGAAAGCATGGATCATCTGTTCATGTGCCATAGGAGGAGAAGTGGGGAGGGAGGTGCTGTGCTCTTCTCTCTGGGATCTAGTGACAGGCCATGTGCAAACGGTTCAGAGCTGCTTTGGGGGAGGTTCACACTTGACATCAGGAAGCATTTCTTTACTGAGAGGTTGGTTGGACACTGAAACCGGCTTCCTAGGGAGGTGGTAAATGCCCCAAGTCTGTCCATGTTTGAGAGGCATTTGGACACTGCTCTTACCATGCTTTAACTTCTGGTACCCCTGAAGGGTCAGGCAGTTGGGCTAGGTGATTGTTGTAGGTCCCTTCCAACTGAAATCCTCTGTTCCGTTTAATTCTATTCATACGAGCCTGTCTTACTTGCTTTGTAGACACAGGGAATGGTGCATAGCTCTTCCTTTCATGCTTTTTCCTCAGTCAGTTTTGATCAAGAAACGGGAAAAACTGCTAACATTCAGGTGAAGTCAGCTAGAGAAGATTGTAATCTCAATATGAGTCCTTTACGAGAATAACCTGTTGTAAATGCTTGTGTGGAGGGCATGTTCTTGTAGCATGTGTAAGTACAGGTAATTTGGGGTCTGCTCAAAAGTAATACTTGTGTTCTGTGGCTTTTATGCCTGAAGTAATCTCTTTTTGAGATTCAGATGACTTTTCAAAATACTTTAGAACATCTGTTGCTGAATTGAGACCTGTCTTTTTCTGCAGAAATATTTGTCTTTGGGATACTTTGGTTTCACCTACAAGTAGCTTGGTGCATGGTAAGTAAAACACAACCAGCAAAATATTTTATCACGGTCAAAAAAACCATGGAAGTGTGGATGTATTACTGTGAGAAGTAATTTTAATTTTAGCACTGAAACATCTTTCACTGTCCTGTTTGGGTGCACCAGCAGGGACAGAAAAACATATTCCTGAGAAATTCTTTATTGCTTTGTATAATGATTGGTATTGTGGGTGTGAGCACCTTCCTTTTCATATCTTGTGTCTTGGCACTGCAAATGGCTGTGCCTACTCCCTACCTTATTCCTTATTACCCTACTCCTACTCGCTACCAGCCAGACACCTGCACATTCTGGTCACTTGCAAAGATGCAGAGCAATGCTTCTTGTAGTGACTAGCATGCTGAGAAGATAGTAGCTGGAACACTGTAAAACTTCGGGGTTTTTAACACAGTAAGACAATACGGATTTGCAAGCTGTGCAGCCACTCTTCAAGTCCAGGTTCCCGTGGCTGTGGCTCTGTGGATAAACCAGAGAGGCCCCACTCCAACGTTATCGATTGAACATGAGCTGGAATAACTGTAGTGCAAAGGTACCGCGGAGCTCTGGTGGATGCATTGCCTGTTTGGAGAACAGGACATCTTTTGAGGAACTATGGAGTATCTTACTGCTCCTGTGAAAACCCTGTCCTCTGAGAAGCCATAATTAGACAATGCATCTCCAGACCTCTGTAGATGAATAAATGCACCAAATTTTTGAGAAAGCGGTTATTTTTTTAAATTAATATCTCGAACAAGCAGATGTGCTGGTAATACTAATAGTCTAGTAATATGGTGGAGCATTTCAAATGATTTATCTCCATGTACGCATGCATAGTAATCTGCATGTGGTGTTAGAACAATGCTGCAGAAGACTTATTCCCATAGGTCCGCTTTCTGAGCTGTCCTAAATAGTCAGCAGGGTTACATTCTCTGTATTACGTATAAAATAACTAGTACATTTCAACATCTGGCATACAGAATTAGGCTCAGGGGGAGTTGTCAACTCTGGCGCTGACATACGGCAAACTGCTTAAGTGCATGTGTGAGATGTGTGGCATTTCTATCCGTGAAGTTAGAGAAGCCTTTGCACTTCAAACACAACGTCCTGCATGCCATGTGCTAGGATTCAGGGAATCTTATCCCAGGCAGAGCAAGCTTTGTTCTAGCAAGCATAACCTTCATTCACTTCCTCCGCTTACCTGAGGGAAGTAGGCATAGCCAGACCAATGTGAAAGCAGCACATTAAAAGTGGAGACTTGTAAGATACTTGGGCAACTAATTGAGGCTATTTCCTGTGGAAAGGTGTCTTAAAATGACAAGCGTTGCAGAGTTTGAAAAGAAGCTGTTTCTGATCAAGTCTGAATGGTTTCTGCTTACACAGGGTTAGAAAAAGGGATATATATAAGTCTTTCACAGAGACTGTAATTGCTTCATTTGCCAGTATCTGCCACTTCAGGATTCCTGGTGTGAATCCGGGCTTACATGCATAGGGCACTGCAGCACGAGGACTGGTTGTCTCAACTGGGTTACAGCATCAAAGTCATTGTTACGCTGTCTTGGAACGTGAGAAGTGGACAGAAGCTTAAAGTTAGCACTGTGTGTTTATTGAAATTTGCTTTGGCTTTCAGCTTTTACCTGTCATGACAGCGGAGCGACTGTGCTAGCGTATGCTCCAAAACACCAGCTGTTAATCTCTGGAGGCAGAAAAGGCTTTACCTGTATAATTGATCTTGGCCAGAAACAGCAGCAACAGTTACTCCAGAGTCATGACTCTCCAGTCAAAGCAATTGCTGTTGATCCCACGGAAGAGTATTTTGTCACAGGATCTGCGGAAGGCAACATAAAGGTACTAAGGAGGGGGAGGGAGCAGAGGTGAGTATGGGGATGATGTGCAGACTCAGAGAGGCTCTTGAATTCCTCTGGAATACTCAGATAAGGTCATGTGTTCTGCATTTGTTTTCAGCCCTGGCTTTTATATTTGCTAATTTCATTCTGAAATGTTTGCCTTGCCTTGCCTTTCAGTCCTCCTGTTTGCCTTGCCTTAGGCCCTGTACGTATTCCTTATTACTGAAAATGGGGATTAGTATTCTGTAACTGTGCCATTGCACATAGCTATGTGTCTCCTTCTCTTCCTAGCTGGTGTCATAAAAATGAATGCAAAACACAGTCCAGTTTCTCTGTGAATCGTTAGTGGTGAATTGTAAGAGCACGGCAGTTTTCCGTAGGAGAGATGGATGTTTTGATGCTTTTTCAGGTATGGAGTCTGTCTACGTTCAGCCTTCTTCACACTTTCATCAATGAGCATGCACGACAGTCTCTCTTCAGAAACATTGGGATGGGAGTCATGCAAATTGAGACAGGACCAGCAAATCACATATTCTCCTGTGGTGCGGATGGGACAGTAAAGATGAGGATCATACCCGACAGGTTCAGCCCTCTAAACGACGTGTTAAAAAATGATGTGAAATTTATGATCTAGTATTTTTCAGAAGCTCATGTAGCGTTCCCCTTCCGCCATCCCTGAAAAGATTTGTCCTGGAACTAGCCAACAGAGCAGAAACACAGCGATAGCCTGTGCCACAAAAATTGAGGGGGGGAGGGTGGGGGATATTATTTTTGTTCTCTCCCCTCCATATTTGTCACCTGGAGCTTTTGATCCCTGGTGCACTGATGCCTTAAAGATTACCAAGGTCCTTCAGATTTTGATCGTTGCCTAAACTCAAAGCTGTATACAACTCTGAATTATGTACTTCTGATACTACAGAGATGTCACTGAAGTGGTTTAGTCTTCCTTTTGAGGTAGTGACAAGGTAGTGATGCTCCCACCTGGAGTACACCACCTGGGCATGGCCTCTGCTTATAGTCAACAGCTTCTACAGGCTGGTCTTTCCAGGGGGAAGCTGGAGATAATGTTACTCTTTCACTGTGGCACCCGTACCAGTCCCTCATCTGGACGTGCTTAGTCAGCTGACAACAAAACATTCTACCTACGTGTAGAAGAGACACAAAGCCTGTATGCATAGGCACTCCTGGCCACGCAAGCATTCCTAGAGCGGGCCACTGCTTGTCTCCATTCCTGGAATCCCAGCTGCTCACCTCTCTCGCTTGGCTCATCTCTCTCCTCTAACCTAGGGTATAAGAAACTGAAGGTTGTTCTGAAACTCGTCTTCTCTTCTATAGCTTGAATCCCTGCCATCAGGATGGCAGGCTTACCTTTTAAGAAGAAATATATTTTGAACCCCGAACACTCCCTTTACAAAAGTGTGTAAATATAAATGGATATCTTCCTAGTAAACCTGTCAGGATTATGTGTGAAACTTTAGTCTTTATCATAGAGCTACTGGAAGATACTGTGTTGCGACACAGTACTAGAATTTCTTCAGAGACTATTTATGTCCATGTCTGCAGATGGAGTGAAAAAAAAGCCTAATTTCTTTTTAGTTTTGTTCCCTGGAAGACTTTTATTTAGCCCAAAGATACTCCCCCCTCATTCTTAGCACTTATGTTCTTCTTTGTCTGCTTTTCCTGAGTACTTTAGAAAAGGAAAAAGGAAACGAATCCAACAGCAAAGAACTATAATACTGTCAGTCTTTGTACCGTATGTTTACGTCTGGTGTGAACTGAAAGACATTTTTGGAAGGCAGAGATGGATTGATTTTTTTTTTTTTTTTTTTTTGCCAAAATACCAACCGGCACAACTTAAATGCTTGACCAAATTATTAATGCACAAAGCCTTCACTTTTCTTTTTTAGTCGGCTCAAACCTGTTTCTGTAAGTGTTCTGGTTTACTTTTCCTGATGTGAGAGCTCAATAGAGGTTTAATTTGTAAATTAGATGTGAGGCTGGATTATTTAAATGCCAATGGTGTACTTTTTGCTAAAAGATATTTTGTGAAATACAGCATCAAGATGCTAACTGTAAAAGAAACTTGTCCAATTAGGAACTGTGGGGATAAATAAAGCATAGCAGAAATGAAGGGCTTGTAAACTGAACTTTGTAACATTCTCAGGATGCTTTTTTCTTAAGAATATAAAACTGTTTAAAAAGATTTTGTAAAACGTATTAAGGTAATTTTAAATGTCTGTTTCGCAAGTTGCAGTGCAAACACTATGAAGGTTCATGTGCACATAACCTGAATTTTCCAACTGTGCAATAAAAATAATGTGAATATTTTGCCATGAAGAAACACGTGACAGCATTTCAGACTGGTACAGCTGTTCAGGGAGCCAACTGGAATTGTTCTGCCACACCACCTAGAGACTGGAATTGAAGTTGATGTCAGAACAGTTGAAGTACAGTGATGGATCAGCAAAGCACCCGACCGGCAGTGACACCTCCTTCCAAACAGGCTCGCCCAGCGCCTAGGTGGGATCTGCTCAGTGTCGGAGCTTCTAATATTCCGTATTGTTACAAAAAGAAAAAGAGCGGAGTTACAGTAGCACCCTCCTTGAGAATCAGCCCAGACCCTGACTTCCTAGCTGCTTGTAGACATGCGTTACTTTTAGGCACCCACTCAACTAACACAGTCACGTTCAGAAAAGGAAAACACGCAAAGATTGTGGCAACAGTAGACAATGATGTCCTTGATGTCTTGTCCTTTAATATTTATATCTCGTTAGCTTCAATATTTCAAGCTAAGTTTATTGTACTGGTGATCACAAAACGCTGCGTATCTGTGAACTGGGCAGGGTTTGTGTGCCATTGCCAAGACATACAACGCTGTCGTGTTGTCTGCATAGAGCTGCACTATGAGGAATCCTGGGAAACTCAGGCTTAAGCTGGAAGAGTATGGACTGTCAGCGGGCATTTTCTGCGATGTTTGTAGTTACCGTAAGCCACTCTCGGAATGGAATTATGTCAAATCAGAGTGTATTTGCCACACTTGCATAATCTTCCCAATAAATCCTGCAGAAACTCAAACCCTCTAGAACTCCAAGCTGCTGCTACTTCATTTACTTGTGTAATCATTTGTGCTTGTTCCCTGATGTTTAACATTAGTGTAAGCGGCATTCCGGGCAGCTTGCTTGTAACGATGGAATCATCCAAGCAAGTTCACTTCTGTTGTATCTCAGACTTTGAAAATGACATTCTTGCCTCTAAAACTAGGCACTAGGGAAGAAGGCAATCACAGCTGTCCCTGCTGTTGCCCTTAACTTCTGCTGTCTTTTGTCCTCTGGCAGTTAATGCTTTCTCCCTGTTGCTCCGCAAGTCCCACCAATGGAGCAAGTTGCACAAACCAACCTGAAAACTTGCCTTTAGTGGTGCTTAATCAAGCGTAGTTCTACATGCAGACAAAACAACCTAGCTTACGGTTGTTCGTGTCCCTTTGAAATATCATAGAGTTGCAGCTGTGACTTGGGTTTGTCTGTGTAGCCATACGTATTGCCATCAGTAATTCTGATGTTGCTACTTGATCCAGTTGCCTCAAACAGTGGCATGATCTCCTTCCGTAACTTGCGAGAGCCAAAACTCTGGCCATCCGGGTATTAAACTGGCTTGCTGTGCAGCTTTCAACCAGAACATTCTCAGCCAGCAGCTGATGCCGTGGGATGTTGATGGAGAAGGAGGGAGAGTGGAATAAATGTAGGGCTTGTACTGCCCTGCTGTGGCCCAAGGTAAGCTCATGCATGTTCTGCATTTCAGGAACCTCGCTGCCAGTTACAGAAATACATAGGCTGTTGAGCTACCCTCCATTAGGTACTGCTGTGCTCCTCCTGAGAGCCCCGCGTGTTAGAATAGCTGCAACAGGCATGACAAAAGGGACAGCGAGTAAAAGGAAATAAGCTTGGAGACAGTCTGTTCTCTAAGGGGTGGTTTCAAATGTTCTTACTGAAAACAGAGAAACCCACTTCTAGTGGCAGGTTCAGCACACTGACCAAACTATTTTATAAAGACCAATTTACCAAGTCTCTTGGTGTTTCTTACTCCTTTTCCTTTCTAGCTCTCAAATCTGCATGGCTTTGATTTTGTTGCGGGGGTGGGAGGCATGGTTGTTTTCAGTGCTGTCTTTTTTCCTGCTGGTTTTTTTCCTGCTTGGAAGACAAATGTGGTGGTCTTCATCTGTCAAGTCTTCCAAGAGAGGGACAGAAAAATGCCCAATAATCTTAAGCAGGTAAATCTCAAGAGATGTTACGTCTTTATGATGAAGTTTCTTCCAGGTTTCGGGTATTTAGTCTTGACTGTGCCACTTAATAGAGGTTTTGGCCTAGAATTTCCCTTTAGTTTTGTTATTAATTCTTACATATGAATGGCAGAAACTTCTACACTAGCATTTATTAAAGCGCCAGCGAGCCTAAGGCCCTAAAGTCCCCTTTAATTGTTCTCGGTCTGCAATTGATAGCTTCCTCTCCACCTGCATGCAAGATCCGCAATGGTTAAAGTTCTGAAGTCCTTACCTTATTACATCTGCCTTGACTGCATGGTGCTCAGGTACTGGTGGGGGTTAAACCACAACAGCGTGGTCATGGATCCCTTTGATAAGAGCATGGGAGGTAAGATCCATCACAGTCCATGGATGCACATCAAGGTGTTTACCCAATAAGTGACACAGTCCATGGGACACTGCAGGTCTGTATCTCCTCTCGGTTGGGAGCTAGTCCAGCTTCAGGTTCACTAGTGAACTGCACACACACACACACAGACCCCCTCAAACACACAGACCGCTCCCACCAGTAGCTCTCTGAGCAGCACCACACAGAAGATGGCTTGGAATCGCTCTTCAAAAAGAAGGCAGGATGTATGGTGATGATTCGGTGCAAGGCTCGCTCAACCAAAAAAACCAATCAGCAGTCTCCTTGTGTGTGACTGACTCAGACTCCCTCCTATCTCCATTTGACATGCTTCTTCAGCCCCTATATCTTTCTTTGCTCCTACCTTTCTCCTTCCTTGTAGCTTCCCAACCCAGGGACAAATCCCCACTTACTTTTACCCCTTGCTCCCAGGTTTACACATTGGGGAGCAGATTTGGGACTGCAAGAGCTGCTAGCCAGGTGTGGTGGTTTGAACATGGCTGCAGGCCAGACACCCACCAAAGTTGGTGTATTGCTGTCCTTTGCAGCTGGACAGGGAAGAACGTGCATATATGGAGGAGCTCAAGAGTCAAGATAAGGGCAGGGAGAGATCATCCCGCAATTGGACTAGTACAAAATTCACAAGAAGCAAATGTGAGAGCAGTTGCTCTAAGAACAAATCAGTGTGCCTATTGTAAGCAGAAGGGTCACAGGAAGAAGGAAGGCCCACGCCTCTTCAATAGTCGAGAGAAGGGGAACACTGTTGGGGTAACAGCAGAATTTGCGTTAGATTGCAGGGGACCCGAGGAATCTAGTCAAGCTTCCCCAGCCGATCCTCTCGTTGAGCTGGGGAATGAGAGGATAGCTTTTCTGCTCGATAGCAGGGCCACCCGTCAACTCTACTGACTAGTTGTAAGGGACCGTTAAGTAAGACTAAGATAAGCCTCGTAGGTACTACAGGGAAAAAATCCTTGAGGCCGTTTTGGCAGCTTATGGAATCTGGAATTGGGGATACTAAATTGACACCTCAATTCATCTCTATGCCAGAATGCCCTTTGCCATTACTTGGATGGCATTTACTCTGTTACTCCATTACATGCACAATTAACCTTCTCTGAAGATCCTGTTCGGTTACAGACTCCCCCAGAGAATGCATGGAGAGCTCAAATACGCCCGTTGATGAAGAAGAATCCTATGGAAGAGGGAGATATGCCTGATGAAGTAAGGATGCTGTAATACCTGCAGCGTGGTCCTCGGGAACCTCAGGCCGAGCCAAGAACGTGACTCCAGTCAAGATTCATCTGAATGCAGGAGCCCAGCCGGTAAGAAAGACAACAGTGTCCTATTCACTTGGAAGAGTGGAAGGGACTGGAACCCCTTGTAGAGCCCTGGCAACTAAGGGAATGCCAGTCAGAATTTAAGACTCCAGTTTTGCCCATCAAGAAACCTCACTCCCAGGAATACAGACTGGCACAAGATTAACGAGAAGTGAATGCGAGATCTATAGATGTGCACCTGGTGATTCCAAAGCCTTATCCCCTCCTTGCCTCAATTCCGGAGAGCAATACTTATTTTACAGTACTGGGCTTGAAGGATGCCTCTTTTTGTATGCCTGTGGGTGAACAGAGTCAGACCATTTTTGCTTTTGACCGGGAGAACCCCCAGCTACAGGACAGAAGATGCTACTCCAGCCGACTAAACTTCCTCAGGGATTCAAAACTAGCCCCACCTTATTTGGTAATGCACTGCCAAAGGCACTAGAACAAAGGCACCCTGAGTAGAAAACCGTGACACTGTTACAAGAGCTAGATGTCTTGTTGATTGGTCACTGATACCTATGAAGAGTGCCTGGAAGCCGCAGCAGCTTGCTTAATTTTCTAGCTTTAGCAGGCTATAGGGTCTACAAGAAAGCTCATCAAAATGAAAAGGAAAAAGCAGATCGGCTAGCTAAAGAATCGGCCGTGAGGGAGTCCAGCTCAGAAGGAGCTCTAATTCCAGGCTTTCGTTTAGAACTCTTACCACCCAGATACACTGAAAAGGAAAAGCAGTTGGCGGAACAATTAGATGGCTCCAAAAATGATCAAGGCTGGTGGGTGACGCCACAGAAACATTTCTTGCTTCCCGAAAGTGTGATGGAAATTGTGCTTAAAAGGCTGCGCCAAGAAACGCAGATGTGCTGGTATGAGCTCCTAAAAGAAATGTTTTGGGGCCCAAAATGCAGAGTACGGCAGATAGTGTAGTAAAGATACATACCACCTGTTGCACAAATAACCCCAAAACCAGAGAGGTGGTTATGGGAGGGCTTGGGAAACAAGGAATAACTCCTGGGGAGTACTGGCAAATAGACTTGTCAGAACTACCTGAATACAACCAGTGTAACTATTTATTGGTATTGGTAGATACCTTCTGTGCTTGGCCAGAGGCTTTCCCTTATCATACCAACAAAGCTAGCAAAGAACCAAAATCTCAGTCAGGAAGCACAACTTAAGTGGGCAGAGGCCTTATCCACAAGTCTTTGGGGAATTCGAATAATGCTTCGGGTTGAGGAAGGAGTAAACCCCTTGCAAATCGTTTACAGGAAGGCACATCCTCCAAACCTTTCAAAGGTCGAGAGGGACCAAGTGTGTAGAAAAGGCCAAGCAGCAAGTAACAAGCACTCAATCCCTCTTTGGCAGACTTTATCTTCACTGCACAGGCACCTCAATCCCTTCCTTTGGACATACCGGTACACCCATTCCAACTGGGAGACCTCGTTTCCATACAGACCTGCAAAGATGAACCACTAAGAGAGAGATGGGAAGGACCCGATCCCGTGCAACTGAAGGCTTACGCTGCTCTGTCCTCAAGGTAGAGGGAATTAATTCCTGGATTCATTACCCACAGGTTAAAAGGGCACCAAGGCCTAATAAAGATGCATGGGCCTCTGAAACCAACTGGAGAAGTTCCACCTGGATGAAGTGTCCCTGAGAAACAGGAATTTGCTCAAATAGAGACTAAGTGCTCAACAAGCTAATTGTCCTTTTGTTTAGCACTAATAATTTGCTTGCATATTGGCTTGACTTTTTATGTATCAAATGAAATTTTTGCTCCCCAGGGATAATCATAGAACCTCTCAGAAAGCGTAAGTAACTTCACACTGCTCAGATGGTACATATTGGAACAGTGCGTTCAGTAGTACTTGTCGAAAGGGCAGCTATAATGTGAGAGCCACAAGAAGCCTGATCCTCTCAAAGCAGGGAGACGGATACCCATAAAGTTGCATTTTCACACGGACAGAAATGTGTCTGGGTCAGTGCTTTGACAGTGTTTAGTTTAGGGGTAAACATACTGATCAGCTTTGCTAGCAGCTCTGCTTTTGAAGAAGGGCCAAAGGAAGGACTGACAAGTAGCCTGTTATGTGCCAAAGTGTCCTCGGAGAAGAGCTGAAAGACTGATTAAGAGCAAACATCCTGCCCCAGTGTGTGCAAGAGCTGGGGCACGACTGGAGAGGCCTGAGGGCAAGAAAAACTGGGGGGAAGGGACAGGTGGCAGGGGACATCGCAACCACCCACCCAGCTCAAGGCCTGTGCAAATGTCCCAGCCCAGCACCTTCAAGGAGCATGCCTGCTAATTTGACTATGCTTGACCAATAGGTAATAACGTGGTACTCACTCAGAAATTAATGGAAATTTAGGGTAGTTTTTCTAACCGTCTAACAAGAGAAATAGGTTGTACATTCTGTATGTAGGGGGCTAGTTTGGTGGAATCTCTGCACAGACAAGGAATAAATCCAAAACCTCTGCTCCTCTTTCTCACCTCTGGATGATGACAGGTCGCTCTAACCCACAGTGGCTGTGAGCAAGCTCTTCTCCAAACTGACATGGTTGCCCCCCTTTTGAGTGACTCTTCCCCTTTGTGCCCTATGTGACTGCAGCTGGATTTTGGCCATGCGAGGCGTGGAAGCACTTGCCCTTGCCCAGGAGACTGAGACAATACGTGGTGAGTTGTTAAAATGGGCAACTTTATCTCAAGAACAAGCTGAAATCAGCAACTCTTGGAAGTCTCAAGGAGCATGGGCAGGTCAGAGCAGGCCTCTGACACTGCAGATCAGCGGCCATTGGCACAGCAGCAGATGGCAGTGGTGCCGTGATGCCTGGCATGGATCATGGCCCTCCTGCTTCCTCATGCCTTTTCTTCCCACAGGCCCTGCAGGAGCTCCTGCACCCGAGTGAAGAATTGCACCAGCTTCTCAATGGGAAGTGGACAGGAGGCAGACCCACCCGCCAGAGCTTTTGTTGGTACTGGCTTCTGCGAGGGCCTTGAGGTGGTGAGGAAGTGGCCCCACACCTGTGTTGTCATGGCAGCCCTGTCTGCCGAGTGTGCTCCCATCTGCACCAGGATCCAGTTGTAATAGTGCTGGGTGGAGGTGTAGACGCCCGGCCGCTTTGCTCTGGCACAGCCGCTGCCCCAACTGGTCACTCCCACGAGCCAGAAGTACTCTGCGTTCTTGTCCTGGCACACAAGGGGACCACCACTGTCACCCTGCAGGGGAGGAGAGAGCATGAAGATGGTGTTGGGTGACCACTGTCAACACTATGGCTGGCTCCTTCCTTGCCCGGGCGGGGGCTGTGGGCTCTCCCTCATCTCTGCTGGAGGGATGCTGGATGTGCAGAAGATGCATTTGCCAGGACTAGGATGTGGTCCTGCGGGCTGCCAAGAGGCCTGGGTGGGCCAAGGTGCAGCACCGGGCAAGGACGTGCCCATGGGAAAGGAGAGGTGAGTCCTAGCAGTTCTGGGAGGGTGACTTGCCAGGCAAAGCCCAAGTCGGGGGACATTTGGGCCATTATGACAGGGCTGACAGTGGTGCTGGGGGCCAGTTTGTCACAGGCTCCTACCTGGCAGGTGTCGATGCCACCCTGTGGATAGCCAGCACACAGGTTGTGTCTGTGGATGGCCCCTCGGTACCACCGGCTGCTGTTACAGAGCCGGACGTCGATGAGGCGGACCTTGGCCTCCTGCAGCACATCGGTGGATTCTGCAGCTGTGAGCAGAGAAAAGATAGCAGCAGCTTGTTGCCGGTTCTCCTCCCTGATTGGGGCAAGCACCTTGTCTAGGGTTTGGCTTGGCCTCCGGAAGGCATTGTAGCAGTGTTTGCCTTCTGTCTTGCTTTGGCTAATGATTGGTCAGGCCCACCTCTCAGCACAAGTCCCTGCAGCCTGACTGTGGTGACAAGTTGCCTCTGCTGCCTGGAAGCCCAACCCTCCTCCCCAGTGTGCCATGCTTGCCCTTGGGATATGAGGAGTGCATGGGAACTCACATCTTGCAGTTGTGGAACCCCAGCCACTGACATAGCAGTTGCTCAGCTCTGACACCCTCAGCGAGGCATCAGGCACGCAGGCAAGTTGGATGTAGTCACTGCACTGGACAGGCTGGTCCAGTTCCAGCAGAGCAATGTCGTTCTTCTGTGTGATGTTGTTGTAGTGCTCATGAACAATCAGCCGCCTGATACCGCGGACTTGGGCCTCAGGACCCAGCTGAGTCAAGTGCGTGGCACCGATGACCACATGCCACATGCTGACATACCTGGAAGGCAGAGAGAGAGAGTGCTCAGTGCCAGCAGAGCCACGTGCTGCCGCAGCCCAGCCCAGCAGTGTCCTGCCACCCGCTCTTGACAAGAGAGGAAAGCGGCGCTATGGAGGGCATGACCTCCGTAGCATGCCTTGAGCACAAGGAACATGGAGCTGGAGACTGATGTGAAGCAGTGGCGTGAGCCCAGCTTTCTCCTGAGCAGTCTCTCAGCTGGGCTGGGGAGTGTCCAGCCAGTGGGCGTCTGGCAGGCGAATGGAAGGGGATGGGATGGGGGTAGCCCGGGGTGCTGTGGGCAGGGCAGCTGGGAGTGTTGTTTACTGTTCCCTGCTCGTCCTTACCAGGCGTCGATGAAGCAGTGGGCTGCTGTGAGGACCCACTGTGGGTGGATCAGGGAGCCTCCGCATATATGCCCTGTGCCTGGGTTCCAGGGATTCTGGATGCTCACAATCCAGGTCCAGGCTCCCCTCTGGGCAGCTGTGCCACCCACAACACGCGACGTGCCGGAGTTCCAGGCCATGGGCCGGAGCCCACAGGTCCTGTAAGCAGAAGATCGTTACTGCCCTGCTCAATGGCTTGCTGGCATTCAGGCTGAAGGTCAGCTGTCTCCCCTCCCTGCAAGGTGCTGTATGGCCAGCGAGGCCAGGGAACCCCATGGGGCACATGTCCCATCTGCCTCTGTTTTGGCTTTAACACCGTAGGCAAGCGGTGCCAGTAGCCTGGGTGCTGGCAAGGACCTGAGGCTCCCACAGGGGGTTCGGGAAGCTGTGGCGTGGCCACGGGGGACAAGAGGGAACGCTCCAGTGAATCCCGTAAGGTTTACCCAAGCTCCCTCCAAGAGCCACAGGATGCTTACCAGCAGGTATCCCATGTGCCCTGCACAGGCTGGCACAAGGACAGAACAAGGAAGATGAGCAGCTTCATGGCTGCCAGCAGGAGTTGCAAGAGCCAAATAGGGCTTGCTACCCCCCAGCACAGCAGCTGAAGGAGTGAGTGCCTGCAGGACTCCCGTTACCTGGGGTGCCCTTGACCACGGGGCTGATGTCACAGAGCCACTGGATGCGGGTGCTGGGCACAGCCTGTGGGGAGAGGGGAGGGGCAGCATTGGGTGTTCCAAGCTGAAGGGGAGGCAGAAGTGGGGCTCGGACACCCCCAGGGATACCCATAATGTCAAATTTTCATGGGGACAGAAATGTGTTGGGCTGAGTGCTTTGACACTCTTGGGGTAAACATACTGACCTGCTTCGCTAACAGCTCTGCTTTTGAAGAAGGGACAAAAGATTGAGAAGAAGCCTGCTCTGCTGGAACAAGAGAAGAGGTTGTAAATTCTGTGTGTAGGGGGCTCATTTGGTGTAATCGCCACCTAGCACCCATCTCTGCGCAGACAAGGAATAAATCCAATCCCTCTGCTCTGTGTGTCTCTTGGTGTACTGCACACTAGGTGATGACGTGTGGTGGTTTGACCCTGGCTGCAGGCCAGACGCCCTCCAAAGTCGCTCTATCACTCCCTTTTCCAGCTGGGCAGGGGAGAAAATCTGTATTGAGAGCACTTCAATGCTACATAATAATACTGGGTAGATTGATCCCTAACAGAAGAAGAATAGAAAGTATGTGCGTGTTTTGGGTTTGTGTGGAGTATGGCTGCAGCCGCTTGACCCCTTTTTGTTAGAGCAGCTACAAAATTTAAACCTAACAGCAAAAACGGCCTTGAAGATAAAGAAAGCGAAGACAGGGAAGTGATCAAGAATGAGGCCAACAACCAGTTAAGAGGCAGAGTAGATCTTGTTTTCAGCTAAAAGGGGTTCCTAACTACTTTCTGTAGGAATGTGTTTTCAAGAGCAGGAATGTGGTTTTGAGGCTATGGAGAAAAATGTAAAGAGCCTACACTGAAGGAAAAGGGAAAAAGTTCGCCTAGAGGAAGACTAAGTTTGCATAAGGCTGCCTTTTATTAGAAATTACAGAATCACAGAATCACAGAATCGTAGGGGTTGGAAGGGACCTCGAGAGATCATCGGGTCCAACCCCCCTGCCAAAGCAGCTCCCTAGCACATATTGCACAGATAGGCGTCCAGGCAAGTCTTGAATATCTCCAGAGAAGGAGACTCCACCACCTCCCTGAGCAGCCTGTGCCAGGGCTCTGTCACCCTCACTGTGTAAAAGTTCTTCCGCATGTTGGTGCGGAACTTCCTGTGCTCCAGTTTACAGCCATTGCCCCTTGTCCTGTCTCCACAGACCATTGAAAAGAGTTTGGCCAATTCCCCCTGCATCCCATACTTAAGAAATTTATAAACATTAATTAGGTCCCCCCTCAGTCTTCTTTTCTAAAGGCTGAAGAGCCCCAGCTCACTCAGCCTTTCCTCATACGGGAGCTGGTCCAGGCCCTTAATCATCTTCGTAGCCCTTCTCTGGACTCTCTCCAGGAGATCCCTGTCTTTTTTATACCAGGGAGCCCAGAACCGGATACGATACCCCAGGTGCGGTCTGACCAAGGCAGAGTAGAGGGGGAGGATCACCTCCTTCCCCACCTCCTTCCCCACCTCCTTCCCCATTGTAATGAGTATGCCTAGGTAATCTGCATAAATAGTATAAATTTTGCTTCAAACGGCACAGATGTTAGGAAGAACAATGCCCTGTGTGCCCAGCACTACAATAAGGAACACCAAGGCTACTGAAGATGATTCTGGCTTTTCGAAGCTTCAAGAGGCTTAAGAGTCAACCCAAGGACAGGGAGAGATCAGTCCACAATCAGCGTCATGGGCAAAACAGAAGAAAGGAAAGAAACTCTCTCATTTATTACACTACACCACACACCCACTGACACCAGAGTCGGCTCGTGAGAAGTGCAAGCAGGTTTTCAAGCACCTCCCTCCATCCCTCCCTGCTAAACAGACTTCCCTTTCATCATGATTTCGCTCCCTTCTTCCCCCCTCACTGTGGCACGGGGCAGGGAAGAGGGGAATGGGGGTCTCGGTCAGTTCCTCAAGAGCTGTTTTGCTTCTTAGCTGGGGGCAGGGGACATTCCTCACACTCTTCCCCTGCTCCAGCGTAGGGTCCCAGCACGTAGGTGGGATTACTGTGCCCTGTCATTATCCATGGCTGCAGGGGGAAAGCCTGCTTCACCGTAGTCTTCTCCATGGGCTGCAGGGGAATCTCTCTCCCTGATACCTAAAGTTCCTCATGCCCTGTCCGCACCGCCTTCTTCCCTGGCCTTGGTGCCTGCACAGTTTCTTACCTCTTCTCACTCCTGCCTCTGGTGGCAAAAAGTGGCTGCGAGGGGTTTTTTTCTTTTTCTTCCATGTGATTCCCAGAGGCGCTGTGACCATCGCTGATGGGCTCAGCCTTGGCCAGCAACGACTCCAACCTTGAGCCTCAGGCCTGCAGACAGCTTCTGGCTGCTTCTTGCAGAAGCCACCCCTGCAGCCCCCTCTTCTCCACCAGAACCCAGCCACGCAAAACCACAACATGGTGTCCTTTTTGGACAACAGTTTTTCACACCCCAGTTGGGACTGGGTTGACAGCATTGCCCAGGTTGTCTTGCCGTACCTGATGAGAGACACAGACCTACTGAGCTCCAGTGCACTCTGACCTGTTGATCAGGGACTCCATCGGCCTCTCTCCTGCATCAGTGCAATGCTATTTGAAACCGGTATTCAAGAGGAAAAGCTGGGAAAAGCAGCACTTCTAAAGCAGCAGACATGCCTCTGACTACAGATCAATTAAAACAGTATTGTAACAAAAGGTAGCCAGGACATCAATTGGATAATTGTGAAAAATGGCCTGAAAATTGGACCGTGACGTACCATACTATATTTCAAGTCACGTTGCTCTGTCAAAGAAAGAAGAACCATGGAAACATTAAGGTTGGAAAAGACCTCCACAATCATCTAGTCCACTCATCCCCCTACCACCTATATCCCTAACTAAGCTATGTCTCTAAGTACCCCATCCAATCTTTCCTTGAACACCCCGAGGGACGGTGACTCCAGCACAAGCCCTTCCAATGCCTAACCACTCTTTCTGAGAAGAAATTTCTCCAGATTTCTAACTTGAATCTCCCCTGGCGCAACTTGCAGCCAGTCCCTCTTGTCCCATCGCTCCTTATCTGTGAGCAGAGGCTGACCCCCAGTTCACCACAACCTCCTTTCAGGTAGGAGGATGGGCCCCACTACTGACCCCTGGGGAACACCGCTTGTGACCTGTCTCCAGTTGGATTTAACTCCATTCAGCACCACTCCCAGGGCCCAGCCACCCAGCCAGTTTTTAGCCCAGCAAAGAGTGCAGATGTCCAAGCCCTGGGCTGCCAGCTTCTCCAGGAGAGTACTGTGGGAGACCGTGTCAAAGGCTTTGCGGAAGTTGAGGGAGACTACGTTGACAGCCCTTCCCTCGTCCACCAGACGGGTTACCTAGTCATAGAATGAGATGACTTTGGTCAGGCAGGACTTGCCTACCCATGCTGGCTGGGCCCGATCCCCTGGTTGTCATGGACATGTTCTGGGATTGCCCTCAGGATGACTTGCTTCATAATCTTCCCTGACACTGAGATCACAAAACATGAGTTTTCTCACTTTCTCTCTTCTGATTCTCTTACTCATCCCACCAAGAGGAAGTGAGAGAGCAGTTGCAGGGTACTCAGTTCAACCATGACAATTAAATGTTTCTTGTGGTTCCCATTCAAAAGTATTTTCCTTAAATTTTCTTTTGTGAAATGAGGCTAAATTCAAATCAAGTATTCACATAGTATCTGTAATTTCACCAGGTGTATTAACATGATAGATTTGTAAGAATAAGCAGTCCTGCACCTTGAAACGCTGAAGAAAAACACAGGATACAAAAATCCAAATTCTGTTTTGTTATGTGTGTACTTTTTAGGCAGAGCAGAAGAAGAAGAGATGTAAAACTAGAAGTAATGAGGACATAGTGAGGATAGAACAGTGTTTTTAAATGAAGAAAAAGCAGCTTAAATGCTTTGTTTCTAAGTGGAACGGAATGCTTTTTGTGGTGCATAAATTTAAGTTACTCACCAACAACCTCTGCATATTGTCAGACAAGTATGTGTGTCAATCTTGTGGCAACAAGTATACATAATGCTTTGCAAAGGAGTGGAAGTTGTCACCAACTGCCACCTTAAATCATTGAAATCAACTCCAGTTGCTACCAAAGAATCTGAAAAACAATTCTATAATTCTATTTCAGTAAAAAAATATTTCCTTCTTCTTAAGAAATCTAAAATAAATTTTTTGGGGTCTGCTGAAATATTGAATTCTAGATTTTCCAGACACTGCAACAATGACAGCTGTAGGAAGCTAATACTTCTCATAGCTACCAGCGAAAGCCTGTGGGAAGATTCCCCCACATGTTCAGGTTGTGTAAAACCTTTAAATAAAACCCAGTGAAATCTTTAAAATCCAGTCAAGCAATAGTTTCCAAAACTGTTGTCTTTTTAAAAGAGTCAAAGTCCTTCTGTCCAAGTCCTCTGTGACAAGTGGTGTTCCTCAGGGGTCAGTTCTGGGTCCAGCCCTGTTCAGTGCATTTATCAACAATGTGGACAAAAGGATAAAGTGCACCTTCAGCCAGTTTGCTGATGATACAAAACTGCAAGGAGTGGCTGACATGCTGGAATGCTGTGCTGCCACTCAGTGAGATCTGGACAGGCTGTAGAGTTGGACAGAGACAGATAGAGATGACCTGGTGGGGGATGTGAAGGTTGGAGGACGCTTGGGGCACAGTGATCATGAGCTTATAGAATTCTTAGTACTGGGAGAAGTAAGGAAGGGGGGCAGCAGAACTAGCACCTTAGACTTCCGTAGGGCTGACTTTGGACTGTTCAGAAAGCTGCTCAATAAGATTCCATAGGAGGCAGCCCTTGAGGGCAAAGGAGCCCAAGAGGGTTGGTTGCTCCTCAAGAAGGTAATCTTGGTGGCACAAGAACAGGCTGTCCCAGTCGGACAGAAGAGGGTTTGGCGAGCTAGGAAGCCAGCCTGGCTGAGTAGAGAGATTCAGGCTGATATACGGGAAAAGAAGGAAAAATATGAGCTTTGGAAGAAGGGGCAGGTGTCTTGGGATGATTATAGGTAATTAGTGAGATCATGTAGGGAGAAAGTCAGAAGTGCTAAAGCTGATCTGGAACTCAGGCTGGCCAGTTTTGTAAAAGATAATAAAAAGTCCTTCTATAGGTATATTAACAGTAAAAGGAGGGTCAAGGAGAATCTCCAGCCCTTATTGGATGCTGATGGCACATTAGTGACAAGGGATGAGGACAAGGCTGAGGTCCTTAATTCCTTCTTTGCCTCAGTCTTTAACAGTAAAGAAGGATATTCTGGGAGTACTCATCCTCTGGAACTGGCTGACAGGGAGGGGAAGAATAACAAAGTTCCTATGGTTCAGGAGGAAATGATTAGCGACCTACTTGGCCAGTTAGATACCCAGAAGTCAATGGGGCCAGATGGGATTCACCCAAGGGTACTGAGGGAGCTGTCAGATGTGCTTGCCAAACCCCTTTCCATCATGCAGCAGCAATTCTGGCAGACTGGGGAAGTTCCAGTCGACTGGAGGCTGGCAGATGTTACACCCATATACAAGAAGGGTCGGAAGGAGGACCCAGGGAACTACAGGCCTGTCAGTCTGACCTCAGTCCCAGGGAAGATCATGGAGAGGGTCATCTTGGGAGCTATCATGCAGCACATGCATGATGGCCAGGGGATCAGGCCTAGTCAACATGGGTTTACAAAAGGTAGATCCTGTCAAACTAACCTGATCACCTTCTATGACAAGGTGACCCGCTTAAGGGACGAGGGGAAGGCTGTGGATGTGATCTACCTGGACTTTGGTAAAGCCTTTGACACAGTTTCTCACAGCATTCTGACTGAGAAACTGGCTGCCACTGCCCTGGACAGGTGGACCCTCAGCTGGGTTAAAAACTGGCTGGATGGCCGAGCCCAGAGGGTGGTGGTAAATGGAACAAAATCCAGCTGGAGGCCGGTCACGAGTGCCGTTCCCCAGGGCTCAGTCCTGGCTCCAGTCTTGTTCAACATCTTTATCAATGATCTCGACGAAGGGATTGAATGCTCCCTCACTAAGTTTGCAGATGACACTAAACTAGGAGGAAGTGTTGATCTGCCTGAGGGTAGGGAGGCTCTTCAGAGGGATCTGAACAGACTGGACCCATGGGCTGAGACCAATGGGATGAAGTTTAACAAGGCCAAGTGTAGAGTGCTGCACATGGGACATAATAACCCCATGCAGCGCTACAGGCTTGGGGGAGACTGGCTGGAGAGCTGTCAGGCAGAGAAGGACCTGGGGGTGTTGGTTGACTGCAGGCTGAATATGAGTCAACAGTGTGCTCAGGCGGCCAAGAAGGCCAATGGCATCTTGGCTTGTATCAAAACCAGTGTGGCCAGTAGGTCTAGGGAGGTGATTGTGCCCCTCTACTTGGCATTGGTGAGGCCACACCTCGAGTACTGTGTCCAGTTCTGGGCTCCTCACCATAAGAAGGACATGGAGGTCCTGGAGTGAGTCCAGAGAAGGGCAACCAGGCTGGTGAAAGGGCTGGAGAGCAAATCCTATGAGGAGTGGCTGAGGGAGCTGGGGCTGTTTAGCCTGGAGAAGAGGAGGTTGAGGGGAGACCATATCACCGCCTACAATTACCTGAAGGGAGGTTATAGAGAGATAGGTGATGGTCTCTTCAGCCACGTGACAGGTGATAGGACAAGGGGGAATGGCATGGAGCTGTGCCAGGACAGGTGTAGATTGGATGTTAGGAAAATATTTTTTACTGAAAGATTTGTCAGGGCCTGGAACAAGCTGCCCAGGGAGGTGGTCGAGTCACCTTCCCTGGATGTGTTCAAAAAAAGGGTAGATAATGTACTTAGGGATATGGTTTAGTTTAGGATGCAAATGGTTGGACTCGATGATCTTAAAGGTCTTTTCCAAACTTGTTATTCTGTGATTCTGTGATCTTATGGAATTCAACAAGGGCAAGCGTAGGGAGGAATAACCTAGGCACCTAGGTTATAGATAGGCACCTAGGGAGGAATAACCCCATACAGTACAGGTTAGGGATTGACCTGCTGGAAATCAGGTCTGTGGAAAAAACCTGGGAGTCCTGGTAGAGAACAGGTTAGCCAGGACCCAGCAGTGTGCCCTCACGGCCAAGAAAGCCAATGGCATCCTGGGGTGTATCAAGAAAAGGGTGGCCAGCAGGTTAAGGGAGGTTCTTCTCTCCCTCTACTCTGTACTGGAGAGGCCTCATATGGAATATTGTGTGCAGTTCTGGACTCCCTAGTTCAAGAAGGACAGGAAGCTATTGGAGGCAGTACAAAAAAGGGCTACGAAGATGATTAGGGAACTAGAACATCTATCTTATGAAGAGAGGCTGAGGGACTTGGAACTTTTTAGCCTAGAGGAGAGAAGACTGAGGGGGGAGATCTTATCAATGCTTATAAATACTTGAGGGGTGGGTGTCATGAGAAAGGAGTCAAGTTTTTATCATTGGCTCCCAGTAACAGGAGAAGAGGCAACGAGTGTAAACGTGGGTATAGGAACTTCCACCCAAATATGAGGAGGAACTTCTTTACTGTGAGCGTGGCAGAACATTGAAACAGGCTGCCCAGAGACGTCGTGGAGTCTCTATCTCTGGAGATACTCAAAACCCTTCTGGATGCTTTCCTGTGCAGCCTGCTCTAGGTGACCTTGCTCTGGTAGGGGGGTTGGACTAGATGATCTCCAGAGGTCCCTTCCAATCCTTATCATTCTGTGATTCTGTGATACTGTTTTGTAGATATTTACCATAATTATGTCTAGAACAACAATCACTAAAACTGATGTAAGGTCGAAAAGGCACAATATAAAGGATGTGAAAAAAGTGGATTTCCAAAGCACTGTGCAATGCTTATCTACTGAGCAGCTATCAGTACTTAGTACAGCACCATGTTCCTGTTCAATTGGACTGGGTAAGCATACTTGCAGTAGGAGTGACAGGCTGAGTAGGACTGCAATGCAGAGTGTCATGAAAAAAACAGGAGGTCTGTTGTTCTGGAGGTCACCTTGTGCTCTGCCTTCTTTTTTCCTTCACGAAGTCAGGACTTCAGCAATGAAAAAGCAGCATGTTTTCTCTGCTCTGTTTTTTTAGTTTTCTCATTAGAGAAAATATTTTCTGATGCTGACATACTGCTAGGATCACATTATTAAAAGGAACCACCAAAGTAAATGTCAACCACACTAAATGTGATACGAAAAGATGATAAACAGGTGGGCAGGAGGGAAAGAATTTCTGATATTAACAGCAAGTGAAGATGTGATTACAGAAATCTGTTATTATTTTTATTAAGAAAAATGCTGATTTCCAGGTTATAGTCCCAATTTCTCACCATTCTAACCTAATTTTATGGGTTTTTTTTTTTGCATCATTAATTTTAAAGGCTAAGGCTAAAGTATGAAGTTGTTAATAAGACATTGAATTTTGTTGTGGTGTGATCTAAGCTCTTCATTCTCTTGCATTGCTCTGGTGGTTTACATTCATCACTTCAGCATGAAATATTGCCTTTTAATGGAAGGAAACCTTTGTAACCTACATTTGTGGGAGGGATGATGCTGTCAAATTAAGTTGTACCCAGCCATCTATAAGAAATAATAGTCTGTTCATTAAGTAAACGGGCAAGTCAAGAAACTTAAAGAGCCATGCTTATATCATACTAAACATTTTTCCGCAACTCTGATATTTCTCTTAATTTGTTGTTGATTTAAAAATATGTTTCCTCTTACAAAGATAACTAAATCTACAATTAAAGGCAGATTCTATTTCTGGTCATTCTGAAAGTAGAAATCACTCATTTCAGAGACTGTTGACTTTTTACAAGATTCTTGCAAGACTTACGAGCAAAAAAAAGGATTTATAAGGCTTTTGTCTTAGATTGACTCGTAATTGTCAATCTGGATAATCTTTTACTGGACATTGTTAGGCATACATACAAAACCTGTTAAGTTTATACATGTCACCTTATACACATCTCAAGCTGTCTGTTTCTTCTCAGAGTGACATTGAACACTATTAATAGGTGACAATTTTTTATTTCCTAAACACTGTTACACACCCACTCCCTCAAAAAACTTGCTCGCTCTTGCAGAGGAGAGTTTAGTGAGAATTGCCATACCTCACATTGCAACAGCACCAACTGATCCTGTGCTCAACTACCAGCCAAAGCAGAAGAAAGCTTTCTGAAGATCAGCCAAAAGCAGCAGTATCATTTGCGCCTTCTCTAGTGTTTGTTTTGAAGGATCCAGGCAACCCTGAAATCTGCAGAGGTGCATTTCTAGTTTTCAGTGTAAAACAGTGTCCTAAAACATTAGTTCTAACCTCTAAGATCAAAAACTTTTACCGTTTTCTGTTAGTGATAGGCCTAGTCAAGATAATGAATGTATTTGACACTTCATGTGAAGACTAATTTTTAAATTCCTAAATTCCTAGAAGCTCAAAAAGTAAGAGACTGCCAATAGATTTTTCAGGGTTCAAATAACAATATAAGCTGATGTAAAAGGATCACAGAAACTGCATAGCCTATAAATGTGGTGCAATGACAAAAGGTAGAATACGGTAAGTAAGTTGAAGAATCCAAATAATCAGTATGATTCAGGAGATAGTTAGACATGTCATATGAACACTTAAAATTGCTTTTATGTAAGAAACATTAAAAAGGCAAATGCAGTTGGATTTACTGACTGACTCTTTTTTCCTCTGCTGTGAATGTCCCGCGTAACATGAAAATCAGAGAGAAAAAGAGCAGCCTTGCTTCTAGGGTAAACACTCAGTAGATGTTTGAGGACAATAGCCACTGACCCCAGTCCTCTTTCCAGAAGACAAGCAGAGGGTTTAGAGTGGAATCTGGGGATCCAGGACAGGGAATAAGCTCTTCTCCAGCTTTATAAAACAATTCTGTAAATTCATGGATAAATATTGTACAAAAATGTGCTTCCATACAGAACTGAGCTATGGAAAAGGTAGAAAGTTACAGCCTACATCACCAGATAGGGGAACATGCTCCTCTTTCCTTTTCCCTTTCCCTTTGCTTTCCTTTCCTTTCCTTCCCTTTCCTCCCCTTTCCTTTCCTTCTTTCCCAGCAAAGTATCACAACCTATATCATATGTTACTGTACTTAGCAACATGTCATACCTTTAAGAAATTGGTTTTCAAGCTGATTATGCTTAGCATTCTGACAATATTATTTCCTAGCACCAGAAAGGAGAAAATAATCTCTGACAGAAAACCAACACAGTCTATGTGGAAAGACTGACAGCATCACTTTAAGAGGAAAATGATTATCTGGAATTAATGCAATATTTAATATACAATTAATTAGAAAATCTCAGATTAAAAAAATTAAGTATATGGGAACTAAGAAAAAATGCTTCGACCAAATCCATAATGACAGAGAATGAGAGGGCAAGATTTGTAAGATCTTTATTCCCTACTCCATTTTCTTCTGAATATATGTATGCAGTACTTCTCAGCATCAAGAGGCTTAGAAGTCGACCCAAGGACAGAGAGCTCCTCCTGAGAGCCCCGGGTGTTAGAATAGCTGCAACAGGCATGACAAAAGCAACAGCGATTAAAAGGAAATAAGCTTGGAGGCAGTCTGTTCTCTAAGGGGTGGTTTCAAATGTTTGTTCTTACTGAAAACAGAGAAACCCACTTCTAGTGGCAGGTTCAGCACACTGACCAAACTATTTTATAAAGACCAATTTACCAAGTCTCTTGGTGTTTCTTACTCCTTTTCCTTTCTAGCTCTCAAATCTGCATGGCTTTGATCGCTTTTGTTGGGGGGGTGGTGGTGGTGTTGTTTTCAGTGCTTTCTTTTTCCTGCTGGGTTTTTTCCTGCTTGGATTAGTTCTTGAAGGTGTGGTTGGATTTGCAGGGGTTCTTGTTCCGTGTTCTTTGGGGTTTTTTTTAACTGATCCACTATGCAACTGTCAGTTGAGAGCAGCTCTTTCGCGGTGGAATCGGAGCGATAGGTGGTGCTCTCTTCCTCAACTCCCTTAACCCCTTGTCTGTTCCACTGAAACGGGAAAGCCTGTGGTAGCCCCGGGGAGCTCCACGCCGGGAGAGACGCGAAACTGTTAAAGTCTAGGCAGCAGGCTGCTGCCAAACTGAGAGTGCCATCGAGATCAGTGCAAACGGAAGAACGTCTTTATTTGGGTTTGCCCCCGCAATAGTTGTAACTCCTCCTGCGGTGGCGAAGCGGGGAAAGAGGCGAAGACAAGGCCTACCCCGAAACTGAGCACCGCACCGCGCGTTCCTTTGCAAGCTGTTTAACCCTTCGCCACGGGACGCCTTCCGGCCTGCGCCCGGGGCGACACGGGAGTCACTGCGCTGCCTCCCGCCGAAGTTTAAGGGGTGCTAAGGAGAGGCAGACTGGCGGCCCTGCCCGGGGAAAGCGCTGCTCACCGCGGGGGGCGGCCCCGGGACGAGCGGCGGCGCCGGGCAGCGGAGGGCAGAGACGCCCGTCTCCCGCCCGCCAGCCGCGGCCGCGCCCCGCCCCGCGGCGCGAGGAGCCGGAGCTGCTTCTACCGCGCCCACAGCGCCTCGGCACCGCCGCTCCCGCTGCCAGCCCCGAGGAGGCGCCGCCGCCCGCGCCCCCCACAGTAAGTGCCGCCGCTCCGCAGACCGGCGTCCCGCTCCCGCCGCCCCGGACACCCCCCCGCTCTGCGCGCCCGGGAAAGGGGTGGTCGAGGGCCGCGGCCGCGCCACGGCAGGACGGGCCCGGGCCTGGCAGCCCGGCGGCGCCCCGGCTGCCTTCCCGCAGGTGGCGGGCCCCGGGAAGCAGCAAGGGGCTCGGTCTCGGCGTGGGGCTGGGGGAGGGGAGCGGTGCGGCGGAACTCGGGAAGCCCCGCGGGGCCGGGGCCGGGGCCGGGACTGGGGCACGTCGCTGCCGCCTCCTGCCCCCGCGGCTGCCGGCGCTGCAGAGCCCCCGCACCGCCCCGAAGAAGCTCTCCAGGTGGGAGCGGCCCGGAACACCCACGTTGAGAGTTTCGTCACGCCGAAGTGCGTTGGGGCGAAAGCCGAGCATGGCTTTATGTTCGGGGCGGCCTCACCGCCCGTCGTGCCACTGTGGTTTTCCTGGGCGAAGAGGCAAACTTTCGGCTGCCTTCAGCCGCGCGTCTGCTGCCGCCCGGAGTGAGCCGCCCCCCGTCAGGGTGGGCTTGGGCACGGCAGCCGGAGCAGTAAGGCAGTTGGCCGCGGCGCGGGTGAAACTCGGGCTTCCCCAAGCTGCGTGAATTGGGCTTTGAAGTACTGTTAGCACGCCGGTAGAACTCGCTTCTGCCTTAGTTTCGTGCTGCTAGCTAAAGAAACGAGAGAGATCGCAGGTCTGTGCGGGCTTTGCGCTTTTGGAAAGGCGGGTGGCCAGGCTTTCTGTGCTGGTGGCCTATGTGTCTCCCGAGACGCGTGTGTGCAGTGTGCCTTGACCACACAGGCGTGCCGGGAAAGCGCCGCGCAGTCTGAATGATGCTCTGTTCTGCACGTCGCTCGGTTATGCTCCTTTGCAAATGATGTCCCTCAGCTGACTAGTGAAGTGACTTGTGCTGCCAACTGCCCACCGGGGCCCAACTTCTCCAAGCAGTGGAACATGCCAGATGAGGAGTTGTCAGTTGAACTCAGGAGCTGGGATGACTCCTGCCAGCTCTGCTTCTCTCTGCTCAGCTCCCAGTGGGAGCTTTGAACGAGCACTGGTAGTGGAGCAGTGTGCCCAACTGGCCTTTTGGGTCCAGACCCAAACGTGGCTGGTGTGAATGTAATCAGTTGCAGGCAGCGCTGTGAGATCCAGAGTTGCCCTTTATGGGGAGATGCACAGTGGGTATTGCAGGGGCAGCTGTTAACGGGTCAGGCTGTGTCATATCTTTAAGGGCACCATGCCTGGGCAGAGCCCGGATCCTGCACACCGTTCCTGTTCTCCTGGTGGGAAGCATGTTGGAATAGATGGATGTAGTTTAAAAACATAGGAGAAGCCATTGGCACTGCGTGCTGCCGGTAACTCTTCATTTGGTTGGCTTTTGCTGGGAAACTGCCCCCCTGTGGTGGAAGTTTCTGATTGCTCTTTCTAGCTAGCAGCGATTAATGAGCATCTCAGTAAACTTTGGAGACTGCAAGTCTGAGCAATTGTAACTTGAAATTCAGCTGCACACATTCCCCTCCTCATCCTGCTACTTTTATTGCTGCTGTGAATTAGTAGTGCAGAAAAGCCAAGGTTGTGCACTTGCAGACCTCCAAGGTGTAACCGAAATAATTGAGCACATTACGCATGTATCGTGTATTACATGCTCAGCAGGGTACGTTTTTGCCTTAGCCTTATGTAAAAGAGGAGGAGAAAACACCTTCTGGGGAATCAGGTACCCCGGTATTAGGAGAAGGTGTGTGGCTGTGCCTCAGAGCTTCCTCTCAGAAGTTGGTTTCTAAGATGTGGAAAGCATCTGCAGTCTGTCAAGTAAACCCTGTAACAGTTTACTGAGGTTCTAAGCAGGAATTAGTAGGGAAAGAATCCAAAGAGTAAGTTCTGCAGAGGAAGGATGTCCACGTCCTTGGAAGACCAAATGTGGTTGTTTTTGTCTGTTGAGTCCTCCAAATGAGGGACAGAAAAATAAAGTAGATAACTCTCAAGAGATACTACATCTTTATGATGAAGTTTCTTCAGGTTTCAGGTGTTCAGTGTTGACTTTGCCTCTTAATAGAGGTTTTGGCCTAGAATTTCTCTTTAGTTTTGTCATTAATTCTCCCATATGAACAGTAATATGACAATAAGGGAAAATAGAGTTACTGAGCAGTGTTTTTCATGATCTTAGCATTGGATATGTCTGCTCAAATTACGTGCCCGATCTAAATGGTTGGCAGGATGTTTCCTGTAGTTTTTCTGTATTGATGACCTGGCAGCTTTGATACTGGCTATACATTTGCCTTACAGCATCCTGCAGCATCAGTGAGACCTAATACAAGGGATTTGGACTGTACTTCGCTTTTTTTTTTTCTTTTTCATCCCTTGTAGGCATGTTTCTGGCCATTCCTTGTATTTCCCCACTTCTCTGTAGATCATTTAAGCTATTTTCATCTTCCCCTGCTGAAAAATTTACACTTTGTTGAAGCTAGGTTTTGTGGATCAGATTGATCTGATGCACACAGCAAAATTGAACTGAAAATGTAGTGTCTGTCAAGGATTTTCTCACAGGGGAAGTATACCTTCTATACAGCCTGTCTTGCACAAGCAACATAATGTGTTCCAGTGAGATGTACCTCAATTTAAGAAATTTGAGTACTCTCTCTGTTGGTTGTAATATGGGTACACAGAGTGTGGTGCTCCAGGAGGTGATGATCTAATGACAAAGTAAGTTAGAGACTTTTTAGGATTGTCTTTGGGGTTTTTGTGTGTCTCTATGCTTATAGCCATGAGCAACCACGTTGTCTATTTGATCTGTAATAGAAACATTTGCAGCATTTTTTCAGTTGTGATGTAGCTGACAATCTGGTCTTTACTTGAGACTGGCTTCATGATCAAAGAAAGTGAGTATGGCTTGAAATTAGTTACGGGGGGGGGAGGGGGGTGTGTGTGTGTTTCTTTTCCCTTACGCCTCCAGCATCTTCAGATCATAAGACCTAGTGTAATGATTTGTGTGGTCAAGTAGAGGTTAAGATGGCCTTTTGTTAATTGAGCAAGCAAGCAAGACGTTTCACCAGGCATATTTACACTCTCTCAAGTAGTGCTTGAGAGAGTGTGAGATTTTCTTTTTTTGACTGAAAGATAAACTGACCGCACCCCCACTGAGAGGTGTGAGCTCAAGACTGAGGTATGTGATTTGCAGAGCAAGTAGCACATGCCCATTTCATTGGCATCTCTAACCGATCTCAAAAAAAGGGGAAGAGGACAGACTACGTGCCCTATAATCATAGGATATCCTGAGTTGGATAAGAATCATTGAGTCCAACTCCTGGCTCCACACAGGACCAGTCAAAAATTTAGATTAATAGCCTATAGTCATATGCTTAATGATCATTGACTGTGAACTGATGAACTGATCATTGACTCTGTTGCTTGGAGCTAAAAATCACTTCTTTCTTTATTTCTCTGTGGTGGTTCCTGAGATCTCTGCAGCAGTCTTGAATGTACCAAGGCAGATGCGTGAGATGGAGTCTCACACAAAATACATGCCCTTTAAATGAAGCAAGTTAAAGCTATTACTTAATTTCAGTTCACCTTTTGTTTGGAATCCCAGGTGGTGAGAAGAGTCCCATATCTTGAGGAAAGCTTACAGAGATTCCAGAGGCATTAAGGTGCCGTTTAGAAAGTGAACTTTGATGGTTTAACCCTGGCTGGAGGCCAGATGCCTACCAAAGTTGCTCTATCACTCCCCTTCTCAGCTGGACAAAGGAGAAAATACATACTGAGAGGCTTAGTAATCAAGATAAGGACAGGGAGAAATCATTCCACAATCAGCATGATGGGCAAAACAGACTCAACACAGAATAAAACCCGAAAACCATCTAATTTATTACACTATACACACACACACAGAGAAACCATAGTAGGATAATGAGAAGTACAGTCTGAAATCCATGATTTCTCTCCCTTCCTTGCTCCCAGAGTGTCACAAGGGAAGATGGGGATGGGGATTTCAGTCAGTTCATCACAAGTTCTCCTTCTTTGTGTGTGTGTGTATGGGGGGGGCATTCCTCATACTCTTCCTTTGGTCCAGTATGGGGTCTCACCCACAGGAGACAGTCCTCCACAAACTTCACCAACAAGAGTCCTTTCTCACAAGGCTTCAGCATGTCACCAACTGCCCCAGCATGGGTCACTTCTCTGGGGTGCACTCGGGGAATCATAAAGTGTCTCTCAGTCCATCAGGGCCAGACTGCTCCAGCCTGGACTTCATGGAGTCACGAGTGCCCCCAGCACACCTGCTCTGGCGTGGGCCTCTCTCTCCCTCAGCAGCAGGTCCAGCCAGGAGCTTGCTCTAACACTGGCTTCCCACAGAGTGACAGCGTCCTTTCTTGTGTCTGCACCAACTCTGGCCTGAGGTCTTCCACAGGCTACAAATGCGATCTCTGCTCCCTATCATATTCCATGGGCTGCAGGGGAAAAATCTGCTCCACCATGGTCTTCTTCATGGGCTGCATCAGAATCTTTCTCTCTGGTGCCTACAATGCCTCCTCCCTCCCCTTCCCCACTGACCTTGGTGTCTGTAGAGTTTCTTAAATCTTCTCATCTCCTCTGGTGGCAAAAAGCTTGCATTTTTTTTTTCCTCTTAAATATCACAGAGGCACTACCGGCATCGCTGATGGGCTGGGCACTGCTCAGCAACAGGTGTGACTTTGAGCCGGCTGGTGTTTACTCCCTCGGGCCTGCAGAAAGCTCGTAGCTGCTTCTTGCAGAAGCCACTGCTGCATCACCACCACCCCCCTCTTGCCCCAAGCCCAGCCACACAAAACCACAACATAAACCTGTAGCTGGCATTGGTAAGCTAGTGAGATGTACATTAATGAGTAATCCAGAAGATACCAGTACAAAAATCAGCATTTCTTTACGTTTTCTGTTACTAAAATTGCATCTCCTAATAGGTGAATTTTAGTGTTAAATATGCCTGGCTTAATCCAAGCTCACATCTAACTTCCAGCTAATCATATACTTGAACAGAGATAGTATGTTTTTTAATGTTTTATCTGCAAAAGTTACTGTGACTCAAGCATATTCAGGATTGTCTGTCCTAAATAGTTGAACTGTGTAACAGGATAGAATGTATTAAATTGTAAGGTACTGAGAAGTGGGGAAATAAACTGAGAATGGAGAATGCACACATGTAGGTGGTTATCACGTTTGTCTCTTGAAGCTGAATACTTAATTTGTGAAGGAAATTAAAAAAACGTAGTTTCCAGTAACTGATTTTCAAGCTCTCTGTCCTCTCCAGCATATGTATGACATGCAGACAATGTGATAAATTTGGTTGTTGAAAAGCATTTTCAGTCATCCACTCTACACCACGCGGGTGTGACCTCACCCTGAGAACTGCGTGCGGTGTTGGGTGGCACAATACCAGAGGGACACGAAACTATTGGAGAGTATCCAGAGGAGAGCAACGAGGATGGTTAAGGGTCCAGAGGGGAAGTCTTACAAGGAGAGGCTGAAGTCCATTCATTTGCTCAGTCTGGAGAGAAGGAGGCTGAGAAGAGACCTCATCACAGTCTGTGGCTTCCTGACCAGGGGGAGGAAAGGGCCACAGGCTGGAACAGGCTCCTCGGAGTAGGGGTCAAAGCACCGAGCTTGACTGAGTTCAAGAAGCATCTGGACAGTACATGCAGTGATATGCTCTGACTTGGCTGGTCTGTGCGTGGAGCCAGGAGTTGGACTTGATGGTCCTTACACATCCCTTTAAACTCAGCATATTCTGTGATTTTGTGCTTAAGTAATAAGTGATCCAGGAAGCAAAGAAAATTTTTCAGCTGTTTGGGTCAAAAATATGTGTAAGATAATTTTATTCAAAGACATGTTAAAATGGAGTTTATCAGACAAAGTGCTACCACATTCCAGAGATTAATTGGGAAACATGACATCTGTAACCACTCCATGAAAATGAATTTCCCTTTAGTTTCTAGCTGAAGTAAGTTGGTCTGAACCCAGCTGATACATAGCAGTGTTGGCCATATCCAATTAGATAGGCTGTACTTAGCTATCAAAAGTACGCTGTCATTACTGCAGGATACTGTAAGTGCTTGAAGACTTTATTTTGCATTCAAGTACAGCTGAAGTTCTGGAAATCCTGAAAAAAAAGATACTAAAAATAGGTTTCTGGTGAGGAGGGGAGCATTGTCAAAAGTGTGTGGGGTGGGTATGTTAGCTTGCATGCCAGTTGTAAAAGTATCTCTGCTGCCACTCAGTCCTGAAACAAAGACAACCTTCACTTCCTGCTTTCCACAGCTCTGTCTATAACCAAGTCATCAGTGTCACTGGACATCAGTAGTGAAATACTCCTAAAATAAGAGCCCATTTTTTTGTTACACTGTCCAAAGTAAGTAACTGCCTCTTGGCTTACTGAAAGCATTCTAATGTTATTTTTATACACCCAATGTCATTTTTATACACATAGTTCTGAAGGGGGGGTTGGTGCTGCTTTGCTTTAAGGGAAAAAAAAAAAGAAGGATTTGCTGTTATGTTAATTACTATTAAGAAGCATCACAGTTTTATATAAACAGTGAGTTTTTAGCACTTTCACTGGTGTATTGTGGTTAACTAATAGGAAATACATAGCTAGGCCTTGCCACCATCTTTCCCAAAATATTTTGTAGAACTTCAGATTGTTTAGAGAACATGGTTTCAGAGTGTTGTAGAAGAAGCACTGGTACTGGCAGGAACTGTGACTTTCTGACTCATCTGCTGCAGAAGGTACTCTCCAAGCGGTGAGTATGCGCAGGCATAAAAGACATAGATAAGGTTAAGTCTAGCTAAATAGGTCATAATTAAGCCCTGCTTGTTGAGCCAATTTAGGATATTCATAATTAGGTATGTGTATATCATATCCTTCCCTTTTTTGGTAGAAGAGCATCTGTTTTGTATGTTTGCTGTTCGCATTTCCTTCAGAGCTTTGAAGTAATTTTCAAGTCCTGTGGAGGAACCTTTGGCCACCTTCGGCTCATCCCACAGCTATTGTCCTCAACTGGGAACACAACCTCTGCATTTTATCAGCAGCACTTCATCTGAATATTGTATTTCACACTTCTTTATAAGGTGAAACAAAAATCAGCAGAACTGTTGAGCAATTATTTTTTTTTAAATTCCAGCTCATCTTCATGTTTTATAGTCCGTAAATGTTGGTATTAAGATGTTCTCTAATCCTGCTGTTCATAGTACTGTCTTTATGACTCCTAACTACAGAATTGTATAGTGTTTGTTTTTTTAAATTCCCCTTCTGATGATACCTTACCAACCTACTTAGAGCTGTACGTCCTTGATATATTTTAATTGTAGAATTTATGTTAAGGAAAATAATTTACTGCTGTGTTTGGGATTCCAGACATAAAACCTGTCTCTCAAGTAGTCTAGACTTGGGCTTATTTATGGTATCGCTGGCACTTCTCGCTGTGTTATCTTTTTGGCATGACTGGAATGATTTTGTAAACACCTAGGGGGGTTTTAGTGGTGAGTGTAACTTAATCATGCCTCTTATAAGATTAAAAAGTAGAAGAGTTTTGCATATGATACAGGGAAGAAAAGAAGAATCTAGGTAGAGGCTAGACAGAGCAAGAGAGTCAAAGCTGAGTGTATTTTAGGAGTCTTTGAGTTTGCTGATCTGTCCAAAATTTAGCAAGTCAAGTTAGAATCAAGCCGTTGATAATCTTTAGCTGTTTAGTGATGGCCATTACTGGAGTGAAATTTCAAGTAATCCAGCTCAAGGATTTTTTGTACCTCTGCTGTTCTTGAATTTTTTGTGTAACAAAATTGAGAAGCCAAGTCGTTTTATTTTAATGTTAACCTTGTGATGCAAAGGTTGTAAGGCAAAAGCTCTTGCAGATACCTAAACAGACAGATCTGCACTTGTGGGAAAGAGGTTTCATATTTCACCACCACCTCCCCCTCACACCCCACACACCCCCTGCCCCGTTCTTTTAAATTATTAAAAGCAATTTTAAAAGAATTTGTAAGCCTTGTTTTCCCCCACCCAGTAGTTGACACCATATTACTAGGTGGAATTGTTTCTCATGTGAAGGTGTCATTCCAGAAACTTTTTATATGATACGTCTATATTTCTTTGAATTTCAAATCGAGGTCTTGTCTGCTACTTTATGTGAATTCAATTGATTACTTCCTGGCACACCCACTTAATTTGTTATCATGGAGCTTTTGAAAACTTATTAAAAGTTACATGTAGCATTAAATAATACTGTAAATGTGATTAAGCTTTGTATTCTAGAGAAATCTCTGTAATCCAAGCCACAAATCTGTGTTGTACTGGTCTGCAAAACACCACTCTGGTCAGTGATGCAGAAAGTATGCTGATGGTGACCAAATGCTTTTGTGCAGATTCACTAGCAGTATTTGCTGTACTAGTTGTTTTCAACATGCAGGTGAATACTTAAAAGTCACTTGAAATGTGAAATTTGTTGTTAATACTGGGAAGCTACCTGGCAAAGAGGTGAGGGGGAGTAGCCTACCGAATGTGAAGGCAGTGACAGGCAATATAGTGTGTTTATTTTTACTTATTCCAGTAGGGTGTTCAGTGTAGTCTCAGTTGATAGGCTGTTTAAACATTTGTTCTGCTTCAGATACTAGGCTAGATAGAAGAGATTACTGAAGTCCAGATTCTTACAGATAGATCTGTCTATTGAAAGCATATTCTAGGTGACATCGGAAGATGAAGAGCACAGGACATGGCCCATAATATTTAACTGCAGTTTGAACAGTGTTGTCCATCTCCTCTGGCATCCCTAAATACTGGTGGCTTCCCTGTGTTTTCCCATAAGCTGTGTGTAGGTTATCTTTTGTTACCTGCAGTTTTTTAGAAGTTTTTCAGTATTTCAGCATACTCATTTTCTGATCAGCTGCTTTAAAATAATTTAAGAGCTTTTAAAAAAAGAAACCACATATTTGTGTAAAGATCCTGCTTTACATAAAGTACCCAGTAGAACATTGGTGTATTTAAAACATTTTCAGAGTGTTTGGGCCCAGCTGAGAGGGAGTCAACATTTGAGACCTATAAAACCCACAGGGGCCTGAACCAGAGCATGTGCTGCTGTTATGTATACAGGAAAATAGGTCACAAAACTAACCTATTTTCTGCTCAAGAACACGAGGTTCTTTGTAGGTTTGGGGAAGGAGAGTTTGGGGAAGGAGAGTTTGGGGAAGGAGAGCGTATTGTTACAGTGATAATGATAAGCAAGCAGACCTGTATTCGCCAAGCTTAAATGCAGCATGCTCCATTTAACAATCTCTTAGTTTTCCAGTTTTAGGTTGGAAAAGTAGCACAGGAGTCCACTGCTAAGAGTGCAGCTGTGAATGCTTTCACCTTTCTTTGCCTTACAGCCGTGTTGCTTAGAAAGTGGACAGTTGCAGTGCAAAACTGAAAATTGGTGTTCTGTGTCTTGACAGGTAGAAATGCATTGATGAAGAAGCATGGCCATTAACAGATAGGCATAATTAAGTAATTGGCTAGGAGGAATAAATTCAGAACTTGATCAAATACTGGGCTAGGGATAATGAGAAATCTCCAGGAGCTTAATTTAACTTCTTGAGACCAAAACCAAAAGACTGAAAATAAAAGCTTCATTTATATAGAAGTTTGGTTTTCTTTTTCTCCTTAATATCAAGAGGATATTGTGGATATTCTCTGGACATTACCACAATAAAGTAATCTAAAGCAAATAAAAACCATTTGGCAGCAGGGCCAGGTAGAAGAGAGGTCTTTTTCAAAGCCTTTTCATATTATAGAAGTGGTTTAGATATCTAGTGTGTCACTCCAAAAACTTCTGACAGTGTCCTTTTTTCCTCTGTGCTCGGTGAACTAAGGGCTTGCTGTGACAAAGTGGTAGAATTGGTGAGCTTTTCTTGGTATTACTTCTGTTTTGGATGGATATGAGCTGAAAACACTTCAGTGAATTTCCCTGTAGTAAAAATATCTTGAAGGCTTCTTGTCTTTAGAGGGAGACTCAAATCAAGAAAAGTGGGCACACACCATCTGTCACATTAATTGAAGCTCACAACTGGGGCATGGCTCTTTGTGAGGCTCAGTAGCTGGCGTGGTGCCTCAGACTGTGGGGAGCAGAAGCCCCCCGTGTGCTATGACTGTTGAGGGCAGCCCATGTCTTCTGGTGGTGGCTTGTGGAGGGGCAGGCGCATTGCATGAAGTTTCTTGCAAACCTCACATGTGTCACAGTTGTGATTAACTACCCAGAGTAACCACACTCCTTCCATAATGCTCCAGTATCGGGCAAGAGTATTTGTGGGTTTTCAGGCAGGTGACACTGTACAGTTGAGGGAAATAAACATTTTGTCAATTGATGCTACACAGTGGCATGAAAGTGGTGACCATTGCTACTATCTCTGCTCAGGTATATCCAGATGAAGTTCCCTCTGCTGCATCTGACTAATTTGAAGGCAGTTCTTTCGGGTGCATAGTGTTGCTGCAGGGTAACCCTGAGAATTACATGGTTTAAGCTTGTTTATACCTCAACAATGTATTGTAGTTTGAGTTTTCCAGGTGTGGAGCAAGTGCTGCTTGCTGAAAGCTATGCATCCTGCTAGCAGTCCTTCACAGTCAAAGCTGAGGTAATCCTGCCCTCTGGACAAGATCCATCCTTCTCTCAACCCCTGTTATTGAAAGAAAGTACTAGGAAAACAATTCCTCCAAAATTAAACTTAGAAAGACCTGTTAGACCCTGCTAGATTTTTCAGTTAAAAAGCGTATTGCAACATCATCTCTGTTCTCTATGTGTGACCACAGAGCAGCTTTGAGTGCTTGTTGAAGATCGCTTTGCTGGGCATCACAGTCTTTACAAGCAGCAGAAGACCTGATGGCCCAAATGGATCTGCCCAAGGAACAAATGACTCTCAGAAAACAACCGATGGTGTTTCCGTGGCTGGTATTTTCATCATTAGGCCTGCCCAAACAGCATGATGGTAGAATAACCAGCTTTCTGAACCTGGCATACAGAAGAGTTGATTTGAATGCTGGAGAATCTGTTTTACTGATGACTGTTTTAGGCAATGTGCTGTTGAACATTCCCACGTGGAAGATGGTAGAGATGTGTAGTGTGTGATGAGAGAGGCCAGTGGGGTATGTCTGAGTGTGACAGTTTCCCACAACTCCTCTTACTTCTGACTTCTGGGATTCTCAGCGTGTGCTGAGCCTGCAGCAGAGCACAGCACCAGGCGATCACATCCCAAAAGTTATGCTCCTGTATCTGAAAACTGTGGGTGACTAGGGTAGGAATTGCAGTAGGAAATAGCTGTCTGTATGGGCGGGGTTGCAGTGCAGCAGGTATTCTGTGACACTTAATGGGTGGCAGCTAATAGCAAAACTTACTCCTGTTTTGCGTCTGAAATCTTGAAGTGAATCCGAAGTAACACTGTTTAGAGGAAAGAAAAGCCAGTCAAGTCTTCAAAACACAACCTCTTCTTTTTTTTTCCTTTCTTTCTTTTTAGCTATAAACAGGCATTGATAGTTAAAATGGGAAACCTGAGGCTGTTCCCAAATCCATGCTATAGTTTAGGAAAAAAGTTAGAGCAACGGTATTTTGGCAGCCCAGCTTAACAACGGAGAGAAAATGGGAAGATAAAGCAATAAATGTATTCTACCATAAGCCACTGAAATAGGAAGATGAAATTCAGAACCTGTGGAAAGACTCCAGGCAGTACCTTCACCTGCTCTTTGAGTACGCTCTTGTTGTGTGCTCCAAAGGAAGTAAACTAATTAATTTTACACCCATCTGTTCTTATAGTACCCCCGGCACTGTACATTTCCATGTATACAGAGATGTTGATGTACTCTGACTAGCGAGTTTTGCAGTTCCTCTTGTCTGTGGGATCCTTCTGTAAAGGACTTGTACTCAATTCTTCCTTCCCTTGCTCCTGTTCTCCAGAAAATCCCCAGAGGTATTTGAATAGTCTAAGATGAAGGCAGCCCGAGGTGACCCAGCAAGAAATAATCATCGCAAAAGGACAGTGGATTCCCCTTTGAACACACGCAATCTGTTAGTAACAGGAGAGGCGTGTAAGTGAGTTATAGCTGGTGGCTGTAGAGCTGGTAGTGTGATCCAGGGTAAATATGTTTACAGCTGTTGAACTCTTACCTGTTTTGGACAAATCAGAACCAAGCTGGAAGGAGTCTGGTGGAGAAGAGCATTTCTCAGTGAACTGTTATGCTCCTTTTGTTTTGCAGACATTTTCATGAGCATTTCATGGTAACTGGTAATATTCAGTCGTGAGTATAATTTGAGAGAGTGTATTCTTACATAATACACATCCATCTTTATACACAGTTTAAGAGGCAGTTCATACAAAGCTAAATGTCGTTATACACAGGAGTGTTTCTCAGACACCTAGTGTTAACGCCTGTTTACTGATCAGTGAAATGCTAGGTGCTTTGCAAGTTGTCTTTCTCTCTGCAACTCATCTCTCTGCTTGGGATTTTTTTGTAGAGTGCCAAATCCAGACAGGTTTCTGTAAATTTCTCTGTAGCAGCTGCATGTAGTTACACATACGACAAGTCAGTGTAGTGTGTCTGAACAGTGTTCTCCTTTGCATTTTCCAGGCTGAACATGCCCAGCGGGTGGCCTTTCCTCACAGGAGAGGTACTTCCACCCTCTGACAGGCTCCGTGGCCTTCCTCCACACCAGCTCTGACAGATCCATATCTTCTGGTGCTGGAGGCTTCAGCTGGATGCAGCAGAATCATAGAATGGTTAGGGTTGGAAGGGACCGTAAAGATCATCAAGTTCCAACCCCTCTGCCATGGGCAGGCTGCTCAAGGCCTTGTCCAACCCAGCCATGAACACCTCCAGGGAGGGGGCATCACCTCCCCCCTGAGCACCTGTTCCAGTATCTCTCCAGTACTCCAGGGGGCAGCAGGGTCTTAGGAGAGCGAAGTAAAGGGGGAGAATCACCGCCCTCCTGCTTCTGGCAACACTGACATTGATGCAGCCCAGGGTGTGATTCATTTCCTGGGCTGCAACTTGCGCATTGCCACCTCATGTCCAATTTTTTGTCTACCAGTGGGAATTTCCTTGATCTTACCTAGTGTTCCTAGGTATCCTTATTTAGTATCTAGAAATCCAATTATCATATTGCATATTTCTAATACTTGTAAGTGCAGATTATTACCTCTAAATGCTCTATTTTTGGTGACAGTATTAAGGGATGCTTAGAGATGGAGACGGTTTGTTGTGGGGTTGAATATTCACAGCAGCTGTCTGATAGTTCAAACTCTTTTCCTAGCCGCTTTACCGTAGCAAAGAAAGTGCAAAGCAGCTTGTATTTTTTATTTTTAAATGTTTTTCTTTCAGATTCCTTTCCATCCTTGTGAACATGCTTACAGTTCCCACCTCTGTCCTTAACCTATGTGGCCAAATAGGAACAGATGGACAATAACTTGTTTCAAAAAGAGAGAGGAAGGGAAGGAAGGAACTGACAGTCCTTCAGTCTGTATTAGGGAAAGCACGCCTAATTTATTAAAAGCAATGCATAGCCTTAATCTAGAAGAAGCAAGTAAGGTCAGAACAGTGGAAGCAGGCGTTTAACTGTGGCAGGTGACAGCCTTAATTTTCAAGAAAAAATTGACTATTTAGGAGGATTTTTCCCATTTTAGAATGACATGCCTGCACGTAGAATAGAGTTCCAGTTCCAAAAATAAGTATTCCTAGCTAATGCAAAAGAAGATGGAGGTTCCATGAGGCTTAATTCATTTAACCTGTAGCTATGATACTTCCAGATCTTCTGGTGTCATTTAGCTGATTAAGAATTTTTTTGGTTTTTTTGGGGGGTGTGTGTGAAAGAAATTCAAATCTACATCAGATTCGTGAAAGTTTTAAACGGAGAAACGTCATCTATTCAGATCATTTAGATGAAAGAGGCAGTTCAGTGCAGAATCCTACACCTTTCAGAGTAACTGATTTTGATTTATTTTCAGAAAATGTATATATGATCAGTTCTGTGTGTTTTTATAAGTATTATTTATTTTGGTTGGGTTTTTTTCTTATGATTCCTGTTCATGTGTAAAGTACAGATGGACTGAAGAAACACAGGCACCAGCTCCTAAAGTATGACACTTGCAGGTTCCCCTTGAAATACAGTGCTGGTTCAGGTAATGTACCTCTCCTGTCTGGCAAGAACACCTTTTTTGTTTGTCAGCCATTGGAAGTGAGCACTCTGAGCCCTTTCACACTTCCTTGGGTAGGATATGTAGATTTGGAACCTGTTTTTCAGATCTAAAATTATGGAAATGTCAACCTTGCTTAAAAATTATTTGCATAGCTTAGAATGAAAATCTAACAGTAACGCAGAATAGCAATTAATGAACCTCCTTCTTAGCCATAAGGAAGCATATCTTATCAGTTGCCATATAGTAAGGAAATTTTACACACTGTCCTTTGGATACCATATTTGTTTTGTTTCAGATGCTTTGGAGATGGTACCTGACAGTAGTCACGACTAGCTACAGCACATTCCAGGAAATGCAGCCGTTTGCCCTCTTGCAAAATAATACATATATTTGTTTTAGAGAGTGTGCAAGGAGACAAATCCTCTGGTGACTGATATGCTTTCCTTACTGGAAAGCTTCAAGCCAGGAGTCTGAATTGTTAAGAAACTACTTCATCCAATGCATGTTAAAACCAGTATATGCTTCTCTAGTCATTGACTGAAACCATCTCTCTTGCTGCAATCATCCACCACTTTCACTCAGATTTTTCTCTTCCATTGTTTTCCAGATAGGAACTGTAATGACGCTTCTCAAGCTTCTTTCCTGAAAGGAGAAAATACATAACATAGGAAGCCTTTTAAAAACAAGTTTTGATACCACAGAAGTAGAAATGTGTCCATGACTTTACTAAGTGTTCCATTTTATTTTCTTAGGAGGAAGGTAAATTTAAGGAAATAGAACTTAAAATGTGAGGTTTGTAGTATGAAGTTAATCAGAATCAAACTAGTGATGGGCATTTTTGTTACTTTCGCTGGCTGTGCAATTTTAAAAAATAATATGTCTCGAAATAAATTTCACTGCTGTTCTTCAAATAATGCAGAATATTATCCACTTTCATTCACAGAAATATTTTCTGGTGTTTAATCGCTGATTACTTGGGATTCCTGCTAAATACTTTTTGCTAATGTATGCGGTGTTAGCTTGAAATCAGGTGATGCTTGCCAGAATTTTTTCCTTTAACAATTAAGACATTTCCTTAAGACATTCCCTTAATCAAGACTTTTGGTAGGTTAAGGCCCTGTATGCACTCACACAGATTTCATTGGGCTGGTGGTGGCTGTGTTTTAGGAAGGGGCAACTGGAAGAAACCTGGCTTTTGAATGACAGGCTTCAGGCCCATGCAGTGAGTAACTGTGGGTTGTGTCAGACTGCATTTGAATTCTGCGCAGGTGCTTGCGCCCTCTACAGAGGTAGGTGGGGCATTGCTCTGGTACCGGAGGCTTCTGATGATGAAAGTTGTACTAGTTTTTGGTTTTTTTGGCTAGTCTCTTCTCGTTTTCATATCAGCCTGTAAGCTGAAATAATTCTTTCCATTACCTGCTGTTCAGCTCCTGGATGTTTTTATTGACTGAGCTCTTCTGTAATGAGCTTGCTTGTCGAAAGAGTAAATATGCCAAACACTTCTGGCTGCTGCTACAGGATGGGCGCTCCCTTCCCTTGACTGCTGTGCTCTGCATTTCCTCTGGTTTGAATTCTGCTCTCCTGAACAGTGTAGGTACATACGTTATTTTTGGTTATGTACACACATGTATGTCTGTCATACATAGCATTTCTAGGTAAGAGTTTTGTCTCTGCTGGAATTACTTTTCTCTTTACTGCAGAGAGACTGGTGGGCTCTTTTGCTAAGGGTTTCATGGTGCCACAGCATAGATACACCTTGGCTTTAACAGGGCTTGTACTGAGGCAGCAGTTCTGGAACAGAGGTAGCTGCTCATCTAAAGTTGGCTTGAGGGTGAACGAGGCCCAATTTTATAAGATAAATTTCCAGTCAGCAGTAGGGACAATCCATGGAGTTTGTTTATATTGATATTTACAACATTTCAGGCAGCAATAGGTGTCAGGACTGGGGGTATGTGAGCCTCCAAGGAAGCCTGTGGGGTGAGCATTGTGCTGCCTGATCCCAGGCTGTCGGGAGTGGTTCTGATGTCATCTTCTTGCCCACCTCCACCAGTAGAACTGGGTGCTGTGCAATGGAAGAGATGGTTGCTGAAATGAACAGGATCAGTCACCGATGCTGACAAGGCAGGTATGATGCAATGAAAGCCAAGCTAGGGACGTTGTGGCAGACCTGGATTTGGGCCTGGAGATGGTCAAAATGTTGGCAGGTTCTGTGCAGATTGAGTAGATAGAAAGAAATGCAATTCACCTAGGAAAAGCTGTAGAGGTTGGATGATGACACTTAGTTGCCTAGCCCACTTAATGCCTGAGTGAATGTAAAAGAAACTTGGGCTGAGAAATTGGCTATTTTTGGAAAAGTGTGGTGAGTGTGACTTCAAATGCAGGAGGCCCTGTGTCATCAAGCAGTGAAGAGATACAGCTAGAGCATTGGACTGGTCACTGTGAACAAGGGCTGCATAGCCAAAGGAAATGTAATGTGAGTTAATTAACTTTCAACCTCAGATCAGAAAAGAGATGATGGAATAATTTTTTTTACCTATGGGGTCTCCAGTTGGCTAAAGGGATGATAATACTCACCACTGGGTAGGGGATGAAGAAACAAGGCATCCTTAAGACCACACAGTCCATGGCTTTTGTGCATTTATGTAGGAGACCTGAAATTGTGGTTGATTGCTTAATCTCATGACAAGTATCTGTGTCATCATGGAGATAATTATTGCATCCTACCATTGTAGTCTTATCTTTTTCAGAGTGGCAAGAGACTGGTTGTTTTGTCATGATCTTGTGGTACTGGATCTTTTTATTTTGTTTCCAGTTGATGTTATCCTCTCTTTGCTGAAGGATTCAAGTGAGTAAGCACTAATTTCACCCACATCTTTGCCTGCCAAAAGTGTCATTCAGTCCTGCTCCTGTGCCCATATTATTTCCTTCCTTGTGTCAGCAGAAACATTCATGTTCATCAGACTGAGGAACTCAAATCATGAGATCAGTTAGCCTTTTTTTCACACCAATTCTTCTCTGTGAAGCAGTTCTGCAATCCTGTGTGCCATACAGCTAAACAGATACTTGAACTACTACAGAGAGCTCTCAGGCCTGTGTGAGAAGGCAAGAGAGCGTTGGTGTAACATGCCTGAATTGTGCAACCACTTCATTTGGAGGCAATGCTTACAAGATTGTTTTCATGAAAGTCTCTCAGTCTGACTTTGCACCTACATATACTGGTGTGTATCCCATTTCACTGAAATTAGCTGTGCTCAATTTTGTTAAGGCTTTTTTGTTCATGTTTTGTCTTTTTATGTTAAGGATGACTCTCAGCTTTGTGGGAGGCGTTGCACAAACTCTTATGTTCCTTTAAGCCAAGTTCTATTACAGAAGGTTTGGTTAAATGTGTTGCAAGGTTTAGCCTTACCTAAACTGTAGAAGAAACCTTCTGTTTGCCTCGTATTTACCCTTTCAGAACTCCCTATTAACATTTTTCCTGTAGGAAATACACTGTCCCACTATGGAGTAACAGTCACCGATGACTCGCTAGTGGTTTCACAGAATCACAGAGCATTGGGTGTTGGAAGGGACCTCGAAAGGTCATCTAGTCCAGCCCCTCTGCTGAGTGGGATCACCTAGACTAAAGTTTCCATATAACAAGTCTAGATTGGGAAAAGATCATAGAATCACAGAATGTTACGTTGGAAGAGCAACTAATCCAACCCCCCTGCAGTAAGGAGGGGCATCTTCACTAAATCAGGTCACTCAGAACCCATCAAGCCTGACATTGAATATCTCCAGGGATGGGGCCTCCACTACAACTCTGGGCAACCCATTCCAGTGATCTGCCACCCTCATATTGAAGAATTTTTCCTAATATCCAACCTAAATCTATCCTTTTCTATTTTAAAACCATTAGTCCATGTCCTGTTGCAACATGCGCTTGTGAACCGTTCTTCCCCCGCTTTCTTATAGGCACCTCTCAGGTACTGGAGGCCACTATAAGGTCCCCCTGGAGCCTTCTCTTCTTCAAGCTGAACAAGCCCAACTCTCTCAGCCTGTCTTCATAGGAGCGGTGCTTCAGCTCTTTAATCCTTTTTGTGGCCCTTCTCTGAACGTACTCCATGTCCTTCTTGTGTAGAGAGCTCCAAAGCTGGACACAGTACTCCGGGTGAGGTCTCAGCAGTGCACAGCAGAGGGGCAGAATCACCTCTCGATCTGCTGGCCACTTTTCTTGTGATGCAGCCCAGGATGCAGTTGGCCTTCTGGGCTGCAGGTGCACATTGGTGGCTCATGTCCAGCTTCTCATCCATGAGTACTTCCAAGTCCTTTTCCTCAGGGCTGCACATCATCTCCTGACCTGTATGGATGACAGGGGCTGTCCCAATCCAGGTGCAGGACCCTGCACTTGGCTTTGTTGAACCTCATGAGGTTCACCTGGGCCCACTTCTCCAGGTCCCTCTGGATGGCATCCTGTCCCTCTGGCACATTAACTTCACCACTCAGCTTGGTGTCATCAGCAAATTTGCTGAGGGTGCACTCACTCCACTGTCATTATCATTAATAAAGATATTAAACAGCACCAGTCCCAGCACAGACCCTGAGGAACTCCACTTGTCACTGTCTTCCATCTGTACTTGGAGTCATGGACCACCACCATCTGCATGTGACCATCCAGCCAATTCCTTATCCCCTGAACAGTCCACCCATCAAATCTGTATCTCTCCTACTTAGAGAGAAGGATGTTGTGGGGGACTGTGTCAAAGGCCTTGCAGAAATCCAGATAGATGGCATCTGTAGCTCTTCCTTTTTCCATTGATGCAGTTACTCCATTGTAGAAAGCCACTAGATTTTGCAGTTTTCCAAAATCACAGATACAATTTATTCAACCTTAAATCTGTATAATCAACATGTGTGTATAAGAACTTTTTAGAAAATTTTGTAGAGTGTTTGGAATCTGAAACACCTGTAGGAAAGGTGTTTGATTATCTTTAACCCAGTTTTTCAAGTATATTTTTTTGTTGGAACATGGAGTATTTTAATACAGCATGGCTTTGTTTCTCAAATGTAAACTTGCATACCAAGCTGCCTTTGTGTAATGCTTATGCTCCATAACCTGTATGTTGTGCTACTGTAGTGTTTGGAATTTATTAGTACAACTTGCCAAAGTGAGAGATTTACCTTGGAATGTAGGGAGTGTCTTAAGCACAATAGATGTGTGGAAAACAAAAGACGCCAGACACGGAGGTTTTTCTGTTAGTCTTAGCCTTTCTTTAGCTTGTCCAGCGACTTTATTTTGTACTTAGCTCTTAGGAGCATATCTGTTTTCTCAGTACCAGCAGTGGCAGAGCTGCATTCCACGATGTACTTGAGAAGGGCCATCTGCAATCCATATGTATGTGTTACTGTGTTTTAGATAAACCCTTTGCTGTGTAAACATCTCAATAAATAAATACGTAGCTGACATACATGTCCAGGTCAAAATCCTCTTATGTTTATAATAACCACACAGAGTTTTTAAAATAGGCTTCTTCAGCAGTTATTTGTTTCAGTATAGCTTTTCAATGCAAATGGCAAGTCCCTACAGGTGAAGGAAGCACTGGGATTTTAAAAAATATTTTAAATATTAAGTAAGGGAGGAAAACTGGTCGTATTTAATCCTGAACTGCAGTCCCTTTTTCCAAATACACGCAAAAGTTAAAATTACATTTCTTAACATGATTAGGCTGAATCCTGAGTTACTTGTTGCTGTTCTTTGTTTCTTTAAAGCTATAATGCAGAAGTTCACTTCAAATAGCATTAGTTGTGACAGAGATACTTGAAAAATAATCGTGCCGGTACACAGAAACCAAGATGCTGGGGGGCTTGCCTTCTCTATTACAGTTTTTAAATTATTCTCTGCTGAACCAGAATGGTGACAGTTTGATAGACATAGGCGTCTGATTTTACTGCTTAGGATTTTTTCCAGCTTCTTCAAGAGATAGGTGAAAGGTTGTTTAGAGATTTGTAAGATACATTTAGTGAGTAGGCTAGGGTATTTCCTGATAATAGTTTTTTTAAAATGGGGTGGGTGGCGTGCAACTGCACACACACATGTAGTTAGCAGTGAATATCTAGATCATGTAATCTGTAGTCCAACTCAAAAAATAATGTTTTCTGGCCTGCAATGCTCAGATAAAAAAGGAAGTAGAAAAGCATCTAATGTAGTTGGTGGGATATGGAACAAGAAGTGGGATTAATGTGTGTACTTTTTCATGCTGCTGCACAGACTGACACTGCTATTTCCCTTGGCTGGTACCACTCAGGTAAAATAAAAACCAAATGCCATAACAAGAATTATTTTAGGTGATGAAAATGGTCTGGGGGGGGGGGGGGGGGTTGAGGTGTTTTTCCAGTGGAATCTAATTCTTCCTAAGTCTTCAGAACAATTACCTGGTAGTGCATAAGATTGTGCTGAAGAATTTCTCACCTTCCAATACACTATATCGTTCTGTTAACAGCAGCAGCAGCTGAAATGTGTTAAAAACATAAAGAAAAATTAATTATTGGGATATGGAACCCAAAATCTTCTCCTAGACTACAAAAACTTTTCTTTAGACTGTCTCATGATTCAGAGAAAGTGCAGAAATGCAAGTAAAACAATCAACAGCTTTGTGAATTGGATCAGAAATCCAGTTGTACATTTGGAAACTCATTTCTGATTAATAATATAAAACCTCCAGAAGGCAGCTCTTATACCATTGTTGTGAAGGATTTCCATAGGTAGATTCAGTTGAAGAAAGTGTGTGCCATCCTCCAAACTGAAAGGATGTGAGCCTGATTTGACTCAAAAGCTTGAACTAATAAGCCCCATGAGATGCGTCCTGCCAGTAATACAGGCAGATTGTTTTGCAAGCTCTTGACACAGTTTTGTGATTGAGTTTCTCCTTATGAAGAGACTGTATAAACCAGCACAATGCAGTCTACCAGGACATGTGTTTTGGACTCCTCACCCCCAGAGCTAAGCAAAGCACCAAGTTGGTATCATAGGAAACCTTGTCCACCAAACACCTAGAACCTCATGGCAAACAGAAGTTTCCAGTTATTCAATAAAAATGCTTCACTTGTCATTTTTGGCAACTAAATTCCATGGTACTTCTTCACTGCACATGTGGGATAGAGTAATTTGGTATCAATGTATGTGTTTCAGGGGTTTTGAAAGCCCTTTGGAGATCCCACAAGATTTGTCAGTGAATTAGCTCATAGCTCAAAGCCCCTGGGACTTGGCATTATCTTGCAGTGGTGTTTCTAAAGAGTAGGTCTAAGCAGAATAGATTCAAGTTTGCTTGTTACACATCAGGGGAGGTTGTTGGATGGAGTCTTTCAGTGCGTTGGCAGGATATATATGGTGAGGCTGTGGAGGTCCACAGTGTTAATCAGCAGTTAGGAAAGATAGGTGCTTCTTCACTGCACATAGTAGTAGAACTTTTGAATGCTTTATAAATTAATGTAACTTTTGTTCTAATTTCAGGTTTACCTTTACAGTGTGAACAGATAACTCCTATTTTTAGTACCCTTAATTACTGTAGTTTAAAAAAATGTGTTAAAAAAGAAGTGCTAGTCCTTAAAGACTAGGAACAAATTTGGCCTAGTACTCTAAGAGGTAGTTCTGCTTAATTCCACACAGGGGTAATATTTAAGAAATGTGGATAGGTTGATACTGGGACTGGATCCAGCAGTTATAAATTAAGCATTTATAACTTCAAAACATGAAAAAGTTGCACAGATGTTTGAATGTACAAGTAGTTCCCTTGTAAATCCTTTAAGTAAATGTTGTCATGATTCTTAGTGATCAATGTGGTATTGTCCTCTTTTATTTACACATTAGTTATATAAGCTAAAAGTTTTAACCTAATGAGTTATGAAATGTATTTCCCAAGTTACAGATTTATGAACTATTAAATGTGTTCCTGATCCTTCCTGATTATATTTTTACCTATTTTTATTTATCAGCTCCAGTGCTTTCTCAAATCCTTTTGTACGTCATCATCTACAACCCACGTCTGCCTCCAGTGCTTCTTGAGCTGCAGATGGTCAGGAGGGTGACTGGTGACATTACTGCTGTAGATGTCATGTGCTTTGGCCACTGCTGGAGGTAGAGTTCTGGGACAAATAGACCTTTGATCTGTTCTGGTGCAGCTGCTCTTTATGTTCACAAGTGATTACTTAAATGGAGAATAACTAATAGCTGTGTTTTTAAAACAGTTGTAAGGTCACTGCAGCAAAAGCCGCTAATGCATATGCTTCACTGGTAGTGTTAACTCTCTGATTACCTAGCCAGACTTTCAAGTTTGAAAGACTGCATGAACTGGGAGGTTTCTAGCGCTGTAAAGAATGTGTGTTTTTCCTAATGAGGACCCTAATGTGTTCTGAGGTTTAAAGGGAGGGTAAGGAAACCTCTGGCAGGTTTTTTCTCCCGTGTCAGACACTGACTGACAGACACCACTGGATCTTTTACTATCATGAGGATAAAATAAAATTTTTAAAAAAAGAAAAGCAGTCCAAGAAAGTTGGCTGATCTCAAGGATCACCTCTTCCAAACTCAGGAAGTCCCAACAAGCAGAAAATCAGCAGAGACAGCAGGAGGCCTGCATGCATGAGCCAGGAGCTCCTGACTAAACTTGGACATAAAAAAGAAATGCGCAGGAGATGGACAAGTGACCCAGGAGGAATACAGAGCTGCTGTCCAAGCATGCAGGGATAGCCTTAGGAAAGCCAACGTTGACCTGGAGTTGAATCAGTGAAGGAATGGAAAAGGCAACATGAAAGGCTTCTTCAAGTACATTAACAGCAAAAGGCAGGCTAGAAAAAACAGCCTGGTGCTGAATGGGGCAGGGGAACTTGTGGCAACGAAAACACAGGAGTACTCAACCTTTGCTCCAGACTTAGGGGTAGGGAGCACTTAAGCAAACTGGATGTACAAAAAAAGCCCCATCTCTACTATTTTTTTTCATGACAAATGAAACAGGCTCCTGAAGAAAGCAAATGTCACTGGTGTCCGCCAGAAGGAAGACATAAGGAAACAGAGAGAGTTCAGCATCACTTTACTTCCTGGGAAGACGATAGAGAAAGTCATCCTGGAAAGCATTTCCAAACACATGATGAAGGACAAGATGGGAGCTGAGAGAAGTCAGGATGGATTAACAGAGGGGAAATCATACTATGGGTTGGGAAATCACCCAACCTGATAGCCTTCTACAGGGAGATGACTTGGTGGATGAGGGGAAAGCAGTGAACGTTGTTATTTCAACTTTGGTAAGGCTTTTGACATGTATTCTCTCACAATATCCTTCTAGACAAACTGACAAAGTACTCCTTAAATGAGTGCACAGTGAGGAGGTTTGAAGACTGGCTGAACAGCCGGGTCCAGAGGGTTGTGGTCAGTGGGATCAAGTCCAATTGAAGGCAAGTCAGGAGTGGTGTACCATAGAGGTTTGTACTAGGGCCAGTACTGCTTAACCTCTTTTAAGTGGCTTGGATGCTGCAACAAAGTGCACCCTCAGCAGGTTCGCAGATAGAAGGAGGAGTGGTGGGTTGTGCTGCCATTCACAAGGAATTGGACAGGATGAAGAATTAGGCTGAGTGAAATCTCATAACGTTCAGCAAGAGAAAATGCCAAATCCTGTACCTGAGGAGGAATTACTGCATGCACAAGTACATGCTGATGCCTGATGGACTGGAAAGCAGCTCTGTAGAGAAGAACCTGTGGTTCCTGGTGGACACCAAGCTGACCATGAGCCAGCAGTGTGCCATTGTGGCAAAGGCTTACAATCTTTTGGGCTGTTTTAGTAAGAGATGTGCTAGAGGATCAAGGAAGGTAGTAATTTTTCTTTATTTTTTCTCACTGGAGAGACCACATGTGGAGAGTTGTATCAACTTCTGGGCTCCCCATTTCAAGAAAGATAACTCACTTACTGGAATAAGTCCAACAAGGAATCAAAAAAATAATTAATGGGCTGTTCATGAGAGGAGAGTCTGAGGGAGCTGTTAAGCTTGGAGAAGATAAATTTTAGGGACTATCAATATGAAGAAGAGAGACCCACCTAAAGTTGTTGAAATGTGTGGTGACAAGTTTGAGGCATCTGTCGTATTTTGATTCCTACAGAGGTTGGGGTAGCTGCTGCCAGATGCCAGAAGTGATGAATATCTTGGAAATCCTTGGAAAACACAAGTTTCATGTGGCTTTACTGCTTAAGCTGGTGGCTTCTTCTTGATCCATTTTGAACTGATTTCCCTTATTGCTGTTGACTGTGAAAAATATCTGACATTCTGCTTGTTTGGTAAAAATATGTATGTGTCCTGGTGCTTTTGATAAAATTTGTATTTCCAAGCTACTCAACAGATTAGCTTAATAAATTGAAACTATTTTGTCAAAATTAACAATTTTACTCACTAGATTTAAATGCTTAAAATAATGTCCTTTTCTCAAAGGAGTAAAATGACTGCATTATTCTTCCAGAACATCATCTTGCTTTGAGTTTTCCCTTTGAGAGATGCTGAAGTTGCAACAGCAAAGACTTGGAGCTCTACCATTGAGGAATTCGCCTTCATTTTCTGCACTGTCTCTGAATGAAACTAGAATACAGTTTAACCTTCTCTAGAGCCGCAAACTCTGCATCTGTTATTTAACATGACCACTTTTACTGATCCATGTATACGCAAAAGGAAGCAATGCTGTTGCTGATAGACTGTCTTCCTGTCTTGGCCTCCAGCTGTATCTCACCACCAGAGTTTGAATGCCTGCCAGAAGTGGTGTGTTCTTCTTTTTGGTCTTTCTCTCTTCGGCATTTGGACACAGATTTCCCGTTTCACTTGCAGCAGTATTGCCATGGACATCACTCCGTATGTTTATGACCCCCTGTCTGACTATACTGGATGTTATCAACTGGCATTGTATCTCAGGCCATATTCCACATAAAGTGATCTAAGGCATCATCAGTCCCCAAAGACTGTCCTTCTGAGAATATTAAATCCTTTCTGAATGATAAAAGGCTAGACAAGGTTTCTGGGAAACTGTCTGTCCAGATAGAGATGACATAGAGGTCACAGTCATTACCTTGGTAGCATGCTTGGATGGTTGAGGAATACCACTTCTGTATAGCTGTATGCAGTAGCTTCATCCAGCACAGGTGGTATATGAGAAATGTCTAGCATTTTCCTACTAAATCAACAGCTGTCATGCTTTATTGTTGACAGTTAACAACCATAATGAATCACATAAACAGAAGTATTAGATCTTCCTCCCTTGTGATAGCTTAACCCTGGCTGGAGGCCAGATGCCCAAGAAAGTCACTCTGTCACTCCCCTGTACTGCCAGAGCAGTTTCGTACCCTGGAAGTGTGGCAGTCTGTGACAAATGATGTTCATCTTGAGGCCAGAAGGTGGGGATCAGTCTATGGTAGCATCCCAGTTCTGTGCTGAGGCTGTGCTGTGGCCAAAATGTCTGATAATTAGTGCTGATAAAACTTACGGAGAAAGCTGTGTTTTGAGGCTAACGGAAGATGTTTCCTCACCTCTTAACCACAGAGCTTTTGAGTAGAGGCAAGGGCAGCTTGAAAACAACTGTTTTCACTATTTGGAAACCAACAACCTCGGCATGCTTGTAACAGGCACACGGGTTTGGAAGATGCGTCCTGCATGGAGTCGGGACAGTTGGCAAAGTGGTTCCTGTTTCTTTCTAAGAGCATCAGTGCTGCAAGCACTTGGGTGTGATTGTGGAGTGGACACTGTAAACTGTACAGATGAGACCAACAAGTTGTGGTGGTTTGATCCTGGCTGGAGGCCAGATGCCCACCAAAGTCACTCTGTCACTGCCTTCCTCAGCTGGACAGGGGAGAAAATATGTATTGAGAGGCTTAGGAGTCGAGATAAGGACAGGGAGAGATCATTCTACAATCAGCGTCACAGGCAAAACAGACTCAACAGGGAATAAAATTTGGAACCATCTGATTTATTACAGAGAGAGAAACCAGACTAGGCTAATGAGAAGTACAGACAAATCCTAAAACACCTCCCCCTGCCCCACCCCTCCCTTCTTTGTGGACTCAACTGAAGTCAATGTTTCTCTCCCACCTTATTCTCCCCGCCCTGGAGGTGTCACAGGGGAGATGGGAAATGGGGTTTCAGTCAGTTCCTCACAAGTTGTTTCCCTTCTCAGCTTGGGGGAGGGACATTCCTCACGCTTTTCCCCTGTTCCAGTGTGTGGTGGTCGCACCCATGGGAGACAGTCCTCGACAAACTCCTCCAGTGTAAGTCCTTTCCCACAGGGCTTCCGCTCTTCACCAGCTGCTCCAGTATGGGTCAATGCTATGGCAGGCAGTCATAAAATCCTAGAATGTCTCTCAGTCCCTTCGGTGCCAACTGCTCCAGCCTGGTCCCCCCAGAATCACAAGTCCCCCCAGCAAATCTGTCCGACATGGGTCTCTCTCTCTTGCTCATCTCTGTGTCTCTGTCTCTCTCCATGTGCTGCAAGTGCTGGCAGGGGCTTGCTCCAACGCGGGTCACAGCATCTCCTCTATGTCCCACCTGCTCCAGATGGGCCTTTCCATGCAGGTGGGGTCTCTGCTTCCTGTCATTCTCCATAAGCTGCAGGAGGACAACCTGCTCTGCTATGGGCTTCTCCACGGGCTGCAGTGGAATCATTTTCTCTGGGGTAGCAGAGATAGATATAATAACAGGACTTTGTAGCAAAATACACAGTACTGGTGATCCACAATGCAGTTTCTCACTGAACCACACAACACAGGCCATACAGCTAAGAGCTGTCCCAAAACTGGACCATCCCCAAAGCCACACATCCTGGACCTGCCTGCTCCTCCCCCCACCAGCCCCGCTTTGTGCTGAGCATGTCATTGGCATGGAATGCCCTTTGGCCAGTTTGGGTCACCTGTCCTGTCTGTGTCCTCTCCTGGCTTCCTGGGTGCCCCCCACCTTGTTAGCAGGGCAGTATGAACAACTGAAAAGTCCCTGACTGCTGGGCAACTAGAAATACCAGTGTGTTATTAGCACTGCTCTCAACCTGACTCCCAAACACTTTCCATTGGCTGCTAGAAAGAAATTAACTCTATCCTGGCTGAAACCAGGACAATCAGGCATTGCAAATAAACCAGAGCGTTGCAGGCGCCTTCACAGCTGCTAAGTGTTAATGGCTTTTTTCACTACCTGGACTTTATCTTTCTTGATGTTGCTAACCCTGTTTTCAATGGATGCGTATGAGACACTTTGATTGATAACTGTTGGTGCAGAAACATGCTATTGGAGGTTGGCTGTTCTGCTCAGATACAGAAGATACAGTTTCATTTGTCTTATTTAGTCAAAATAACATTTATGTCTAGTTTGAGTTTTAATACAAAAACTGAAAAAAAGCTGTAGTCCTACTCCTCGAGGGATTTCAGCGCACAGCTCTGGGCTGGCCATCAGCACCCTGAGCTCAGAACCACCAGTAGGTTAGGTAAGGGCTTGCCTGAGTCTCAGTAGGGAAGCTGACTTGCATGAGGTCCTGGATCCTCTGTGGAGGGAGCTGCTCTACTTTGAATGGACAGGCAGTGCCGGTTGCAGCCTAAAATATGTATCCTGGAGCTTTCATCTCTGAAACAAGGACTGTCCATGCATGGACGTTGCTAATACATGGAATCAGACAAAGTATCCTTTGTAGGGTTTGCTGTTTGTTTTTTTACCTTCATATACTGAGGTTAAGAGCAGTTTCAAAATGATAAATTCTTATTACATGTCTCAGTCAAGGTTGAACATTTGAAACCCAGTTCAGTTCTGATTACATTTAGAAAGCATCCGGTGAAAAGTCACAAGCAGTTCTGAGTTGGAGATCAGATAGGATAAAGATAGATCTCTGTGGTCATGAAATACATTACTATCTTGCAGATTTCTGTTGCACAAACATTATTAACTATGAGTGCTTTCTGGTTTTCATTATGCACATTGTACTTTGAGTACATGGTACTTCTGTATTTCTGCAAAGAATTTTTAAGCTGTGTTTAAAGGAAGGAGGTGGCATCAATGTGTAACACTTTTTGAAAGGTAAATATACATAGATACCATATTTCAAAGGATCTGGAAAAAACCAGATATACAAAAGGAAACCCACAGGTTCCCTGTGTGTGTGTCTATGCATCACTAGTGAAGGCTCCACAGAAACTTGTGTCACCCTGAATCATATGGTGAATACTGTCACTTGCTGTACTGCAGCACTTAGAAAAGCAACATTTAATTCCCCGTGTGCTTGCATACTTCTTAAAAGCTAGAGAAATAAGAAATGCACCTAGTTCACAACTCTAAGTTAAAGCAGCAGTTTGTCAGCAATCAATCATCACAAAAAACTAGTTTGATTAACAATTTTGTAAAAAAGCTTTATGACAATGTTTTCCATCAAATATTATATGAAGATAGTTTTCTTTATTGGTGTTAGATACTTGTATATTTTAGTGCAGTAGGTTCTTATTATTCTTATTAATTTACTACTAAGTGTTTTTATTTCATCTATTTCTGATTAGTATTGGAAAAAAAGCCAAAACCCCACTATGACAAATAGGAATTCCAGTTTCTTCCATGCAGTCAATAGGATCAAAGCCCTGTAACTACTGATGAGATGTCTTTCCTTGTGGTTTTTTGTCATGCCTGCAATTTTTAATGGGAAGTTTTCTTTACATTATGATTTATCAGTTTGATAAACTGATACACTTCTGGATTTTGAGGTATCTAGGTCTGAAGACTGAAGACTGCTGGTTTTAGATTCCATAGGAATGTTGAAAATAAATTAGACTATTTATTCAGTGACTGTTGAAGAGCTAACTTGGTGACAAGCTTGAAGGTCATTCTGCATTTATAGTGTAAATGGGAGTAAAAACTTCTAAGGATTGTGAAACCTAACTCTTGGGAAATGGGGAAACATGATAGCTTTAGTATTATGTTGCCCAAACACAGTCACTGTTTACTGTAAGGTAAGCTTCTGCTGGCTCTTTCCTGATGTTAAAAGCATTATGTTATGTAGGTGTAGGAATGATGTGTTTTGGGAAGGTAGTACATTAGCCCTGAGTCAAATATATTTGCACCCATGCCTCATAATGCTGCATTTCACCTCTGCTTTGCTGTTTATTGATGAGACGATTCTGTGATTCTGTGATTCTGTGACTTGCTACTGTTTTCTGCCCAGTCAACTGCGCTGAGATCAAGTAAGCCAGTGTGGATATAAAAATGCAGCTGTATAGCCGATCAAATATATGAGCTTTCTGCTGAGTTAGATTATATTGTACTGCTTTCAGTTAATGCGTAAGGACACACTAATAGTAGTACCATTCTTTTAGTTACATGTTAAGAGAAGCATGCCATGTCTGGTATTTGATAAAGAATGGACGCTTATTTTTTTTCAACTTCACTTACAGAAATGAGGAAATGGGTAACTCTGCATTGGCTTAAAATATGGATCACAATGTTGAGGAAAATCTTTCCGGCTTAGGTAGTATTGTTTAGTAATGGGAATGACCTAAGTTGTGGCAACTCCTGTTTCATCTTTTATTCATGGGGAATGTGAATGCATTTTTGCATATATTTAGGATGAAATGCGTTAAGGCAACCAGGAAGTAGAAAACACAGATTTAGTATTTGGTTTATTTACTTCAGAAATCATAGAATCATAGAATAGGGTAGGCAGGTGTTTCTATACCGATTAAACTAGAATATCCTAATTTGTCTTACTGAAAAAAACCTGCTTTTAAAAAAAAAAAGTCTGGTAAGCTTTAACTGACATGCAGAAAAAAGCAAAGTTATAATAATTTGGGAAAAAAAGATTGGGGTGGTAGTCCTCAAATAGTTGCAATTTTACAGTGTATACAGAATCCTACCTAACTTTAGATAAACCATCCTTTCTCCACTACTTGAGCTGCTTTTAGTTTTTAAAAGAAAAAATCCTTTGCATTTTTGAACTCTAAGAGAACTGTTGAGACTTTGCCTTTTCCTGGAAGTAACACAAAGAAAAAACACTTTAGGATGTTTTGCAGGCTTAGGGAAGGTTGTATGTGCAGTCTTTATCCGTGTCATTCCTTGGTTATGATAGGCATTTTAATTCTGCACAGTAATGATATTTACCTTGTATCACTGCTATACATCAGACGAGTGGCTGCCAGCATTCCTCATGAGGACTAGGGCTCATCTCTTCCTTCCTTACACCGGCCTCCCTGCTGCTCCTTCACCCTCTCTGTACCTTGCGAGGGCCTAGGTTCTGCTTAAGCTTGACCTCTTCTTCACAGAGATGACTCCACTGTGAAGAGTCCTCCTCTGATTTGAATTCATGAAATCCAGGAGATCTACTCCAGTCCTGACTGCTCTTCCTTCCACTCTCTGCCTGATTTATCCTGTTTTTCCGCAGTCTCTGAATGTCTGGTGAGAGGAGAGGCTGTCACTGATCCTGCAGCTGGGAAAGTGAGCAATAGGTATCTTGAAATCCCTCCAGATGGGGACAAAAAAGGGGTTACATTATCTCATTTCTGGAAAGGCAACAGCAGGATAGGGAGGAGAAAAACATACAGCCAGAGCAGGGCTGGACTGAGTCAGTGCAGGCAGAAATTGGGCATGAGGGATGAGCATCGTGAGTTGCACAGTTATATCCGCGCCTTGAAGTGATACTTGAAAATTTAGTACGGTTTTAAATTCATGGAGCCAAGTCATTACCACCATATTAGTTGTTATATTAATGTCTTAATATAAGCCTCCTCTAGATAGATTTAAGTCTTTTTGTCAGACATACCCAGCATTTGTGTTAGAAAACATTACAGACATTTTCTGCTACTTGACGTGTTGATGACTGATGTCAGCCAATGACCACTGCATCAGAAGCATTTAGTTCTTCTGATTTTCCATACCAAATGAAAAACAGTTTCAACTTTTTTGTACGAGTTGCAATATGAAAGGTTAACACCAGGCTGTATGTGAAGCCACTCAACTTTTTAACCCAATTTTTACTGCTGATCCTGCACTGTCCTGCGGAGATCGCCGATGGGCAACATGTAATTCAATATGAATTAAGGTGAAGCTGTTTATTGGGTGAAATCATGCAGATTATATACATTTGTTACTGCAAATGTGGCGAGCTAAAAAACTGGTAATTGTTCACACACACTGTTCACACATTACTGATCGGTTAGTAATTATAACAGGTTCTGATAAGCATATATTATAGCTAAACATTGTTAGTTTACTTTTGATGTCTAAAAGTATCTGCACACCTGCTGTGTCAACCATTTATTAGGGATGGTTCTTGACATGTTCACTTACTCCCAAATACCTTCCCACAACTCATTCTTGGTGTAGGGCAGTCTGTACCCTTGTCTTCAAGGCCGCCATGTTTTGAGATTGTTTTTACCAAAACCCTCTCAGCATGAGTAACTTCTCTGTCTCACAGGAACGCGAGGGTATTGTCAGGGCTTGTGTTTTCTGTGCAGAGAGTCAGGCTGCTGGCAGGCCTGCTGCCTTCCCCAACACTGTCCCCTAGACTGGAGCAAAACAATCCTGAAGACATGCTTTTTTTTCTTCAAGGTGCTGTTGCCACCTCGTGGCATTGGCCAAAACCAGCAACAAATGCTCAGTGAACTACATCAAGCAGTGACAGATGTCAGGAGCAAGATGGATGTGGGATGTGCAGGGCGTAATGGGCTGGTGGATGTAGATCTGTGGGGGCCTCTTTTGAGGCTTTACCTCTGTGCAACACTTAGAAGTTTGCTACATGGAATTTCTGACTAAAGTGCTCCATCCCATGTGTACCAACAGTGGCAGAGTCAGTGGTAGTCTTTATTCTTTTTCTTGATCCGCTTATTTTCTGAAGTGGACAGTGATACTAACCATTGTACATACTGAGCTTCGGAGTTTGGAAACTCACTGTAAAATCCTTTAGGAAGAATTGAAGTAGCTCAGCCTTAACAGACCAGACACCTGAACAGTAAATCATTTTTAAGTAGGTGCCATAATTCAGCTTTCAGCAAAGGAGATGTAGAGGGAAAAGATTAGGAAGTCTTGTTCAGATCTTGTTATCCACGTCTTTTTCTTTTTGAAACTGAATACTTGAAATAGTTCAAGAAAGTCTTGCAATAACCCTGTGAAGTGGTATGCAGTTTGGCCTAGCCCCAGAGGCAAAATCTGATGTTATTGTTGCTACAGCATTCTAAGAGCTGAAGTATGAATTTCCTGTAATGTAGATAAAATACTTGAGAGGTTAGACATGCTTCTACTAACCAAACTTATTTGGGCTCAGGCAAAAATTCCGAATTTTTTTCTAATTGAACTCAGCAATCAAGAAAAATCCAACACCGAGTTTTTTATGTAATGCTGAAGTGCTAAATAGTTTAGTCTACATTTCTCACTAGCAGAAGCCTGATTAATATAGGTAAAAATGAGTAAGGTATGGATTTTGGTTTGCCATAACTAGATTAGAAATCAGTCATGCGTTTTTTTTTTTTGAGAGAAATACTTTTAGCTGCAATTAATGTATTAAAATAAAAGGATCAGAGAACTATTTTAGATTAAAATTCCCCTAGCCAAAAAAAAAATAAAGGATACCTACAACTGTGATCTTCCTTAGGTGGACACCATGTGATGATGCTGGCACCTTAGGTGGAAAAGAAGAAGAGGAAGATGCTGCTGTTTTGTAAGACAGGCACTAGCACTTGCACCAATCAAAAATCCTGATTTAGTTAGGAAAATGTCACCATGAGCCAGGGGAATTGAAGTGTTGAAACTCTTCCCTCCAAGGCTGTGATAAGTCATGAGTTCTTAATTTTGTTTGGTTATTCGGAACTGACTTTTCAGCACTTGTTCACCAGAGTCTTAGTATTTTCCCCAAAGAAATGCAGTTCTTGCAACTACTCTTCCATATTCTTAATGTGTCTTCAGTCTAAGATTTAGGCAAATAATAATAAACTGATTTAAAACTGATTTGGAACATGCAGAAATCAATATGGTTCTTTGAATGAACACCACGTAATTAGCTACATCTGTTTTGTGAATGTAAACTATAACTAAACTGAATTTTTAAAGAGCAAACTCTGCTTCAGTTTAATATCCATTTAAATCCCCCTTTTAATCTCTTTTAATTAAATTTGAACTGAAAGGAGATTATTCTTATGGCTTGGTATTTTTTAGTTTTGTTTGATTTTAAATTTTATCTAGATAAGATTGCATTTGATATGCAAGTGGTGTTTTGACTGCATGATGAATGGCTTTGGCGTCTAAAGAAAAAGGGTATAGCTTGATATGCATTAGCAAAGCACTTGGATCGTTGGCTTGGGACTAGAACACAGCCCTTGCAAACTGAGACACATGTGTTTTCCCGTATGTACACTGCTTTCATACAAAAAAAACCCTTCTCTTTTAAGGTAATACTCAGTTTTCTGTTCTGTGAGCATTGCTGTTAAACCTCTTAAAAAAAATAATACCACCCTATTGGCTCGAGTAGAGCAGTTTAAAATGTACTGTATTTCACAGTAGTTCAGACAGTTTGTTCTCAAACTCATACTGACTTTTGGCTATGTGATACCAGATTTTCTGGTTTTAATTAAAATACTCTTTCTCAGTTAAAATTGTTCCAGCACTGTGTTTTGATGCATAAGTATCTGGCAATACCTCTTTTATTACGCCTTGCTGAGCACAAAACATAGATCTGGTGTAAGGATGTCTTCTCATGGCTTGTGGTGATGCTGTTAGTCTCTGTGCATTCTGTTTCTGATGGAGGGTTTTTTCATGTTTATGTTTCTGATGTTCTGCCCCTCAGATTTCTTTTGTTTGGGAAGCTCATTTTTCTGTGTGACAAAACTAGCTCAGACCTGCTGTACTCTTTTCCAAATAGGAAACCTTCTGACCTCTGTTAATGTTGGAATCTTCATTGCTGTCTAATTTTCTCCAGTGATGCCTTTTTCTTGGTGTATTGGTATTGGCAGTAGCAATCTATGTGTGCTCCTTCTAAACAAGAAATTAAAATAATGAGTGAAATTTTTGGTGTCTAGAGAAATGGTTCTGTAAGCCTGTATCGATACCTGTTACAGGCTTTGGTGCAAGGTCCTGAAAAGAAAACAAACCTTGAATTTTAGCTTCTGCCATAATCTCTATGACCTCTTGGACTTTCAGAAACCATCATTGATTATCACCTATTCGTGGATATTAACTAAGTCATTGAATGTCATTTGGCATGTTTGCTTTTGAGAATTATTTTACACTTGTTCCTGCACTGAAACCATGTATTCAGTAACTACTGGATAAATGAGCACCTCTCAATGCATGGTGTCTGTGTGGCTACAATAAAGCCAATGTTGATATCAGTGGCTTTGTACAATGTGATACCTATAATCGAGGCAGCAGAAATACATCCCAGTTAACATCTGAGAAGTCATGGCGTTGCTCTGTATGTGAATTTGCAGTTAGTCTGAAAGGAAAAGAAGTAAGCCAGTGAAACCCAGTTGGAGCTCAGAGCAGTTTCGTACCCTGGAAGTGTGGCAGTCTGTGACAAATGATGTTCATCTTGAGGCCAGAAGGTGGGGATCAGTCTATGGTAGCATCCCAGTTCTCTGCTGAGGCTGTGCTGTGGCCAAAATGTCTGATAATTAGTGCTGATAAAACTTACGGAGAAAGCTGTGTTTTGAGGCTAACGGAAGATGTTTCCTCACCTCTTAACCACAGAGCTTTTGAGTAGAGGCAAGGGCAGCTTGAAAACAACTGTTTTCACTGTTTGGAAACCAACAACCTCGGCATGCTTGTAACAGGCACACGGGTTTGGAAGATGCATCCTGCATGGAGTCGGGACAGTTGGCAAAGTGGTTCCTGTTTCTTTCTAAGAGCATCAGTGCTGCAAGTACTTGTGTGTGATTGTAGAGTGGACACTGTAAACTGTACAGATGAGACCAGATGATCCTGGCTGGAGGCCAGATGCCCACCAAAGTCACTCTGTCACTGCCTTCCTCAGCTGGACAGGGGAGAAAATATGTATTGAGAGGCTTAGGAGTCGAGATAAGGACAGGGAGAGATCATTCTACAATCAGCGTCACAGGCAAAACAGACTCAACAGGGAATAAAATTTGGAACCATCTGATTTATTACAGAGAGAGAAACCAGACTAGGCTAATGAGAAGTACAGACAAATCCTAAAACACCTCCCCCTGCCCCACCCCTCCCTTCTTTGTGGACTCAACTGAAGTCAATGTTTCTCTCCCACCTTATTCTCCCCACCCTGGAGGTGTCACAGGGGAGATGGGAAATGGGGTTTCAGTCAGTTCCTCACAAGTTGTTTCCCTTCTTAGCTGGGGGGGGGTGTGCATTCCTCACGCTTTTCCCCTGCTCCAGTGTGTGGTGGTCCCACCCACAGGAGACAGTCCTCCACAAACTCCTCCAGTGTGAGTCCTTTCCCACAGGGCTTCAGCTCTTCACCAGCTGCCCCAGTGTGACTCACTTCTATGGGGTGCAGTCTCTCAGGCCAAAACTGCTCCAGCTGGTCCCCCACGGAGTCACACACACACCCACACACACCCCCACCACGCAGCAAACCTGCTTCAGTGTGGTCCTCTCTCTTCATGGGCTGCTGATCTGCTGCCAGGGGCTTGCTGCTTTACCTGCTCCAGCGTGGGGTCTCTCCATGGCTGCAGGTGGGGTCTCTGCTCCCTGTCATCCTCCATAAGCTGCAGGAGATCAACCTGGTCCACCATGGTCTTCTCCGTGGGCTGCAGGGGCATCTTTTTCTCTGGTGCCTGAAGCATCTCCTCCCCCCACTTCTTCACTAATCTTGGTGTCTATAAAGTTTCTTACATCACCTCACTCTCTTCTCTGGTGGGAAAAAGCATCTGCTTGTGTTTTTTGCCTCTTAAATGTGATTCGCAGAGGTGCTATGAGTGTCACTGATGGTCTTGGCCTTGGTCAGCACCCAGTCCTTGAGCCCAGCTGGTGTTTACTCTGTCAGGCCTGTAAAGAACTTCTAGCTGCTTCTTGCAGATGCCACCCGTGCAGCTCCCCGCCCCCTCTCCCCCCTTCCCGAACCTTGCCACGCTAAACCACAACACAGGTTTTCTAAAATTTCATAGCAAAGTTGTATTAGTCAGGTTCAACTTTGAAGCCTTCCTTCTGTCTGCGTTCTGTCTTGGGGAGAAGAGCTGAGGCAAGCAGCCTCTAAAGCAAGTTTACTGCATATATATGGAAACCAGGGTGTGTCCCCTATGTGCTGCTTCTTCCTGTCCTTAACTTGGGGGTATTCACTGTGCAACCTTTTGCCACCCTGTACTGCTCCTCATTCCAGCAGTTCATTATCAGAAAGGAGATCTCTAGACATACTTTTGTGTAGGTTACTCTGGTGAAACCCTAGTTTTTGCTTAATTTGAAGGCTGTACCAGCAGAGTGGTTTGGGATCATGTGACAGTAGACTTGCTGTATATTACTCCTGTCATTTGGAAGCAAAAAGATGGATAGGCTGGAACAAACTACTAGCAGAGTGGAGAACGGATGCTGAACAGGAGGGTGTGGAAACAGGCAAGGAGGACTGCACAGGGTAAGTGGGAGAATAGGATGAAGTCCTGGATGCTAAGCATGGTGCAGAATCAGTTGAAGGGATCACCTGATCCCTCAGGGCTGGACTTTTTATGATATGTTAACCACATGGTAGAGGCATTCACCAGAGTATCATTCATGGGTCTGCCCAATAGGTGGAAGTATTGTGAGTGCTTCAACAAGTGCCACAAGCACTATCATTTGAACTGTTTTGAATTCTGTTGTGCAAAGGGAAAAATACCCCAACAAGTTAATGCTGATGTTTTGATTGAATTTTTTCTCACTAGCTTTCAGTAGACTGAATTTTCTTAAAATGAAAACAGTACCTGGTATGTGGTTTGTGTGTATGAAGACAAAATTGCTTAACAATTCTGCACTGTAGATAACAGAGAAGTTAGAATTGTGCTGTTATATGAAAATACTGAATGGTGTGTGCTGGAAACAATCAAAAGCTAAGCACTGTCTAGGTTGTCCTGATGTGTGTGTGGTTTATGGTAGAAGATAATAAAACCAATAGAAATCAGGAGTAAAGTCTAGCTACAGCAGTGACAGATGGACTATTGTACCTGATTCTTTTAGTTAGAGAACTTTATAAAAGTGCTATTAAAATCACGTAGCTAATCAAAAATCTTCTTTTTACTTAAAATATTATTAAACCCCAAATTAACAAAGTTGCCTAAGAGTTGGAATGTGTTTTTGCTGTGCTCACACTATAAAGACACAGCATATTGCACTCTGTTTTGCAATAGTAGCTCTAACACAACTACAGTTGGTGTTGCTCTACTTCTGGGTTAGGAAATAACTTTAAAATAGCTTCTTGGTTTGCTAATTTGAATGTCTGTGTGTAACTGCTGAAGTGTCTAACTGAAAGCAGAACAACTTAGATACAATGGCTGAAAACAGAAATTTTACTTTTTTCCGTGACTCTGTGCCCTCCCTGTGCACCACTGTGCACGTGATGTGTGTGTGCACCTTCGTGCACGCGTGGTGTCTGCGTGTGGCAGCACCTGCAGGCACAGACAGCAGGTCAGGGCTGCACTTCAGGGCTGCTGGGAGGATGCTGGATGGGTGGATTTTGCATCCCAAGAGATGGGCAGTGCTGGAGGAGGCTGCAGCTCCTCGCTTTGTGCTGCAAGATCTCAATGCCCGGTAAGGGATCCCAAAATGTTTATCCACCAGTCTAAACTAACAGGGAAGGGCTAGGAAACAAAAATGTCTCCTATTTTATAAACCTGCGTTGTCTTAAAACTCAGCGCAGTTATGACCTGCCTGCCTGAAAAAAGGTTGTAGTGGTACTGGGAGAGATGCAGAAACGGACCAGTAGAGATACTGTACAAATGTCTTGTTGCCTTTCTGGTAAGGCAGCATGTTTGGAGATTCCCTGAGTGTGTGCAGACCAGACCTGCTGCACTTAATTCTCTTTGGGAGGTCTTGGGTTAAAATGAAACCCAGTTTATCCCTCTTTCCCTTTCAGAACATGAGTTTGTGAAAAATATTTGAGAATTGGTGAGATGCATTTACAGTGACAAGTGTAATACATAATTTCTCATTACATTTTGCAAATGATACAAATGAAGAAGTAACACATGTGAGTGCCTTCAGGACAGTACCTGATGTTCTCCTTGTGATGTTTTCATACAAGACAAGTTATAGGCCTGTAATCCACACTCATTGAAGAGTGCCAGAAGTTGAAAATTAGTCAACCCAAACCCCTTCTATCAGAAATAGATACAACTTGTTTGGGTCACAGAAGAGAGATGGCGTAAGCTTTCCTTATATTAGTTCATGATTGCTAAATGGCAAAGTTTACATAATCCCTAGGTTATAGGTCTAACTATGGTATCTGAGTTTACTCTATGAAAGCAGCTGGGTGAAAAGCTTTCTTTGTACTAGTAATGTGAAAGACAGTACTTCATTTAACTATATAGTCTTACATGGAACAGTATAGTACAACACTTTTACTGTCTCATCATTGATCTGCACAACATTCCCTATCCTTGCTATTTCATGGGAAACAGAATCTCTATGGCATGGCTTCTGGCATAGCAAAAGAAACCATACCTGCAGTTATGGGTATTATGATGTTTCAGGGTACCTGAACATGCCTTTCTTTTGTCTCATAGTTGGCAGTAGGGTGGGAAACCCAGATTTCCTCAACCACCATCAGAGATATGTCAGGTGGCTTCAAATACCTCAGTGTAGGTAGAACTGGCAAAAGACATGGAGTTGGCTTAGAAAGAGGAAATGATTGGTGTCTATCATCTCTGGCAAGGAGCTGAAGTTGGACATGGAATTTATTGTTATTCCTTAATGGTCTGCCATCCACTGAACATGATGTTCTGGATGAGCAGAAGTTATCACCAGACTACTTTAATTACATTAACCAAACATGGGGAGATTTTTTTTTTTTTTTAAAGTGCCATGAATATGTAATATCTGAAGCGATACATTACCACTTCCTTCCCTAGAACTGTTTTAGGGCTGTGCGGGTTGGTGGGGGGTTTTTTCAGTAGATTTTTTTTCTTGCTTTCATGGCAGCTGCCTCCTCTTAAAAGCTTCCTGGTATTTTTCATTAGGTGTGCTGCTTCCTCTTTTTTGTGAACCAAAACACTGCAGTCTTTTTGACATTTCAGCATCAAATGAAGCTTCAAAATCTTCTTGGCAGTAATTTTAGCACAATTTTTTTGGCTACTATGACATTCATTATTTATTTTAAATATTTATAAAGGATGCAATAGGAATTGACACCTGTGTATCTAATAAGAAAATGCTTCTGTAAACAGAGTTGCCTCAGTATGCCTTGAGGCACAAAATATGAGCAAGGTCTTGAGCTGGGCTGGGGATGTGCTGACACAGCTACCCATCCTTCACAATGCCCTGCATGGTGCTGTAGGAAGACAAGGCCTGCCTACAGCATGTTCTTTGTATGATAACCTTGCCTTGGTGCTAGCAGAAATGGAAGCAATTTACAAATTATGAGCTTAAACCCAAACCAAAACAACCTAAATTTTTTGTAAAGGAAACCCAGAAGTTTTTTTGTTTCAGCAGATACGGTCTAAAGGACTGCACTTCTCTCTGAACCCCTTGTCTTACCAAGCTTTGTGGCTTTCAGATTTTTAGCCACTGAAACTTAGTATGTAAACTAATTTTTCTATGTGGCACCACAAAAAAGGTTTAATTTTCCTTTGGGAATTCTGTCCTCCCCTCTAAGACAGCATGTGTCCAAATGTGTGGCTAGCTTTAAGCCCTTCATGCTAGGAAGTTCATCTTTTTTTGCCCCTAAGAGAATCTGCCCTATGAAATTTAGCTGACTCTGTTTGTACTAACTCTATTTTTAAAGAGTTTTTTGTCATACTTTGCTTTGTCTTTTCTAGTCTGATTCATATGCAGTTTAAAATTAAAGAGTTTTTTCAAGCTTCCAGGCTGTTAACTCATTGCAGGATCCAAAAATCAGTCTGGATGCTTCAAATAACTGTCTCTTTTCTGCAGGTGAGCAGGTAGTGTCATCCCTTATCTGGCCACCAGTGTTGTCCACAGCATCTCTTTAATTTTACCTGCCTTATTTTGTTACTTTCATTGGCCTTTTAAAGAAAATAATTTTTAGCATTAAGTACCGACACTGAAGAAGGTGATAATGATTGAATGCCACTACAATTTGCTGCTTAACATTGAGATTGGAAAACTACCTAACTACCTACCTAAATGCTCTTTCGCCTGGTTGGGGTCTTTTCAGCCAAGATCTATTTTTCAGAAGCATAACAACCAAAAGAAAACATAAAAAAACATTTCGGAAATCTGAACTGAGACCCTGTCAGCCCAAGGAACAGGGCTGAGCAGATCCGATCTTGACTCTGTAGGGAGGAAACAAAATAAAATCTTTGGTTTTTCGTTATCTGTCCAGAGAGGTCTGAAGTTTCTGAGTGATTTGAGAAATCTTAATTTGCAGAACTTGCTGACGTTTAACCACAAGGCTCATTATCTCTCCTTGCCAATCTGTTCTCTAAATAAGAAAAAACATCTATCTGTTGTGTCCTGTTGTATCTTCCTAGCTCTGTTCCTAGCCCTGTTCCTGTTGTATGTTCCTAGCCCGTGCAGGGCTTTTCATACTGGGTAATGTTCTGGATGTTTTATCTCTCTACCAACATTCCCTTTGATTAAAAGACCCCACAGGCTATTGCAGTTTGTCTTGATTAACACTGTATTTCTTAATGTTCCTCCTATATGCTCTGCAGGGCTTTTTGAGTGGTTTCAATATACTATTCAGTATTTTTTTTTGTGGTAGTATTTTGTTTTGGTTTTTTTTAACTTGGAAGTATGACTACTTTAGTTTGTCCTATGTTGTAATTACTTTTCTTTTGTGATTATCGCTTAGCGTAACATTTGCTTTAATTCTCCAAGCTTTGAAGGATGCTTTGCTGCACCACAGGAGACCATGAGGCCTGGGGAAAGCAGCTAGCTTCTTAAGGAATGTCCTGAAGGGACCATTGGAATTATGCATATTGTGCAATAAAAATTGGCAGTGTCAGTAAGGGCCTTTAACTAAAATGTGATCTGCCTTCCTTAGGAATGGGAGAAGTACATGTCAAAGGGTAGTGCTTATCACGAATAAAATCGGTCAAAATAGGACAAAAGTTGCTCACACTCTGAAGTAGTACTTACCCCGGTTGCCAAAGCAGCTTTGCTGTGGTGGAAGAACTCATACTGCCCTTACCGACTCTCTCTACCTTTTATAAACAAGACCATCCTATGTACTTACAGCCTTCCCCTAAACGTTAAGGAATACAGCTGAATGCTACAATCTGAAACGTTTGAGGGTTTTTTCCTTCCCCCATGTATCCCATTTTCTGTGCAGCTGACAGCTTTGTTGCTTTCTAACTTCATCTTGAAATACACTTATTTCTACTTGACTCCAGTAACGTGCTTGCTAACTGTTAATAGCATTACTTCCATGAGGACCCTGACAGCCCTTCAGGCATGCGCATTTAACCCTGTGAGGGGGAGGTAGGTGGGAACTTGGTTTCATGTGGGAGCTGGCAGTACAATCAGGGCTTCTGACACATCGCACTTCTTTTTGTCTGAACAGTCCCATTTCCACCGAGGTTCACAGTGCTAAAAATATATTAAATGATTAAGTAGGAAAAGATAGTTCCTTCTGGCTGTGATTTTACAGGAGGCTGTGCCAGTCGGAAAACAAACTTTCCATGTAATTTCCCATGATTTTGCTCGGAATATGTGTGTGTGGTACATGGCGAGTTGGGGGGTGGCTGCAAAAGAGCCCCCGTTCCCTTGCTGTGCTGTAAAACAACGTTGAGCAATAGCTAGAAGTAATGTTCTTTGCCAGGATGGGGAGGGGGACGGGGTGCGGAGTGTGTGTGTGGGTGTCTCTAGCACAAAGAAATCAGGTATTTTTTCCAAGAAGTAAAGGCGCATTGCTTTTTTCAGGGTAGACAGCACCGAGCCGTGAGCCTGAGTGAAAGGAAAAAGAATTGTTTAGCTTGAACTACCTAAAAGAAAGCTGCTGCTCCTCACTCTTTTAAGCACGTATTTAGTCATCCTCTATTAGTCAGTGTAATTACAGAGGCTACAGAACTAATTCCAGATAGTAGCCAGTGTTGACATGTACAATTTAGGCTTAAAAAAAAAATACTGATTTAAATTAGATTTTCCTGCGAGTTAAAGGAGCCCCAATCTGATTGTCAGTTACCGCAATCAGACACTGCTCTGCGCTCAGGGCTTTTCTGGTCTCCCCTGCCTGCTTTCTCATACCACGTTGGCAAGCTGCAACAAGTGAAACTCCACCCTTCCTACATACAGACTAGGGAGAATAAAGTGCATAAACGGCGGCTGCTGGCGAGTAAAATGAGGGTTTCTGCTAAGGTGCTGCCTTTCCAGACAGTCGCTGGTGTGCAGCTGAGAGAGGGGCGGGATCCTTTTCAAGCAGCTTGCTTGTGATTTGCTGAATTCATAGACTTTTCCCCTTAAAATCCCAACCCTCTTTTTTTTTTTTCTTCTTTTTTCTTTCCCTTCCCCCCCCCCCCCCCCATTTTTTTTTCTTTTTTTTTCCCTTTTTTTTGAGAAGTTGAGTTGCCGCCGCCTCTCCGCGCACGCCAGCCGCAGCCCGGTCCCAGCGCCTTGTGCGGACAGACACCATGAGCGCGGAGGCCGATGAACCCAAGGAAGGTACGGGCTTTCGCTGTTCCCACAGCGCTGGAAGCCTGCGGGGTCGTGCCGCCGGCGCCGCGTTCGTGGGCGCGGAGGAGAGTTTCTGCTCGCTTTAAGCTTCTTTTTGGGGTATTGAAAGGGGAGGGAGAAACGCCTTGGCAAAGCCATCCAGATTCCTGCTGGTTTCACTGGATGTAGGTGACCGAAGGCCCAGGGAGCCGTGTCTCGGCAGGGGCAGCTTACTCTCCCGTGAAACACGGATCGTGGCAGGAGTGGTGTTTCCAAACACTGCGAAGAGAGTATTGAAAGAGGAAGACCCTTCTTTTATTTTTTTAAAATTTTGTAAGCACTGTATTTTTCAGCAAAAGAGGGAAGTTGCATGGGGGAGAAGTGAAAGGTCATTATTTTGGGAATAAGCTCGGTGCCACTTACTTCCCTGTGCGGACGAGTGTGCGTTGCACGCCTGCGAGAGCCCAGAGGAGTGTGCCGGAGCTACAGGGTTTCATTTACGGCTTCTGCAGTGAAACGTGTGAAGGAGCTGGAAGGGCTCCAACAAAAATGCAGTTACTAGTGTTGATTGGGAGGGGGTGCAAGCCGGAGCAGGACAGTAGGGAGCGAGCGGGGGAGGAGGAGGGCAATTTCCTGAAAGTGCCTATATACAAAAGAGCATTTATAAGGAAGAGGGAACAGGGCAGGAGTGGGGTTATACGCTGGGTTTCTTCAGACAGAACTAATGTTTCGTGGTTAGGAATAGTCTGCGGGGAGACTCAAACTTCCAGAGGTTCGGCATGGCCCAGAAGGTAATTTAGAAGCACAAGGCATTAAGCGAGCAGTTGGATGAAAACAAGAAATTTTCACCATAGTTTAGATGTTTTTCCCCTTACTCTCTGTACTTCCCCCACTTGAAGAATAACATTACACGGGACCTTTATCTGCTTACTTGCGTAAAAAGGGGGTTTTTTTGATTTGCAGTAAGCTCAGCTTGGACTGGATCAAACTTAATGCTGATAAAACCTGGTTATTAATGCAGCACAACAGCCTGTGTTTTGATAAGAATTACGAATAGTTTTGTTTTCTTTTTCTTCTTTATTCTCATCGAATGAACAGAAGAACTAAAAAAAAAAAACAGCTTGGGGGTTTTTTGGGTTTTTTTTCCAAGAAGAGGCTATAGGACAGATTTATTGAAAAAGAGAACTGAAAAAAAAATCTGTGCAGAAACTTTGAAAAGGAGAATATGTGAAAAGAATATGGCAATATGAACATTCTTCCTCAGTTTTACAGGAGGAGAGATCAGCATGCATGCCATAGCGTGAAAGATCCTGCGGTTTACATACAGGAAGCTCCGGACAATTTTACCAAGTTGTCTGTATTTGAAATGTAAATTTTCTTGTTTGAAGAAACCTTTTACCTTCTTAGATGACTCAGAGTCTTAAAATCCTCTGAAAATATTTCTCTGCCTTTCTGAGCATTTCTTTTGAAACATTTTGAGATGCCACGATTTTCATGCTGAAAAAAGCATTTGGAGCGGGTGGCTAAGACAGGAAAGAATGGATAGCTTTTTGGTTAGTTATTTTTTACCTGTGGAAAAAACCAGGTTTTTTTTCTATGCTGGATTTTAATAGAATAGAACGTAAAATAAAAACAGTAGTCATTATAAGACAATGAGGCACAGATGTCACTGAGAAGGTGTATTAATCAGTCTGTAAACTCATTCCTAGTAATATACTCCCATCTGTAAAGGAATTAAGAAGAAGCAGGAGAAAAGTTTAATGTACATGTGAGTAAAGACTGGGATTAATGGGTGAATATATAGAGGTGCAGGTTTTACACTACTTTGCCTAGTCTGATTGCACATGGCATGAAAGGTTGCTCATCAACATACTGAAAAATACAGTCAAATAGCTGGATTCGGCATAAAATAGGCACTCAGAGTCTTTCAGCTACCTAGCTTTGTTTCATCAAGAAGCTGGTTTTGGCATAAATATAATTGATGCTTCAAACTGAAATTGGGGCTCAGGCTTTTGACATTAAGGATATATATGATCTTGTAAGTGGTGTACTAAAAGGGTGGTTGTTGATTCTTCATTTAGGTTACTCTTTGACTTGCCCATAAATGCCAGGGAATTCCTAGGTAAAGGTCTGTGGCTTCTTATGGAAGCGGCAGAGGGTACATTTGGACAACTACAGTATAGTTATTTTACCAAATTCTGTACATTTCAGGGTCAAAGCTAGCAATGAAAGCACAGCAGTTAATCTGCTGCAAGTTTAAATGTGAGAGGTTGAGAAAGCTACAGGAAAATGTTTTAATATTTGTAAGCGAAGGCAGAGTTCTCTATTTTCCTTTAGGCAGAGATGCTCCAGTGTCCAGGGAAGCATCACTGGCAGGAGCTAGTGAAGGGGATATATGAGGAGCTTGGAAATTCATTTGCAGCTTCCAGACATGACTCTCAGACCACGTGTTGGGAGATCAGCCTGAATGAAAAGGAGGGTTGAGGGCACAGCAATAGCATCCAACATTATGTATGTTCTGATGCTGAAGTGAGCAAAGCTTCACTTTCAGTTACTTTGTATGAGTGAATATCACTATTTGGAGAATATTGGGATTTAATGGATTAATATGTATTATTTTTTAAAACCTGGGTAACCAAATCAAAAGCCGTAAGTTGAGCTACTGTAAAAATGGACTGTACACATTGTTACAGTGAAATCCAGCATGAAGCTGAGTTTTGAATACAAATGCCTGAGTATTTTCTGGTTTTTTTTATGATCTAATAAAGGTAGAGTCTTTGACCTATAGTCAAATATTACCTTTTTAGCAGTAACTGAGAGTAAAAGCGCATCTCTCTCAAACAATCATTGCACACTGTATTTTGTACTAATTGCTGGATATGGTGTATGCAGCAGTGTATCTGGGCTTTTCAGCTACTGCCTTTGATCTCTGTATGGTCCATATTAGAATGGCAACATGAAACAGTTGTTTCCTCCCATCATTCTTCTTAGAAACATCAGAACAGTCTTTATATTCATCTGTATACCACAATGCCGTGATAAATATGTGTGTGTGCATGTGTGCATGTGTGTGTGTTGGTGTATGTATGACAACAATCTGTATAGCATTTACAGATTCCAACAGCTGTCATGATATAAATAGCCCCGGCACATTTTCTTGTAGTTACTTTTGCCCTGGATGACACTAAGAGTGTGGTTAAGTAAAGGAAAGGACTAGCATTTAATTGCATGGCACAGTGCAAACTGGTGTTGGATGGTGGCATGCCATGTACCAGGGAAGGTAACAGATAGTTTTAGGATGTTATTTGACATACTTCCTTCCTGCGATCTAAGGAAAATGTTTTCAATGCTGTCATAATAAAAATAGGTATAATGAATATACCTTTTTTAATACATGCCAATACTGGTTTAAATTGCAGTGTTAACAGATTTCTTACGTAGTATTTCCTTAGTAGAAGGAAACAGTAATTTATGTAAAGCTTAAAAAATTCAGTGTTATTCTATGGGTTTTACCTTGGATACTTAGAAAACAGGAGACATAGCCCATGAAATGATGGGTATTGTATTACAAAGTCAGAAGCAGGGACAGCCTGCATCACACCTTTATCATACTTAGTCTTAAGTACCACATTTCATGGAAGAAAGGCATCTCTGCATTCCTACAAGTACTCGGAGCTTTTTTAGATACAATTAGCATTTTTTAATCCAAATGAGATTGCTGAGAATGAGTTCACCTGTTTTCTTCCTTTTGCAGCTCAGAACAAAGACAGGGTTACAAAATGACAGAGCATGCACTCACTGTTTTAAGAAGTCAGTACTCCCTCCTATGAGTAGTCATGGAGTTGCTTTGACATTTTTCAGTCACCTCTCATTGTGTGAAAGTTTTCCAGGGCAGAATCATCTTCATTTAGATAACAAATTGTCTGCTCTTATGCTCCTACAGGCCACTTATTCCATCCAAACATCAATGACAATCTGTAATGTATGATTCTCCATCCCACTACCTCCCAAACTAGCATTTGTTAGAACTTTTTATGCTCTTATGACAGTGATCGGAGAGATCGAATCTGTGCAAAGTAGCGCATTATCCATACTTAAATGCAGCGTGTACCAGGTAATGACAGTCCTGTTTCATATTAACTTTTGAAGCCACAGACTGTTTCTAAGCATAATTAGAATAAACTGGATGAAAAACAAGATTAAACAGAAATGGGATGTCTTTGGATACAGATCTGAACGTGTATGTGTGAATTGTGGTAGTTTCCACATCTGTTTCTCTTTTGAGGAGCTCATTTCTCCATATTGAAGCCACAGGGAAGCAGCACAGACACTTGGTATTAAGCCCCATATATCTGACTCTCTTTCTTCTCATCCTGTAGACCGCAATATGTGGTCTTCCTTTTTTTTCACCTGCTCTTCACTTACAGTCCATTGTCAAAACAACAATCTATAAAACATTAAGGGGCTTTTTTTGTTGAGAGTGGTTTGAACAGCTTGTTTCAGGAGCAGGAAGAGTCATTTGGCCCCAGTGGGATGTGTTCAAGATCTAGACTATTCAATTTGAGGATTTTATTTTTATTCCACAGATAACTTGCCCACTGTTGAAGGGAATTAAAAGATCACTGGGATCCTACATACCATGTTCACAGCTCTATAAATCAGAGCAATACTTAACAATTTGGCATTTCATGTAAGCCCTTCTATAAATTATTAGACTTCAAGATTAATAGGACAAGCTAAAGGCAAAATAGATCACTTTAGTACAGGAAAGAAAGGAAAAAAGGAAGCAATGGCAAAATTAGAAAGAAAGAATTATTACTAACCGTACACTGGAATATGTACGTGCATAGGGAAAGCATTGCCAGAGTTGCAAAAAATGGGGGTGGAAGGAAAAGACAGAAGCTAACACCTTAATGAAGAAAGTGCAGTGGGAAATTTAGGGAAGTAAAGATAACAGTACACAGGCAAATCAGAACTGGTAGATTTTTCTAATGCAGTTTTCAGGATTGTACATTTAATGAAGGAGAATAAAGGAGATGGAATAAGCGGCTTTGAGGACAGCAGTGCAACTGCCTGGGTTCGTAGCACAGCTACTGCAGCTCTATCTGGACGCGGGCACTTTTAATATCTCAGTAAGAGCACCGACTTAAGGCTGTTAAATGATAAGACTGGAATCAGCTCTGCGTCTCTCTCCTGAAAAGTCAAAAGAATGGTTGGTTTTATGCTCAGGGTAACCTCTAAGATAACCTCTCTGTGAATGGATTAAGTGGCCACCCTGATTGCTTCTTCTACAGGCTCAGAATTGAATGTTTAACTGTTGTTTTGTTGTTGTTGTATACCACATTTGAACGTCCATATGGAGCAGATGTGTCCTGCAGAACACGTCATACCCCACGTACTTAGCAGCCTCTTCCTTGTGCAGCTGGAGCAGATGAGGAAGCTAGGTGGTAATTTGAGCAGAGGTCCTGGGATAAGGACTAGCTGTAGGTGGTAGGTTACTTCAGGGAATCGCTGAAACTCCTGACAGGTTAATCATTTAGCTGTGGTTGTTGGGTTGAATGCTTTGAGAAAATGCCATTAATATAATTACACTTACGCAATCAAATCTTTTAATCCCTAGCAAACTGCAAGTGTGTTTAATTTCAAATAAGATACAGTCCCTTGAGCTATCTGGTCAGTAGAGAGAATCGTAGGTTGCCTGAGGCTGCAGGGAACTTGGAGAGGTCATTGGGCACACCTTCTACTCCAGGCAGAATGAGCCTTGCACCTGGATCCAGATTCAAAGATAGGCAAGGTTTTCTAGTCGGGTTGGTAGTGTCTTCAAGAGTGGTGGTCCCACAACTTCTCTCCCAAAATACTCCCAGTATTTAGCATCCTTGGTGTGAAGGTGGTTATTCCTGATGAGAACTCCCCTTGCTGTGTCTGTTGCCCCTTGCTCTTCCGCTGTGTGAGCCTTCCTTGGTCTTCTCTGTAACTACTCAGTAACAAGTCAGATGTATTGATTAGGTCCACATTGGTTTCCAGGCTGAGTAAATGTCATGCACTCTGCCTGTCCTTCAGCTCCCTGGCCACCTTGGTGTGTGTCTGCCAGACTTGCTTCTGTTTGTCAGCTCCCTTTTGGAAGAGAGATGGGGGAGCACAGAACTGAACCCAGTACTCCACATGTGAGAAGATAGTTTGTTTTGAAATTCTACCGGTCTTTCCTGTCTTCCAGAATTGGGTGTTGTACTGGACACTTAGTTTCCATACCTTCCTTCCATTTATCTGCTGATAACAGCATTTGCTGTATTATAATACTTTCTTAGACCCTCTGGTGGCTTTATTTAAAGAATTTGCAAAATCAGTGCTGTCATAAACAAGACGGAGGTTAGAGGTCAGGGAGCAAAAGCCAGCCAATCTCTGGAGAACCAAAAGAAGGGCCTTGCGCCTACATTCAGGGAGGCTGTGTTCTTCATCAGTATTACTTCCAAGGGTAGCAACAGGGTAAATGAATTGCTGCTAAGAACTATGAGTATTTTGTGATAAGTGTGCCACACTCAATTACTAATTCTAATTTGCAATGCGTATTCAGAAGCTTACCTCATTCCTTTGTCAGTAGTGACTTATCATTTGGTAAAATCTTCTGTTAAATGTGACAGTTTCATAAGGGTTCTTAAACACTGCTTTTTGAGAAACAAATTACTTCCCCTCCCCCCCGGACATGTGGAGTTTCTATAAATGTATTTGGGTAATAAATAAAGTAAATAAAAGCTATATTGCAGGTAGTGTTTCAACCTGATCTTGTGGTGGTGTTGGGTTTTTTATTACAATTAGATTTCAAAATGTGGTGAAAGGAGAGCATTTTATACAGAGGTGTGAAAGAGGACTGATTTTTATGCTGCTTTATGAAACAACTTCTGTTTTTCTGCACATCACACTCAATAGAAGAAGTAGGAGGCTAAAAATAATGCCATCTATTTTATAATGTCTGTAAAGCCAAAATGACCTTTTTTCATATTTAAGGAGTAAATTTCTGTCTTTGCTTATTGGGTAGATAATTCATGGATCCAGTGGATCTTTGTATGGTTAGGTCTAACAGTTGTTTTATGTGACTTTGTAAGAAATTTGAGTGCTTAAACTGAATATTCCTGCACTAATAAATGGCACCAATCTGAACATTAGTCTTACACAAATTAACATTAACATTTTTGGACTTTAGGAAGTCTGGAAGTTACAGATTCTCATGTTTTCTCTGTCCGCATCAGTACATTTGTCAAGTTACTTGAGTTTTTAATGTTAGGTGTGCAGTTTTTCTTTTGTGGATGCATCTCAATCATGACTAGTGAACAGGATACATGTTAACGGTGCAAATACATTATCAGCAAAGGCACAAGCCCTAAACCTGCTGTCATTTGGGCACAGTTTTGTTTTGAGTGAGGAGAAGAGAAATTGGGAAACCCTGTCCTTTGAGAGTTTCATTCTACATTCTTCACAGATTTTGTTTTTCTTTGTAAGATTCTGAGCTGGGGCTGTGGTTTGATTCAGTTTCATCAGATGATTCCCTGTCACAGTTCTGTTTTACAGAACAGTTAACTAGTTAATTTCTAGTACTTCATGAGCTAGCAGTGAGAAGTAGAGAGTCCGTGGCTCTGCATGGCATGGCAGATTCAGTCTGGGGAGCAAAAATCCGCCACACAGATGTGTTCCAGCAGAGGCAATTTAGAGGATTGAATACACACTGTATAAACTAATTTATTTTTCTGTACCTTTTTCAGAGCTCAGTATTGATATGCAATAAGTATACAGAATATACAACTATATAGAAATGTTGGGGGTGCCAGCAGAGAGTCTTATTCCTGCTGGCAGTCTGCAGTAATGAGGAAAAATTGCTGTAAAGTGGCAGTTGTAATTTAATTTATTTGAGAGCATTTATCCTTGAGATGTTTATAATTTGAAATCCAGGGACATCTTGAGAGACATATTTTATGTATTGAGAAGGCCAGTACTGGCAGACTTCTGTAAGGCATTGGTAGCTGACCTGTGAGGACCACAGGAATGGACCTTAAGTGGACCTCTAAGAATGTGATACCCTCAAGCCTTGATCCCAAAGCATGTAATTCACTTCATATAGGAATTAATAAAGCACTGAATCAGTGCATGCACAGACAAGCTTCCACTTAATTAACATCACTGAAGTGTGTAGGAAATTAAGACTGAAAAATGCAGAAATTCCATTGTTTTAAAGCTTTCATAAGGTCTGTTTTTGCTTTTACTATGGAGTTGAACTCAACTCCAACTCAGTATATTCTATGATTCTGTAATTCTGTACCAAAGTGTTGAACAAAAATGGTTTTATTTATAGTAAGAAGAACATTTTGGTTTAATACCAGCAAAAGCATGTAAATGACACTGGTGAATACTCCAGCTACTAATTCCAATGGCTATTTTTCCCTACTTGCAAAAGAGAAAACGAATGAATGCTTCTATTCACTTAAAAAGATTTATATTAAAAACATTCATGGAGAAATAATGACAGGCTTTATATCAGAAACTAACAATGAATCATGAATTTGAGCAGCTGTGAACAGAAGTACTGGATTCTTCAGGAAGGGATAAGAGTAAAGTTCGGCTCTGGTGTCTACATCTGTGGTAAGATGTTTTCACCAAGCTCACAGCTGTGTCCTCAGTGGCGGAGAGAAGAGATTTGGAAGCCTGTGATGCAAGACATTACTGTCCCGATGTGTGTTGAAGCTAACCTTTCTTTGCCACAGGCAGCTGGTATTACGATCTACTGAAAGAGATTTAAGTCAGGGTGGGTTTTGGTGGTGGTCAGTTTGTTGTGATGGGTTACATAACGCACTGCGGGAGGAGAGGGTAACGGTATCATAGTGAGGCCAACAGAAACTCTCTATGTTTTTATTTCGGTTGCAAGAATGTCATCTAGCTAGTTTGAAATGTAGATCTGTGGTGTTTATTTTCACCACTTGAGGCCTTGCCTTCTCCAGGATCAAATTTGCATTCCCTCCTTCATACTTTTTGGTAATAAGCCCGAAAATGTCAAGTTATGACCACATTTCCCAGTTGTGGATATTCCTTCATAGCTGACCAGTGATGTACATCACCTACTTAAAAGTACCATTTGATACCAGTGCAAAGTAAAGAATATGGACATTTAAGTTCTCAGCAGTCAACAGCTGTAAAAAACCAGTGCACTCAATTTCTGATGCCTTGCCCCAGGGAGAGAGCTAAAGAATAGATCCAGGTTTCACGGCATCTCAGAATAGTTGAGGCTGAAAGGTTGACTGTCTGGTGTTAGTCATTTGCAAATTTGAAATATAAATATTGTTGCTAGTTCTTTTCTAGATATCAAAGTTCTGTACTCAAATAATACTTCCTGGTGTAAAATGACAGTGTCACAGGCAGGATGTACCAGAAAATTTAACGACACTGAAGAACAAGTTGCTAACAGTACTAAAGACCTAATTTTTCTTTATGATTTATATTCAACTAGGATTTAATTACTTTAATGAAAGCAGAACCAAACTTTTAAGACAAGTGGGGAGGTGGACTTGTGTTTTGACTGTCTGAGTTTGTTTGAGAGGTTTTTACTCTTAAGTGAAAGATTTTAAAGATTTTTTTTTTTTTAGGGGAGAGTCCCAGTATTATGTATAAAAATAGTTTACATACTTTCTCACCTGCGTTAACCATTGGTTTTCTATTGGAGAAGCGAGGAATAAAGCAAACCAAGTGGAAACAAACAGGAGTCAAAGCAATGCCTGCAGAAGATAAGACACTGCATTTGGGTTCTGGGAGCCTGCTCAGAACTGATGGCAAGGAGTAAGGGAATGAAGGAAAGTATTTACTTTCAACTATTGATTTAATGGCTTTATGATTGAACTGAAGTCCTGGCCGTTGTAGTGTGGATACAGGGGAAGCAGGCTGTGGCTACTAAATATTGTGAGACAAAATGAAAACTATGGGGTTGGTTTATTTTGCTCCTTGTGGAAGAGGAGAGTAAGGGAAATGCATATTGGCAGTGGCAATGGAGAAGAACACTATGGCCACCAAGTCCTCCATGATCACAGGTACTGTGAATTATTGGTGCAAAAGAGCAGACAAAGCATATATTTTATGTATAGCCATGCATTTAATGCCAGAAAACTTACCCTTCATGCTATAAAACATGTATGTGAAAAATTTAAACTGCAGGGGAGATGAGGTGTCATTAGTGTCCCAGGCATAAAGAGCAGCCAGTAAAATTCTTAGATGACATATTTTGTGTTTATAAAACATTATCTGCATTTCAGTGTCAATACTGAAAAAAGAATATAATAACCAGACACCTGAGAATTAATGCCCTGGGAATCACTACTGTTATTTTTCTGTATCTGGCCTGCTTGGAGCAGTGGCAGTCTTCAGTGCCACAGAAGTTTCTTTAGGAAGGAAAAGAGAGAAACCAATTTTTTTTTTTTTTTTTTGGGGGGGGGAGTGGGTGGGAGGAGGCAGGTTTCATTTAGTTTCTCAGTAAATCAGAGGAAGATACAAGAGTAATACATATAAACAAAGTACAAACTAGGGATCCAGACCTTCTCAGCATTACACTGAAAGAGAGGTGAGGGACTCCTGTCTGCAAGAAACAGACAGGGTGGTGTAGGTATTGAGGTTGAGAAGAGCAGAGAACCAAAACTAGAAATACAGGAAAAGCATTATTAACTACTTTCAGAGCCATTGCAAGATCAGTTACAAACCTTTTTGTCATCTGAGCTCTCTGAAGCCTCTGCTGTGGCTTTCTTCACATGCTATTCAAAATGTATGTCCTTTGGACGCTGACTGACAGGTTGCTACCTTGTCTTTGTAATTGTTCCCTGTTGCTCTCATGCCAGATTGCCATCTGGTCTCAACCTTCCAGCTCCTTGTATATTTGCCACATGTATCTTAAACTTCCTTTTAAGTTTCCCCAGCCCCCACGTCTAATTTAAGTCTCTCTGATGCATTGGAAGTTCCCCGGGGCTGCTGGCCTCAGTGCTTTTCCTTCTGCATTCAAGCCAGAAGCTCTTCTGTTGAACCCTAGGTCGTATGCCTACAGCTAAGGGTTTGGGTTTTTTCATGAAAAGACATTCCTTTTGCCAGAGTGGTTGTAAGACCATGTAGATATCTCTTTTTAAACTTTAACTTTTGGTAAAACATTAAATTATAATGGCCAGATTATTTTATTGGCAGTGCCCCTTGAATTAGTAAGCTTGGCACTGTTGCCTTGCTGTGGTTTGGTACGTGTTTCTGAGGCCAGGGAAGAAAACATGGTACCTGCTTTGCATTCACTTGATGGGAAGGAAAGACCTAAGATAGGCTTTGTTTCCTATGAAAAGATATGTGCAGTATTACTGTTGAGTGTGCATGAACACCTGGTAGATAAGAGAAACTCGAAGTAGCTCTGAAATGGACAACAGCTGAAATGCACAGGCTGCGTATTTAATACCGCAGCACCTGCTGTTACATTCCAGCAAGGATAACAAATGGTGGCAAAGGAGTGAAATACCAAATTAAGTTCATGACCCTACTCTGAATGACTGTCATATTCTCTGTTTAATATCCAGGATAATGTAAAATATGCTCCTCTAAGAGCAGTCATCAGAAGTTATTTTTTTTTTCTTACTAAAGCTGCACTGTTAATTTAAACACATGCAGGGGCTCTAGGAAAAAGGGCTTTTTAAAATTTCCAAATCAGCTGCTGTATATGTATCATGTGATGCTCAGGGTGGCTGTGGGAAGCACAGGTATGTAAAACCAGAATAACTTGTTGGCTCAGACTGCTCTCTCAGGACTGCAAAACTCTGCACTTAGGCTCTGGTTGGAAATAGCATCTTTACTTGCCACACTACCCAGCAGTAACCTCCAGGTACTTTTTTTGGCAACTCTTCTCGCCTCTTGATCAGAAAAAGTATTTTGTTTTCAGGGGTTATTTTCAGGGTTTGGTTTTGATTTTGGAGCTATAAAGTGGGTAATTTTTTGTTGGTGATCAAATTTTGGACATTTAAATACACTAAGGCTAGAATGAAATAGGAAATTAGGAAGCATATAACAGTATCACAAGTGTTTTGCAAGCCTATTGACAATGATTTTTAAAGCACTTCAGTGAGTTAAAAAAGGTGTTCCCAATAGTGATTGCAAGCTTTTCCTTTCTCCTTACATTGTTCCTGCTGCTGAATGTATGCTCACTTTCAGTGTATGAGTCTGCATTAGGCATACTCTATATTGCACAAAATGCTCAATTAGCCAGATTGTTTTCCAAAATTACTTGATGAACTGTTGTTCCAGAGTGACTTCCAAATCCAGTAAGCCTGCTTGTGCAGCATGTGCAGTGCATTAGGCTTGGCTTCAGATTGGAGTTGTTTTTTTTAAGGTTTTAACAGTGTTAATGTTAAAATCAGTATATGTTGCTTGAGTGATTAACTTTCTCACAGTATGCTCAGTTTGTAAAGATTATGGTGAGGGAGAATTTTGTACAATTTACTGAACCTATTAAGAGAACTGTAAGTAAGGGTTACTTACCTTTATGAACAAATGCTTTGTGTGCATTAAAAATTTTAGTTTGAACAGTTTTCTAGTTAAAATTGATATTCATATATAAATCTCCCTTTTTAAAAACAAGGTGCCAAATAAAATATTTGCTCTTCAAATAAGGACCTTGTGTATTTGAATCAAAAAAAGCAGAGATGTATATGGAAGAAGTAAGTCACAGAATCACAGAATCACAGAATTATCAAGGTTGGAAAAGACCTAGAAGATCATCCAGTCCAACCATTCACCTATTACTACTAGCTCCCACTAAACCATATCCCTCAATACAACATCCAGTCCTGTATAGGGCCCTTGTTTGTTGGGGATTTTTTTCTCCTCTGCACTTAGCCATTTGCCCTCTGGGTTTTCAACTGCCTGATGGTGCTTGCCTAAGCTATCTGTCCTGTTCCAGTCCTTTTTGTAGAAAACTGTGGCTGCCCTGATCTCATCCCTGCCACCAGCCAGCTTAGAAGTTGCAGTCGTGGTGTCTGAGGTTCAAGAGTAGAAGCTGTCAGAGAGCTGTCTGGTCTTGCGCGTCTGGTAGAAGCTTCAGTTTTCATCAGCTTTTGAAAAGCCAACATGTGAACAAATGCTTGTGATGCCTGTGAATGCAGAGGCCAGCCAGTATGCTGAAGTGGCGGTCTGGTGACTGCTGCATTTTTGGAATGATTCCTACATTGCACAAGGATGTTATCTGTGCTTTAAAAAAGTTTAAATTTAACACACCTTTTACCCAGGAAACTATGAAGTACTTAGATAAGAATCAAAACACTGACTCTTCTGTTTTTAAAAAAAAACCCAACAACCACCACCAAAAAACATTTGTTGAAACTGTGACTCAGATGGTTATTAAGAAACTATAAATCATGGTGGCGAGAAAAATCAGCTTACTGTATATTCATGTCTGGAGAATTCATAGTCTGTGTCCTACTAGTCGTTTTTTAATCTTATCATCAGGTAATAAGTACATTGTGAAAACTGTTACAGCACTGGTAACAGGTTTATGACTGTCTCTGCCTGCTCTGTACCTCAGGACTTGTTCGTTCACTGATGCTAGCTCTTTCAGTTAGTTTATCACTGTTGGAGCTTTACCTTGCTGAACTTGTGTTTATAGATGAAGTCATATATTTATAGGCCTCAGTGTTTTATTTTTTTAATGTTTCTGTCCTCTGTCATTACTGAAAACAAGGGGTAGCCCTGTAAAGACTCAGAAAGCAGAAGGCACAAGAAAAAGTAAAAATAGAGCAAATTTTTTTTATCCCTTGATATCTAGGTGATCTCATGATTTCAGAGGTGTGTGACTCATGCTCACACACACTCAGAGATCCCATTTGATTTCAGGTTGCCTCCCTCCAGTGAAACGATGCTCTTGCACTCCGTGAGTCTGACTACACTCCGTTCGTACGGCCTGCATGGGCTTTTAGCTGTAGCTCTCACCCCCAGTCTGTAGAGACAAACATACTCGTCGACACAGGATGCTTGGCAGGAAGTCAGTTGCTGTGGTTCTCAAAGTTCTGCAATACAGTCTTTTAAATGCACCCAGGGGGTACTCTCTCTTTCGTCCTAATCCCATGTAAGTGTTCTTTGTGCCTTGCCCAAAAACCCACCTTAGTTCTGGACCTCGTACTCGCCAGGTACCCGTGCAGTGCACAGTGTGCCAGTCACTGCAGTGAGAACTGGGTCCCTAGCAGCCGTTACTGTGATTAATGGCTTCACAGTCACATTTTCTCTTCTGCTGGGACTGTTGTGTCAACATACTGATGTGTGTGCTAGAATGCAACTCATGTCAGAAAGCTCAACTCTGGACTTGCCTATGGAATTTAATGTGGCTTACTGGAAGTTCTTACTAGATGCCTTTTTTTCAGGTCCTTCTTTATTACAAGCAGCTTAAAAATACTCAGTGACTCAAGTATTCATTTTCAATGTACATTATTTTGAATACACTCAACTGCAAGTGATACTGAATCTACCATTGACAACCTATGGAAAAAACATTCTGCCTTGATTTAAGGCAGTGAAAGAATCTGATTCAACTGTTGGTTTGTCGAGATTTATTTTTCAGTTACGTTATTTAAACTGAAAAAAAAAAAAAAAGAGCTTAGAAATAGGGTATTTGGTAATAGGTATTTGCAGCAGTACAGAGGGAGGTGTACTGGCGTACATGTCAGGGAAAAGTCAGCATTGCAGCTGTAAGTAGTAGCTGCCTTGTACTTTTATACCGGTCTCCTGAGAGGTTATTAGCCCACAGTTCTAAATTTTCACTGCATGTTTATATTTCCACCACAGTTCCAAGGAAAACTTCTGTAAGGTAAAAGGTTTTGGGGAAAACACGTCCAGAATGCAACATGTCCAATATTTATTGACTTTAACACACAAAATGCTAATTTTAAACATGCTTTTGTTTGCAAAAATTATGAAGTTGCACAATTAATAAGCTCCCAACTTTCACAGGAGGCAATCTCTTGCAACTTGTTTACTTACCTAAATCATCAATTGGAAGACTTAGTGGATGTCCCCATTATTTTTCTAAGGTCCTGTCAATTTTAAAGTACTGGAGGCAGGGTTTCTTCTGAGAGCCTTTCCCCTTGCACTGCCCTCCTCTGCGGAGGGACAGCTCTACAGAGTGTAATCTTCTTTATTTGTATAGATTGTACATAAAATGACATCCTGTTGATTTGAAAGGGGTTGGTGTTTTTTTTTATGATATGCTTCTTAAAAGGGAAGTGTAAAGCTGAAAAGAAGTAAGAGCTGTAAAGAGCAGTCGTGAGGAAGAACTATCAGCGAGACATGTAAAGTTAGTGTGATTACCTGCCCAAATTCTGGGTCTACTGCTGGCCATTGTAGAAATGGCATTATTTCAGCTTAGAGTGCAAGGCTAGGGCCTGCCAGGAGGTGAGTGTGGTCAGGGATCTGTACCTCCCGGCCAGCTGCTGTGATCGCTCTTAAAAAGTGACTCGGCTACACACAGTCAACCTTAAGAAAATGAGGCTGCTTTAAGTACTTGAATAAATGTGGACTTGCAGGCATATTTTTAGGTCTGAAATTTCACTGGGAGGGTTGAAAGGGGGTGCTCACTGCCCTCTCGTTGGGAGTGGGGGCGGTGACATGTACAGCTGGTGGCCGCCCCTCACCAATGTGACCCGTGAATCAGGCTCCTCAGATACACCGAGTATCGGCATTTGTGGATACCGGGTTAATGTTTTAACCTCTTCTTGACATGTCCCCTGCCCTTTTGAGTCACAGGACCTTTCTTCGCCCTCCCCTTCTGCTAATCGTTCCAGTGACAGTTAGCAATAACGGCTATTGGGGTTGCAGTGCTTGCTCAGCAGTGCAATTTCCTTTCAGCTCTCTTTTCAAGGAAGTGAAACCACCGCGATGTATTTTTTGCGTTCTGAGGTGCCAGAGCAAAACGAAGCACGACAAGGCAAGGAGGGAAAGGTAGCTGCTGCTGCTATGCTGAGAGGGAGAAACCCACCTTCGCTCCCTGATAGCTTCTGACAGCGTTTCAAAGCACATGATAAAGTGTGTGCTGGATTTAGTGGAGTAAATAAGCCCCAGGCCAGTCTTTGCCTCGGGTATTTTGTCTTGTTTTTTGGCTGTCAACAGTAGCATTTTCAATTCCATCTGATGAACAAGTAAGTAATAATTTTACTCTTTTTTTAAGGAAGTATGAATGTTCAGTCCGAAAAGCTCTCTAAACTTAAGGTTTATACTTAATTTTATTTAAGTAATTGACTGTGAAGTAGCTTTTAGGTCTTTCTGCCATTTGTAAAGTGGAAAAAATTCTGATTATAAAATACAAACAGCTCACAAGTTCCTTTTTGGATTGGCTGAAATAGTGAAGTATGCAATTATGTATTTAGCAATTAAATCAGAACCTTTGCAATAGCTGAGGGAAAATGAAGCTGACTTCTGGTATATTGCAAAGTAGATAGAAAGTAGACTGTGCTGGGTAGTCCCCAAAACCTGGACAGTCTTTAGAGAAATGCCATTTAAAACTGTGAAGCTTTTAGAAAACTGTCATGTTTTCAGTTTCTTGAAGTGGGTATTATGTTAGAACCATGCTTGAGTGTTTGTGTGACTCGCGGGAGGCAGGTTGTACAGATACCTGTTCCATACAGTGTAGCATTCTGTGTGGTGTAGTAGCATTTCATAAGAACACCTACAACATCCTGGAAAATAACATTTTAAAACACATGTATACTGCATAGGGGGGTTGGAGGGTCCTCTGCAAATTTATGGAATGTACTTTAAAAGAGAGAATGCTATTAGTCTGAACACCTACACATATATATCTTTGTGACGTGTCAGAAAGAAGACATCATGAGCGATTTTTAAATTGGAAGGCTTTAAGAAATAAAAGTTATGAATTGATGTCCCCATTTTTGGGAAGAAAACTGTCATTTGTCTGTAAATCTTTGTGAAAATGTGGCTGCCGAGTTTTAGTATTTGACCACCCTTTGAAATACTGTGGGGGTTTTTTTGAATAGTAACAGTTGCAGTTTTTAGCTATTAAAACTCAAAAAGAATCAAATATTTTTGGTTCAGGCTGACTGCTTAGTGTCTTTAATGCCTTCTTGTCTTTGTGGTTGAGAAATGTGTCTTGTGATCTTGAGTGCTTTGCTCAAGATAGTAGTGAACAATGGGCTCTTTGGGTTTTTTGAGTGTCCCCATGGAGTAAAGATCTTTAAAAATTTGCTCAAACGCTGCATGCTTCAAAGCAAAATACAGGTATCCACTGAAAGACTTAAGAAACAAACATGCTTGAAAGTTTCTGAGATGACAAAAAAGGAGCTTGTTACCAAGTTTCTGAAAGGTACCCTTGTAGAAAAAAAATAGAGATTTGTGTCTCACATGTCCTGAAGGGCAAGTTCCTTCTATTTGCTAGAACCCCAGAGGCACCCGATGTCTGAACGCACCCAGCTGCCCAAATGCAAACAGTTAAGAGTAAAATCTTTTCCAAATTCAGGGACTTATGGTTTGGCATCTGCAGAGTTTATGTTTTGATTAAAAAAGGGAGGGGGGAAAAAAGAAGTTTCCAGGCCCCGTGTTTGCAAAGCAAACCTTCCATATGTGAATTAAATGTAAACAGATGAAGCATTCCTTCAGCCTGAGGAGACTCCAGTAAAGCAGCAGCATGAAGGAAGCCATCCCCCAGAGTGTTCAACCTGGAAATAAAAATTCACGTGTCACTTAGAGGAAAAGGTGCTGCAAAGGAAATAGGCTGTAAATAATTGTCACTGGTAATAGAACACAGGTAATGACATTTCACAAAACAAGTATCTGAAAGAATGTTTGGGGTTTCTAAAGTGTTTGGAAAAAATTACAAACCAGTCATTAGGTCTACTAGTGCAAGCAAAGATAGTTTTGGAGGTGAAAATCTGTTCTATGATTTATTTTGTGGGTCACAGAACAATTTATTTGCAATTTTATGCTTGCAATGTTACAGCAATCCCATGACTTCATTTTTGGCTATTTCTGTATCAAGTAGAATAAAAATAACATAGAAGTGTTAATCTCTATTTGCTTTCCTTCTGAAAATGGGCATCTTCGTATTGTACCCATAGAATCTTGGTATTCTTTGCTGACAAGGTGTTTTTGTGTTTGTATTGTATTTTTTAAATATATGTGTGTATAGAAATACGGGATCTGAATGCACTGATCATGTAAATGCTATGCAGGAAAGATTTTTACAACAGTTCACTAAATTACTGTCTCCAAATGAGTAGCAGTGGTGATTGTCATGACATTAGGAAAGTTGTGGTTTCAGATTTCATTATGAATACAAGAATCGGATCAGACTCACAAGTCGTGATCAAACAGGGCAGTTTTATTTTCTCAGTTTGAAAGCCCATCAATCTATATATATTGAGAGACTTTAAACCATTTTTTTGAGCAATTTTTATCTCATTTTGGGTTTTCTGAGAAGTAAAACAGTCTGAAAGAATGTAAACCTAAAGACAACAGAGTTTTAGGGATTGAAGAGATTTTTTTTCTGCAACTGCATAGGTTTGTGTTACTTTTGTGGCAGTTGGTAGGACTAACATGTTTGGCTAGACATTTAAATATTCCTCAATCTAGTGTCTGTTATGAAGTATTGACTGTATACCTTTTCTTCCTCCCGCAGTGGCTACAGATGTCTTCAACTCCAAAAGTCTGGCCATTCAGGCCCAGAAGAAGATCCTTGGAAAAATGGTGTCCAAATCAATAGCAACTACTTTGATTGATGATACAAGCAGTGATGTTTTAGATGAGCTCTACAGAGTGACAAAGGAATATACACAAAATAAAAAGGAAGCAGAGAAAATAATCAAAAACCTCATAAAAATAGTCCTCAAACTGGCAATTCTCTACAGGAACAACCAATTTAATCAGGATGAAATAGCGTTGATGGAGAAATTCAAGAAGAAAGTTCATCAGCTGGCTAAGACCGTGGTTAGCTTCCATCAGGTGGATTATACCTTTGACAGGAATTTTTTGTCCAAACTGCTAAATGACTGTAGAGAGCTACTTCACAAAATCATTCAGCGCCACCTAACTGCCAAGTCGCATGGACGTGTCAACAATGTTTTTGATCACTTCTCTGATTGTGAGTTTTTGGCTGCCTTGTACAATCCCTTTGGACCTTATAAACTCCATTTGCAGAAACTTTGTGATGGTGTCAACAAAATGCTAGATGAGGGGAACATATAAGTACTTGTATTAAAGTTGACTGCCTATGCATTATTTGTAGATGGAACACTGTTGATTTATGAAGGAATAAGGGAGCATGCAAAAAGGGTTTTTTACATTATGGCAAATATTTCCAAACTATCTTTATTAAACTGGTTCCTTATTATGAACTACCTGTTGCTATTCATAATCCATCTGGAAGAAAGACTGCACATGATTTTTTTTTTTAATTTTTTTTTTTTAACTGTGCTTGTCTACAAAAACAGCTGGATAAAGACAATAAAACAGAGTGGTCCAAGTAGAGTAAGAGTCTTGCAAGATAGATAAACAAAACAAATACGCTGTCAGACAATCCAAATCTTTCATACTTTTACAGAATTACTTCTAAACTATCCAAGTCCAGTAATGTTAGTAACAGGCTATCGTGGTGATGGTACACTCTATAATTTCTTTGACTTATTTGTAAAATATATATTTGATTCATTTATAGTCTTTTTATGCTCTCTGCAAAGATGACAATTTCCTAGTTTTGTCCTTACAAAGCATTCAGTTTTAAATATCAGTGATGCTGTCATATAGAGTCTTAACAGGCTTGTTCACCTCCAGCTCGGTGGTGAAAACTTCTGTCTGCAGGGCTACCAAATATAGATCCTTATAGACACGCACAGATGCTTGCTTCCTTTGATTATATGGGGATTATTTGAGGAATAAGCTACAGTAAAATAGCGTAACTGGGGAAAACTATTCCCTAGAAAACACTTGCGGTACGTCATTTTTAACTTTGCCTACGATAAGGTAAATCACAGTGACTTACCTGTGCAATTCCTTAAGATACTTAGAATATTGCTAATAGGTCATAGTCCTTTTTGGAGAGGTGTGAGTCAGTATATTCTATACACTAGGCTGATGTGTATGATGATGTGAATTCAGAAAACTTACTAATCTGAAAATAAATTCCAAGCCAATTTGCTTTGTGTACAATGAAACTAGAAACAGAAATTAGTTTTATCATTGTGTTATGTAGTTTAACTGATTAAAAAAATGGCATCTTGACTATTCTTTTTTTCTTCTTTTCTCCCCTCCTATCTTTTATCCTTTTTCTCCCTCATCTTCTCCTTTCCTTGCGCTTGGGGATAAATAAAAATGTGACTTTTTAGACACTGTAATGTACTTAAAAGCATGAAGTTAATACATTTCAAACACCTGAAGACTTTTTGTTAGAAAGCGTAAAGAATTTTCTGTTTATTTAATTGTGTTTTTGCTGTTTGCTGTGTCCTTTTGTTTTAATGAGTAAACCAAAGAATATTTGCACTCTGAACTTTTCATGCCTTTTTTTTCCCTTGTTGCATTTTAAATTATAAGAAGCAGATGTGGCCTGTGCCAACAACAAAAGCATCACAGCCTCTGATGTATAGCTTCAACATTACCTGTGATTTTTTTAAGAGAGAAAATTCACTTTTATTCATGTTTGTTTGGCCACTGGGTTCTCAATATTCCCAGAAAAGTGCCAGAAATACATGTTCAAAATGTGAACTCACATTGTTCAAGCCATGAGCATCTACCAGAGACAGAAGATGATTGTACAGCTGGGCTGGAACAACGAGGAACTGATGTAAGGACAGTACACCAGAATTCAAGAAGTAAGTTGTTAGCTTGACAGCTGAAGGAATATAGTTTAAGATCCCTTCCCTTGTTTTACTTAAACTGTAAATACATTGTACTTATGTCCATCAGAAATCATGCATAGGAATGCTCCACCTATATCTTTTCTTTTCCCACCTATAAAGAGAAAGCTGTTTGTTTTCTTTCCCAGTTCTCTCTGAGCTGAGAATAAAAAGTAACTTCTAGAAATTGAAACTGTTTTCTTTATAAATCCTATTTCTAAATCATGTTCTGATCTCCAAAATAGCACAGTTTATAATGAGTGGTACCATTTGCTGAAAGGAGGACAGGGTGGTACCTTGTTGAGAAACCAGGCACAATACACTCATGTGCCGTGTAAATCAGAGATGATTTTCTTCAGCCATTACCCAGAATATTTTGACTGCTCAACTTTTATTTTTCTCTGGGACAAAAATTCCTTAAATGCCTTTGTACACTGCTAATGAACACCTGCTTACATATTTATGAGCCCCACTGTAGTCAGAATACATATATTTTTGGTAACAGTAGCTTCTTACTCAGTTGCATTCCCTGGCCATATACTTTTTAGAAACAAGTGAAAATTCCTTATGGAGGTTTGGTTATAACCATAAAAACATGCCAACCAGAAGTTATATTTAGCTCATAATCTAGTTGCATTCTTTTGAAATGCTGTAACAGTAATACTTGTCTGGCATTCATTTTCAAATATAAAGAAGTGACTCCTGTAACCATGAAAAAAACAATTGTTCTGGGTTTGCAAAGACCTACCTTTATAATTAACAAGATGTAGCACTCAAGCTGTGTAATTTTACAGTAATTTTTCCTGCAGCATAAATAGTGGTATTAGTTATCAAAATTTAGACATAAATCGATAGCATTTTTTTCTTGTAATGCACTTGTATTAAAGCATCAACCCTCTAGTCAGGAATTTAAAAAAGGTTACAGTAGTACTGTTTGACTATGAGTGGTATAATACCATCGTGTGCTGTAAAACAGGTGCAATGCCATTTTAATAGTATAAAAATTATTAATATATTGAAATTAAATTTTCATGAACTCATTTTACAGTTGGCTTTTAGATCTCAGTCTCTTAGGTGTTTCATATTTGTAACATCCTTTTAGTGTTTGATTAATAGGTCATGCCCAATGTGATCACAGGTGTTGGTGAAGTTCTACAAGTTGAAACTAATGTTACAGCCTTGTAGAGGTGTTGGAAAAGTGTTAAGTCAGACCCTAAATGCCTTCTGCAGTACACATCAAATAGCTGTGATCTCAGCCATACAAAGAAAAGAAGCTACAGGTGTGTTACCATGGCCATTTCGTGTGTGCTGCCTTAAAAGGAATTCTTTAGAACTTCTGGCCACTCCTTAATAATGTGTATATGCGTTTTGTGTGCATGCATAGACAAACAAAAAGACACAATTAAGTTACAAGTCTTGTTCTTGTCCTTAAGTTCTGTTGAGATTTATCTCTATTTGGAAGGCACAGAGATTATCAGGAGTCTGGAAGATTTCAGCAGTTAGTGTGGGTTCTTTTCTTATTTCTCTAGGAAAATACCAAATCACGTCTGTTCTAAAAAGAGATGCAGCCCCACCCAAAAGCAAATTCCTGTGAAATAAAGGAATGAGGAGATGGCCAAAAGCTTTCTCACATGTCCCTAAAAAGATCGCATTGTCCCAAGGAAATAGCAAACTGGGTTTAATGACAGTTGGCTCCAGTAGCTGCATACTGGGAGAGAACAGGGGCTGCAGAAAATGGCTGTTGTAAGGAGCTGCTGGAATGTTCTCCCGGCCCCAGACTGTAAACATCGGCCAACAAGGCCAAAGTTGCACCTGACCAGGGCCAAGCCCATCAGCGATGGTCACAGTGCCTCTGGGCATCAGGAATCACAGGTAGGAGAAAAAAAAAATACGGAAGCAGCTGTATTTTGCCACCAGAGAGGGGAGTGAGGTGATAGAACGAGCTGTGCAGACACCAAGGCCGGGAAGGGGGGTGGAGGAGGCGCACCAGGTGCCAGAGAGTAAAATGCCCCTGCAGCCCGTGGAGAAACCCATGGTAGAGTGGGTGTACCCCCACAGTCCATGGGAAAGGCCGAGACCCCATCTGTAGCTCGCGGAGAGGCTCCACGCTGGATGGAACAGGTGGAGACATAGAGAAGATGCTGTGACCCACGCTGGAAAAAGCCCCTGCCAGCACTTGCAGCCCATGGAGAGAAGCAGAGACACAGAGATGAGCGAGAGATGTGCCCATTGTGGCACAGGGAGGGGCAGGGAAGGGAAGAATGAGGGTTTTGGTCTTGGGGGGTGGGAGGGGAGGAGAGTATTCCTCACACTCTTGCCCTGCTCTAGTGTAGGGTTCCTCCCATGGGAAACAGGGCCTCCACAAATTCCAGTGTGAGTCCTTTCCCACGGGGCTTCAGCTCTTCACCAGCTGCCCCAGTCTGGGTCATTTCCATGGGGTGCAGACCTTCTCGCCCAAACTGCCCCAGCCTGGCCCCCCATGGAGTCACAAGTCCCCCAAGCAAATGTGCTCCAGTGTGGGCCTCTCTCTCCAGGGGCTGCAGGTCCTGACAGGAGCTTGCCCCAATGTTGATTTTCCACAGCATCAGTGTCATCCATATGTCTCTACCTGTTCCAGCATGGAGTCCTCCACGGGTTACAGGCATGATCTCTGTTCTCCAGCATTTTCCATGGGCTGCAAGGGAATATTTGGCCTTAATCTGACCTTATTATGGTTTACCGATACTTAAGGGGTCCTACAGTATAAGTGGGAGAGGGATTGTTCACCAGGAAGTGCAGTGATAGGACAAGGGGCAATGGCTTCAAGCTGAAAGAGGGCAGGTTTAGATTAGGTGTTGGAAGAAATGCTTTACTCTGTGGGTGGTGAGGTGCTGGAACAGGCTGCCCAGAGAGGTTGTACTAGCCCCATCCCTGTAAGTGTTTAAGGCCAGGTTGAATGAGGCTTTGGGCAACCTGGTGTAGTGGAGCGTGTCCCTCCCTATGATAGGGGGTTGGAACTAGATGATCTTTGAGGTATTCAACTCAAACCATTCTGTGTTTCTATGCTTCTAAGGAAAAGTCTTCCTTTATCCAGACTTTGTCCCCTACCTCCAGAGTCTGGGATTCCAGAGGGCCAGCCTTAGTAGTAGAGACCAAATGAAAGAAGCCATTCAGTAATTCCACCTTCTCTGTATCCACTGTCACCAGAAGAATGTTACCCACTTAATGGAAAAAACAGCTAAATACCAGTTTCCTGGGGTTTTTTTGCAATGTAATTGAAAAATCTGAAAGAATAATCTATGCCTTTATTGAGTTGTTAACACTGTTTTTATATAATCTATACCCTCATCAGTAGAGTAAGCATTTAGCTTTGATTTCAGTACATGGACTTCTGAGCCTTAAAAAAAAAAAATCAACCAAAGAAGTGCCTTTGAATGCATCACAGAGAGTATACTTTTGCATCAACATGAAATGAAGATTGCTGTTTGTATAACTATTGCAGAGAAACCTTGTTACAACTGTTTCTCATTGAGATTTGGGCAGGTCAGCCAGCATTCATGGTTAAGTGGCAAACATCTGTGCTCTGGATAAAACAACTGTCAAAGGAGATTATAGCTGTCCAGAAAAGTTCCATAATATCTTGTTTTTATGATTTGCACATAAAGAAAACTTCTTTTGGGAGAGGAAAGTTTCCTATCTATCTTATAAAAAAGAAAGTTTCTACCCAAAACCACACTGTGGCTACTACTCAGAAAGACTTAAATAATGCAGCTGCTATTTTCCATTTGCTAAAAAAAGCCCCCAACCAACCCTTGCATTTGTTCTTAAAGAGAAGCTCTAAAAATTAATGCACACTACATTATTAATCTATTGGTGCATACTGCAGCTGAAATGATGTTGCAACTTTAACATTCATATCTATAGTAGTATATATTTTAGGTTACCATGTGATGTACTTTCCCTCTATGAAAATAGAGTAGTATCTGTTTATGGGATGTATCTAAGAGCTATCTGTGTTACAGCAGTGCTTGGCCTGTATCCCAAATGAAGAGTTCTGAATGTTTAAACCACAAATTGTGTAAGTAAGTGACCTGTTTTAGTACTCTCTTTTAAGATTTAGAGATCTGGTTTGATTTGTAAAGCTGATACTTACATGTAGGACATTCCTGAATCAATACCCACTTTTTTTTGCCAGTTTGGGAAATACAGGAACTTAAGTCTATGTTCTAACTTTCTGTGCATTTCAACTTGCTATCACTCCACCAGTTTCTGGAGAAACATCCATTATGACATTTCTTTCTACTTGAAATTGAAAAAAGGCAGCTGATAGCTTTGGGATGTTCCATAATTACACAGTATCAAGCACAGCAGCAGACTTTAATGATTAAGAATAATGGAATTAAAGGAGGTATGTTACTTGCCAAGCTTTCCCAAGCAACCGAAACCTGTTTGCTATTTGTTGTTCTCCCCTGTGGGAAAGTCTTGGTGTGGGTAGGTGGAGGACAAAGGTGGAGCTTCCTACAGTTGCTGTGATTTAGATATAAATTACTTTCAGCATCACATGTAAGATCTTCCACTTTCTAGTCTAAAACATCTTAACACTGAATTTTAAAATCATTCTTCCCATTGGCTTCATGACAAATTAATTCCTTCAGTTTTATTAAATGCTTGGATTTTAAATATGCTGTTATTAATACACATAAATATGACCTGAAACAAATAAGTCAGCCTTGTGCATCATATTCTTCCTAGACACGTTGTTTTTTCTTCAGTCAGGTGTTTTGTGTGCTACAAAGAATCTTGGTGAACATAATTCTGAAGGTTTTGATAAATCCAGGTTGTTCCAAGAGAAAATTGTTGGCTTTTCACTCTGCTGTTCTTCAGTTCCTGCTGGCAGCTTTGCAGAGTATCAGCCCCATTTATGGCAATTTAGAGCTCTTCATTTGCAACTCCCTTTGAGGGACATTTTGAATTACATTTTTCAGACTTGATTAATAATAACTTGTTTTGGCCAAGCCACAGCTAATAGTGGACAAAAAATACTGTCACATTCAATTTGTGTGAGGTTTTAATGCAGGAAATACAACGATGTAGATGGAATAAATCAGCCCAAGTAGGGCCCATATACCACCAAGCCTTCTTTTCTTGTGTGGAAATGGCAATGCACCAGTTCTACTCTGTTATGGAACTGTGTTGAAAAATTATTTTGCTTTCTTGAGCAGAGCTTAGACTTCTTGCATTCAAGAAATCTTTTTCAGCAGCTGGGCTTGGCTTGGGTCCTGAGGCAAAAGTCCCCTGGCTGCTGCTAACTAGTGTTAATTAAGGGTTCTTGTGATATGAAAGGACAACCTTTCCAGAAGCACTTAGCTGGTGCTTTTGGTTCACTTCACTGACTGGACTTGAGATACTGTGGTTTTTTGCTTTGGTTGTTCAGTTTTTATTTTGTGGAGAGTCAAGACCTACAACTGTGTATCACCTGCTAGGCTTGCTAAGAGGTTGCAGAAGTGAAATGGACTGAGGCAGTGCTTTGAGCCACGGTGGGGAAGTGCATTGGTCCCAGGAGATGACGTGACATCAGCTGTTACTTTCAAGAAAGCTGGTTCTGTATCTCAAGAATCTTGATAATTCAGCAACAGAAAAATGATCTCATCCTTGGAACTAAAGTGAGTCTCCCCAACTGGAAAGCTACCTCAGTTATAGGCTGCTTAACTCAATTTCAATGGTATAGACACTCCCAAAGGTACATCTGCTTTGCCATCATACAAGAAACTACGAGGGAAATTGTAAAGGAAAGCTCAGAGCTTTTCTGGGAGAAAGGGCTTTGATCAGACAAAGATGTCATTAAGTTTGCTTTGTCATTTTCACTGTGGTAAGGTCTACTGCCTACCGTAAGCACAGGCATTTGACTTTGGCTAGATAAGACAGTATGTTTAAGGTTACAGTTACAGTTGCAGTATCGTATGACACTGCAATCTACTGTTTACCCCAAAACTAGAACAGAGGAACTCATGCTACAAAATGTGGAAATAGAGATGGAGCTCCTTTACAATAGAGTACCAATGAAAACTAGTCTGTGCTACAGTCTGGAGCTGGGAGAACCCGTGTCTTTCCACCTCATTCCTGATGAGCAAAGCACCTGCTGAAGAGAAGTACAATCTCCTAAAGGAAAAAGTGTTTATGTTGTTAGATGGCTGACTGGCTGTTCTCCATCTATCAGTGGGCTTTTCCAAACTTAATGTGTTCTTGACTAAACTTGCTCTTTATTGTGGACTGGGAAGGAATTCTCACCACAAAGTATAGCCAGTCTGAACCAGTGATGTTTGGCTGTTTGGCTTTCGTTTGCATTTTTGGGGTGGTTGGGATGGAAGCTGGCAGAGTGGTTATATCTGAGAGACAGCTGGAGGTCTGCTGGTTATCTGGGGGGAATGAATATACAGGTGCTGTTGTGCACATAGAAAGCTTCTGTAACAACATGGGATTAAGAACTCTAGAATATGGCAGCTTGAGAGGAGAGGCCATTTTAAGAGGCACATTTTAAAAGTATCATATGTGCAAATCTTCTGTTTATTAATGGAGCTGCATGGATTTATTATTCCAAGAGCAGAATGTTTTGTAATTTTTGGCTGTTACAAAGCACTATGTTGCTGTTAACTCAGGAAGTAACTGCACTGAATCAGTTTTTTCAGGAGGCATTTGAAGTCATACAGAATCACAGAATCACAAGGTTGGAGAAGACCTCTGAGATCATCAAGTCCAACCATTTCCATCCTAAGCTAAACCATATCCCTAAGTACCTCATCTACACTTTTTTTGAACACATCCAGGGAAGGTGACTCAACCCCCTCCCTGGGCAGCCTGTTCCAGCCCCTGACAACTCTTTCAGTAATTTTTTTTTTTTCTAATATCTAATCTGACTCTGCCCTGTTGCAGCTTCATGCCATTCCTCTTGTCCTGTCTCCTGTCACCTGGCTGAAGAGACCATTGCCCACCTCTCTACAACCTCCCTTCAGGTAGTTGTAGGTGGTGATAAGGTCTCCCCTCAGCCTCCTCTTCTCCAGGCTAAACAGCCCCAGCTCCCTCAGCCGCTCCTCATAGGATTTGCCCTCCAGCCCCTTCACCAGCCTGGTTGCCCTTCTCTGGACTTGCTCCAGGACCTCCATGTCCTTCTTGTGGTGAGGAGCCCAGAACTGGACACAGTACTCGAGGTGTGGCCTCACCAATGCAGAGTACAGGGGCACAATTACTTTCCTAGACCTACTGGCCTAGACCTACTGGCCTACTTGTTTTTGATACAAGCCAGGATGCCATTGGCCTTCTTGGCCACCTGAGCACACTGCTGGCTCATATTCAGCCTGCAGTCAACCAACACCCCCAGGTCCTTCTCTGCCTGAACAGCTCTCCAGCCAGTCCCCCCCAAGCCTGTAGCGCTGCATGGGGTTATTATGTCCCATGTGCAGCACTCTACACTTGGCCTTGTTACACTTCATCCCATTGGTCTCAGCCCATGGGTCCAGTCTGTTCAGATCCCTCTGAAGAGCCTCCCTACCCTCAGGCAGATCAACACTTCCTCCTAGTTTAGTGTCATCTGCAAACTTAGTGAGGGAGCATTCAATCCCTTCGTCGAGATCATTGATAAAGATGTTGAACAAGACTGGACCCAGGACTGAGCCCTGGGGGACACCACTCGTGACCGGCCTCCAGCTGGATTTTGTTCCATTCACCACCACCCTCTGGGCTCGGCCATCCAGCCAGTTTTTAACCCAGCTGAGGGTCCACCTGTCCAGGCCAGTGGCAGCCAGTTTCTCAGTCAGAATGCTGTGAGAAACTGTGTCAAAGGCTTTACCAAAGTCCAGGTAGATCACATCCACAGCCTTACCCTTGACTTCCATCTATTCAGTAAAGATTCAGCTCATCTGTAGATTCTGTTTACCCCAAACTTAGTAGTGGTGCCAATATGTATGTGTTTTCCACAGAATGCAACACATGGCTATTTGCTAGTCTTTTTTCCTCTTATTTTAGTCCATGTGTTTTTTATTCTTTTTTTTTTTCTTCAAAGAGACCAAACTTCCATGAAGAATCATTTAGGGTGAAATGTAGTGGTTGCATTGAGAAAGCAGCAACATAACCTTTTGCTGGCACCTCCCTAATATTTCTCCACATGATTTATTTTCAAAGCTGTAGATGTGCACAAGCAACTAGGTTCTGCTTGATGAGTTTGTTCTGTTAAGGTGTTTTTACATACCAGCTCAGCAGTCCACCGAGATCTGACTGACCCAGGGCTTCTGTCTCCCTTAAACTGTGAGTCTCTCATGGAAGTAAAGGGAGAGCTTACACACTGCTCTGCTTGTGCATGGATTTTCCACTTAATGGAGTGGTACATGCAACAAATGACAAAATTAATGTTTTTTGCCAAAACAAGGACATAAGACTTTCTGTGATGTGGGTTGTTGACAAGAGCTATAAAAAGTGTTTGCATTTACATTTGCACTTGGTTCATAATATATCCAGTATTAACTACACAGTCAGCTGCTCCTCAACATCATATCAGCAAAGCTGCTTTTCAAGTTCTCAGCATGACAAACAATGGATTCAATGGCAAGAAAACCCCCACTCTCTGCAGGCTTACAGAAAAGTAACACAAGACAGTACAAGCTAGAATAGAAATAATACTACTAGCTGTTCCTGCAGATAAAAGGAATCAATAGAAACACTGTGTCAGCTATGAAGAATTCGTCAGTGGGGGTTTCTATCACATAAAATTTTACCAAATCAAAATAACTATTTTGCTCCAACCACTTTTACTGAGAGAGTAATTAGTAGGGTGAGCTGGACCATACATTTGACTTGTATGAGATGAACATTTGTGACCAACTCAGTGCTGAGACCTCCCAGTGGTATCTCTGCATTGGCAGCCAGAAGATGGCTGCAAATAGAGAGAGGAAATGGGGACCAGAACCAGGCATCATCTGTGGTAGGCCATGCTTTCGTAGTGCTCACAGACTCAGTACCTAATTGCTGATCATGGCAAAAGACATCTGGTTGCCTCCTTCAGTCACATTTGTCAAGAAATCTTTGTTCCCAGTGAATAGAGCTCTATAAATCTCCACAAGAAAAATCATTTAGAAAAAAAAGTAATTGAAAATGAACCTTATGATCCAAACTGATCCTTTAGCAAAATTAAAAAATAGAGTAGAAAGAAGCCAGTCAATTCTTTAATTCGCCCCGAATAAAAGGTTGATAGGTGCTCACCATCTACAGCAGCAGATGGTGGAAAACATTTTCAGTAGGGTTAAGACTTACAGTATCCACAGCTTGTGCTTTTCTGTTGAGCAGCATTCCAATGAAACAGGCAAACTTTGGAAGTCTAATTATTTTTGAGAGTATTTTGTACTTGCTAATGCGGTACCAGAATAACACACACCCAGTGTAAGCTGTTGCTTTTCCACACATTCAACAGTATTTGCCAAACTTAGAACTCGTGATTATTTGTACATCATTGTTCTGTGTTCTTTTACTTGCTTCTAGAACAATTTGTCGTTTCCAGTGCACACACACACAACGTGCCAACACAGCCAGAAGAATGCCACCATGCCGGTGCATCCACTGTCCAAGTAAAACCAGCGTGCATGCAAAGCGGTGTCCCTGGGACTCCATGTGTGTGCAAACTGCTTTTCGGTTTGTCGCTTAAGTTTCATTACTCGTGGTGTGGTATCTGTAACTGAAAATACTTTATTCAGTTTGACTCTAGCACAATGCTCCATCTAGTGCCCAAACTGCAACTTGCAATTACAGTATGTAATTCAATGCAATTTTCCGTTCAAACTGAACTGCATGCAATAAAATCACAGGTACAACCTCTCTATTCCGAATACTTCTAAAGCAGCGAATATTACAGGCTACTTGAGGTCAGAAATGCTGATCTATTCTAGTTTGGAAGTCCCCAAAATATTATCACTTCTCCTCAATGTAGACAGTAAAGAACCAACAGCCAAGGAGATAATCTGCAGCAAAACACATTTTTCTTCCTAACAGCTCCAGAAATTATGCAAAATTTACAAAATGTACAATACAGGTTAATCATGAATGAAAGTTCATCTGTGCAGAGGGGCTACATAGGTGGTTTCCCGAACAAAACAAGCTAGTCAGCTCTGACCTCTGGGCACTCCTTTACATCATCCTCTGTTTCCCGAGCACCTCGGGAAGAGGATGGACAATGCAAAGAAATTTACAGCTCCCCAGAGCTCAGGTTTATGGTGCTCTCAGTCAGCTGGGAGTCTGAAAAAGTAAGAAGGAATAGTTCCATGATATGCCTGTAAATGCAGTTCCATGATATCCCTGTAGATAGTTCAGATAAAATTTTGTTATAATCTGCGTTGGGTGAGTAAAACTAGAACATCCTAACTATATCTACTACTGAGATCCAGAGCCATGGCCCCACAAAACTCCAATACAATTACATTCTGAATGACACCATCTCACACTACATCATGCCTGCAATAATATAATACAGGCATGTTCCTTCCTACCTAACACACTCGCTGGTTCCACAAAATAGTTCTCTGCCACTCTTTCTGCTTCATACTGTTTCCCAGCTTCACAGTGGGGTCCTTTCCACAGGCTGCAGTTCTTTGTGAACTGTTTGAGCATGGGTGTCTCCCACTCAGTACAGACCTTCAGGAACAGACTGCTCCAGCATGGGTCTCCCACAGGGTCCCATGTCCTGGCAGCAAACCTGCTCCATTGTAGGCCTCCATAAGATACCTGCTCACCCATGGACCTCCATGGGCTGCCTCACCATGGTCTTTTTCAGGGGAATCACTTCTGCAATGCCTTGAACACCTCCTCCCCCTCCTTCTGCACTGCAGTCCTGGGTGTTTGCAGGCCTGCTGCTCTCACCTTTTCCCCATCCTTTCCCCTACAGCTTCATTCAACATGTTCTCAGAGAGGGAGCACCTCTTGGTGGCACAGCTCAGGGCCTGCTGGAGCCGGCTGTGTCCAGCACAGGGCAGCCCCAGCCTCTCAGAGAGAAGGCCCTGCGCAGACACCCGGAGAGGAAAAATCCAGGGGGGAAAAAAGGCAGCACATTGATCAATCAAATCCCTCCCACAGCCAGGGAAGAGATGTCTGAAAGCTGGGATCTGGATTGTGAAAAAGTAAACACAAAAAGCAATACAACATAAACCATAAGATTACTATAAAAGAAGCAGGGATTAGCTCCGAACCGAGGCCTGATGCCTACACCAGGGCAGCCTGATCCTGAATGCACCCTACTCAGCTGCAGCCTCTTCAGGCCTGTGGGGGCATAGGCCTGCCGCGGAGCAGGACGGACAAGCTCTCCTGCTGAAACCCCGGCGTTTCCCAAGCCACTCGCCCCGCCCGTGGAGACAAGCCAGGAGAAACACCCGACAGCGCTGCAGCCCAAATCCCGCCCCCGCCGGCCCCTGCTCGGGCAGCACACACGGCCTCTTCCGGGGGCGGCGGCGCACGCGCGGAGTCGCCCCTGGTTCCGCCCCCGCTGCCTTGACCTGCGCCGCCAGCGGGGACCGGCCCGACGCACAGCGTAGTGAAGCGCAGGGCAGCGGAGCGGCATGGCGGCGGGGCTGAGGTTTGACGGGAGAGTGGTGCTGGTGACCGGCGCCGGAGGAGGTGAGCGGTGCCGTCCCATCCCTGGGGTGCGGTGTGGCGAGGGTTTCGTTCCCCGCAGTAGGCGGCTGGGTCCGTGGAGGGGCTTCCCGCGGAGACCGAGCGAGGCGGAGACCGAGCGAGGCGGGCGCCCTGCACCGCCGCTGCCCTGACAGGTACCCTCCGGCGGCAGATGGGCACGCCTGCGAGGGCTTCACTCGTTAGAAACGCTTTGGGTTTGGGTTGGTTTTTTACCCCGTAGAAGAGACAGGAGTGACAGCGGAAAGGGGGCAGGGGGCGCGGGTCTGTGGGCAAGGCTGGGCCCCACGGCGGCCGTGTCAGGTGCCGGCCCTCGCTGTCAGAGGGGCGGAGGCAGCGCCAAGGCTGTACAGGGGTTACCGCCGCCTTCCTTACAGCGCTTGCGAGCCTCTGCAGCGTGACCCGAGTCCCGCCGCTCATGGAAACTAGTGCTGTCTCCAGACGTGTGTCTTCCGTTCTTCAAACACACGGGAGGAGTAATGTTGCCTCACACCACTCAGTAATGGATGTGCTGCCCCACGCAGTGTTTTGGTATCCTAATTCCTTCCGGAGTTGCCTTGCACCTAGGGAGGGACTGACAGATGAAATCAGCGTGCTCCGGCACGGTGTTGCTCCAGCAAGGGTTTGCAGAGTGCCAGCGCTGCTGCAGAAAAGCAGCCTCCGTCCGACCTCCTGCTGCCTTCCCAGACCGCCGCCTGGGAGGCAGCCTGAGGGCGCAGGGAGAGGGCAGCGAGAGGTGGGAGCCTGGGGAGAGGTTTCTTTCTGCAGCCTGGCCGGCCTGTGCTGTCCGTGGGTGTGTGCCTGGTCTCTCCGGGGAGGTAGTTCTGCGGTGGAATGCTTGGTTTTGCCAGGAAATGTCTTTGTATTTATTGTTGTGGTGTAGGGTTGGTTGGTTGGGTTTGGTTTTGTTTTGTTTTTTCCTCTGGATGCATGCTTTGACTTCTGGCTACTCTGGTACTGCAAGCAAAGGTAGGAGCTGTGAAGATGGACGACAGAGAGGCAGTTTGTAGTTGTCCTGAGCTGCTAAAGGAGCTTGTTCCTCTACGAAAATTCTGCATTCCCACACGGAAGCTTTGCACTTTTTTTTTGTGGAGCTGCACATATCCAGAGGGGTCGTTTTGGGAGCTTAGGTTATGTGGTGTCTTGCAGAGAAGGATCAAGAACAGGAGATTTTGTGGAAAGTACTGGACAGTCCACTGATGTCACCTGAGGGTGACAAACATGAAAGTAGTTGAGGCCAGATCTTTGTATGTGTTTACCAGACCTGTATGTATATGTTTCTCTCTGTGTAACAAATGTCACTAATGAACAGGTTAATGTATTAGCTAACAGCAAAGCAAAGACAGTTTGTCAGCTGCAGAGCTTCTAAAAAGCACAACATGGAGCAAAAATTGCTTGTCCTAAGCGTGGATACCGTGACCCTTGTACTCCTACTATTAGGCGGCTTGAAAATGGTTTGTTAACAGGGAAAACTGTCCTTGGATGTTTTATTTCACAATAGTTTTTTGATAAACGGCTGATTAAATTTAAGCCAAGATAAAGGAAGGCCCTGTTAACTACAGATTAGTTCTTGTTTTTCTTTTATTTAGTTCACAGCACTTTAGTCAGACTGTACTTCTAATATCATTGTTTGTCAACATTGATTTGTGAATCAGGTGCTGGTGAACAGGTCAGAGCTGGGAATTTGTCTAAAACATCTGGGTTGCTAATGTGTTTTAAAATGAGATCTGTTTTCACATACACATGTATCTAAGAATACAGTAGTTTCTTTTCACTATGGGCAAGTCTCTCCTGAAGTATTGTGCCTGCCTGTCATGCAGCATTGTCATTGATTGTGCGATTCAGGCTATTTTTTTTTTTTTCTGTTTAAGATTTATGAAAAACCTAAAAGCATTCAGTCCTTGCTTTCCAGTTGAAAATACTGACACATATAACATGGTCTGGATTTTGTGCACTTCTCAGGTGTGTGGCTTTCTAAAACAAACAAGTTTTCTTGGACTTGAGTTACATTGAGCAGTGGATGTATATGCACCTAATGTGATACTCCCTATTGCAAAGGCTCATAGGAGTCTTCAGGAAAAATCCAGTTTGTTGGTGTGAGATTGGTGTGTTTCAAAACAGTCTCATCAATTCTGTTCAGTTTTAAAATTTTTTTCAGAGCTAGTTCTGAATGTTTTGGGAGGGACAGAGAGATACTGTTGCACTCTGAGAAACATTGATCATCTTTTGATGATTGAACTCAGTTCCTTTTGAATAAGGAAAAGGATCATTGTAATTGATTTCAATCACTTTTAGCTGGTACAGCAGATAATCTCTCTGTAAATCATTTGTCGTAAGGAATAACTAATGTATAACATGCCTAGAATCTAAGCCAGAGTAAAGGTGCAGGAGTCTTGTGTTTGTATGTGAGGCAAAAATGAGAGCCTTCGGTTATGATAGGTGAACTATGAATGCATCTTGTTAACAGTGGTATTTGAGGACTCCTTTGTATCCAAAGGAGGGGTCTGTCAGTACATCCTCAATCACAGTTAAATTTTGTTCAGTTTCTTCTTCAAATCTTACAGACTAACTTTAAGTGAATAACATTACTTACCTGGTTAGAATGTAATTAATTAACTTGCAAAATCCCCTCCTCCTTCAAGGTTACATCAAGAAATTAAACTTTCAGCCTTACAAATGTATTTTTTTATCACGAGCACAAGCTCAGTAGCAGACAGCGTTCCCTGATGGTTCTGTTAAGTGCAGTAACAAAGAGTAAGCATGGGATTTTTTAAAATTACTTTTAATTTTTGTTGACAGGAGATTTTATCTACTATTTATCTGTTTGTTTACTTTAATGTTTTGAACTTATATGAAATTTTTAACTCCTGTGGGAAATAGTGCTTTACTTTGAACCTTCAAGGTGGTTGTGTTGATTTGGTGCATTTTTCTTAATGCAATTCGCTTCTTCATAGCTTTTTCTTTGAACAGTGATCCAGGAGACAAACTGACTTTTTAAAAAACTTATTTTATTTTTTTAAACTAGGTTTGGGCAGAGCCTATGCTCTGGCTTTTGCTGAAAGAGGAGCTTCGGTAGTTGGTAAGTTTTATGTTAACTAACTTGATCTAGACAATAACCTTTGCCTTTTTGCATAGCTTACATTCAACAGTCCATGCCCTTTTAGACAGTAACCTTTGTTATTTTATGGTTTTCTCTCTTATCTTTTGCTATTTAAATTTTGTTTCTAAGCTGTATTTTCTTATGAAGCCAGTTGCCCAAGTTTGTCCAAGGACTTACCTTTGTATGAAAGCCAGTTTGTATCAGATAATTTCCCAGGCTTGACTTTCATCCATACATAGCTAATCTTTACTGAGAGTTGTGGCCAAAGATGGTGTTATCTTACATGAAAACTGTTCAGAAACTTGTAATATGACTGAACATGTGAATGTGGATCTGCCAGTACCTTTTCCTAGGGAAGGAGTTATCGGAATGTAATGCAGTATTGGTAGCCACAGAAGAAACAGAATGTCCTGAAAGTGCACTGCATTGTTTCTTTCTGCAGTGTATCACACAAAATAGCCGTCTGGTCTCAGTGACTGTGCCAAGTAGCTCTCAGTGAAGGATTTCTGATAGTTTTGCAGTCATTTGGTTGAAATTGTGCAAAATGCTGTATCACAAGGTAATTCTGAAGGTTAAATTATGTTCTTGGGCACTCTCCAGCAGTTGGCATCTTTCATAGGCAGTCAAATAGTGAATTTGTAAAGGTATTGTTGATGAGTTCAAGGTTAAATGTTTAACCAGATTATGGAAGAGAACAAACTTACTGATTTTTTTTTTTTAGTATCTTTCTAATAAAAATCCTAATTTTAGTTTACAGAATTTTTTTTTTCATTTATTAATTAAGTACAAGAAGTTTGTATTTAGACCACTTTTAAAAGTCAAGGGTGTTTTGTGGGGTTTTTTTTGTAGCAGCCACCTCTAATGCTTACCTATTTTGCTAGGAACATAAATACTTCATCTCAGGTTCTTAATTAACAAAAATTGGGTCACTAACGCAGCCCAAATGTTTAATTGTATTGACTCTGTGTAACTAGTGATGTTCTAACTTTCCAGAATGATCTGGAAGAAAATGTATTGTATTTTTGATGTTGTGGTTTAGCTGTGACCGGTAACTAAGCCCCACACAGCTGCTTGCTCACTGCCCCTCAGCAGGATGGGGGAGAGAATCAGAAGAGTGGAAGTAAGAAAACTAACGTGTTGAGAAAAAGACGGTTCAGTAGATAAAGCAAAAGCTGCACACTCACATAAAACAAAACAAGGAATTTGTGCACTTCTTCCTGTGGGCTGGCAAGTGTTCAGCCATCTCCAGGACAGCAGAGCTTTGTTATGCTTAACGGTGATTTGGAAAGACAAATGCTATCACTCTTACTGTTGTCATTCTCCCATCCTTGCTTCCTCCCTCTTCCCCCAGCCCCTTATAAGCTGAGCATGATGCCATATGGTATGGGTCAACCCTTTGGTCAGTTGGGGTCACCTGTCCTAGCTGTGTCACCTCCAAACTCTTTATGCACTCCCAGCCTACTCATTGATGGGGTGGTATGAGAAGCCTAAAAGCTTCTCTGTGTAAGGACTGCTCAGCAAGAACGAAAGAATCTCTATGTAGCAAAACCATATTATCACCACTGTTTTCAGCAAAAATCCAAAACACAGTGCCGTGCTAGCTACCTTGAAGAAAATTAACTACCTCAGCTGGCGACGGCTAATACTCCTTTATCTCATGGCCTTACTGCACAAGAGCTAATTCAGTCAGTTAAGAATCAGCTCTTATGGAAACTGTACCTCACTGCTCTTCTTATAGTAGTACTTTGCAGTTACCTCTTCATGCTTGCACTTATTTTTCTTACTCTTGTTCTCTGATGATTCTGACCTCAAGGAGTTGTGTAAAGATGTGAATTTTAACTAAAACAGATATGAGACTCCTGGCTTGTCTCTTTAACACAAGTTCCCCCTTTGAAGTGCCGGAAATTAAGGTATGTTTTAAAGAGCAGTCATCAAATACTCTAGCTGGAGGAATACCAGCTAGTCTCAAGATGGGAGCTTTTTCTGTCCGGTTCCATGTCTCTCTCTGTGTACAACCTTCAGCTGAGTAAGTTGCTGTAAGCGTGGTTAGACTGACCAGTATGACCAAGTGAAAATCTTCTATTTCTTCTAACCTAGGGGGCTGCCTGCTATCACCTTCTTCTGTCATGCTTCCCCTCTTTTATGCTTCTCGCCACAAAAAGTTGAAAGCGGGGGAAAGGAATGCTTTGGTTTTTGTCTTGCAACCTTTATCACTGTGTTTATCTCTTCAGCCTACATGAGGGCTCTTCTGTGTCACTGTTTTAGAGTCATGCTTTTGAAGCATCTCTCCTGATTCATATATATTAGAATTTTTGTTTGCATTGTGGGATGGTATTGAAACGCATGAGTGGATCTCCCTTGAAAAGTGAACTAGAAGATGCAATTTAGCAGTGCATCTGAATTGTTCCAAATGTGTGTTTTATTTGTGACACTGGACTACAGCAAGATAGGAGCTGGCTTATTTTTTAAGAAAACGTGTCCTGTAGATGTCAGGTCCTCAACATCAACCGTTTTCACTCTACAGATTTGCTTTGGCTGCTCTTAATAATGCATGCTAAGCTTTAGAGAAATCTTCTGTGGTTCAGACTATAACCGTGCTCTGCCACAACAGCTACAGTCTCTGGCTCTTTTCTACTTGATGTTTTCACTGTTATGTGATATAAAACTTGAGTTTAAAATAATGTTATTTGACCTTTTTTTCTTGTTTCCCTGTTGGGTTTTTAAATTACTGTCACACTCGTGGAATTATTCTACAGTTTTCAAAGCCTTGAATAGCTCTGTTCTTTCTTGTGCACTAATTTCTTCTTCAAAACTTTAGCGCCTGCACTTAGCCTCAGGTGCTTTGCTACCTCTTGAAAATTTTCCAAAAATATTTAATTAAGCTTTTGTCAGCAAATTACTATTGAAGGATAAACTTAATATAAGCATGTGCTTAGTAGAGTCATAATGTCTTAACGAGACAAATTGAATATTTTTTTGTAAATATTTACTACAGAATTGTTCACTTTTCTTCCCAGTACAGATTGGAAATCCTAACCCTGTTCCTTCTTTAATGTCATGTTAAAGGCCTTTGATTTTGCACACTGAGCAGTCTGCCCATGTTGCCTATTCTAAAGCTTCCCTACACTTGGAAAATTTCCCGAATAGCTCACCTGAATTGTACTCACTGTACTGGCAGCCTGTTAAGATACTGATCTACTTACCTTGGAGGTTTTGTGTCCTTTCTTTTCTGTTTCAGTCTGTTAATGTACTTCAGCACATCAGTGTTGTGTCTTAATTCTTCTGGCTTCGGGCTAGGTGGGTCTTGATTTTGGTTTTCATTTTTGGTTTTTCATTAACTCATACAGATTTTCTGCAGTGTTTCTACCTCTCTCTTGAAGTGCTGCGCACAAAGTTGAAAGCAGGATTCTGGATGAGACTTTCTGGTTCTCAGTAATAGAGAATGGTTTGGTTTTGTCATGTGTTCTGCAAACTGTTTCTCTTTACATGGAGAGCTTAAACCCATATTGTGTGGGTTTTGGTTTTTTTTTTAATTTCCATTTTTGATGATACAGTAGGCTTACAGTTCCTGTTTATCATCAAGCCCAGCAAGGCTATCTTGCATGTTTTTGTGAATCTCACTGAGGCTGGCTTGGGAGGGTTTAGGCACAAAGCTGGAGCACCAAAACCAAACGACTGTTTAGCAAAGTACCAGTGTTGCATGTAAATACATAGTCAGTTCTGTTTTTCCTTAAAATTTCATTTTGCACCCATTTAGACATACTTCTTAGCATTTTTTAAATTCTTTGTAAAGATACAATGCATGAATTTTTTTGGAGGGTGTTTCTCTTCCCCTTCCATAAATCTGGGGACATGCAAATACAGCAGTGCCGCAAACGGTGGTGATGATACAGAGCAGCAGCAGTTAATGATGCATGCCCCAGTACAGAGAGCCGCCTGGAAACAAAGCTGTGGAAAGTGGCCATTTTATCCTGCTCATGCAGGATCTGAAGCTCCAGAGCAGGCTCTTCTCCCGTTGTTCAGATCCCTTATCTGTTCTGTAGGGAAGCTTACTAAGAACATGGTAGCTACTCTTTTAAACGGGAACAGAGTCACCTCAGTCTTGTTTACAGGTCATGCAGTAGCTGTAGCAGTTTGACAGGAGAGCAGAACTAATCACCTATGATTGATATGTAATTTTGATCATAATCTCTGAAATACAATATCACAATTAGGGAGATAGCCTGGGCAGGGCAAGCAAGTGGAATGGATGGTGGAAAGGAAAATAATAAATCTGAGTGATGCTTTATATTAAACTGATTTTTTTTAAAAAAAATAAAATGGTGTGGCCTACTGTTTCCTCTGATCATTTGCGATTCTCAGTAGTATCCAGATGCAGCAGGTTTTATTAATACTCTTAAATTCATTTCTTTGATGCACAGTGAATGATCTTGGAGGTGATTTCAAGGGATATGGCAAGAGCTCCTCAGCTGCTGACAAAGTTGTTGAGGAAATCACAGCAAAAGGAGGGAAAGCAGTACCCAATTATGGTATGTTATTTTTCCAAAATAGTCTAATGCTTTATCTATAGAAAAAGTAGACCTGTTGAATGACAGGTTGACACTGCTTAGTAAAGGACTACTGCCAGCTTTCCTATACCATATAAATTAAATACATGTAATGTCTCTGTCTCCCTGCTGCACATAACATTGAAAGCAAGGGCATAAGTTGCCTTTTTAGTTAATACTTGTCCAATAGTGCCCTTTCCTGTCATATACTTTATTAAAAGGCTGTCCATCTGCAGTTGTGAGTGGCAGATGGGAAAAGATCATTCTTACTAGTTTTGCTTCTTGTTTATCTTGCAGTGGTAAACATTGTGCCACTGAGACTTACTCTGTGTGATTTGCTTTAGGCAAGTGGTGGCAGAATTTGAATTTATTTTACACTGGTGTGGTACATGATTATTTTTCTTAGCTCCATGGAATTAGTTTTAATATCCTGGAAGTAGAGTGTATTCAGTTCACTTTTCCTGAAAATTCATGCTTTTTTTTTTTTAATAGATTCGGTGGAAGATGGTGAAAAACTTGTGAAGACAGCACTTGATGCTTTTGGGAGGATAGGTACAGTTGCTTTAATTCTTCTAGTAACTTGTTTTCAAGTTCAGAGCCATTATAAACAGTGTATGAAACACAGTGTGACAACACTGTAAGTAGAACTTACCAACCCATGGTGCCCCTAGTGAAACCTAAATCAGGGGCTTTCTTCTTTAAATCTCAATGGGCAACCTTTCTGTCTTTTTGGTACTCTTTAACAAAATTTTAGAGCTCAATATATAATTCTTGGTTTCTTGCCTTTCAGAATTTGTATTTTGGGAATGGTGAACAATTTCTGTTCATCAAGTACTGTACCTAGCAGCACAAAATTAGGATAAATAATCTTGCTGAAGAGTCAGAAGTGCTCTGTCATGTTTTGGAAGCTCTTTTGCCTATGTAGACATCAAAATGCTTTAACACGTGCATGTGCGTTCACAGACATATACACCCCCCCCAAACACTCCCCTCCCTCCAACCAACCAACCGAAAAAAATGCAAACCAAAAAACCCTTGAGGTATTTTACCTAACATTAGGTAATGTTCCTCTTTACCATATGATTGCCACTGCTTAATTGTGAAGTTATGTGATTTTAACTTGGGGTTAAATAGATAAAAATCCACATTATCAAAGCCAACAGGAAAGAAATTAAATATTTGACAAAAAAGTGGTTATGATCCAGGTTGCTTTGGTGGTTCTGTTACTCTGTGGTTCTTCCATTTATAATTTGGGGTTACTGCAACAAAGTTGTACAAATCGCATATCCAGGAGCGTTCTGGGATTCAAAGCTGCTGCAGGACTGTGCAGGATTGCTGCATCCTGCAGGTATTATGTCTGTAGGTATCCAGCACTTCTCAGCTGTACCTCCCCATTGGGCTTTGTTCTGTTAGCAGGCTTAGACTTGCATGTCTGAAATATTCTGTCTTGTGTTAATTATTGTCCAGTTGTAGAGTTCCACTGTTGGGGCAAGGAGCTCTAGAATGGTAATATGACGTGTGTGTGTGCAGTGTTCTTGTCTATAAATATTTTTAGAAGTGGGAGAAAAATAGAAACCAACTTGTATTTTATAAGTGCATTCACTTAGTTTTTTTGGGTTTTTTTCTTTCCTTCCTCCTCCCCCCCACAAGATATTGTTGTAAACAACGCTGGGTGAGTAAACTGGAAGTTTTTTTTCATGTTTGGTTGTGAGCTGTCACTCTTGTGTAAATCCCTGTTGATCTTTTTGGTTTATTTTGTTCTCCTAATGATGCATTTTAGGATCCTAAGAGACCGTTCATTTGTTCGGATCAGTAATGAAGATTGGGGTGAGTTGATAAACTTTAAAATGTACTTTCTATGTGAAAGATGAAAGGCACATCCCTCCCATTTGTTCGAGGAAGGAGAGAAGGCGTGGAAGGCTGTGCCAGGTCAGAGAATTATCTTTTTGCCCTGAAAGTTTAGTGTTAAGCTAGTTGTGTTCAGCTGCCTTGTGTTTATCTTGCAACCAGACCTGTGCCGCAATGCCTGGTAGGCATATGCGGTTCCAAATGGGAAGAAAGGCTCTAGCTGCCACTCCTGGTTGCTGAGTGGAATACAAACAACATCCTTGTGAAACACACACAATAGTTTTTGTGAGCAGAACGCATTCCTAAGTGCCAGCACTGACTAGCTAAAGGCTAAACAGGCTTACAAGACTCAGAGGAGTGCCAAGAGACAGAAGAACAGGGGGAACCTCCAGTGAGATGGTCGTTGGTGACTAGGCAGTTGAGCAGACTTTAGCAAAGATGGTCTAGCTTCTGTAGTCTATGTTTTACTGTGCTTATGTGCAGGAGTTTTGAATGCTTGTGGATTCTGTGCAGGAGAGCCCTCTCTAGGAGGTAAAGCAATGTCTGTTCAGGCAAACACTTCAAAATGATGTATAAAAAAGTAACAAAAAACCTGCAAACAAACCCACCAGTTTTTCTTAGCAACAGCTTGAGGGTGTGAAGAGAACGCAGATTTTTTTTTCATGAAGAAAAAACAAATTATGTACTTCAAGTTTGGAGATGAAACCCTGGAATTACTAAACTGGCTTTAATTTCTTTCTAGATATAATTCATAGAATTCATTTGAGGGGATCATTCCTGGTCACCCGAGCTGCATGGGATCATATGAAAAATCAAAAATTTGGCAGGTAAGACTTTTTTTTGGGGTTTTCTTTGGTGTTTCTCAGTAGGGTGAAGGATAAGTTTTGCATCCTCTTCTTTCACTGGGACAAAACAAAATCAGTTCAAATACATATGCCCTTGTCCTTTCAGTTCTGCCCCTCTCTCTGTCTCCCTGGCCAGATGTTTAAAGATTTTTCTTCCATGTAAATGCAAATATCCCTCTGAGGAGCTGTAGAATTCTACAAATAGCTTTTTTTTTCATGAGTACTGGTTAGAAATGTTTGTTATTTCTGTGCAGGCCCTAGGGATTCTTCTCTTGCTTTTTCTTACTCAAATGACATGTGCATGCAGTTCTACTTGTAGGTTGTGTTTGGTTGGGGATTTTTTTGGGGTTGGGTTTTTAAAAATTTTTTTACCCTTTGGACAAATGTACTTGGAAGTTGTGGGAGTGTTCTTAGTATTACTGTTAACTGAGAGAAGTGAATTCAGACCTTTAAATTTTGTCATTTTTAATGTTTTTCCTTATCAAAACACTCATGTGAATATATTAATCTTGATAAACATACTGACGTGGTGTATGAGCTGCTTTGTCATGCTGTGAACAAACTGACATTAGTTCTTGTACAGGCAACTGAACTGTAAGGATAAGGGAAAAGATCAGCAGGGTAAAGCTTAGGAGTTGCATCCACTTAAGAAAATGCTTCCCTTGGCTCCTTTTCTGTACTTGCTCTGATAACAATGGTAGCAAGTGCTTCTGCAGTTTTATGTATAGATGTGTGCCATCTGCCAAATGCCTGCTTTGTACTGATTTTGTAGCTTTTTAAAAAATCTTTGTCTTGTTGAGCCATCACTTGTAACGTATTTGTTTAATGAAGTTTAAAAACAGTTGATTATTGCCAGTGACACAAATAATAATAAAAATGAAATATATTTTGAATCCAGCTATGGAGTGTGTTTACAGTAGATTGGAACAGATTCTGATAACGCTTTATTTAGAATTAGTGGTTTAGATCCTTCTCTTTTGAATTTCAGTTTAAAGTATGCAGCACAGAGAAAACCAAGAGATGTCTCTGTCAGTGATACATATTACCAGCTAGATATTAAGGCAAAGTCATTTTCAATAAAATAATTTTCTTCTGACCATTAAAGCCATTTGTTTATTATAAAAATAGCACCACTTGATGTGCAGCTAGAACATGAAAATACTTTCCTCCATACTGTATCCCACTGTCACAGAATGTCCGTTGAAATTTTGCAGTATAACTCGAAAAGGCTTATGGCTGTGTTTGCTTTCTGCTCCTATGACACTACTTCAGGACTTGTCACATGTTTGCTACCAAACATAAAAAAGGCATCTGTTAGCAAAACCAACAAATAATGTTTTCTTCTTTACATGTTTTTGTTTTGTGGAATATGGAGTAGTGCCAAAGCTGGAAAGTGCTGTTGTGAAGAAATCACTGAGCTTTTTTTCTTGCATTTTTTTTTTCCTTCTCTCCCCTAAGAATTATTATGACTTCCTCAGCTGCTGGAATATATGGAAACTTTGGTCAGGCAAACTACAGTGCTGCAAAACTTGGCCTTTTGGGTCTTGCAAACACAATTGCAATTGAAGGTCGGAAGTATAACATCCACTGCAACACGATTGCCCCTACTGCAGGATCCAGACTGACCCAGACTGTCATGCCACAAGGTGAATCATTTAACATCTACATGTACTCATATTTTTCAAGGAATTGAAGGACTGCTAACCTACTTATCTCTTAGAAAATACAAATTCTTTACACTCTGGTAATTCATTATTCCCACTGTCTTTTTGTTTCTGAGCTGTCACCTTACTTTTTCTGTTGAAAGGCATTCTTATTTTCTGCCACAAGGTAAGAAGCAAATTTTGTAATTCACAAAAGCAATTTCATGTTACAAGGCTCTTCAGTTAATCTCTTTAAGATCCTTTTGTGGCAGTGGAAAGGACTATTTCATCAGATTCAGTCATGTATGTCCATAAGGTGTCTGCATTTGTTATAATATTCTCTAATTGCAAAATACCATTTTTTTGCGCAACATGTCATGTGGGTACTTCATGGTTCCATCATCAGTAGCAGATGATAATAAACTGAATTCCCCAATATATTTTCCTTTATTGCACAGCTACTGATCTTTCAATGCTTGAACAGGCTTTAACAGGGCACTGCATTGGGAAGTCAGTGTAAAGACTATATGAGACAGTTGTGTGTAAAGTATAAATTTAGTGTAAATAGAGCGACTAATTACTTTGTCAAATCACCAGAAGAAACAATAAAAACTGGAGGAAAAGTCTGTAAAAGGCAGTTGCTCTTGAAGTCTTCTAGAATCAGTGTGTATTATTTCCATCCTGCCCTTCTTTACTCTAGTGACAGATTTCAAAGTTAGGGGAATCATTATGTTTTTCAGACTGATATACAAGATATAGAAAAGTAATGGAGTTATGCATGGATTGAAGCCTGATTTTGTTTGACTAATTAAGTTCCGTGTAAAGTTTCCTGCTTTAGGTCTAAATAATCCCAGTGATCACACAATCTAGCACCTCAATAGGTTGTAGATGTATTGTTCTTAGTTGCAGGTTTGAGTCAAACATATTCATCTAGCAGCCATAAGTTCCTGAAGCATGAAGGGGAGCTCAGTAGGTGGAATTTCCTAAACATATTTACAGAGTGATTTTAAAAAAAAAATCTTACTTTTCTTAGTCATTCTAAGAGCAGTGAGGTCTCTGTATAAGTTACAGTTCTGATTCTTACCTTGTTCCCTCCCTCCCTGTCTCTGTAACGGACTAGCAGATTAAAAGGGAAAATTGCTGAGGTACGTTTTTGTCAGGATTATGTTTGGCTGAAGTTGCCTGTCAGATGGAGGTTACCTAGCTTTGCAGTCTGCATATTACAGTGCTCCAAAACTCTGGCAGTGTGGCTGAGAACCAGTGCAGCTGGATTTGGAGGCATACATACATCTCAGGAGTTCATATTTAATAAAGCTTCTAATGTTTCATTTCATTTGTTCTTTTATTTTCATGGTAGAACACTGTTGGTTAAATTCTCCCTGGCTCTGCTGTTCATCAGAAGGTGTTAGAGTAAGAATAATTTAGTGAAATCGTACAGTATTTCTATTTTATGATTCCCCCTCCAATTTGCTCTAGATCTGGTCGATGCTTTCAAACCAGAGTATGTTGCTCCCTTAGTTGTTTGGCTTTGCCACGAGAGCTGTGCGGAGAATGGCGGTCTGTTTGAGGTAACTTTATTTTCCCTCTCTTTGTCCCTTCCCCTGAAATCAGTCATTTGCTTTAGCCTGTCCAGTCTTAGCCTTTTTGCTGGAACTGAATTATCATGTGAGATACTACATAGTCAGCACTGACAGAAGAAATGTTGACTCTGTTATGCTGTATATGGCAGGTTCATCAGGCAGTAACTACCTTCTCAAATTCTGGGTGTGTGCTCGAAATAGCACTGATGTGATTGGTAAAATTCTTACTGTACCCTTAAGTTTGAATAGGTACCAAAGCAACTACTTCAAAAGAAGTTTGTGTTTTCTAAATCCTTCAGACACAAAGCAACTTGCTGGAAGGATGCATTACTTAGTTACGGAATACATTAGAGGTATATCAAACAGCTGGCTCATAAATTGCATGAAAGCTGTTAGCTTGTTCTTGGAATTTCATGTTGCTCACATTCCAGTGTTTAGCTAAACTGTTAAATATAACCAGCAGTAGTTCAGAAATTTTTACAATGTTGAGTTTGTTCTGAAGTATAGTTTTGTTTCTTACATTACAAAAGTATTACTCTGTCACGTGGTAAGCTGATGATTTTCTTTTTCCTTGGCAGGTGGGAGCTGGATGGATTGGAAAACGTAAGTGCTTTGTGTTGCAGGACTGGTTCTGTTTTTTGAATTGACAAAAGAAGCATGTAAGTTGTATTTGCAGTTAACTTCTGCTCAAGACACTTTTACTTAGAAGATTGGCCAAAACCCAGGTTTGGAAGAGACTGCTTATTTTAAGTGGAAGTTACAAATTTTACTACACATGAGGGGAACTGGTAACTTAGCTCAAAGCATAATAAAGCCCATATCTGACTAATAGTAACAGAAAATCTGCCTGAGATACCTTAACTCTTGAATTTCAGAGGTATAACTGAAGTCAAGAACAATCTCCATGTTGTTGCTTTTTCTTGTTAACTTCAATTTTTCATGGCATTAAAGTAGCCCATGCTGGTAAACAGGCTGCTTTTTAGTTGCTTTCTACCTTTATAAATAGAAGCTTAAAGAAAACTTGCAGATAGTACTGAAGGTTTATGAGATGGAAAACTTAATTCAGTGTGTGAAATGTCTAAACTTGTTTCCTAAATATGTGGAACCAAATGCCATCACTATTTTCCTGAACTGCTCAAGGACTTGCCAGCGTACCTGAGTATCACCAGTTCATTGGAAGATTAACTAAAGAAGTGGTTCCCCTTCTTCCAATATTTATTTTTTTTCCCACTTGATAAAGATTTTCTGTATTTCTTACTAACTGTAAATGTTCTGGTGGAACTGGAATAACTTTTCCTGAGTAATCTATCAAACAAATTTTTGCCACGGTGTAAAACTTCGGTGCCCTGCACAAAGACTTGAGTTTTAATGCAGCTGCAAATCTGTGGCTTCTCTGATCAACAGAAAATACTGGTTTTCATCATTATAATAGCTACTGTTGAAGTGTTTAACAACCTGATTTCATTTTAATGAAGTTCTGGTATGGCCTTATTCATTGTCTATTGCAGTTAAGAGCAAAACCAACATGACAGATTAAGAACTAGTTGGAATCCAGGAAACCTGTGTCCTTTCAGAACAGATTTCAGAATAGTCTTATAGTTTCTCTCAAGTTAGAGTATTGGAATATAACTTCAGGTAATGCCTGGAGATGCTGGCTATTGGTATTAACATTCTTCATAGATAACCAGTGTTTTCTCACATTTCCCCTATAGGTTTCTAAGGCTTTTAGAGGGTTCCTAAGCATTAATAGCCAAAATGATGTCAGAAGATAATGTCTGTAGATACATACTAGCTACAGCTCTTTATTAGACAAAATCCTAATACTGGTGGAATGTTTTCAGAGAGCAATCAGTCTGTTGTGACTTTAATGAAATGTAAAACCAGTGCTATTCCTTGTCTAAATGTTAGTTGAAAGCAGTGATTGCTTTTAGTTCATCTTGAAGTTATATTGGTGAGTTAAATAGGAGTTCTTATAACCATTCCTTTCTTGCACGGTCTTGAAAGTAGTGGCCTGATTAGAGTGATCTAAAGAAACTGAAAGATTCTTAATTACTTGAACTCTCTGGCTCATGTTTTCCATTAGTACGCTGGGAGCGATCCTTGGGTGCTATTGTCAGAGGAAAGAATCAGCCAATGACACCTGAAGCAGTACGAGATAAATGGGAGAAGGTCTGCAACTTTGATAATGCCAGCAAACCCAGAAGTATCCAAGGTAAAGGAAACTTTGATAATGTGGATAGTTTGGGTAAGCAAGGCTTTCCTGTCAGGTATTTGCTAAAACTTCTGAAGCCTACAGAACCAGTGAATTATTTTGTGAGTGGGTAATATTAATCATTTATAGTTTCAGTCAGTTCTTTGTAAGGAAACTACTGTGTTCTTCCCTGTAGAACTAAGGCTATTTTACCTTTCTTACAAGTTACTATGGAAGTAACATCACCATCATTTTATGTACTGCATTTATGGTACTATTTTATTTGGTAACATCTACATACAGGTAGTAGCAGAGATTGTATTTTCTTTTTGGACTTGGAATCTTGTTTTTTTGTAGATGTTTCCATATGAAAAAGCTCTCTAAGTCGTTTGGTATAACATAGCAAAGTAGTTCCTCCTTACTGCCTTGTGATCCTGACTGTCTCTTCCAATGCTTTGTTTCCTTTCGTTGTTCCTTCCTATTATTTTGTAGGTGGTTTTTTTGTTTGTGGAGTTTTTTGGGTTGTTCTGGTTTTTTACAAAAATTACTCTGATCTTTACTGCTCCTGTGTTTGCTTCTCTTTTGTCTTTCAAGCTTTCTCTTGGTTGTCTTATATCTCTGTTTAGATCCATGGTTGTCCTAGTTCTCATATGAACCATACAGACTAATATTCCCAAGTACTTTCCATGATTTCTCAAGATATTACCTTTTGTTAGTGTGAGTACATGTGCTTAGTATAACTGATGGCTGTTTTGTTATTGTGCCTTTCGTTATTTAGGTCAAAGATCCGAGTATTTGTCAGGTTAGGAAATGCCAGCATTTAAGTGTTTGGAGGCAGAGTGAAATAGCCATTCTTATGTACAATGCCGGTTGAATTTCATCAAAGATACTTAGATGCCCAGCAGATGTTTAGGCTGTTGGCCCTGAAATCCATTAGGGCACTTTGTTAAAACCTGTAGGGTGTATTTTCAGATGCATAAACTAAAATCAGAACAGCCGCTTTGTCCTTTCCCTCAGATCTTGGCAGAGGAATATAGCTAAGACATACAGTAGTTCTCTATTGCCTTACTGACTGTTTTCACTAATCTTTGGCTTACAGATGTCCTGTCTCCCAATACATGTGAGTTTATAAATGCTCACTATCCTGCTGTGGAATGGTATTATAACAGCATATGTCCAGCTTTATAGCTTTTGATCTCTCCTCCAGCCTGTCACATGTACTATGTTATTTTTATGGGTGCAAGCAGACATTGTAGAGAAAATTTGTAGATGGGAATTTCTTTTGAAAATTGCTCCAGTGTTGCATGTGATATTTCACATCTGCCATTGGATGCTATCAGGAGAAAAAATGGAACAAAATTTTTGAGTTTTGAAGTAAATGTGCTTATAATACAACATAGCGCATATCTACAGTATGGAAATTGTAAATATTACATTAACATGAGTATCCTATGCAGTGAACATACCTTATCTTCTGTTTTGTTATGAATTTAGACAAAATACAGCATTGTCCTTTTAGCAACGTCAAGCCATAGATGCTGTCAGGCTGCTGACTGAAAATTCTTGCATTAATTTGTAGTATGTGAGAATCAGCACAAGAGTTGAAGAAAATTCTGAAGAAATTAGCTGAATAGAATTTTCAGTTCTGTATTAAAAGTTTCTACTTTATTGCTTGACCATATTCAGCTGTTAAATATGGGAAACTAGTTATGGTATTTGCATTAAAAGTGAAAAGCTGTAGTGCCTAATACCTGCAAGTTAAACTTTCCCAGCAGATTTCATTAAGTAATTAGATGCCGTGAAAACCAGTCATGTATTAACCATGATGTAAATTATAAGAAAATACCAATTAGATAAAAGTATTTGTAATATAGTAGAAAATGCCAAAATCAGAGATGTTACCTTGTTTTCATAATTTGGGCATACTGATAAGAGCAGTTTGACTTCTTTTTTGTAAGTTGGAAAGAATATAGGAACATCATCTGTTGGTTCATTGGTTTGCTAGGTTTTTTTAATAGTAATTTTTCTTAGCTGTGCAGCAGTCACAGCTCATTTAATACTGGGATTCATATTGTACTTGTTTGGTTGGTTTGTTGGGTTTTTTTAACTTAGAATTCTCTTCTTTGCAAGCATGAGTGTTATAAATGACTTGGTCCCAAACAGGATTTTAACCAAATTGTACAATTTATTAAACGAATAAAGGCAAGCAAAGAGCACTGCGGGGCACAGGCAGTGCCCGGTGCGCCGGGAGCCTCCACTCCACCAAGATGCACACTGTACAGTTCCAGTCCCTGGCTTTTATGTATTCCAAGGATAGTACCGCCCACTAGTTTAAACTGAACAACCATATACTGACATGCTGGAGTGCCTGTCAGGCGACACCCCCTCAAGACATCCTGTAGGTGAGCTTTAGCCTTTGTCTTGCTAACGAAGGCAGGCAGCTGATTCTGCAGACTTGAGGCACCTTCCTGTTCTTCTTCTTTATTACAGAATCACAGAATCGTAGGGGTTGGAAGGGACCTCGAGAGATCATCGGGTCCAACCCCCCTGCCAAAGCAGCTCCCTAGCTCATATTGCACAGATAGGAGTCCAGACGAGTCTTGAATATCTCCAGAGAAGGAGACTCCACCACCTCCCTGGGCAGCCTGTGCCAGGGCTCTGTCACCCTCACTGTGTAAAAGTTCTTCCACATGTTGGTGCAGAACTTCCTGTGCTCCAGTTTACAGCCATTGCCCCTTGTCCTATCTCCACAGATGACTGAAAAGGGGTTGGCCATTTCCCCCGCATCCCATACTTAAGATATTTATAAACATTAATTAGGTCCCCCCTCAGTCTTCTTTTCCCCAGACTGAACAGCCCCAGCTCACTCAGCCTTTCCTCATAGGGGAGATGTTCCAGGCCCTTAATCATCTTCGTAGCCCTTCTCTGGACTCTCTCCAGGAGATCGCTGTCTTTTTTATACCAGGGAGCCCAGAACTGGACACAATACTCCAGGTGCGGTCTGACCAGGGCAGAGTAGAAGGGGAGGATCACCTCCTTAGACCTGCTGGCCACACTCTTCCTGATGCATCCCAGGATCCCATTGGCCCTCTTAGCCACCAGGGCACACTGCTGGCTCACAGCCAACCTGTCATCAACCAGGACCCCCAGGTCCTTCTCCACAGAGCTCTTCTCCAGCAGGTCATCCCCCAGCCTGTACTGATTCAAGTGGTTATTCCTCCCCAGGTGCAAGACTCTACACTTGCTTTTGTTGAATTTCATTAGGTTTCTTCCTGCCCAGCTCTCCAGCCTGTCCAGGTCTTGCTGGATGGCAGCGCAGTGTCCTGCGTGTCAGCCACCCCTCCCAGCTTTGTATCATCGGCACTTGCTGAGGGTGGATGCTATTCCCTCATCAAGGTCATGGATGAAGATATTAAACAGGACTGGACCCAGCTCTGAGCCCTGGGGAACACCGCTAGTCACAGGTCTCCATTCAGATTCTGCTCCACTGATCACCACCCTCTGAGCCCGGTCCGACAGCCAGTTCTCAACCCACCTCACTGTCCACTCATCTGTCCCATACTCTCTCAGCTTTTCTATCAGGATGTCATGGGAGACAGTATCGAAAGCCTTGCTGAAGTCAAGGTAGATGACATGCACTGCTCTCCCTCCATCCACCCAGCCAGTGATGACATCATAGAAGGCTATGAGATTGGTCGAGCATGATCTCCCCTTGGTGAATCCATGCTGACTGCTCCTCATGACCTTCTTCTCTTCCAGTTGCTTGGTGATGGCATCCAGAACAAGCTGTTCCATCACCTTTCCAGGGACAGAGGTGAGGCTGACTGGCCTATGGTTGCTAGGATCCTCCTTCTTGCCCTTTTTAAAGACTGGAGTGATATTGACTATCCTCCAATCCTCAGGTTCTTCTCCTGTTCTCCAAGAGCTGTCAAAGATGATAGAGAGTGGCTCAGCAATCTCTTCCACCTGCTTCCTCAACACACGTGGATGTATCCCATCTGGGCCCATGGATTTGTGTGCATTAATCCCTTTGAGCCACTCCTGGACCACCCCTACCTGAACTAGAGGGAAGCTTTTCATTCCCCAAACACTCCTACTTTCATCCAGGATCTGCGGGTCCCGAGGGGCCTTTGGAGTGAAGACCGAGGCAAAGAAGGCATTCAGTATTTCCACCTTCTCATCATCACCCGATACCAGGACACCCGCCTCATTCATCAAGGGACCTACCTTATCCCTGGTCATCCTCTTACTATTCACGTATCTGAAAAAACTCTTTTTTATTATCCTTTATGTCCCTTGCCAGTTTCATCTCCAAGTGGGCTTTAGCTTTCCTAGTTGTGTCCCTACAGGCCCTGACAACATCCCTATATTCCTTCCAGGTGCACAGACCCAGTTTCCACAGTTCATAAACCTTCTGCTTCCCTTTGAGTTTACTCATTAGCTCCCTGCTCATCCACGCAGGTCTTCTGCCTCTCTTTCCCTATTTCTTGCCCAAAGGGATGCACTGTTCTTGGGCTTGGAAGAAGTGCTGTTTAAATGCTAACCAGCTCTCACAGGCTCCCTTGCCTTCTACCAGCGTAGCCCACGGGATAGCTCCTAAAAGGTTGTGGAAGAGATCAAAGTCAGCTCTTCCAAAATTCAGGGTAGCTATCCTGCTTTTTGGCTTGCTTCTTCCACTCAGGATCTTGAACTCTATCATTTCATGGTCACTTTGTCCTAAGCTGCCCCCGACCTTCACCTCCCTGATGAGCCCGTCCTTGTTAGTAAGAACAAGGTCCAGCACCCGCCCTCCCCTTGTAGCTTCCTGCACCATCTGTAGCAGGAAATTGTCCTCAACATACTGCAGAAATTGTCTGGACTGGGTATGACTGGCCGTATTGCTTGCCCAGCAAATATCTGGGTAGTTGAAGTCCCCCGTAAGGACCAGGGCCTGGGATCTCGAGGCTACTTCTAGCTGCTCATAGAAAGCACTATCAGCCCGCTCCTCTTGATCAGGGGGCCTATAGCACACACCCACAACAGTGTCACTCCTACTAGCGTGACCCTTGATTCTTACCCACAAGCACTCGACTGATGGGTCATCTTTCCCCAGGTGGAGCTCAATACATTCAAGCTGCTCTCTAACATAAAGAGCAACTCCTCCACCTCTCCTCCCTAGCCTGTCTTTCCTGAAAAGCACATAGCCATCCATGACAGCATGCCAGTCATCCAGGCTGTCCCACCGTGTCTCTGTGATTGCAGTGAGATTGTATCCCTGCAACCGCAGCTGGTTTCAGCTAGGACAGAGTTAAACCATGTGGGGCTAAACTACACCAAACTAGGACGCTGTTACTTCTATACCAACAGAATTCCTGCACCTGGAGATCATTAGGGAAGACCACACAATCTCCATGAACTGTATCTGCTCCACATTGTCTATTTTGGCATTTCAAATGTTAAAACTTCATAATAATATATATTACCTTGTATATTCACTACTCCTTTAGTAAAAGTATTGGTAGTTGCCATATCTGTGACTGGAATGACTACATGGAGGTGCAGTATCTTCTTGCTGAGAATCCATAGCATTTACTGATGTGACCTTCATTTTCTCTGGCATTTACTTCCTTTTCAGAGACGAGATGTTTCTCCTGAGGTATCACAATGCTAATATTGTGGTCTTTTAGGCAAAGCTTTGCATATCCTTTATATAGTTTGTTGCTGCTTCAACATACTTCATTCAGTACATGCAAAACCTTTAAACTGTCCCTCCCAGGCCTGTAGCCATACAAGGGTATGTCATTATGCACCCCCGACGTTATTCCATATTAACATGAGTCAGATGGACATACATCACAAGAGGAAGTTATTCTCTTGAAGATAAATCAATTAAGTGCTTCGCCTCTAATGCCTGATTATGTATCTAGAGCCCTTCCTAGCAAAGCACTCATATGATGCTTAACTAAAGCACGTTCACAGTCGTGTATTTTAGCCAAGGTCATTCTGCAGGAGATGCTGAACTCCTGGTGACTAAATGGAAATACTGTCTCATCTTTATGTTTTAGTGTGTGTCTTAAGAAATAGAAACATTGACTTCTTTTTCTTAACACCACTTTAAGTGGAAAAATAAAATTTAAGTAAAATTCTTCTTTCCATCTTTTTCTTTTTTTAAGCACTCCTTCAGTTTGTAGGCTTAACTTGTTCTCTTGACACCAAAATCAACCCGCAAGACTCTTGCTTGGGTACCAGAGTGTGGTTTTATAGGGATTGTGCAGTTTTAATTAATAGGAAATAGCTAATTGTCGCTTGATTTGTCAGTTGATGTTAATTCAGTAACTCATTTTCTCAGGTATCACGATAATGTGCTCAGTAATCTTTCTTGGTTACATCTTTGCCCTTTTTTACATCTTTATAGATGGGCAGCTGCTGAATGCACAAGACTGTCTTTTGCCTAAGCTCCTCTACTACCCGAAAAGCTATCTGACACAGTCAGTGTAACTGACTGTGCCTGCCTTTTCACTTTCCTTTTAATGCCTCAAGTGTATTTGAATATTCGATGTTGTTATTCCTGAAGCTTTACACAATGATTTGTGTTTTCACTACACAATGCTTTTTTAACAATACAAAAATCTGAGAACAGACTACTTTTTTTTTTTTTTAGTGAGTATTTAAGCCTTATAAAAATGCAGAAATAGAAGATGTAGTTTTGCTGGGGTGTATTCTCACATTTCCTTCACCAGGAGTGAAAGGTAAACATCTACTTAATGCAACATGAAAATGTCACTGCCTCTGAGGCAGCAGTGAATCTGCAGGAACTTAGGTGTTAGAGCATTTTCTTAACTTGTATGAAGTTTTCTTGTTACTGATGAAGTAAGTTTTAGCTTACTCTGTACCACTTCAGAACAAACAAGGAATCTTTCCAGAAAGTAAACTGGTCACAATCAGAGCCTTAGAGTTAGGACACAGAATCAACTTATGATCTACATCAGCAAGTCACTGTAACCAGCTTCCTGCATGTCCTTAGGCAGTAGCAATTGCAAATAGTGTGACTTGGCTTAACTACTACTAGAAAGGAATTGCTCAGACTCTGGTTTGCAGGTGGATGTAGTAAGCTGATATGTTTCTCATGGTAATGGACTTCTGTGCTTGTGTGTAAGCAGAAGGACTAAATTAAATGTGACCATGCTTCCATAATGCCCTACTTACTTTTGTGTCCTAATCCTATTCCTCTTTTGCAAAGGGAGAAATCAGATTGTGTTGTGAAGTAAGTGGAAGACAACCATTCCTGTTTTGCAGATTGTATAATGAATACAACATTGTTCTATGTATTGCACGGGTTTGTATTATTTTCATTGTTTCGTTATCCAGGAAAAGAGAATTAATTATGTCTGTTGCCCATATAAAGTAATCTCTCTTTTTTTGGTTTTGATTTCCTCCTAGTTGGGAATATACAAGCTAGATTCAGCTAAATCTAGTGTTTTAGAGGTCTGTAATCTGCTCTTAGATTCATCTGCCTTTTTAATTGTTTTAGAAGCTGTTTAGGTACAGAAAACAACTTCAGTATTCTCACTGGCTTTCTTTTGGGACGCTTCACAGGCTTATCACTGGCATAGAGCCTTACTGAGCTTGTAGAGTCATACATTAACAAGTACAAATTGTCATAGTAAAGTCTACTGCCAAAACATAAGATTTCAGACATCCTTGTGCCTCTTGCAGGCCTTGGAAAAGGATAGGAGCATGTCATCACTGGGGTGAATTAAAAAAATAATGTTTTCCTCCTTTAGTAGACTTTTTTCTACATACATATGTAATGATAAAGGATTAGATCCGGATGCGCTTTTCATACTGGAGCAAGTGTCCAGGCTACATAAGTCTGGCACATAGTTGGCGAATTTTTCATGCCTTGTGGAAGCACTACCAAATGATACCTTTTCATAGGTTTTCTTTATCATAGGGACTGAAAAAGCAAATTTTTTACAAGCATCAGGGTGTAAAGGAATAGTGAAAAAACCCAAACAACCCAATCTTTTAAAAATTTTGGCATGTTCCACAGACTTGTGGGAGGCTTGCTATGACCCTTAGTCAGTTGCTCCCATATTAAATTTTGTAAGTGGGCAAACGGTTTTGTGAGTAAGCAGACATTGATCAACCCAAACAGGGATTTCTGTTTTCCAGGTTAATTTTAAAATAAGCTGACCACTTTCAATGGTCGCTGTCAAAAATCCTTTTGCTCTGTAACCAGCCTTGCGCTCAGTGGATAAACGCATCTCTGACCCTATAGCACATACGCTGCAAAACGATTCATCAGACAAACGGCATTGCAAGATGCCACATCTACTCCGTGTGGATGGGGGGGGTGTACAGCGATGTTGCGCCGCGATGACGTCACTCGGGGCCGGGATGCGGGGGGGCGAAGGCGGGGGGGGCGGTTGTCCGACTTCCGCGTCACTTTTGAAACGGCAGCCGGCGCCGCGCCGCGCTTTCGCGGTTCTCGGCCGCTTCTCGCAGCGCCGCTTTTCTCCCGCCCCCACCGCGAAGCCCAGCGCGATCCTGCCGGCCAGCGGGGCTGCGCGCTAACAGCCGGGTGAGCGCTAAGACCGGGCGCCGCGCCGTCTCCATGCTCTCACCGGCCCGCTTTCAACTTTCTCCAGCATCCGGTCGTTCCCACGTAGACTTTTCCCCGATAGTTTGTGCGATTGAGCAGAAATTAAGTTCCCTTCAAAAATACCCAGATTTGGCTGTTTTTCCCGTACTGACACCAGCTGCCGTGCCCAGGCTCCGACGAGCAGTCTCTTTGGAGTCTCTGGGTCGTCAGGAGACGGTGCTACATCATTAAGTTCACCGGGCGGCGTGGGCGGGAGCGGTGGGTGTAGAGACAAAGTGGGTCCCTGATCCGATGGTAGGCAAGGCGGATTCTGGACCGTCTCTGTGGAACGTTTGTCTGTGTCCATAGGCTCAGGAGGTGCCGTAGGGACAACTCTCACCGGTGCATTAGTCGGTGTCTCTTCGTATTCGTAGTCTTCGGGTGGGGGGGGGGCGGGCGGTCCCGGGACTAGGGGCTCAAACACTTTAACAGCAGGGCATGCAGTCGCCGCGAGAGTTTTAACAGCCCCAGAGGCGGCTGTCTGCGCCGCCTTTATGTCCTCCAGAGTAGAAATCACAAGTTTCCAAGCAGCAGCAGGTCTCTCTGCCTTCTTGTCTCCCCTACAGACCGCATGCCATAATTTATCCCCCACCCCTTGCCAGGCGTTTATGCCGAGCACTGAGTGCGGTTCGACTAAAACTCCATGATCACGACACCACCGCAGCAGATGCTTCAGCATTGACTCATCGTATTTTATGCCTCTCTTTGAGAGGACTTTTGCTAAAATCCTGACTATAGCCCTTTCCTCGCTAGATAACTTATTCCCCATAGCTGTAACAGCTGCTCACCTTACCAGGAGTACTGCGGCAAAGTGTTGTTTCCTCTTTTTCTTTTCCGCTGTCCTTGATGCGAGATCTGGCTGCAGAAGGGATTGTTTCCAGCTGCTTTTTCTCCAGAGTTTCGCTGACTCCCTCGGCCACGGTTTCAGGAGCTCGTCGGTTGTAGTTTCAGGTCGAGTCGGCATCGATCTCGGGTTAGGCACGTCGGATTCATCATGTCGGGGTCACCATTTGTGGCGACCGGCAGAGAGCAACATGCAATTCGAGATGAATTTTAGGTGAAGCCATTTTATTAGGTGAAATCACACAGATTATATACCTTTTTTTACTGCAAACGTGGCAAGCTAAAAAACTGCTAATTGGTTACAAACACTGTTCACACCGTATTGATTGGTTAGTAATTATAATGAGTTCTGATAAACCTATCTTATAGCTAAATATCGTTAGTTTACTTTTAATGCCTAAAAGTATCCACACACCTGCTGTTTTAATCCTCTTGTTATGGTTGGTTCTTAACATGTTCTGTTACTCCCAAATACCTTCCCATAACTGCTTCTTGGTTTAGGATAGCCTGTACCCCTATCAGAAAGCCGCTGTGTTTTGAGAATGTGATTATTAGGATCCTCAGAGCATGAATAACTTTTCCTCTCTCATGGGAACAGAAGAATATTGTCAGGGCCTAAATCCTGGGAGAAGAGAGCTAGGCCGCCAGCAGGCCTGCTGTCCTCCCGCACATACATATGCTGTGAAACACATGCGGTGTTACTACATGTTTCAGGTCAAGTGCTGTTGCTAATTACAAATGTAATAATAGGCCAAATTTTAAAAAACAATTTTAGTGAGGGCTTTGAAGTTAAGGGTGAACAATGACACATCTCACATTTCAAAATGTATCTCTGTTACTGGGAAGATCATGGAATAGATCCTCCTAGAAGCTATGCTGATGCATGTGGAAGACCAGGGAGGTGATTCAAGACATGTAGTATGGCTTCACCAAGGGCAAGTTACTCCTGATAGAGTGACTACATCAGTAGGCAAGAGGAGAGCTATGGATGTCATCAATCTGACTTGTGTAAGGCCTATATGTCATCCCCACAATGTCCTTCTCTCTAAACTGGAGAGACATGGGTTTGATGAATGGACTGCTTGGTGGATGAGGAATTGATTGGATGGTCACGTGCAGAGTTTAGTGGTCAACAGGTCAGTGTCCAGGTGGAAGTTGGTGACAAGTGGTATCTCTCAGGGATCCATACTGGAATCCTTCCTCTTTAATACCTTAATCAGTGACATGGACATTCAGATTGAATGCACCCTCTGCAAGTTTGCAGATGACAGCAAGCTAAGTACTGCAGTTGATGTGCCTGAGGGACAAGATGCCATCCAGAGGAACCTGGACAAGTTTGAGAAACTTGGCCCATGCCAACCTTATGAAGTTCAAGACTGAGATCAAGGTCCTATGCATGGGTCTGGTCAACCCCCAGTACTGATACAGGCTGGGAGATGAAGGCATTGAGAGCAACCCTGCAGACAAGGCCTCGGGGTACTGTTGAAAGAAAAGATGTATATGAACTGGCAATGTGTGATCACAGCTCAGAAGGCTACCCATATCCCAGGCTGCATCAAAAGTGACCAGCAGGTTGAGGGAGGTGATTCTGACCCTCTGCTCTGCTTTTGTGAGACACATCACCTGGAGTGCTGTGTCGAGCTCTGGGTTCCCCAGCACAAGAAAGACATGGACCTATTGCAGCAAATCTAGAGGAGGGCCATGAGTATGATCAGAGAGCTGGAGCACTTCTATGAAGACAGGCTGAGAGAGTTGGAGTTATCAACCTGGAGAAGAGCAGTCTCTGCAGAGACCTGACTGTGGTCATTCAGTACTTGAAAGGGGCTTATAAAAAAGATGAGGACAGCATTTTTAGTAGGGTCTGTACAAGGCGGTTTAAACTAAAAGAGGATAGATTCAGAAAGGTATAAGGAATAATTTTTTTTTTGCAATGAGGGTGATGAAACACTGTAAGAGGTTGTCCAGAAAGATGATACATACCCATCCTTGGAAATGTTCAGGGCCAGGTTGGACTGGTCTCTGAGCAACGTGATCTGGCTGAATCTGTCCCTACTTATTGTGGGGGGGCGGAGGTTGGACTAGATGACCTGTGAAGGTACCTTCCAAACCAAACCATTCTATGATCTCCATAGTGTTCAGCCAGACACTCATGAGCTCACCAATTTGAGAGTCTGTTCATTAGCATATGTTCTGGAAGAAAGACTCCTTGAAAAGAAGATCGTAGTGTTCTGCACTATTACTAAATTAGAGGTTGCCTTTATATTGTTTGTCTTAATGCTGTCATTGCATGTAAAACACATCTTGGTAATCTTCTTTTTGTATTTCACCATTAAAAATGATAGTTAAATTCCTGTCTGGAAATGGGTTGTGGACACAAAGAGTTGAGGAAACATTCAGGTTTATGTGGAGGTCAATGCTGTAATTTCCCTGGAAGATTTTAAAGCACTTGTGAAAGCTTTTCTTTGGTTCATGCAAGACAGGTAGAAACAGTCTGCTATTTCTCCCTGCAACTCAGTACTACTTTCCTTCATTTCATGAATGAAATCAGGGATAAAATGTATTACCTTTTAAAGGGTTCTTATAAATGATAAATATCTTGTTTTGCACATTTTTACATTATGTAAATGTCACAACCTCATATGTTAAGACAGTGACTGTATACAGAGATAAAGCTTATCTTTAACAGAAGGCGTGACAATATGTATTTGTTGTGTAGATACTGCTTTTTCTTTGTGAGACTCAGGCCACAGATAAAACATGATGATTTCAGCAGTGAGACTAGGAAACAAGAAACAGTTCAGGAAATCAAGACTCTTGCAAGAGAATGTGTGACTAGTTTGCAGGATATTTAGGGGAGTGCTGTGCAACAGAGCAACACAATGTTAGCCTGAGCAACAGTTCGAGTCAGTATGTGTATAGGAATTTTGCAATGGAGGTAAAGGTAGTTAAAGGTAGAAGTAGTTAAATAATGATCTTGTGATCCTCTTATTTAAATCCTTATTTTTTTTGTGTATGGTTCTCACCACTGTTTCTCTGATTCTAATGCAAGAATGTTTAATGTTGATTTTAGCCATATTGAGCTTCAAAGAGCAAGCTTTTCTTGATGGCCTGCCTTTAACACAGCTGAGTTCCGTATCTCAGCCGTGTCAGTACTGTTCAAGCCCAAGGCTTATTTATGTTTATATAATAGAAATTACATAGGGAAAAAGGGTAACCACCAGAAGATCAGACCTGATACTTGTATTGCAAATAATTTTCAAGATAAGAAAAGCAGTACCTGTTTGCAGATGTTTACTTCTGAGACAGTTGAAATGTAATGCTTGTTATCTTCTCCTTAACACTGTGGTTCAGGGCATAAAACAAAGTACTGACATACTCCTCTTGGATGGAGTGGTGATGTATAGCACCAGTTGTGTTTCAAGCACTTGAATTTGATAGGTGCCATGGTTGAATCCTGGGTGCAGAGCTCATGAAAAGTGTGGAGAGATCACTCACATCAACTGTTCTGTAGATGCTTGTATAACGCATGACTGTGCTCGATCTGCAGATGTATATTTATTATTTTTAAAAGTGAATTGAGAAGTACCAGGCTATATCTCATTTGCTAGCATGTCTCTGTGTCTAATTGGAGTGTCTCATGGCTATTTATAAGTAAATTTTTTTCAATTCCTTTCTCTAGAGTCCATAAGTGTATTGAGTGATGCTCTAAGTCAGATAGAGTCTCAAGGGAGTGTTTCTATGAATTCAACAAGCTCTGGATCAGTGATCTCTTCATCTGTTGACACGGTAGGTACTTCTGTCTACCAGATGTGCTTGAATTTGGCTGAAACCCTTGAGCAGAGACTCGTGTTGCTTATCAGCTTCTACTCTCCCTTGCTGTCTGCAAAAAAAAAGATTAAGGTGTCATGATCCACAACCTAGGCAAGACTCAGTTTGGCAGGAGTTAAACCCCCTTGCGTTCCAACCAAACCTCAGATCGTTCAGGGTGTCTGGGGGTGGCTGGGTGTAACCCCTGAGTGACGTCCAATTGTTAGGTGTTTTATCGTGATCAGTTCTCAATTCACTTCTCGGAGAACAGAATTAAGACTCGAAGCGGAGTCAAGGTTAAGGTTTATTTGGAACAAACATGCAGGAAAAGGGGGGAAGAAAGAGAAAAGGGTGGAAAAGAGAGATGGAGAGAGAGAGAGAGAGAGACTGGAAAGAGGAAAAGGGGGGGCGGGCATACCTACCACCACGAGGCTGTGGCATTCCGTCTGATGGCAGAGTATCCTTCAGTGTCTCCGGGTCCAATGGAAGGGGAGAGCGTTCCCTCCTTTGTCCCTCGATGTGTCCGTTCTCCGTTGCTTCCCTTCCCTCATGTTACTTTCTTGCCTCATTTTTCTTGCCTCTTGCTCTTTTTCCATGGCCGAATGCCCTCTTTTTGTAGTCATTCTTTGCACCCCCAGAAGCTTCCACCTGGCTTGTGGGCTTCAGGGTGGATGACGGAATGTCCATGTGTGAATGGCCAATGCTCTCCTGCCTGATGTTTCTCCTGATAGTGGCCTGATGTGTGAATGGCTCCTGATGTTTCTCTCCTTGAATAGTCATTAGGTTCCTGGAAGCCTGAGCCCGTGGTGGTGGTGGTGGTGGTGGTGGTGGTGGTGGTGGTGGTGGTGGTGGTGGTGGTGGTGGTGGTGATGATGTAGTGTGCTAGGAATGAGGTTTGGTTAGGTGAGAGGAAAAAAGAGGGGGGGGACGGTTCTGTTGCAATTGTTAGGACATATTTCCAGTACCTTACACTACCCTGTGAGTTAGCATTGTCAACAGAAAAAGAAGAGAGAAAGAGAGAAAGAATGGAAATTTACTATGAAGCTACAACGTTACAACAATATCAACTCTAAGCAAGGCCAATGCTTGGCAATTATTTTTTTCAGTACACATTAAGAAGGTAAAACATCTCGTACAATTTCTACTGTGGATGATGCAGATTGACATACAGCTCGAATTCGTTTAATTCCATCAGATGACACTGTGGGTATAAATTACATATTGGTGACAACACGTTGAATTAATTGAATAAAACATGGGATAACACATGGTAGAAACAGCAGTTTTAAGCAACAGTTAGAAACATTCAACTTTGCACAGACCCCGCCCTCTTCGGCTAGTGGGTAGTCGAGAACCATACGATGTTGATAAATTGCATTCTGCATTTGAGTTGCTTGATCTGCCAATAGGTCAAGGGCCTCAGCCGTTTGATTAGTAAAAATCTCTAATATGGCTTGCAATCGGGTAATGCGATTGAGGTTGTAGATAGGTTCTCCAGCACCACTAACCCACTCATTAGGATTCCAAGTTGCGGGTCCATAGTGTTGTATGATACGTTGGGGGGTCCACTTGTCCTTACCCCAAGTGTGGCTACTCCCATCAGTGAGAGAGGTGTCAATGACAGATAGTTTTTCTCGTTTCATATCATCATATATTTGAATACCTAAATGATCTTCACCTGTTCTGGAAGTAAGGGAAACAAGTGACTAATCACCCCAATGTAACACACTCCCAAACAGTTTACCGGCAGCAATTTATATGCATGATTTTCACAACAATGTATTTTCACAGGAGGGTATGTCTGAAAATAAATTTTCCCAGCTTGCCCTTCAATGGGACCAGTTTATCTTGTTACAATATTTACAGTTATAAGCTCCCACTTCCTGGTCCCAAATATAATCATGGCCTACAGTGTTACCTCGGCTGATGTTAGGTGTAAGTGACCAAAATTGAGGAAATGAGTGCACGTATCCCTCATCATTCACCCAGGCATACATATATGCTTAATCCATTTCACATGGTTCTTTTCTCACCTAAATGGTTATACTTATGCTTTGATATGTACTATTGCGTAGAAAAGGGCCATCAGTTTGTGTCCTAGCCAAACAATATGTACTTTTTCCTGGAATTTGTATGTGCTATGGTGAATCATGTGGGTCTTCCCATGTTTTGTTCCCTCTTCTCTCACTATATCTTCTCACTAACCATTTCGGTAGCAAGGATATAGCTGCCCAAGGCCAACTTGATAGATCAAATAGTCCTCCACATACCCAGCATTTTATGAGATTATAAACATTTGCTACTTGTTCAGCCGATTGTACAAAGGAATTCTTTACATCACTGCTTTTATTCCTAAAATTTTGGAGGGGAGATGATTGATCTAGAGGTTGTAGTCCATACAATGCGCCAAAACAACAAAGTTACCATTTTGATCCATCTCAAGATTACAGGGGTTATAAAAACAATTGCAAACATACAAATTATTAAAATTGCACGTTGGTCTTCCTGCATTTGGTCCTGTTCCCACGTGGATCTCCTCTGAAATGAAATGAAGCATCGACGGGCCCCTCTTGGGTTCTGCCTACATAAAGTGAGGGAACAATCCAGCGCATGTTAATTTTGTATTCTTTTCCTCTGGCATCTTTAGCTTTCCAAGGGTCTACAGCCCAGCATTTCCACTGTTTGCCCTCTTGTTTAGCAGAGCCATCTGTAAACCATACATTTCGCAGCTACTCTGAAAACGGTGGGCAATCTTGTCAACAAAAGGCAGGGGGTGGAGGAGAATCCTCCTCCCGAGGTTTGTTTTAGCACCTTAGGGGCGCCTTCAGTGACTGTCCTCATCGTATCTCTTTGAGCCACCCCGTCAGGGGCAGGGGTCCCTGCCAACACAGGCTTGATTACTTTAAGGGGTCCCTTTAGGTTTTTGACGTATTGTTTGCTTCTTTAAGGGCTAAGTTCACTACAAACAAACCCTTTTCCCTGGGTGTCATGCCACTGTCTCCCTTTCAGCGCATCTATACCCAAAAGATTAATCTGAAAAGATCCTGTGGCCACTGTGGTACTAATGGGCAATTCCTCCCCTGGCAACCACAGTGTCAAAGTCACAGGCATTGACTACATTTTCCCCAGAGCATTCAAAATGATTTTTTAGATGGTATGGAGACCCCACACCGTTTTGCCTGTTTGCATTGATGTGGTAATTTGTGTCCCAGTATCAATACAAAACTCAAAGGGCAACATCATACACAAACCACACTGTTCACAGAACGGTCAAAGACCCGTTCCTGCTCCTGACCCAGAGACTCGAAAGTTTTCAAACAGTCCTCCTCCCATCTAATTTTTGGGGTTGGGAGTCCATCCATGAGGTCTCGGGGAATGCCTTTCTGAAGGCCTAAATGCAGAAACACACACGGACCCCAATCATCTACACTCTCCACACATACTCAGTTTCTGATTCCTTATCTTCCACTGCTGCTGCCAAAACTGGCTCCTAGTACTGCACAAATGATAGCTTTTCCTGACCTGATTTTGGCTTCATTCTGCAGTACCTTTATCCTGTCTACCACACTCTGTGGCTGGAACCAGAAGTTTTTTGCCCAGTCTTGTCCCTGGGGTGAGGGACGAGATCAGTGCCTCTCAAGAAGATCATATAACTTATCTATTCCCCCGGCCAGGGAAGAGACATTTTCTTGGACATTGGCTGCCTTAGGGGCAGCCATTCTATACAACTCAAAAGGAGTAATATCGTCCACACCTTAGTATCAAAACTCCCCCTATCCACTTTACACACAGAGTTAATTACACAGTAATTATGCACAAAATTCAAAAAGGGAAATCCATTCTGAGAGAGCCACACTTCTGAGTGTCCAGTTCCCTGTCCACTCGCAGAAGCTCAAACCACAGTCTCACAGAAACTCAGAGGGGCAATACATCCTGAGAGGGCCGCAACTTAGTATCCAGATTTCCCCTATTCACTTTCAGGAGGTCACACTGATCGCGCAGCAACCACACAGCCAACACACAGCACCACGCAGCCTACGCACAGAATTCACAGGGGCAATACATCCTGAGAGGGCCATACCTTAGTATCCAGACTTCCCCTGTTCACTCTCAGGAGGTCGCACCGTAATTACACACCTTTCTATTCTCCGAGAATCCTGCCGACTACGCCATTTTAATGTCGCAATCCACAACCTAGGCAAGACTCAGTTTGGCAGAGGTTAAACCCCCTTGCGTTCCAACCGAACCTCAGATAGTTCTGGGTGGCTGGGGGTGGCTGGGTGTAACCCCTGAGTGACGTCCAATTGTTAGGTGTTTTATCATGATCAGGAATGAGGTTTGGTTAGGTAAGAGGAAAAAAGAGGGGGGGAACGGTTCTGTTGGCAATTGTTAAGACATATTTCCAGTACCTTACAGAAGGTTAAGCTGTGAAGTGAGGGAGCAGAATAAGAAACATCTCCAGATTTCATTTTCTTACTGATAATGGAAAACTAAAGGCTGAGTAGCCTGAGTATTGCAGAATGCAAGTACTTGTAAGTTCTATAAGGCTCTTCACAGATTCACAGAACGGTCGAGGTTGGAAGGGTTCTTTTGGGATCATCTAGTCCAACTCACCAGCTAAAGCAGGATGACCTAGAGCAGGTTGCACAGGACAGCATCCAGGTGGGTTTTGAATCTCTGCAGAGAAGGAAACTCCACAGCCTCTCTGGACAGCCTGTCCCAGCACTCTGCCACCCTCATAGTGAAAAAGGTTTTCTACATATTCAGATGGAACTTCCTGTGTTCCAGTTTGTGCCCACTGCCCCTTGTCCTGTCACCAAGCGCTATTGAAAGGAGTCTGGCCCCATCCTCTTGACATCCACTCTTTAAATATTTGCAAGCATTAATATGTTCCCCTCTCAGTCTTCCCTCCTCCAGTCTAAACAGACCCAGATCTTCTCCTTTCCTCATACAAGAGATGTTCCAGTGCCCTCATCATCCTCGTAGCCCTCTATTGGAGACTTTCCAGTATTCCCTGTCGTTCTTGAACCAGGGAGCCCAGAACTGGACACAGCGCTCCAGATGTGGCCTCACCAGGGCAGAGTAGAGGGGGAGGAAAACCTCCCTCAGTCTTCTGGCCAAGCTTTTCTTTTTGCATCCCAGGATACCATTGGCCTTCTTGGCCACAAGGGCACACTGCTGGCTTACGGAGAGCTTGTCCACCAGGACTCCCAGTTCTTTATCTACAGCACTGCTTCCCAGGAGGTCAACCTCTAACCTGTATCGGTGCCTGGGGTTATTCTTCCCTACACTTCTCTTTCTTGAATTTCATTTGGTTACTCTTTACCTAGCTCTCTACCTACCCTGTCTTGCTGAATGGCAGCACAACCTTGTGGTGTGAAGGATATTGTTTAGAAAAGGGACAGGGAATTGGTCTTGTTGGGCAGTGTGGTTTTCCTCTGCCTCTTTCTCTATAGATAGATAATTTTTCCTTTTTTGAATCTTATTACAATGTTAATTATTCAATGTGTGGATTGTTTTAGAGAAGTTCTTACGTGTTGCTGGGACTAGAACTGTATGAATCTGTACAATTTATTCTTGACTTAAATTGCTTGCAGCAAGATATAATGCATTACATTAGGGTACTTAAAAAGTACATGAGTATTTTATGGTATATTTATTAGTCATACTAATAAGAAAATGCCTAAATGTGGGGTTTGGGTTGTTTGGTTTTTTTTTAATATGAGAATTATAGAATGCAATTGCCATATTAACTAAGTTTTATTTTTTACTGACTTTTAATTTCAGGCAAGCATTGTTGGCCGGGAGTTGGCTACCAATGTGTATAAATATACTCACTTAGAGCCTATTCTGTATGCCCTTGGTGTGGGAATGTCAACTAAGGATCCAGATCACCTAAAATTTCTCTTTGAAGGAAGCGAAGACTTCTGCTGTTTACCTAGCTTTGGAGTAATTCCTGCTCAGACTTCAATGTTTGATGGTGTTCCTTCTCTTCCGGGACTAAATATTGATCTTGCAAAGGTATGGAAAGAATGAAGTATCTTGTTTTGTTTGTGTTTTATATACCTATAAGGTGTCTTTAACAACAACAAAAAAAAAAGTTGCGGAGGCTTTTTGTTTTTTTCTACCAAGCACTTTCAAATGTGGTGGGGAAAGCAATAAAATATATTGATTGTTGTTACAGCACTGCCTTTCTTTATGTAGATGCTACATGGTGAGCAATATCTGGAACTCTTTAAACCATTACCAACCTCAGGTCAGTCGTTTTCTGTTGCTGAATTGCTTTTCACTCTGTCAGCAGTTCCTGTGGCTGTATTATAAATGGAAATAGACAAGTTCTGTTTCCAAAGGGATTTTTGCATCTTCCTTTTACAAGGGGTGGGGGAGAAGTGAGGTAATCTGTTGCATTTTTGAAGGAATTCTGAAACCTCTGTTGATTTGGTTTTCTATAGTATATTCAGCAAACTCATGCCTAATCTTTGCTATAATCAGCAAATACACTGTGTGCTGGTGTATTAATCATATAAGTTTGATACTAGCTAGCAGAACTTCAAATTCTTTCTGTAAAGTTGTATCATAGAACTTCTGTGATGTTTACCCAAAAATTCTTCAACGTCGCTTGCATCCTTGTACCCATGAGAAGCTAAGATTTAAATCCTCTATGTAAAGGAGGAGTGGACATTTCAACGAGGAGGCTAAAAAACAATTACTTTTCTTCCTGTCAAAATTCTGAAGGTATTTGTTACTTGCAGTAGCAAGCTGTTTTCAGAGCTACTGAAAAAGGACGCTCTTTTCACATACATAATCAGAAAACATAGGCACTCGAGAGGTGCTTGTTAGACTCATTCAGTATATGCATGCACGCCTCTGTGTTTCTTATTCAGCGATTTTTTAAAAAAGAACTTTTCCAGTGTAGGAGGAGCTGCTGCCCAGGCATTCACACACCATTCATAGTGTCACTCATTCTTGGTCACACTTCCTCCTTCTTCAGGTGGTGGATTTAATAAAGTAATTAATTTAACTGAAAGTTTGGGCGACAAAAGGATTCATGAACTCTGTTTAGCATGTTAGCAGGAATGCTTAATAAAAAGAGAGGTGCTGTTGAGAGATATTACTTCTTTAGTGTAAATAAATAAGTTTTAATTAGAATTAATTATTTAGTATTATAATAGGGAGTGATTTGTGCTGTTTGCTTAGCTTTATTTAGCATGAAGAGCTAGATTTGCTGAAGCTGTTAGGCTATGATAGAGGTATTTTTCTTAGTAGTTTTCCTAGCAGCTGATCCTGTGCTTTTAGTATGGAAAAGTGTTGTGATATCTCACTAATGTTTTGGTAGTGTTTTTCCCAAGTCTTGGACTCTTTAGTTAACCATGTTCTGTCAGTGAGAGCAGAGGCGTAAGGAATGTAGGCCAGAAGATAAGGAGGCTCTAACCTTCAGTTGAAACTTTAAGTCAAAAAGATAAGAGCTTGCCTGTCTGGACACAGAAAAAGAATCCAATTAGATGTTAGAAGACTCAGATCAAAAATTGCCGTTAAACTAAAGGACACGTGGACTGTAAGTGAAGGGGGTGTGTATGTATCACAAGGGTATAATTTCCCAGGGACTTCTTTGTTTTCAGACCGTTTCTTTAGAGACATCCAGCCTATGCTATTCTTGCTGCAGTACTTTCAATTTACATTTATTATTTTGTAAAGTCCAACACCAGAAACTGCTGTGTGAAACCTAAGGTTGAATCTGAAGAAGGAAAAGCATGCCCAAGAGTAAATATGTGTGTACAACACCATGAATAGTGTGTGACTGCTTGGGTAGCAGCTCCTACTTTAACAGAAGGGAGAAAAAAAAATCTTGCAAGCCACAGATAAATGACATAATTTCTTGTTGAAACAAGAGTTGTGTGGAAGTTACATTAACTTCAAAGAAGTCTGATAATTAATAATGGATTGCCAGGACTTCATGAAGCTTTTTACTTTCCAATTCCATATAAACAAATATGGTTATTTATCTTTCTAGAGCAATAACATGTTTAGAGACAAACTTACAAATCCACAGGTCCAGACCCTGAGCTGAGCCTCTTTTCTCTAGAATTTTGTTTCAGCCCTCTTGAAATTTGTGGGCAATCCTTGAGTAATTGGAGCTGTCTTTGAAGATAGTGATGTGTTTTAGTCTGAAACATGATTTGTATTTAGCTCTGAATACAAAAACTATGGCAAGATTCTATTTTAAAAAAACCCCAAAATGTGGAAAAAAAAATTCTTCACATCTGCAAACCAAGATTTGCAAAGCTTTCCAGACTTTTTCTTAATAATCATGATGCTTGTGATTACTATGATTATGTTTCTTATTACCATTATTAGTGTTGTTAGTAAGGAAGTGTGAAGAGTGATCTGTGAACTTCATTCCTGAAGGAATACCTTAAAAAATTAAAGTGTTGTTCTTTTTTACAGGGCAGTTGACTTCAGTTTCAACTGTTGCTGATATTCTTGACAAAGGATCAGGAGCGGTCTTGCTTATAGATGGTAAGTTTTATAATTTTTTGGAGAGGATGCATTACAGTTTGGCAGTCTCAGTTTTTAAGTAGCTGTACCAATAACTGCCAGCCTTTCCACTGTAAAGACTGTTAGCTTATTAAATCTCAATGAGAGCTCAGAAGTGAGCTAATTAGCAATAGCTGTATAAATGTGTAATTTAACTGTTCTTTGGCAGTTAATGTAAAAAATAAGAAAGATTTCAGAGAAGGGTTGGTTTTTTTCCCATATGTAGGTGGAATAGTGCTTTGTTCCATTTCAGTCATAATACTTAGTCCTGTCTAAAGGCAGCTATTACAGATTCTGTTGCTCTTCGGCAGGGGGGGTTTACACAAGTGTGCGTGTGTTTTTTGGGGTAGTTTTGCAAAGGTTATTCACATCTGTGTGTTGTGTGGACTCCCCTGCAAACCATCCATCATTATTAGCACATCCTCTGTTCTTTTTTTGTGTTGTAATTATTCTTTTCTAAACAAAAGAAAACAAAACCCAATTTCCTTCCTCTTCTATCCAGGTAAAAGCATCAGAATGTCTCCAGAAGCTGCTGAGTTGTCATTTCCAGAATTTGGATATCTGTTACATGTAGTTAAACCAAGGTCCCTTGGGAAATTAGACTGCAAGAATAGGTTAATAGGCAGTGAATCTCTAAATACTCTTGAGCTTTTATTTCTTCAGTTTACAGATAAAATTTTAAGAATGTCTTCACTGTGCCTTTGTTCCTCCTGGTTGTTTTCTTATTCCATGTTGGGCTAATGTTGAGCCCGTCTGTTTTTGCAATATGTGAAAGTTCCTTTCATGAGTGGAGTCTTAGGGGGTTTTAAATTTATTCTGGAACTGGAAATGACTGTAATTAACAATAATGTAAATTTCAGTCTAAGCTCTAAGGGAGTGGAACAGGAAACTGGAAGTTGGAAGCTGAATCATGATTCAGTGTAAGAAGTTTAACTTTTTCAAAAGACTGACCAGGTGACCTTAAACTAAAGCTTGCTCTGAAATTCTTTTCATGCAAGAAACTAGTGCAGCTTTTTGTATGAATTGGTAATGTGCTTTACACACTAGGGATTCCATAGAGCTCCTAATACACCATGGTTTGTGACACAATGCTATCATATTTAAATAAATTGCTAATGCAGTGTGAGATGCTGAAATTTCAGCACTCTGTTCAAATTACTTTTAGCACCTTAAATGTCATCAGCATTTCGATCACTCATTTTTTAATTTTAATGTTTTCCTATAGATAAAATGAATGATAATTTAATTTGAAACCTATCATCAGTGTTCACTAGTCAGGAAGTGCAACTTTAAAGCATGACCACTGCCCCTTCGGTTGATAAAATGAAATTGGTCATGTGTGAAGCTTAGCTTTCCTCCTATAAAAACACAAAGTAGCTATATGAAAAATGAGATTAAAGATAATGTATGGCCTTCCTCTTCCATTGTCTTTCAGTGCATACCTATTGTGGAAAAGACCTGATGTGTTATAATCAGTTCTCTTTGTTCTTCGTTGGGGCTGGAGGATTTGGTGGAAAACGAACATCAGAAAAGGCAAAGGTAAATTCATGCATATTCATATTAAAAAAACCCCATATACAAACTTCTGTCAGGACTGCAAGAAAAATAATTGCTATGTCAACCTGGAAAGCTAAACTGGCATTTGAGTAGTGTGGCAGGAAAAACTCAAATGGAATTTTAATACTTCTGTTCATTGAAGAGCCTGAGTGAAAAGGTGCTGTTCAGAAAATAAATGCTTTGTTTTAGTCATTAGGGAGAAAAGTGAATTTCTAAATGTGCAACTGATAAGATATTCCTACTTTTAGATATTTTAAAATTATGGATATGGAATATCCTAATGGAAAACAGAATAGGAGATTGTCTAGAAAACTGCTTTAAGAGCAGGTGTTACTGGCCGCTTTTGTTGAGTATGGGAAGCAAGGAGAGTGACAAGTTGATATTTTAGATACTTTGTCTAGGGGCCTACTACTGAGCTCTTGGATTGTGCCAGTTAGACTCGTAACAGAGTCCCAGTTTAAAGCTGTCTGAGCCCTGCTGTCATGTTCATATTTCAGTTTCTGCCTCAGTGCTTACATCTCCAATTGGGAATATGCGGTCTGTGTGTCATCAGTTTAGCATTACAGTGTGTTCTGCTGCTCCAACTCAGATTTTATTTGCTTCTGTTTAAGGGGGAGGAGGCACAATTTGTATTTAAAAATAAACTGATAGCTAGTGATAATTCTGTGTGTACGTATACAGAGAGTGTTCATGTTCAGTTTAGTAACTCGTTTTCATGTGTTAAATTTGTGCTAATAGGTATGATAATTTGTTTATATTGCAAGATGTTGCTCTAATAAAAAAAGGCTAGCACAGTAAAAAGCTGAGAAGTACTCAAAATATGTGGTGTTAGGTTTGAACTTGCAATTTCTAGAATAGATCTCTAGGTGTAGCTGTTTATAAATCTATGTGTTTGCTCGAGAGAGGTTTGGAAAGCATGAGGAGGAAAAGAGAGCTGCGGCATTACACTTTTTCACTTCCAGGGAAGTGGAACTCCTGCATTTTGGGAGAAACTTAGCAGATGACAAATGATGTCACATGAGCACATCATGTGTATGTCTAAATGAACGAAGTAGCTACTCAGGTACCTGACATGTAACTGTTGTCTCCTTCTATATTATGTTTAAGGGTAGTGCCAGCCATGACTGAATGCTGTTACTGTGAACTAGAGCCTTGAGGCACTATAGTAATAAACAGTCAACTGAATAGAGGCTATTTTAAGCTAAATATTTTTGAAAATTTCTAATAAAATAACTAGGTTTTGTACATCTGGAATATTGTCGATCCATGTTCTTTGGGATTTTTTTGAAACCTGCAAGTTTTCAATTTTAAATCTATATCAATTATACAGAAGTTTTCCCTTATGTAACTTTACAGATCAAATCTTAAAATGTCTGCTGCTTCAAAGAGAAATGGGAAGTGCCTCTGTGTAGCACAAAATATTCACAGAATGTTATTGCAGACAGTGTAGAAAGTTCTTTGGTGGAGCCCTTAATTCTTCTGTAATCATATTTTATATAATTCATATGAAGAAAAAATAAAAAAGGGGTTCAACTAAATGTTGCTCATCTATAAGGGTGGCATCAGTGAGTCCACTATAGGGCCTTGGCACTGTTTAGTTGAACACTGCACTCCAGGCAACTGCAACCTTTTCTTTTTATTTAGTGAAGTATGAGAATGCTATATACATGATTTAAAAGATGATTTTATGTTTTAAAATACAAAGAGTAACTTTCTCAGGCAGCAGAAGGATCACTTCTGTCCTTGTGACAGAAGAAAACAAAATGTACTCCTGTTAAGACAACACAGGGATAGCAAATTCAAGAGAGGCCTCTGCATGTAAGAGGCTAGTTTGAAACAATAAATTTTCCTGTTTTCTTCTTTGCAAACATTGCAAATTAAAAACTTGCATGTCCTTCTGTGCCAAAAAAGAAATGCCAAGCTGATGAGACATATTTTATAACGTGTTTTTCTGTTACCTTATACATTTATTGCATCTGCAAACTAAGGAGAACACATATCTAAGTCTAAGATAAGCAATGTTGTTTAAGTTATGTTTCTCAACTTGTGTTGGGGTTTTCTTGCCCTACTCGCAGAGGGATTCTCTAAATTATTCATATCTTGGCTAGTTTTAACATCTTAATGGCTTGGCAGGTCAGGTTGAGTTTCTTTAAACCAGATGGAAATAGATTGGCAAGCCATTCTTGTTTTGAAAGCATGTGAGGTGGTGTTCTTATTACCAAGATGATGAATGTGTTGGTCTGTTGTGGTTCCCTGAAGTGGCAAGAGCAGAAGTGATGTCTTCCACCCAAGAGGTGGCATTCTTCTGCTGTTAATAAACAGGAAAGAGGAAAGAGACTTTTCTGTTATTGAATATGAAACTACATAGCACTCAGTTTGTTTTGATTTCTTATTTCTTTTTTAAGGAGTTTACATAAACTAAAATTATGTAGAATTACTACAGGTGAGAGTCAGGTTGCTTCCTTTCATTTTAGAGCATATACCAGTTTCTCTTTGGGCTTTTTTGGGAATTGTTTTGAAAACCCAAGGAGGAGAGGAGTAAAAGATTTCTGCTACTTTAATAGTTTTTAATTAGTTATTAGTGTTTTTATAATGATCTAGTATATTCTCTGTCAGTCTGTTGATAAAGTTTGTATCTTCAAAACTAAACAACGAAGATGTAGATTGCACAAAGAGCAGCTTTTTTTTACAATGATGTGAGTCTTGATATGCAGCATGTAATTGCAAAAGAAAAAAAGTGCAAAACAAAAAAAGAGCTGGAAGCCTTAAAGGCCAAAAGTGATGTAGTTCGTGAGTGGGGAACTAAATTACTTTTTATGCCATTGTGCTTATTAAGGTATTATTGTACAAGCTTCATTTTTGTTTATGTGTTCCAAAACACTAATGTTCTATGAGACAATGATTTTTTTAAGAGGGGAATAATTCCTTCTTGAGCATTTTTGGATCATTTGGAAGACACGTAATCAAACTGATCAGCTGTAACACGTAACAGATCTGATGCCTCAGAATTGCTATCCTTGTAAAGGTAACCTTTGATAAGAGACTTCTGGCCTAAGTATCTTTTTCTATTTGTCTGTAAATGTAGAAAGGGTAGGAGAAACCATAACATCTTTGTAAATGCTTTTTCTTTTTATACATCCCTGACACATTCTGGTGTGGGTATGGAGAAAAGATTTTTGCAGTGAGATGTTAATACTGCTATTTCTGCTTTAGGTAACAGTGAATCCTCCCAAGAGACCCCCTGATGCTGTAATTTCTGATGTCACAACAGCTGATCAGGTAAAGTTTTATGTTATTGGTGTGGAAATACTTGTTTTGTTTGAAGAAAAGAGTCTTATATGATGTTTGCTACTAGTTCAAATTTTCTCATACACATTGGATATTTGTATGTGTATTTATGTCTGTATATGTATCTACAAATAAAGTGATGCTAAAATTTGTGCTAGGTTAAGTTTTATGTTAGTGTGTTGACTGTACTATCTAAACCATTCTTTTCATAAGGCTGATACAATTTTATAATTGGTTATTATAAAAATCTGTGTAAGAGGAGGAAATGCACATTTGTATTCTGTTGGAAAAAAAAAAAGGTTCAGAAATTATGAAATCTATAACAAATGATGCAAGCCAACACATTGTGACCCCCAAAACCCCCACTTAAAGTTCACAGTTTTAAAAAAGTTATGTTTCTGTAGTAGCAGCAGTCAGGGAAATCTGAAATACAGATGTTTGTTCAGGTATGTTTCTGTTTGTTCACAGTCCCACTGGTTCAGAGGCATCTCATTTCCATTGATTAAAAACTGAAGTAAATAAATATATCCTCCTCTGAAGGTACACATATGCAGGTGTCAGACAAATAAGACAGGAAAGTCTGGAACTAGCACTATTAAGACAGTGAATAGTATTTTCAAAAGTAACTTAGTCATGGCAGGATGCTGTAGCTTTTGGAGATGCAATTAAAATGTTGAGCATCAGCTGAACTGTGGTAACTGTGATGTTTGCTTAGCCTCTGATTATATACAGAGTAATTAAACTTAAGTCTCATCAAGCTTATTCATGTGCTTAAAGTCCAAATAAGCCCTGCACACTTAAACCAGGAAAGAAAGTTTGAATCTGCATTTCTGTTTCTGTCCCTGACGGACTTGCTGCATCCTAAAATTCACGGTGTCAGTCTAGGAGGTACAGCTGTCTAATTCTTCTGAATAGCCTGTATCAAAAGTTGGCAGGGTGAGCAAGGCACAGGGAACAGCAAGAGAGTACTTCATTTCTGGGAGGGGTCTAAATGTAATGGAAGGTGCTCTCTAGCAGCAGAAAAGCATCCTATAGAGCAACCCTAATGGCTCAGTAGTTAAAATAATTTACTTTGAATGTTGGAACCCTAGTTCAGATTATATTATTCCAAGTCCACCAGTTTTCAGATGACATTTGTGATCCCCTTATTCATATGGTGATTTTGGTTTCTGAGCTTTAAACTCTTTTGTCTGCATAAAGTGCTAACTACATGAAATGAAAGAAAAATGGTAGTGACCCTATAATGTAGAGGTTGGGAAAATTTGCTACTGCAGAATTGATTTTTGGAAATAAATGAAGTGGCGCAGAGTAGGCACCACACTTGTTTTAAGATCTCTTCTGACAGGTGTATGTATAAAGAATTCCTTTGCAATTAGATCTTGCCAGAGCCCAAGCCAGTGGACTTTCAGAACTGCAAGAAGGATTATCTGCAAAGTTGTTCAGTAGCATTTGTGCTTAAGTGATGATGCCTGGGTACAGAAGGGGGAATGTGTAGAACTTGAGAACTTTACAGGCATGACTGCAGACTTTCATGTGAAGGACAGCTTGAGGAAATGTTACCAAGATTTTACGTGTCTTTGGAATGACACATAACTGCCTAAAATCCTTTTTAAAAATGGAAGCTGGCACACAAATTGCATCAAAGTTGCTGAATTTTTTTTTCCTTAGTGTTTAAATGAAAAAGGTGTTGGCAGGCATGACTGTTGCCATTCAGCTATTGAATTAGTATAGAGTATGAGACAGACTGAAAGTCAGTTTGCAGATGGCATTTGAGTTAACTTGAACTATATTAATTTCCAGTGATAGTTGTGACATTCACCATTCATTTTTTGTGTTATTACAATTACATGGCTAAACTGCTCTTCATGTTTAGAATTTTTCCCCATTTTTATAGTGTGATCATGCAGTAAACTTCCAGATTAGTAGACTATATTAATATTTTAAGAATGCTTATGGTGATGACTCCTGTCTTTCACTGAAGTCAATGACTGTGGTTATCTTTAAAGTTATATTCAGTTCTAACTCAACTATATGGGATTAATTTTTTTTCCAAGATGCACAATGTTTTTTACATGTTTTCAGGCAGGAGTAAGCATTGCTTAGTGAAGAGAAGGCTAGTAACCATTATTGCCCTTTGTCAAGTGTTAGCAGAATGGAGGGTAGACCTAAGTATAGTTCCATAAAAAATTATGTCAGTAACCATTGCAGAACAAACTAATCCTTTTGGTTAGTGCTATCAATGATTAATAGCAGGTAGTGTAATAAATGTTTATCCCTTTCAAATCTGTACCCATTCCTGAGAAATTCTTTAAACACCAACCAGTGTTTATGAATGACTTGCACTACCACAGTGTAAGCTGCTTAAAGATGAAAAATGGTTAAGAAAAATTTAGAAGTATCTGACCTTCTAAAAGGCTTTAAGGCTTAAAATTTGCATTCTGCTGAGAAAGGACATAAAATATTTCTTCTGTGTGTTCCTGAATTTTTCTGCAAAGAACTAGGTGACATTTTTTTCCACTTTGCCCTGTAGACATGTGCATGTGCTGTGGTATTTTTCCAGCTTGTTCTCTCTCTGTAACCTGAGCTATGCTTTCCTGGATATACTACCATAAATCTTTTGAATAAAATAGACCTTTTGACAGAAGATCAAGAAGTCTAGAGGGTGTTTGACTATTAACCGTTTAGCAAGAAATGAATCATTCAATTTCAGCCCTGTAGGGAATGTTTAATGTAGTTACAGAGCTTCAGTATCACCAAGCTACTCTTGTCCTGCCAGTTTTTGAACAAGGGCCTTAAATTAATCAATCAGACAGATTTTGCTGAATGGTTCCTAATGCAATAAACAACCACAGGCAGTGAATGACCTTATCTCTGGGGAGTTTTGTCTCCATAGAGTTTTCACTCCCTTCCCAAATGTGTTAATTTCTTGGGAATTCATGTTCTGATGACACACAAAATAAGATGCAATGGGTTTTTAAAGTGGATGATGTCCAAGTGATGTAGTAAACTTTTGAAGAAGGAAACAAATATGGTGACTTAAGTTCGTTGGGACCTTTCTGTGTGGTTTTGTTTTTTTGGTTGGATTTTCTTGTTTGCTTGTTTGGGTTTTTTTTTTGGGGGGAGGGGTGTTTGTTTGCTTGTGGAAAAACTCACCACATTCTGACATTGTGCAGGTTGCTTCACAAGAAGCAAACTCTTTTCTATCATCAAATGTAAGAATTAAAATTCAGAATACACAATGTTATGAAAATAGTGTAAAAGTAGACCATGAAATGGGAATTATCTCATTTTAGTTAAACTGTTCTATGTTTCTTCTTGCTTTCTTCTGAAATCTACCTGTCGTCTTTGCCTATACGGAAAAACTAAAGCTGTAACATGGAGTTCACAGGACCTCCAAGTGTTTGTTAATGTCAGCTCATTTCTGCAAATAATAATTGAAAAATTCTTTGTTTGCAACAGAAAAGCATTTTCCTACTTTAAATTCTGATGCTGTATATTTTACTCACACTGGTACAAATAGATATGACAAAGAGGTAGAAAAGACCATTTAGATCTTTGAAGAAGTCATGTCTCAGCCTACCATGCTTTTGGACCAGCTGAGTACATGCAACTGGACCCCTTAAAGTCTCCACAAAGGAGTGTCACATGAGCTATCACACATGAATTTCTGCCAGAGCTACTTTTCTATGTAAGCTGGGTATCTCAAGCACATGCTGCTTCTGCTTTGTGGTTACCAGGGTCAGGAACATTCACCATTTTTGCTTTCAAGAATTTGAAAATTTCCTTGTTAGAGCTGATGAAACTGAAACTGATACTGGTCTGTTGGAGGAAGAGCATTTTGGTATCCTGTCACTTTTAAGTTGCTTCCATTTGGAAAACTACAATAATATTTTAAATTTTGCAGAGTACCTAAAAGGATAAAAATTCCAAATAAGTTTGCTTTGTTTTATATGCAATCTTCTATGATACAGTTTTCAGTTATGCTGGCTGTCCTGGTTTTGGCTAGGATAGAGTTAATTTTCCTTCTAACAGCAGGTAGAATGCCATGTTTGGGAGTCAGGGTGAGAGCAGTGCTGGTAACACATGGATGTTTCAGTTGTTGTGCAGCAGTCAAGGACTTTTCGGATGTTCATACTGCCCTGCTAATGAGAAGACCAGTGTTCACAGGTTGAAATTGAAATTCATGCCTCTGTTCTGAACTTGTAGAGTGTACCTCAAAAATGTGTGTGGTGGGTTGACCCAGGCTGGGGGCCAGGTCTCCCCTAAAACCACTTTGTCACTGCCCCTCCTAAGCTAGGCAGGGGAGGAAAAAAATTAAATAGTGAAATCTGCTGGATCAAGATAAGGAAAGGGGGAGATCACTCACCTGTTACTGTCATGGGCAAAACAAACTCAACCTGGGGAAATTAGTTTATTGCAAATCAAATCAAAGTGAGAAATAAAACCAAATCTTAAAACCCCTTCCCCTCAACCCCCCTTCTAACTGGGCTTAATTTCACTTTCAATTTTTCTCCGTCCTCCCCTGTAGAGGCACGGGTGATGGGGAATGGGTGTTGGGTTCATCACATATTATCTCTCCTGCTCCTTCCTCCTCAGGGAGAGGATTCCTTACACTCCTCCCCTGCTTCAGCATGGGGTCCCTCCCACAGTAGACAGTCCTCCAGCAACTTCTCCAAAGTGAGTCCTTCCCACTGGCTTCAGTTCTTTATGAACTGCTTCAGCAAGGGTTCCTCTTATGGGGTGCAGACCTTCAGGACCAGACTGCTCCAGCATGGGATTCCCCATGAGTTTGCAAGTCCTGCCAGAAAATTTACTCTGTAGTAGGCCTTCATGGGCTGCAGGTGAGTCTTTGCTCCACCATGGACCTCCATGGACTGCAGGGGGACAGCCTGTCTCACCTTGGTCTTCTCCAGGGGCTGCAGGGAAACCTCTTCTGTAGCACCTCCTTCCCCTCCTTCTGCACTGACCATGGTGTCTGCAGGGTTGTTCCTCTCACATCTTACCGTTTGGCTGCTTTTGCTCTTGGTGGCTTACTTTTTTTTTCACCTCCTTAACTCTTATCCCCAGCACACTGCCACTGATTGGCTCATCCTTGGCCAGCAGCAGGTCCATCTTGGAGCTCTGTTCAACATCGGAGAGGCTTCTATCAGCTTCTCACATCAGCCTCCACCTTTATCCTCCCCTTGCTACCAAAACCTTGCCATACAAACGCAATGCAATGTGGGCTTTGAAGAATTAGGCTTTCAGATCTTAAATTGGAGACCTGCCATTCGTTTCTGTTACTGACAGTTATCTTTTCTACTCTCTTAGTTTCCAGTCTGTAAACTAATTATGTTTATCATTGTTTGAGGATTTTTAATTGTAAAGAGAATGTTTAAAGGAGTGGTGTATAGCATCCAAAGGTGATTTTTGTCAATGTGGTACAGTGAGCAGCTTTTACCACAAAAAAGGAGTATAATGATTCTCTACTCATTCAGAGATTTTTTTTTAGAGATGCAGTAAATTCACACCTAGACTAATTGAACAGGACTTAAAATATACAAGCTCTGTTTAATGCCTTCTGTTGGAGGTATAGCTCAAGCACTGACTGACAGGGTGTGAAGAAATTGCTACTTTTTAGTGGTATGTTTTTCTTCTAAAATACATTTCTTCTCCATTTTCTCTGAAAGAGGAGAAAGTAATTGGCACCTGCCGTGTTTCAAGTAGTGTCATCAGCATCCTGTGACTAAGACTGCAGGAGTGTCCTTCCCTTCCTGAGTCATTCTCAGTCCTGCAGTCTTCTTGCTCATACTGCTGTGCTTTAGCTACCTGCATTTAATTGTGCACCATGTCAAGTTCAGCTAAAACTGCTGTTCTTAATGTTACTGGACACAATTCTGAAGACAGTTATGCACAAATCTGTTTTGTTGTAAAAGAGTGGACTTTGCAGTAAAGACTTGTTAAAAAGGTATCTTGGAAGGAAGGAGGCGCGTTCAAAAACAGCCTAATGTTTTATTAAACTAAAACCTTCTGTAAGATGTTTTCTGCCTGTTAACAGGCTCAGTACTATGAGTCAGTGCTTTACTTTGAGGATGGTGTGATAAGACCCTTACAGGCTTCTGTGTAATTGGGATGTGGATACTTACCTACGGAAAGTCATCTTTTGTTCTACACAGATGTAGTCTGTGTTTTCTTTTTAATTGTGTGTAAACATTTATGTGTTTTTAGAGAACATGTGCATGGATAAAATAAATGTTAACATCATATGGGGGGAAAAAAACAAATTGTTTCCAGCTGACGTTTGTTTCCTTGGAGAGATTTTATTACTCAGTTTAAACAGATTAGAAGAAAAAAGGTTTAAGAAGGTGTTTTGAGTTAAGGATGTTTTTTTGAATGAGTGCAATAAAGTCATGTGAGGGAGAAAATGTTGAAAACATGTTCGTGGATGAGGGAAATATGGTTGCAGGACAATTTTTCTTTTTTATTATGACCTGTTCTGCATAGTTTGTAGTACAGTGTTGCCTGAAAACCTGTAAATTTAACTTCAGATACTAGTACAAGAGAGCCTCCTGAGAGCCTCAGGTGATTTTTTTTTTTTTTAAATGTTTGTAGCATAACTAGTTTGTTTCATGATGGAGAAAATGAACTGCTGCAGTGGGTTCACACATACGGAAAGCATGCCAGAAAAAAATAAATGCTTAACAACAAAGGAAGATACAAGCAAAACAAAGGGATGTGAAGCCATTGCAAGGATTTGTTAATGTTTTCCTAATTTGTCTAGAGTTCAGCATGCAGAGATGATGTGCTCAGAACCCTTGAAATTGCATAGTGAATGAGCATTTGTAACAGTAATTACTTTAAAAGTTTGTTGCATGATGTTATGATCATTTCAAGATTTACACAGACATCCACACTCCCTCCCCTCTCCAGTCTCTCACACACACCTCCTCTCCCCCCCGCCCCACCTCTCCCCCCCCCCCCAGTTTATTCCTGTTGGGAAGATCAGAATATAATTTTCTAATCATTGCAATTTTGAAAAATAGTTAAAGGCTTGGAATGGAATAGAATTTTGTGTGGCCAGATGATAAAAGAAGAAAAGGTATTAGTCTGACAGTCTTGTAGAAACAGTTTTGTTGAAACAAGATGCTCTTCATTGCTAGGAGTTTGTTTCCTCTCCTTATCTATGCATGCCTCAATAAAGGGTATAAAAATTGTTACTGTATTTGAAGTTCCCCAAATTAAAGCGGTTTGTTCTTTTTGACCAAAGAAGCGCTATTAAAGGAAAGGGTTGTTGGACATTTGCTGTGCTACTGAAAAATGGCTAATGTTATGTGATAGTCTTAATTTTCTGTGTTAGAATTTATAAGTTCATTTTAAATTTTTAAAATACAAGGTAGGGATAAACAGTAAAGACATGAATAATGTAGAGTGAGGAAGGAGAAAAGATCTAGTGCTGTTTTATACCTATTATACCTATTCCCATTTATATCTGGGCATGTGAAGGTGTTTTAACTGAAGATTTCAGTAATTCTTATTGAGAGAGTCAAAGTTATGTAGGGAATAATGTATTGTTTGGATAATCCAGACCACTAAAAATATGTAATTGCAAGGTAGTCCAGGAAACAATACAATTATATTTCTTCATTTCAGTCTTACTAAAAAAGAGAATCATACGTGATCCAGATTTCTACAAAATATATTTAGCTATTCAAAACTATTATGAGCAACTTTAAACGATTTTGTTTATTTTCCACATACACCTACTTTCAGGACAGTAGTTCATTCTCTGAAAGAACAGATAAACCCTTTTATCTTTCTGTGTGTTGGTTTCTACCAATTGCTCTTTCCTAATATCTATCCTTACCCTTAAAAAGGAAGATGCAGCAAGTGGGGATCTTTGTCAAATAGTATCTGCTTAATTTTAAGTACAGTGAATTACCCAAGTACTGTGCTGAATTTGAGCCCTTGAACCATCAGCACTGCTAGTTTAAGTGGAAAAATTCTCAGTGTAAATCAGAGCTTACTGAAAGGTGAAAGATTTGTGGATGTTTTTTCTTCATGAGATTGCTTGACTGCTTGCTCTTTAAGTAAGCCGTTAGGTAAAGTACACGTGTATATCTATATATACACATATACTTGGTGAGATGAGCTCTTATGCAGAGCCCTTTTTCTCCCCAGTCAGAAGAGAAAATGCTAGATACTTGGCTTTCTTTTTTGGTAGCTTTCCTGACCTTTATTGCAGTCTGCAGGCAAGGCTGAAAAATTGGCACAGACAGGAGGGATATCGCCTTTTCTTTTGTGATCTGGCAGAACTCCTAAACTGTTAGGAAATGAGAGTTGACAGTTGTGTTATTAACTGGAGAACAATCTAACCATATTATGACTGACTTCAATCTAATGCCCCACATCAAATGACTCTTGTCATCCTCCAAGGATGCATCACTTGTTTTTTTTTTTGTGGGAATTTTTTTTTAAATGCTGTCACTCAAGACTTCAAGAAATGTCATTATTTAAGGAATATAGAAAGTGGAGCCAGCAAGGAGAATTCTGTTCTCGTGTGGAATGTAATTCATATAATGAAGTAATACTGAAGACTATGGTAAATGAAAAGAAGTTTGTTGGCAGACCTGACTTTACTGAACTGATTCTGAAATAACCCTGTGTGACACTGTTTTATTTAGTTCAGCCTATGTGTTTTCTAGCTGTGACCAGTAGCACTCTAATTATTCAAAGTACAAAAAGACAAGTTTCATCTCCCATATTCATGTGTTAGACTTTGAGTTATCACTTTTAATTCTCTGAACCTAATTATTTCCTAAATGCTACATTTACTTTGTTAGTGAAGCACAAGTATTTTTTAGTACAGTAATTTTGAAAAGCATTTGGTAGTATTGTCTCCCAAGTAGTGCTTATTATCGCCCCAAATGAACAGCTTTAGTAAGCAACAGCTGCATAGCCAGATTTGAGATTGAAGCTTAAAACAGCAATTTGTCTTTTTTATCATACATAAATAGAATTTTCCAGTACTGCAACTAAATGTTATTTAGTTTGAACTAAAATTTATTACATCTCCTTCATGAAAATAGCCTCCTGAAGGCTTTGTAAAAAGTCAAATTAATGGAAGAATGAAAGTGATATCTTAGAATTTTAATTTACTTTAAAAGTCATTTAATTATTTCACATATGGCAATTTTTATTTTCTAGTTCTCAAGAGTAGAGATTTGTTGTTAGATTTTAGACCCTCCTGAAAGAGAACTTCAGCAATGAAAGGTGATACTCTGTAGAATTCAGTTAAGAGCAACTCTCTTTAAATTGTCAAGTTTTAATTTTTTTTTAAAAGGAACTAAGAGTTTTTTCCTCAGTAAAAGTCTTTTTCATAGTGCTATAACTTTGATATTGGTGGCATTAAGGCCTTAGATGGCTTTTAGCAAGGAAGCTAGTGGTACATCAGAGCTGTTCACCTCTACCTTTTGACGGTGAAAACAGTTTTAACAACTACTCAGGGGAAGAGTGGGGAGAAGGAAGATACAGCAAGTCAGAAGAGCAGCATGTGCGTGTTCTTTGAACCCCTGCTGCTGTGGGTTTTTTTAATGTGTGCGAGTGTGGAGGCACTCTTAGTTCCCCATTTTTCTTCTATTTTTATGAGAATTGAGGTAAGAGAACAGTAAGTGAAAGTAGTAGGTTCCAGCCATGGATGGCACTTGTTTGCCTGTTTCCAGCTGCCTTTTCCCACTCATCACTCCAGCTGCCTTAGATAGTGTGGTAACATGTAAATATGTACCTTACCTCCGTTTCCTTTCCTGTAACACTCTGAGCTAGCACTGTGTGTTTCACTACACGCTCCGTGCCCTCTGCAGAATAGTCTCTGTGGTGTAGGATCACTTGGCAGTCCATTTGGCTTGCTCTTTTGGACTTGATTTGGCTTGTAGACTGCTAGCTGAAGAGTCATGGCACTGGAGGATACTGCCTCCAGGAAATCTTTATTCTCCTCACAAGGTGAGGTAGCATCACTATAAAGTAGAAATATCTGCAAGATCTACTTCTGATTATCTGTTCATTCAGCAAAGTATTTGACTTCTGCTTTGTCCTGTTTTGAAGGTCAAACTTGGACCCATCTGAGCTGTAGTATTACATTAGTATGAATCTTACTGACACATCTTTGTTTTACAAATGGAAAAGAAGTATTTCCAAAAAATTAAATAGTAACATAAGCAGCCGTGGAGAAGCGTTAGCTTAGTACTTGCTTTTTCAAAGATTTCTGTCCTTAAGCTATGGTACAGTTTAGAATTTTCCTCTTGCCATTTCTAGTGTATGTATCCAACTGTTACACAAAAGGATTGACAAGCTCTTCCATATTCCAACATAGCTGAGATTTGCTGTATTGATAAAGGCTACCAGAATAGATAAGACAGAATTAGGGTTTAGCATGAAAGCTGTATATACTTGAAATGGACATGAATATTAACAGATTAAAAAATTTTAAAATGGATTAAAATAACATGAATTCTGAATCGTTTTAGTTATACTATCCTTTGTTTCAGACTAGATAGAAGAAATGGTGTTAGATGTGTTTCAGAAAATACTTCCTTTGGGGGAAATCACTCTTTTTTCTTTCTTTCTTTTTTAGAAATCTGTTAGCTTCTTTCCTCAGAACAGAATTTATTGCAGTTTACCCTTGTTTGGATAAACACATACCATTTTTTACAATGCTAGTCTAAAATGCTGGGAGAAAATGTTGAGTAGAAAAGGTTCCAAAGGCCAATAATGTGCTTGATTGAAATAAAATTTGTTTTCAGTTTAAAAGCTTTTTTTAATGACATTAATTTTCAATTTGTATATGCCATACTATAAAGGTGCTAAATTCTTCTTTACTAGTATTAGTTAACATCATGTGCTGATTTTCTCTCTACGTTTGGGAATGTCATAGAGACGTGTCACAGAGAGTAATCAACAGTCATTTAGTCACTGGATTTCACTGGAATCTGATGACAAGGGAATAAGGTTTTAGTCCTCTGACAGATTGACTGGTTGGCTTGTCACACACACCTCTTTTATTGTGGACTGCTGACCACCATACACAGACCATATAGAAGATTTTATAATGAAAAGTCTAACACCCTACAGAGGCAGGAAACTGAAGTACAGTAGCCATATCCCTCAGCATTTCTTACATTTATTCCCAGACACAGCATATACAAAACATTAATTCTGATTCTACAAAACCTTGGACCAGCTACCTATGAAGCTGCTAAGAGAGAAGTGTATCACAATTAGTCGATCATGTTAGTCTTACCAGGGAAGGACAAGGATATTTCTGATACGTGTAAGAGATGTTGAAATATGTGGAATGTTGAAAAAGCATGGTAATGTGTGTATGTTTGAAAGAACAAAAAGGTTTAATGTGTAGTTTATTTAAAATTCTGGATGTATTTGTCATGGGAGAAGCCATTTCAAAGTTACACTCCAAACTAAAGAACCTATGGACAAATTCTAGAAAAAGCATTACTTCCCTGCTGCCAAATTTTAGCGAAGTTGGATCTCTGTGTCAGCTGAGCAGGTTGTTTTTTCCTCCCATTAAGCAGATGTATTACTTTCTTATGTACCAAGACCACACACAGTTCTTGGCACATTTCCCTGGAGCTTTGGCAGTTTGTTTGCACAAGGAGATTTAATTTCTACTTCACCTGCTTCATTGTAGAGTGTGTTATCTAGGGAGTAGTAAAATGGATTGTGATAAATTTGTTAATCTGTCGTAAGTTTTTGAGTGACTCCTGCTTGTGTCTGTCAAGCCCAGCTACCCCTCCTATTGTCATTTGTTTCTGCAGGCTGCCTTATACCGGCTGAGTGGGGATTGGAATCCTTTACATGTTGATCCAGGTTTTGCTGCTCTTGGAGGTGAGCTGAGGGATGCCATTGTATTAATATTTGTTTGAAGGATGATGTGAACGTATTTTTAATCTTTTTTTTTTTTCACTTAGTCTGTACATCTTTAACGAGCTAGAAAAAATAGTGCTTTTTTTGTAGCTGTTCTTAGAGTCACCACTAGATGTCTTCAAAGTTTTGTGTGACTCTTCACTTTAAAGCATTGCTTCTTGTAGCTAGGAATGTGGAATAATGCTTGGGCTCTATATACAATGGAAACCTGCCTCCTACCCGATTTTTCTTATGCAGTTTATTTGCTGACACTACACCATAGAATCATAGAATGGTATTTGGAAGGGACCCCAAGGATCACAGAGCTCCAACCCCCCTGCCACAGGCAGGGCCACCATCCTCAGGCCTGGATCTACACTAGGTTGCCCAGGGCCCCATCCAACCTGGCCTTGAACACTTCTCGGGGCGGGGCATCCACTACCTCTCTGGGCAGCCTGTTCCAGCACCTCACCACTCTCTCTGTAAAAAACTTCCCCCTAATATCTAATCTAAACCTTCCTTCCTTTAGTTTTAATCCATTCCCCCTTGTCCTGTCATTGTCTATCCTTTTAAAAAGTTGAATCCCCTCCTGCTTATAAGCTCCCTTCAGGTACTGGAAGGCTGCAATGAGGTCCCCCCACAGCCTTCTCTTCTCCAGACCGAACAAGCCCAGCTCCCTCAGCCTCTCTTTGTAGGGCAGGTGCTCCAGCCCTCTAATCATCTTCGTGGCCCTCCTCTGAACCCTCTCCAACAGTTCCACATCCTTCTTGTATTGGGGCCCCCAGATCTGGACACAGGACTCCAGATGGGGCCTCATGAGGGCAGAGTAGAGAGGGACAATCACCTCCCTGTCCACCATCTTTACAATCTCTGTTTTATAAGCAGAAATAATTGGCTATCAAAAGCTTCAGAAGGAATTCCACAAAGTCTTTGAGAGATATATTCTTTCCATCCAAATAATCTTGAGATTATGGTGGAATTTTTTGTGCTTCTGTGTAGTCTTCTCAGTCCCAGCAAATAGCAGGAGGGTGGCAGAGAGGGATTTTGTTAGGACTTCTTTCCTATAGAATTGCTTAAATGCACATCTTGCTAGCATAGTAGCTTGGTCATCTATGTAATGTTACATGGCAAAGCAACAGACTATAAGATGTATTAACTCATTCTTGCAGAGATGTAATTACTAAAGAAAGGTCGTCTTTCTTAAATTTCTGCTATCAAGGTATTTTTCACAGGTTTTTTCAGGCCTTCCTGGTAGTATAGTATAGTTATTCTAGGCAGACAGCATTTTGATTTATTTAAGAAATGTTCCTGAATATGTGTGCTATCTTCACAAGCTTTACATGATAATACTGGTCTATAATAACTAGTCTGCATTTTTCGAGTGACTTCTCTTTAATACAGAAGTATGGTGCACTTACCAAGATAAATAGAGCACAGCTATGCTTTCTTGTTCTGATCACGCTTAACATGCTTCCACAAATTGTCTCCTTTCATAAATAGATATAATTGTTTGTTTAACTGTGTTTTGCATAATTCTATGTAAATTTGTGTTTATAAATAATGATAACCAAATACCAGAGTCTACATAAAGACATTTCCCCAGTTTATTAAAGCATTCTGTTTGTTCAGCTGATTTTGGATAAATAGCTAGGTGGAATTACCCAATTAAACTTGAAGATGATGGAAGAGAAAAATATGTGTTTATAATTGAAACCCCAGTGTTTAAAATAATGATGATAATCTTATAAAAGCCTTACAAAAGGAGTAGAAATCTTCCACATGCTTCCAAAAAATCAGTGGCACTTAGACATGGTAAAAAATGAAATTAACTTGGTAGATGGGGTAGTCTCTTTGTCTGAACAGCAAACTGGCACCAATTTTTGGAACTGTGGCAGTCTCCTACTCAAATACTTATTCTAAATATAGGTTCAAACAAAGAGGAAAATTATTGTAGAAATATTCCACAAATATTTTTTTTCCTAGTTATAGGAAGGCTTTTTTCTTTGGGCATATTCATACACCTTGTCTTTAATCTCTGTAAATGTTCTCTGTGACTTACTCACCAGTGTGCAGTGGAAGCAAGTATTCAGCTTAATGCTCTCAGGGCATTCCAGGATTATCGTTAAGCTTTCCTGTGGGTAATGTTTCAGAGGAGATACACTGCATGAAAACACCTGTTTATATTCTTGTGCCTTTATTCCTGTATCTTGCATGTATTTCCAAGATACTAGAACGTGAAAGCAACATTTACTTTATTTTCATTTTAGTCTAGATAAAAAGAGACTTCATTGCCTTATGGATTTTTCTTTGAGTATACATTAGTATTATAAAGAAAATACTGGGGAGAATAGGACCTTATATATTTTTTGGTTTTGAGTTGTGAAACTAGTAGTGGGTTTTGGTTCTTGAATGGTGAATTGAGTTAAGCTCTTAAAGAGCTATTTGTCACCTATAATATTCTGTATGAGACATACCAAATCCTGATACTGTTACAGTAGTGCAAGTAATCTGTTTTAAAATTGACTGCATGGTATCTTTGTGCTTGCAGAAATACTCTGTGCACAAAAAAGTGTACAAAAAAGAGATTGCTATTAAAGGTGTGCATATTCAAGTATTTTACTGGAAGGAAATGGCAGAATGGAATACATACAGTGGGAAAACAGACTCATAAATATTCCTTTTAGCCTGTCCTTCTGTCACATCTCGTCTTCTAACCTCACAAGCCAATATTACTGTTTCTTATCCTTATTCCTGCTAGTCTTGTCTTCTCTTTGGGCTGTGTCTTGGAATTCCCATCTTTCCCAGCTTTTTTGTCTCTGTCTTGAAGGTGCTTTTTTCTACGTCCTCTGATTCTCTGCAGGCTAGGCTTTCTCGAATCTCCTCTTTGGTTGTTTGCTTTTACTTTTTTCACTCAGCTATTGTCCCTTGGGACAAGTTTATGTGCAGTATAGGTGCTGTGAGGAGTTGTTTAGAGCTTAGGAAAAACAGACTTTGGCAGCCAAAAGTGACAGATGACTTCCAGACAAAACAACTGTTTTCAGAGCCAAAGCTGGGCAGACCTGTCTCCAGTCCATGGGCTGTGGCAAGCGTGATCAATTACTACTGTTCACATGCCCTGTCAGGTCAGAGCAACCTGTTAAAGGATCAGAACATACTCAGTACAAACAGTATCTTTAAAACTTAACCATTACACTTTAGCAAATCTCAGGCCAGTCTTCAAAGGTTTATTTTGTCAGACTTTGACAAAAAGATTCAGCACCAATACAAATATTATCCTCTGCCAAGGTTCAGCTCCCGCTCCAAAGCATTGGAGTGTGAGGAAACAGTATAAACAAAACACAGTATTTCCCACACCCCCTTTTTTGGCTCTTTTAATTTTATTTCTTTGGGGTTTGTTGTTTTTTGTTTGTTTGTTTTTGTTTGTGGGGTTTTTTTTGGGGGGAGAGGGGCAGTGTTTTGTTGTTGTTTTGGGGTGGGGTTTTTTTTGGGGGGGGGTGGGGAGGTTTGGACGTTTTTTGTTAGATGTGTTCAAAATGCCTGAAATCTTTCAGGGTTTATTTTCCACTTGTAAATAATGGAAGGTTTATCCTGAAATGTGCATTACATTTGAAGACTTTAGGCAACCATGAATTAAAAATGTGAAGCATCAAATAATCTTGGTATCATGACTTTTTAGTCATTACAATTCCTCTTACATGGTAGTACGCATATCAAGAGTATCTGGTGTGCCTATGCATGTATACTAAAACATCCAATCCCCTTATTTTTCTTTTTGTTACTCTCCAGGCAGGGACTAGTTCTGCTTGTGACTCTTAAAGCAACATAGGCAGCGTTGCAGTGCCTGTTCTCAGTGAGCATTTTGCCTCAAAGTAGAGAAAACAGTAAATTGTAACAGATACCTTTTAAGTGATAAAATCAGGTTAAAAAGATGAAGAATTAAGAACATTATTGGAGGAATATACTATGAATAAAATATAGATATTTGTAGAAGCAACATGGAAACTGCTGATACTACATATGTTACTTTTCAAAACAGGATTTAAGAAGCCTATACTTCATGGACTATGCACCTTTGGGTTTGCTGCTAGAAATGTTTTGAAGCAGTTTGCAAATAATGATGTGAACAAATTCAAGGCGATCAAGGTCTGTGTGTTCATTATTTGCAGTTAATTTTCTTGATTTTTCTGGGTTTAGTGGAAAAAAAATATTCTTTAGTGACGAAAAAAGCTTTTGCACTGTCTTTAACTGCCACAATTGCTTCTACTTATTGCTGCATGCATTTTAATGCCTCTATCTAGTATGTTTAGTTAAATATTTAGGCTTTCTACATTACTGGTTGACTGATTTTTTCTCTGCTTTTTCACATTTTGGCAGAGACTTTACTTTTAAGCTTTGCATATATCTATATATGTGTGTGTGTATATATACACACACACACACGATAGGTCTGTTCACACATCCACTGTTTGTTTTTTTGGGTTTTTGTTTTTAAGGTTCGTTTTGCAAAACCAGTCTTTCCAGGACAAACTCTACAAACAGAAATGTGGAAGGAAGGAAACAGGATCCATTTTCAGACCAAGGTCAGAACACATTTGCCATTGTGGGTTTAGACACAGATGTGTTATTAAAAGACTTGTGGTATGAGGGGAATCACAGAATTGGAGGGGTTGGAAAGGATCTCAAGAGATCATCGAGTCCAACCCCCCTGCCAAAGCAGGTTCCTTTGGACAGAGAAGAAAAGAAAGTGTCTCATCAAGGACACCTTTGAAGAAGGTTTTGTAAAGAAATTAAGGAAATAGTATTAAATACTCGTCCTTATTTTATGGAGTCTCAAAGTTTCCAATAAAAATACCATTATACTTACAGAACTTAAGGCACTTATATGAAATAATATAAAACTCAATTCATCGTATTGCATTTTCTGTGTCAGCTGTGGAAGAGCGAAGACTGTTCATTCTCAGGGCAGCATAGTTTGTACTTGTTTCTTGCAGTTAATCATAATCTTGTGTATTCATCTTTTAGCATTTATCTTAAATAAACTCCTGACAGTTTATGCAGGTAAATTTCTACAAATTTAGCCTAAATTGAGTTAATCTTAAGTTGTATCTACAGTAACAATGTACTTTAAAATGGAAGTTTCATAGCAGTTGGATATAGTAACTACAATGAAATGAGTTTATGCTTTTGTAAATTCAGTTTTTGCATTACTTTGTTTTCTTTGGCATTGTTGTTAGGATTTTTTGTGGGTATCCTATAATTGTCTCCTACATTTGGTACAGTACTTACTGTAATCTGAGTACAAATACTCCGTGTAGAGGTTAAAGGTAAATTCAAATTGTTTCTGTTATAGCATCCTATGATACTGTCACTTTCTTAAACTATAATTTGCTGCCAGTATTTGCCAATATGTGTTGGCTTATGTAGATTCAAGTTATATTGCTTTGGCTGGCCAAATTTTTGCAACCCCATCTCTATAAAAATGCAGCCAGCTCTTGATTAGTGAGTGCAGCAGCAGGCATAGTGGCAGCTGCAGAGAGGATTGGGCAGGCAAAATCAAATGAGGAGAGTCATTATAGGACATAGAATTGTTGTTTCCATGGGAATTCAGCTTTGTGCAATAAATGTTGACTGAAGGAGGTAAATTTTGTTTGTAGACTGGATGAGTGTTAGTACCTATATAATTTTAGAATGATAGCAGCATCAAAGCTACTATGTACAAATTCTCCATCTCTGGTTACTAGTACCAAACAAGGCAGTTTTTTGCCTCAAAGGAGCTTTGGAGTTACTGTATTGGAGAGGATATAGCTGTATTTAGAAGGGACTACCACTCAGTCCTGAGAGAAGTTCTAGATTTCAGGTATTTACTTTTCAGTGTTCACATGTACAGTGTAAATTAACAGAATTCATTATATATTTCTAAGGCCTTTGGAAATCTGTAAACAGAATGGGGTGTTGTGTTTAAAGGCTAGGGTTTTTTATGGTGCTGGTTTAGTCATTGCTGATCTGTAGAGTTTTGGGGAATTTTGCTATAAATTGGTTTGGTTTTTTTGGTTTTTTTCCCCACAAGTGTGGAGTAACTTATTTTTGGGAGAAATCGCAATGCTTAACAGGGTTATAGAAAACTACCTTGTTTCAACAGTTACCAATTCTTGCAGAATTCTTACTGCATGTTCCATTAGTCTGAAGTAAATCCAGCCATCTTTGTATTTGTAATAAACTCCAGTTAAATCAAACTACAAATAGACATGCAACTTCAATATGCTAATTTCATTAATTTTTTGTCTGCAGTGCCAGTAAGTGACAAGCTGTTAGGCATGATTTGAGTATTTATTATTATTTAGTCTTTCTGTATTAATTTCACCTGTGCAGTAAGCTAGGCTGTGATACTGGATATTCCTCTGCTTTATCATAAAACTCTCTATGTGCATTGTTGATCAGTCATTTTGCTATCTTCTGTTTGCTGCCATAAGTCAGAATGCTTTGTCAGACCCCTTAAAGAGGAAGTCCCAAAAGGCAATACATTTTCTTCTCTGAATGAACTGTTTCAAAAAATGAAAGCAGAAGGGAATTTACTTTTTCATCTTTCTTCTAATCTTTCTGGGTTTACAGTGCTTAAAAGCTTGTTTCTACTGCAAGTTGCAGCGTAAAGCACCTGTAGATAGTGAAACAATCTAGACAAAATCTTGACAACTGTGTATCTATCTCAAGGAAAAACACTTTTGAACAATGTCTCTGTCAGAATTATTTATGAATTAATATTAACAGTAACTGGAGGCAAATTTTCAGATAAATATTTCAGATCAATATTTTTTTCCTATTATTTTGTGAACAGAAAATATTTTGGTAGAATTTTGGCATGATGTTTGAAGAGCTTTCTGTAAAACATAGTGTACTAACTTGCCTCAAAGTCTACAATGCATTTATGGAGTGGGTTTTTTTTCACTCTGGAACTCTTACGTTTTTACTTCATTTCTGATTTTAAAATGTAAGGAAGGCTCCTTGTTTGCCCTTCTGTTGTAGACCTTTTGCAAATACCTTACCTCTTTAATGTAGTTTTCCCCCACACATACAGGTCAAAGAGACTGGAGAAACTGCTATTGCAGGGGGCTATGTTGATATAGTACCAGCCTTGGATAAGCCTTCTGCTCGGGAGCCTCTGAAGGTAAGCAGAAGTAATAGAAGCCTTAACTTGGAAGGCAGCATAGTTAGGCTTTATTTTTGTGAAAAACTTGGCAAAAATACTTAGGTCAATTACCAATCTTATTTGCTGTACTTAGATGAGTATATGAGTTCAGAGATGTGAACACACGCATTTAAGGTAGAGGCTCATTAATCTATGTGAGGGGTGAATATAGATGTTTTAAGATACACAGGATGACTGATGAAGTTTGAAGTGCTTTATGTCAGTTGAACTGTTAGGATGAGCACTGTGTTGTATTTTACAAAGCTGGAACTGTTGCCAAATCTGCATTTGAAGTTCAAACGTGCAAGCATTAGAACTTTTTCAGTGAAGTAGAGTTGTGGGGGTATTATAACATGGGCAGAACAGTTGGGTGGGGTTTAAGTTTACTCTGGAAAAATTAAGGCATGGTGGCAGAAGTTTGCTGACAGATATCCACCAGGGGAGCTAGCCTGAGTGAGTTAAGATTGGCAAATCTAGATGTCATTGGGAACTCTGTTATGTAATGGAAGATGTTAGGCTTAACCGTAGAGGTGACAGGATTTATGTTGTACAGGTAGGTACAACAGAAACAGTAAAGCTATGAGAGCTTCTTTGTGGCAATTCTAGTTAGATGCAAATGTCACTGGAGCAACTAATTAAACAGTAGCATTTTACCCAATATAAATATATGTTAACAACAGACAGTGGAATGAAAGGCTTGGCAAATAATACTTGTTTGGAAAAGCTGGAAATGCAAATGTAGCTAATCCTGCTCTTAAATTATAAACGACACTGGAGTTCTGAATGTTCTCATAATACAGTATGTTTTCAACATCTTCCATGTTAAGTTAAAGTTTTTACTGGTAAAAACATTTTTGTGTTCTAAAAACTAACATAACATTCAGCATGGAAAAAGTGGCAATGGTTATCCTCCGAAAGGCATAAAGGGCAGTTTAGAAGCCTGTAGAGCCCTAGTTATAAAACATATCTTAAATTGTAGTGATAAATGGCAAAAGCAAGATTTGAAATAATTCTCAAGGGAGGAGCATTTTCTGCGTGAATGTACTCTTTACTGCTGACAGGTGCTAGAGGTGATTATTTCTGGTAAAAGAAATCTTAATTGCATTTAATAATACTGCAACAGAGACTTTCCTGGACATAGTACTTGAACTAATAGACATATTTAGTACTTTTAAAACAGAATTTTGATTTTAAATTCTTCATTTGCTCTTTTTTAAAGACTGCAGGACTGCAGAGTGACCTTGTGTTTGAAGAAATTGGACGTCGCGTAAAAGAGATTGGAAATGAGTTGGTAAAGAAAGTAAATGCTGTATTCCAATGGGACATCACTAAAGATGGAAAAACAGCTATACAGTGGAGTAAGTTATAGCTTTTTTTAATGTCCTGATGCTTTTTTTTTTTAATAAAGTGAGATTAATTATACTCATTGTAATTAAACTGATATTTTGAAAATAAGTATAAGGTAGTAGATAAAATACTCACCTAAAAATCTGAAAGCATCTTGAATGCACATCTGATGAAGAGGTCAGGTTAAGTCCATAATGGCAGCTACTAACCTCTCTAGGAGCATACTTCTGGAACTGTCCTATTTAGATGTAGGCATGTGCATGCCATCTTGTAGAATTTCAGTACACTTCTATTTACGCATTTTATTTCCAGAGTGGATTGCCACTGCACTTATAGCTCCTAGCAGGTTAATTTAGCCTGCTTTCTATGTTAGAGTAATTAGTCTGATGGTGATGTACACGCTAACTCATCTACAACAAATGAGTATTTATTTCTACTGCATTATTCTTGTCACATCAGTGAAAATATAGCCCAATTTGTTTCCATTCAAATCTTGTGAGATCAAGGTTTAATGAAGATATAATGATGCTTATCGATCCTTTGAGCATGGGACTGGGTTGATGAAAAGACTAAAACTTCTAATAGAATGAGTCAGAGGGGAAGTGTTTCCTGGCAAAGTGGTTTATAGAAGTGTGGGAGGTGGGCTGATGGGAGCAAAGCTATTTCCTTAAAATAATTCTCTTAAATTCTTTTGTGCTCAGTTTCTAAGGACATGTATTTTTGCAAATAGTCTAATAGTTTAATAGTCTAATCTGATAGATCAGCTCTGTTGTGCTTTGTTCTATAGACTATGACTTTTTTAAACTGTTTGCAGTATCTGTTCTCAGTAAATGGTTGTGTTTAAGAAACTGCTCTTTCTTTTTCAGAGTGGTTTAAAAACCTATGATTTCACTTTCTTTTCATAATGTTAACCAGCAGAGATTCTATCTGTCAAGGTCAATGTTAAGTTTCAGGAAAATATGTCATACATAGATTGATCAAGATAGTTCTGTTCTACCTGTATTGCCTTTTAAGCAGTTTTTGAGGGATAAGGGGTGATTTTCCACGAAGATAGCAGTTAATCAATATATTGAATATACCTGGATAGGTTATGCAGGCTGAGTTACCTATACATCAGAACGAGATGGGGTAAATACTGCATAGTTCAATTCGGAACCTGTCTGAAAATCATTACTGCTCTTAATCGCTCCTACTGTCTGCAGTTTTTCAGTTTTACACTCAGGAATTTAAATGATGGTCATACATAGAACCTGAACAGATGGCTTATGAAGTCTTTCCTGTGCTTTTGCTTACATTTTCAGAAGATGTATTAGAAACACATAGATTAAATTCCAAAACACCTGAAGTGGATACTTGTGTTTGTTAGAGTGTCATTCTACTATATCAGTCATGCCTGTTGTTTCATGTGTAAATAAATGTAGTATAAGTGATAGTCATGCTTAAAATAGCAACCAGAAAACTGTATTAAAGACAATTTATTATTGTCTTTAATTTTGGAAATGCTTTGTCTGTCATCTACACTCAGTAATATATATGGTCAAAGAATGGAAAGACAAATCAACGGAAGAAAATATCTCATGAGAAGTAGCCATGACATGAATAAAATTTCCCACTCAGGAAGATCTTAGGCAGCAAACTGCTGAATGGAGAGGCCTGAGCAGTGGCCTTACCTGCCTCATGAATCCAGGTTTTGTTAGAGGAGAAACAGGTGGATGCTTCTGCCATTATATCCATAGAAAGAGAGAGTACTCTTGAGTAAATCTAGAGTTGGTCTTTCCTCTTTTTGAAACAAAGCTTGTCCTCTCTTCTGTTTTCTAGTGAAGCAGTGGGAGAAAAGTAATGCCTTCTTCCAATGTTTATCCCTAGCTAAAATTGATTAAATAGACATAACTGTTTTTGTCCTATTCCCACGGCTTCTCTCTGCTTCTGTTACAATGGACAATATCTGTACTTCTTAAAGGTCCCCGTGGGATCAAGGGTGGAGGAAGTAATCTAATATTTTAAATGTTTACTTTTGCTGACAACTGTTTGGAACTTTCATGACACATTTCCACAATCTTGGGAAAGTAGCTGCAAATTTTTATAGTCTGGTTAGTTCCTTCAAGCCTAGGTGTCAAATCAGTGGCTAGTGTTTATGAATTCTTGTAGTCTCAATGGGGTAGTAAGTGTGTAAGGCTGAATGTGAATGTCTAGGTGACAAGAAGGGTGTACGTAGAAATGTTCCCTACTTTTCTCAACAGGAATATTGGTTTGCAAATACCCCCTTTGTATACCCCTTTTTCAAAGAACTTTCCATGGTTTTCTGAATATTTTTGTGTGACTGAAATTTCAAGCAATTAAATGATAAAGAATGTAGGAGTTGGTAAATACTAAACAGAATAATTGACATTAAATTTTTCATTAATAATTTAAATAGTGTAATATTAAAATAGTTATGTAAACTCACTGGCAGATTGTTAGCAGTTGTGACAACTGTAGTGTCAACTTTCATAGTTTGTCATTTTGCAGATTAATAGCATACTCCTGTTGCTGTCTGTTTAACTCTTACGGTAGATTTTTAATGACAAGGTAAATATATCTGTGTGATGGGATTTTTATTTTGGGGATTTTTTGAAACAGTATTCTGATCATTAAAAACCACTCAAACAAACAAAGCAAAAAAAGACCTCCCAAGGCAAGCATTCAAGATTTGTAAGCAATTACCAGGTTAATTCTTTTTGCTTATTTACATAAATTATTATTCAGTATTCAAAAGCATCATCATTTACAGTCTCTTCTACCAGATAATTAATTTTACATGGATAAATGTGGAAGAAGAGAGAAGTCTATAACTTTGCATTTAAAGGAAGACCACTTTCTTGCAGTAAAGATACTGTTGACAACCCAAAAGATTTCTGACAGATCTTTATGTAGTCATCATCAAGACTTTTGTAATGCATGTGAATGATGACAATCATTTAGAATATGCAACACTGACAATGCAATTTACTGACTGCTGTTGTTAATGGAATGGAAGCTTCTGTATAGAATTTGAAACTTTAAACTTTGACTAATTTCTGAAAAAATGTAGTTACAGTAAAGTAAAATGTTACCTTTGTAGTAGCTTGAATATAACTATGTATCACAATATTGGCCAGTTTCAAATCTGCTTCAGATTTTAATGTTAGTCAGTTCTGTCAGTAGAATTGCACTTGTTGCACTACATTAAATTTTGGCCCACTAACTATTGGATGATCTTCTGTGTCCAGTAATTTGGAATCAGTTTTGTAAGTGTTATGTCAAGTCAGACTATAACAATTATGAATTTTCTTTCTGTCTAGATCTCATACATAGCTACAATAAAGCAAAAAGGAAAATACTACATTAAAATTAATTTAGAATTTGATTCCTGGGGAAAAATACTGCATACCTCTTCAATATATGGTTGAAATTCTTGACATGTTCTCACTTGTACAACCGAAATAGGACGTAGATTATTTTGGGGGGGGAAGTTTTTTGTTTTATTTTAAGCCTTCAGTTGTTGGTTATTGTTTCATTATCTAGGAAATGATTATAGGTCCAGTTTCTGTTGCTGGATTATAGCTCCAGCTTCTTCAAGCTCAACATGAGTTGACAGTGTGTGCTTGCAGCCCAGAAGGCCAACCACATCCTGGGCTGCATCAAAAGGAGCAGGGCCAGCAGGTCAGGGGAGGTGATTCTGTCCTCTACTCTGCTTTCGTGAGACCCTACCTTGAGAATTGTTTCCAGTTCTGGAATCCTCAACAGAAGAAGGACATGGAACTGTTGGAATGGGTCCAGAAGAGGACCATGAAGATCATTAGAGGGCTGGAGCACCTCTCCTATGAAGACAGACTAAGCAAGTTGGGGTTGGTCAGCCTGGAGAAGAGAAGGCTCCAGGGAGACCTTATAGCAGCCATCCAGTACCTGAAGGGGACCTACAAGAAAGCTGGGGAGGGACATTTTAGAAGGACATGTAGTGATAGGATGAGGGGGAATGATTTTAAACTGGAAGAGGGTAGGTTTAGATTGGATATGAGGAATAAATTCTTTACTAAAAGGATAGTGAGGCACTGGAACAGGTTTCCCAGGGAGGCAGTGGATGCCCTCTCCCTGAAGGTGCTCAAGGACAGGTTGGATGGGGCCTTGAGGAGCCTGGTCTTGTGAGAGGTGTCTCTCCCCATGGCAGGAGGGTTGGAACTTACTGATCTTTAAGGTCTCTTCCAACCCAAAACATTCTATGATCCTATGATTCTAATGTCCTTGAGCCTCTTAAGATCTAAATGGAAGCTGGGAAGAAAGCAAATGTATTAAGGACTGGTAAGGAGGGAAAGTAGAAGTATAAGGAACTACTGTGATACTTGTTCTCCTATGTGCGGTCACTCTGGTGTTTTCTAAACTTTCAGGAACTGAAAGTTTGGTTTATTTTAAATGTATTTTAAATTTTAACGTTTTAATTGCAACTTTTTTGATCTCTATGCAGTAGGCCAAGATTTTTGCTTGCTACTTTAAATGAAGTGGGATTTGTGAATCAGATTTAGGCTTTTTGTTACAGAGATAGTAACACTAATATTAGTAACACTAGTCTGTTCAATTAGTGATGACCTTTACTTTTATGTAGTTCTCCATGGATGGTGTGAAACCATAGGGAGGTGTAGAACCAATGATCTTGCACTCAGGATGTGAAATTTTGGCAGATCATTCACTGTCTAAATAACATTGAACTGTAGGTACTGACAACTAGTCTTAATTAGTGCTATTTCCTTATAGAAGCAAGCTTTTCTAATTCTGAAAATCCTCTTAAGAAGACAAAGCAGTACTGATTTTGGCAGCATCAAAACCTAAGGAATAAGTTTACTAGTACTGGAGCTATCTTTTCTTAATTTTTTAACAAAATTCTTAATTGAGACACCCCCCAGCTTTGATTTCTCCAGTCAGCTTCACTACCTAAAGCATGCTTTGCTCTCTCCTGCATTTTTATTAAAGTAAAATGATTGCCTTTGTTTTCAGTGTTTATAAAATATATATCTTTTTGTGTTAGAGTTAAGCTACTTTATTTCAACAATTTTTTTCTATAAAGACATTGCTGTTGAGTTTTGTTAGCTGATAGATTGTCTCTCTAGAACAGTACTCAGAAGGGTTTTTCTATATGTTGCTTTTCATCCTGCCTCTGAAGGCACTGCTGAAGGCAGAAGGTACTTCTGTTGCTTTCCAGTTCTCAGAAGAATAAAACTTTGTTGGGAGAACTGTGGAGAAATCGTTACATGCAGTTGATTGTGAACATCTGACAAATTACAGCAAAACTGCCTCATAATTTATGATGCAGTGTAACTTGAGGCAACGAAGAGTGGGTGCCGCTTTGTTCTGTTTGCTTTGAGAAGGAGTCTTTATTGCAGTTGCCTACCCTCTGTGAAGCATAATAAAAACCAAACTCAACAAAAAACAGTCTGAACACCAGACTGTGTTAGTCATTTGGTACTGATAGCACTGGAGCTGCACTAGCAGTGTGCGAGGTGGTTGTCCTGGCAGCTGCCCAGGTCACCAGCTACCTGAGTACTGATGTAGCTATGCTGGTGCCAAGTCATTATGTTGAAGTGAGTCCAGAGGAGGGCTGTGAAGTTGACCCCATAGGGCTGGAGCACCCCTCCTGTGAAGACAAGTTGAGAGAGATCGGGTTGTTCAGCCTGGAGAAGGTTCTGGGGATACCTTAGAGCAGCATTTGTGAAAAGGACCTACAGAAAAGCTGGGGAGGGACTGTTTACAGGGGCATGGAGTGTTAAGACAAGGGGTAATGGATTTAAACTAAAATAGGGTAGGTTTAGATATAAAAAATGTGAAGGTAGTGAGGCACTGGAACAGGTTGCCCTGAGAAGCTCTGGCTGGCAGTGTTCAGGGCCAGGCTGGATGGGGCTTTGGGCAACCTGGTCTAGTGAAGGGTGCCCCTGCCCTTAAATTATATCTAAGGTCGCTTCCAACCCAAACTGTTCTGTGATTCTGTGGTTATCAAACTGGCTGCTGGTTATCAAACTGCAGCCTACAAGCTGCAGTGACAAGACAGTAGCTGCAACCACAGGGACGCATATCAAGGAGATACGTGAAGAAGACATGTAGACTGTTTCCTGCTAGAGCAGGCAGCTGTGTTATATAGCTTTATCTCATAAAATTGTATTTTACAAGAAGTCGCCCTCTAATTTTGGAAAGCTAGAATTTTTCTGGTCTGATGGTTGGAATCTGTTCCAGTATTTGGCTCATTTCTTTCATTGCTAGTTTATATCCACTTGTCCTTATGCCAGTCCTGTATTTTAATTTCAGTTGTCATCCGAAAACTCTAGGGTAGGTGTATATCAGGATGCTAGAAAACTGATCATATTCTTCAAATCTTTCTTATTTCACCCCCACACACCCTGCAAAACAAATGAATGAATAAGTTTTTGGGGTAGTTTTTAAGGAGGGAAGTTCCTTTCCCTCTTTAAAATACCAACATAAGGTATATTTTGGATCACTCCTTCTCCAGGGTGACTCACCAGAACTCACCCACTAGGGCTTACATATTTGGTCTCAGGATTTCATTGCTTGCTGCTAGTTCATTTGGGGGTTTGGGTGGCTTTTTTTTTTCTTTTTTCTTTAGAGATGTCCTAACTCACTAAGTTTTAGAAAAGGGGTGCATCAAGTAGCAGTAGAAGATCCTTCTTGTTTTGTGAAATTTATGGTATTCTTTGTCACAGAGCTCATCTTTTTTGAGGCTCCTCTGTTCATTTTTGGCTTTTTTTGTTTATGGTGGTGGTTGGTTATGGGGGTTTTTTTGTTTGTTCTCCCCTTGCTCCTTAACAAAAGTCTTAATCAAATTACATTTTGGTGGTTTTGGGAAAAGTACACACTATTATATTAGTTCATTCTTTTTTTTTTTTTAAAGAATTTATAGTAACTTTTAATTTGAGATGGGTCAAGGATTTGATGGGATTAAACAGAGCAGTTTTGCCCATAGTACCATCATTATGCAATGTTTACAGGCATATTTGTGCTTTGAGAACTTACAGTTAATTACAGATGTGGATTGATGAGCAGCGCTCTTGAAACTTTGATAGGAAGTGGGAACAGTGGTTGTAACAATGTTAAGTATGTGCTGTAGTCAGATAAAAATCTAAGAGTTGCTGGAACTTGCTTGACTTTCTACACCTTTTTTAATTCTAACTTTTTGTCAGCTAAACTTTACACTGATAAGACTGATGGATGACATGAAACAGATATCAATGAGATATATAAAAACTCATGCTCTTTTGATTTCTGAAGTACAAAAGTAATTACAAATAAATAGTTAATTAGGAACTATAAGTATCCTAGAAAACTATGTGTGTGTTCTGTCAATTTGTATGTGGGGCTTGCTGACCAGTGCTGTTTGGCTCAACGAGAGTGCTGTGGTTTTATACATGACTGGCATTTGAGTGGAGGTTTATTTTAAAAGCACGTTGACAGTTGAGCTTGTTTAACTTAATCTGAGAAGCTGGTATCCACTGAGAAACTTGCATTTCATGATTCAAAAGATTAATTTTTTTTAAATAGTAGTTTGAGCCTGCATAATCTACAGAAGCAATGTTTAAAGGCTTGCTTATGATGTTAGACTATGTAGTCGCCTTCTTGGATCAGAAGAATGTTACACAGGACCTACCCACAAACAGAAGGTGTAGGTTGTTCATCTGTTGCCCAGTAATTTATTTATACTTTGTTCTCCTATTGCATTGTCAGTGATGTCCATTAAACCTGTTCCTGAAATTTACCTTAAAATCAAGTGAATAATAATAATAAAAATCCAGTCATTTAATAATAAAAATGCACTTCTCAGTAAGCATCATTGTATACTTTTTTCCCCTTCCAGTTTTTATATAACTGGATAAATACTACTTTGGAAAGATTTCAGAAAATTGAATACTTAAACTGCCAAGAGAAATCCCAGTCTGTGTGTTTCACCTTTCAGAACAATCATTTGGAAAAAAATTACACAGGAGGAATGTATGCAGAAATAAGTCTCCATAGTTGGGCTGGTGTCTTAAAATTTGTCAAACAAGAGAAACACACTGATACTATTAGTACTGGCTTAGCAGCCATGATTCTGTGATTAAAGATGCCATGTCCTTATGGGAACATCCCCTTAAATAATGATTTTGTTTTGCTTTTAAAAAGCCTGGAAGGAAGAGTGGGCAAGAAGAAAAGTTGTAAAGGGAAAGACTGGGAATTTGCAAAATCTGAGGCTGATTTGGCAGAGCACTTCCTGTCAAAATACTCTTCAGATACTCCTCTAAGCAAACGACACAATACCTGATAGTGTTAGCCTTGTAATAAATTATTTTGGCAGGTCATTTGGTGTGGGAAAAGAACACTCTGAAGCTCCAGACACTTTGCAGAATATTTTGCTTTCCAGAAGAGAAAGACAGATATTTGGCAAGGCTTTAAATGCTCTTTGCATGAAGCAGAATGGGCTGTATTGCCTGAAGGACAGAACAGAAGAATGCAACAGCATGTTTGAACACCACTGCATTTGCATTCTCTGAATTTAAGATGCTGTTTTAAAACATCAGAGCTTTATTACTAACTCGAACGTATTTGCAGTAATTGCACTAATTACTGTTTAAAAACGGGATTTTTTGCCATCTATGCAATAATTTTGAAACGACAGTCCTTGCTGTAAACCCCTTTCCTCTTAGTACAGGAATATCTTTCTTTCTTTTAGTAAAGAAGAATAATTAAAAATGTCTCTTTTTCTAGATGGCTGCTAGCTCAAGATTTATGTTTAGACTTCACATTAATAGAGGAGAGTAGTGTTCTTTAGACTGAAAATTTTATCTTTATTTTTGAATAAAATTATCTTTGCTGCTGCTTCTCAGCAATTGACTTAAAGAATGGCTCTGGAGCAGTGTATCAAGGACCTGCAAAAAGTTCTGCTGATACCACCTTCACTCTCTCGGATGAGGATTTCATGGACGTGGTACAACGAAAGACCGACCCCCAAAAGGTAAAACCTGTGCATCACAGATGTAGTCACTTGATCAGGGACATATTATTTGCCTTGAATCAAGCTCTGATTCATGACTGTTTGCTTTCTGAAATCCACAGTACTGGGTGTTTTGAAAGAGCAAACCAGAGTCAGATGAGATAGAAGTGCATCGTTGCCTTACTCTGAAATAGGGAGATACAGTGAGGAATTTATGCCAACTTTATCACCTTGAGACAAAGCTACATCAAATTACATAAAGTCTGGCAGTACAAAGTTAGTTGTTTGTTTCGTGGCACTTCATGGTATATGATTTGCAATAGGGTTTGTCAGTTTGATCATTCAGGCTCTTTTGATTGGTCATGTTGTGGGGAGATCATATTTGTTGCAATATTCTGATTTACTCCTACTCCTGCAGCAAAGAGAAATCCTAGAAGGTGCATACATGTCGATACATTGAAAGTGGTCAAAATTCACCTAAACTAGGTAGATTGTAAATGGAAAGAAAGATTTAAGAAAGGTATATAGTCTGGGTTTGCACCACTTCTTGGAATAACCAAGTGCTTAAAACAATTCATTTTGCAAATAAAATGCCTTGTGTTGTAAAAGTAAATTAAACCCTCACAAATTTAATATGTCATCTTACAGATTACAGCTTGAGCAAATGAGAACTTAATTAAGTTCATCATATATCAAACAGTTTATTTTCTTTGATCCCAAGCAAAAGCTGTTGGAGACTTTGATTGCAAAATTGGAGACTAACGATGATAGCAAATGTTTGTTGTAAGTCCTACATACCACATGAATAAAATCCTCAGTGACCCTCTGTATATAGCAGGCATAAAGCGTAAACAAACAAGATACTGATGTGTAATCTTCAAAATGTTAAAGAACATTGATTGCAATTCAGGAACATTGTCTGTTCTTAGGCATTAGTATTTCCTTTGAGTTTCTGTGAAGTTTTTCATCCAAAGAAGCTCAAAGCATCTATTCACAATATTTTCTGCTGGTGCTCTCTTTTCCTTATTTGAATGTGTTTCAAGTTAATGGAACTATGCAAAATCACATTGTTTCAGAACTTTCCAAGAGCTTTCAATTTGCAAAGCCACAGAAAAGCAATACTAGTTTAAACACCACACACACGCACACTCTCCTACAAGATTGAAACAGGGTATGCAGCCCTTTGAAGTAGGGACAATAAAAATGTTATATACCAGAATTTCAGTGAAAATACTGGTTGATCTATAATTCCTCAAACACGACGAAGTCTTGTTTAGTTCCTTTTTTTTTGGTAATATGTAGTGTATAAAGCCATCCTTTGGAATATGTGTGTATTGTGCAAGTTTCTATTTCGATTTGTTAGGAATTTGAGTGAATAGCTGACATTTTCATTAGGCCTTTAGTTTTCATCAGCTGGCCTTTTCAGTCCATTTTCTCATTTCATGTAAGGATAGATAGAGATAGATATATATATCATAGGAATACATATATATATATATATATGTATATAGCGTAGGGAGATGAGGACTGGGAGTTTTACTTTTTTGACCTGGTGTCAGTTTTGCCATCAGCTTCTGTGAAGAAGTTTGTCTTCACAAGAAGTCCTCTGTGCTATACGTAGAAAAGGAGGCTACTGAAGTTGCCCTGAGTGATAGACCTGGTCTTGCCTGCACACTAGGTGGGAAACTATGGTTCTGGATGCTGTTAAAATTACACTTGAATGTTTTTCTGTTAATAAACAGTAGCCTGTGGCATTGCACTTTAAAGGCTTTTTCCTGAGCACTAAATGACCATTACTTGGCTTTTGCTTCTTGTTTTCATTCTAGCAACTCTATTGTGGGTGAACAGTGAAATACATTTTTTTGCTTCTCCTCTGCTTTTTGTAGGCATTCTTTTCTGGAAAACTGAAAGTGAAGGGGAACATCATGCTGAGCCAGAAATTGGAAATGATTCTGAAAGATTATGCCAAACTCTAAACTGCTTGATCATTACCACAGAACTTCAGAAGATAAAACTTCAATTAGTTCAGAACTGATGATTGAAATATTTGCAGGCTACTTAACATCAATGTGTTGATTCATTGTACTGCTAATATACAAGCTTTTAATTTCTGTAGACAGAAAATTATGAAATGAATGTAACTGTTAATATAGCCCCTTTTTAGTTTCTTAGCAATGATAAGAGAAATATACTTTTCTCGTTGCACACTTTTATCTAAATAAAATGTATGTAGTTCTTACAAAGATGCATATATTTCTATATTAATTCTGAAGAAAATTAAATGAGTACACCTCTTTGATAATCTACTTCAATGTCAGTCTTCATTTATATTTCCTTGGATTTTTAAATTTCTGTGAATCTATCTGATTTATTATTGAAAATAAGTTCTCATGATCCCATTAAAACAACCAGAAGAGGGTAAATTCCAATTATTTTTATGTTGTCATCTTTAAGGTTGGAAATTCTTAAGGTTGGAAGAAACCTCTAAGACCCAACAATCAACCCAACACCACCATATTTACTAAATCATCTCCCAAAATTCCATGTCTATACATATTTTGAACACCTCCAGGCATGGTGACTCTACCACCTCTCTGGACAGCCTGTTCCAGCAATTAATAGTCCTTTTGGTGAAGAAACCTTTCCCAAAATCCAATCTAAACCTCCCCTGATGCAACTGGATGCCATTTCCTCTTGTTTTGTTGCTTGTTCATAGAATCATCAAGATTGGAAAAGACCTTCAAGATAATCAAGTCCAACCATTAGCCCTACACCACTGAACCACTAAACCATCTCCTGAACCACCCTGTCTACCCGTTTTTTAAACACCCCCAGGGACAGCAACTCCCTGACCTCCCTGGGAACCCTCTTCCAATGTTTCACCGCTCTTTCAGCAAAGAAATTTCTCCTAATATCCAACCTAAATCTCCCCTGATGCTACTTGAGGCCATTTCCTCTTGTCCTATTGCTAGTCACTAGGGAGAGGAGGCCAACACCCACCTCAGTACAACTTCCTTTCATGGTGTAGAGAGCAAGAAGGTCTCCCCTCAGCCACCTCTTCTCCAGGCTAAACAATACCTGTTCCCTCAGCTGCTCTTCATAAGACCTGTGCTCCAGACCCTTCACCAGCTTTGTTGCCCTTTTTTGGACATGCTTCAGCACCTCAGTGTCTTGTAGTGAGGGGCCCCAAACTGAACGCAGTACCTGAGGTATGGCCTTACCCATGCTGAGGGCAGCACTTCCCTAGTCCTGCTGACCACACTATTTCTGATACTGGCCAGGATGCTGTTGGCCTTGACCACTTTCATAGAATCATAGAATCTCCTGAGCTGGAAGGGACCCATAAGGATCATCAAGTCCAACTCCTGGCTACACACAGGACCAGCCAAGTCAGAGCATGGGACTGAGCACATCATTCAGAGGCTTCTTGAACTCAGCCAAGCTGGGTGGTGTGACCACTTCCCTGTGGAGCCTGTTCCAGTGCCCAACCCCCCTTCAGTAAAGAACCTCTTCCCAATACCCAACCTAAACCTCCCCTGTCACAGCTTCATGCTGTTCCCTCGAGTTCTGTCACTGGTCACCAAACAGAGGAGATCAGCGCCTTCCCCTTTGTTGCCCCTCATCAGGAAGCCACAGACTGTTGTGAGGTCTCCCCTCAGCCTCCTCTTCTCCAGGCTGAATCAACCAAGGGACTTCAGCCTCATACACCTCCCACTCCACATCCTTCACCCATCCTTGTTGCCCTCCTCTGGATTCTTTCCAATAGCATTGTGCCCCTCTTGTACTGTGGTGCCCAAAACTGCACACAGTACTTCAAGCTGAGGCCGCACCAGGACAGTGCAGAGTGGGACAGTCCCCTCCCTGGACCAGCTGGCAATGCTGTGTTTGATGCACCCCAGGATACAGTTGGCCCTCCTGGCTGCCTGGGCACACTGCTGGCTCAGGTTTAACTTGCTGTCACCCAAGACCCCCAAATCCCTCTCAGCATGGCTGGCCTCCAGTGTGTATGTGCAGCCAGGGTTGCCCCTTCCCAGGAATCTGTGCAGAATCCTTGGCACACTGCTGATTCACATTCAGATGGCTGTCAAACAACACCCCCAGGTCCTTTTCTGCCAGGCAGCTTTCCAGCTACTCTTTCCCAAGTCTGTATCGTTTCATGGGGGTGGTTCTGACCCAAGTGCAGGACCCAGCACTTGGCCTTGTTAAACCCGATGCAGTTAACCTCGGCCCATCAATCCAGCCTTGTTTAAATCCCTCTGCAAAGCCTTCTGACCCTTGAGCAGATCAACACTTCTGCCCAATTTGGTGTCATCTGCAAATTTACTCAGAATGCACTCAATCCCCTCATCCAGATTACTGATACAGAAGTTAAACAAGACTGGCCCAAAGACTGAGTCCTGAAGGATACTTGTGACTGCCTTCCAACAGCACTTAACTCCATCCACCACAACTCTCTGGGACTGGCCACTAGGTGGGAAATCTAGATGGGACACCTGGTCATAGGAGCAGATCCTCTTGATGAAGTAAGTTCTGTCCTAAGAAACCTGCTCTGGCGGGGGGTTGGACTCAATGATCTCTTGAGGTCCCTTCCCAACCCTACAATTCTGTCATTCTGTGAAGACCTGCCAGCTCCCTCAGTAGTCTCAGGTGAATGCCACCCGGCCCCATGTACTTGTGAGTGTCCAAATGGCAATCAGATCATTAACTGCTCCCTCCAGGATTATGGGGAGTTCGTTCTGCTCTCTGTCCTTGTCTTCCAGCTCAGGGACTGAATACCCTGGCAACAAATGGTCTGACCATTAAAGACTGAGGCAGAGAAGGAATTAAGTATCTCAGCCTTCTCCTTGTCCTTGTTGGCCATGTTCCCCTCCACATCCAAAAAGGCATGGAGATTCTCCTTGGGTCTCTTTTTGTGGTTATTTTTCTGTACAGGAAAAAGCTCTTGAGCTTTAGCTCTCCCCAGCTTGCTTAGTCATTTTTATGTAAGTTACTCATAAATTACAGAGGAATTTCATCTGAAAGGTGTTACACTGCACCAAATGCTGTCACTGTAGCCAATTTGTTCTTCATGTAGATGCATTCTGGTGAATGCCAGCCTCATGTCAGCAGGGAAAGATATAAAAGTGAATTCCTCATTTTGTACCTATGTCCAGAGCTGAGATAGCAGCTGTGGCTGTATGTTTTCCTGAAGAAAGTATGCTTTCAATCACTGATGATCACATGAACACCTGGAAACGTGATTTCACCAATGTGACCAACATTTGTGTGCTCGGTATCTTTATTTTCTTTATTTTCAGACTTCTATGTTGACACTTTTTAAAGAATTCAGGTGATCTAAGGCTTGTCTCCTTGGTCCAAATGACAAAGTCATGCTTTATCTTTGAGGGTGGATTTTTTTACTTTTTTTCAGTCCCAAAGCTGGGAGGTACATCACTACCCTAACTGTAAGTAGTCAGTAGTCATTAAAGAACCTTTTGGGGCTGCAGATGAGTTCGACAGTTGGAGGATATATTCTACTGAGTCAAATTCTCCACAAAATTATTTCTTCACAGAAATATGAACTTGAAATATGTCAAAATGTATCTTGCATAAATTGCATCATGAATAGATGTGAAACAGAACAAGTGTGATATTCACCACCTCAAAGATGTCATCCAATAGAAAAGATTGAAGAAATGTTCTTTAACCACTTAACACCTTTTCCACAACAGTCATTTCCATGTATGAGTAGGACTTAATTATTGCCTGTGCTGCCCAGTTTCTGTTTACCAAGATATGTGACAAATAGATAAAGGTGTCTTCTATTACTCTTTCTTATGAGACTGTATGAGAGAGATTGATTGCAACTTTGCATGTTTATGCATGCATGTTGCACCAAAAAAAGTAGTTTCTACATATCTTTCCTGTCTATTATATATAATGTCATAAAGATATATGTATTAAGAAAAACAGACTGTGAGGAACCAACATTAAATCTAGGAAAGCAGTAACTACATCCATTTAAGAATATTTGGTTTAGTCTCATGATCACATAGTCTTGAGAAATTACAACACGTGATTTTTTGTTTTCTCAGCCCTATAGGTTGTCAGAAACCCTAAAGCACTGGTCTACAGGGTGGGAGCAGACTGCTAATAAACTTTTTTCTCTCCCCTAGGAAGTAGGAAGCAAAAATAATCAGGCAATGGAAATTGTAGATGCTTGTTGCGATTTAACAGGGTGGAGTTCAGTCTACTAAAGTACATCAGTTTACTAAATGTGCTGGGTGAGGATGAAAGAATAATCCAAAAAGCATATCAATTATAGGTACTCTTGTAATGATTTCTACCTTGCATATATTCATTTGTACACAAAATCCACATACTTCAGTTGTATCCCCAGTCATAGAATCATAGAATGGTATGAGTTGGAAGGGACCCCAAGGATCACAGAGCTCCAAACCCCCTGCCACAGGCAGGGCCACCAACCTCAGGCCTGGATCTACACTAGGTTGCCCAGGGCCCCATCCAACCTGGCCTTGAACACTTCCAGGGACGGGGCATCCACTACCTCTCTGGGCAGCCTGTTCCAGCACCTCACCACTCTTTCTGCAAAAAACTTCCCCCTAATATCTAATCTAAACCTTCCTTCCTTTAGTTTTAATCCATTCCCCCTTGTCCTGTCATTGTCTATCCTTTTAAAAAGTTGAATCCCCTCCTGCTTATAAGCTCCCTTCAGGGACTGGAAGGCTGCAATGAGGTCCCCCCACAGCCTTCTCTTCTCCAGGCTGAACAAGCCCAGCTCCCTCAGCCTCTCTTCATAGGGCAGGTGCTCCAGCCCTCTAATCATCTTCGTGGCCCTCCTCTGAACCCTCTCCAACAGTTCCACATCCTTCTTGTATTGGGGGCCCCAGATCTGGACACAGGACTCCAGATGGGGCCTCACAAGGGCGGAGTAGAGAGGGACAATCACCTCCCTGTCCCTGCTGGCCACCCCTCTTCTAATGGAGCCCAGGATACCATTAGCCTTGTGAGCTGCAAGAGCACACTGCTGGCTCGTGTTAAGTTTCTCATCCACCAGAATCCCCAAGTCCTTCTCAGCAGGGCTACTCTCAAGAAGCTCTTCTCCCAGTCTGTATCTATGTCTGGGATTCTTCCGGCCCAAGTGCAACACCTGACACTTGGCAGTGTTGAACCTCATTAGGTTCACCCGGGCCCATCTCTCCAGCCTGTCAAGATCCCTCTGGATGGCTTCCTTTCCTTCTAGGGTGTCGACCACACCACTCAGCTTGGTGTCATCTGCAAACTTGCTGAGGGTGCACTCAGTTCCATCATCGATGTCATTGATAAAGATGTTAAAGTGAACTGGTCCCAGGACAGACCCCTGGGGGACACCGCTTGTCACCGGCCTCCACCTGGACATAGACCCATTGACCACCACCCTTTGGCTACGGTCTGTCAACCAGTTTCTTATCCAGTGGATGGTCCACCCATCAAATCCACATCTCTCCAATTTAGAGATAAGGATGTAATGGGGGACTGTGTCAAAGGCCTTGCACAAGTCCAGGTAGATGACATCTGTTATCTTCCCTTTATCTACTGATGCTGTCACTCCATCATAGAAGGTCACCAGATTGGTAAGGCACGACCTTCCCTTGGTGAAGCCGTGCTGGCTGTCCTGGATCACATGCTCTTCCCTCATGTGCTCCAACATGTCATCCAGGAGGATCTGTTCCATGATCTTCCCAGGCACAGAGGTGAGACTCACTGACCTGTAATTCCCTGGGTCTTCCTTGCTCCCTTTCTTATAAATGGGAGTGATATGACCTTTTTTCCAGTCCCCAGGGACCTCTCCTGACAGCCACAACTTTTCAAATATGATGGAGAGCGGCTCAGCAACCACATCAGCCAGCTCCTTCAGGGCCCTGGGATGCATGTCATCCGGCCCCATAGACTTGTAGACATTCAGTCTCATGAGGCGGTCACGGACTTGCTCTGCTCTTACCATGGGGGGGGATTTGCTCCCCCAGTTCCCACCTGGAGTTCTAGGGATGCAAGGTTCTGGGATTTGAGAATTATGAGAATCCTGGCTGCCAGAGAAGACTGAGGCAAAGAACTCATTCAGTACCTCAGCCTTCTCCTCATCAGTTGCAGCCAATTCTCCTTTCTCATTTACCAAGGGGGCACATTCTCTTTGGTACTGGCCTTAATTAAAAACTGCAGAAGGTACACCCCAAAGGTAAACTGGTGTTTGACATATACAACCTAGACTTTAGCCTGACTTCAGCTTTTTCCTGCACCATGATGTCATGTTTTGCCACAGCCAGCTTGCTCCCTTCCCTTCCACAATGGGGGGCAAATCAAGGTGGGGGAAGTTTAAAAAAAAAAAAAAGGAAGACGAAGTCAGACCTTGTGGGTTGGGATAAGGACAATTCACTGCAGCAGCAAAGAGAGGGAGAAATAACAGTAAAAGGTCTTACAGCAAAATACTCAAAACTAGTGAAACACAGTGCAGATTCTCACCAAACCACACAACTCAGACAGCTCAGAGTCATCATACAGTATGCAATATTATCCTTTGGCCAGTTTGGGTCACCTGTCCAAGCTGCGTGCCCTGTCACGTGGCTGGGTGCCCCCCCCCCCCCCCCCCTTCTAGTTAGCAAGGCAGCATGTAAAGCTGTAAAGTCCTTGACTGCTTGGCAGCAACTAAAAACATCTCTGTGTTACCAACTACTAGAAAGAAAATTGTCCAAGCTGAAACCCAGGACACATGACTTGGTCATAGGTGTTAATCTTGGGTGAAACAGAAAGTTCTGCTCACTTCACTGTAAAATACTCTTCCTTTTCCCCTCCTTACCAAGGATAATGGAGCACACAACTCAGTTGTTATGGCAGATCCTAGGAGCACAGTTCAGGTGTTTAATTCTTTCATCTGCCTTGTGGCCTGTTGGATTAGTCATTAGTGTAATGCATTTACCTTCATGCATGTTCTAGTTGGCTCAGGCTATTAACCCATTACTGTTGAACGTAAGGTCCCATTGCTATGTTGAATATATACCTGAAGTGGTTTGGAGGTTTTGGGTTTTGTCTTCTTCCTAGAATGTGAAAACCTTCTGATGATTGCTAGCTTTTAAGAGTAGAATTCTCAGAAACAAGTAATAAAACCAGTATCTTTGAAGAATCCATGCAAGGGAGTGTTGGACAGTTTGGCAGGTGGTGGTTTCAGTCTGTGTGGTTTTCAGCTGCTTTCATCCAGAATGTTCTCATTCTGGTTTATGGGCTCATGTTTCAAACATCTGTCCATCTCTCATCTTGAACATTTTTGTGGACCTTTCCTGTCATCCAGCAGCAGCAGTATGGGCATAGTGTTGCATTCACTTCCACCAGAACCTAGAGACACGCACCAGCAGCACACCACACTCTTCTTTTCAGGGTGCCTGCTGCCTTGAATGTTTTTTTCTGGGATAAGCACTGTTACCTTGGATTGCAGAGCACTCTTGTTTGCTGCGTATCTCAGGTAGCTCTTTAGTGATATTAGTGACAAATTCTTTAGCAAACAAGGAGGCATTTTCAAGCACCATAGCAGTAAAATTTTTAACGGTGCAAATCCTCTATTTAATGTAGATGTGAGCAAGATTGTCTGCTGTTTATTGCAATGTGTGCTTTGTAGTGTTTTGATTAATTTTGTACACAGGTAAAGAAGGTGGTGTCTGGACACCACTGTAAAGTCTGGACATCAGCCTTTGTGGCAAGTGGAGGTAAGAATCCAGATGTTTGTCCTTCTGGAATAATCGAGATAGCACTAAACCTGGTCATGAAAAACGGTGGAATTTTTAATCATGGCACAGAAATATTTTATTTCTCTTCTTCCTTCTCCTTACTTTCATTAGAGTCTTCCTTCCTGTCCATCCTCCAGAAAGTAAATTGTAGTTCCACTGCTTTATGTCCTTTTCAGTCATTTAAGGGTCCTCTAATTATAGCAGGAGAGCAGGAATAATGGATGGGCAAAGTTATATAAGCTATTAGTATTGGCTTCAGAGAGACCTGTGCTGAATTTTATGCTTTCTAGTCACTGGAGTTGTTCTTAATTAGTTTATTTCGAAGGAGTTCAATACACCTTCCAGCTGTCATCAATAATTACAGATAACAACTCTTTAAATGTTGACAAGTGCATTCATAATCAGAGGATAGTAAAATGAGTAAAATGGGGGAGGAGTTGAAATATGAGAGAGAAACTTGAGCAACTTCAGACAGAGAAACTTAGATGCTGTGTCCTCTAAGGCTTCTTTCCATCTCCCCACAAACACCACACTCCAGTTACTTGTATTCCAGTGTGTTGGGCTGTGCTGCTTGTAAAAACAACTGTCCTCCATCACTCAAGAGTCACCTTGATGAATTAAAATGCTTTGTAAAATGGAAGAATTCAGTGGTATAACAAATGAAGTATTCTAAGATGGATAAGTAAGCATTTTAAAATAGTTTAATGTATTATGTTTTAATTAAATAAGGCTCTTTAATACAGCACAATATATCCTGACAGTATCACAGAAATTTTATCTTCTATTGTGTTCCAGTAGCCATATGGGCAGAGCCCCATTCAGAAGGTGATGACTTTGTCTTTACTTAACATTGCCTCCTTCTAGCCTGAACAAAGGTCTGTCTAAAGGAAGAATAAGTCTCACTGCAGTGTTTTTGTTCTGATCATAAACTTTGAAAGGGGAAAGGGGGAAAGGAAATATTAATATTTCCCAATTCCTGCAACATTTTTTTTTCTACATCAGTTGATGCAGGTACCTTTCAGACCTGTGAGAATGAGTTCTCCATGATGATTCATCTGCAGTAAGAAATTCTATCAGGCCATCAGCTGCATCTCCAGCAGACTGACATACACAGCATTGGACATCAGCAGATCAAGTCAATTAGGGAAAAGATAGTTAACTACGTATATGGTTGCATGTATATGACTTCTATAAGACTCTCATGATAGAACACAATTGTTTCATCAGTTGAAATGTCAATGCATTGAACTAGCATGATAGGATCTTAGATCAGTGGGTAGGCTGAGCTCTGTAGGAGGCGTATCTCTTTGTGTCTCTCACCAAGTACTATTAAAGTTCCCTTGTTCTACTAAATTAAATTACATCTTCTAAGGTCACTGTCTCAAAGATAGACTCAAGCAAGGTATGGTAATATGTAAAGTTGTCCCAATTACATGGTGTAAATGTGTATACATCTTCTCAAGATTCATTTTAGAACATTATTTTGCTTATGTTTCCCTATACTGCATATGTCATGATGTGAGGTGCTTTTTTCACTTAATTAATACTATTTTAATAAAAAATGGGCATGCACAAGCTGAACAATTGAGAATACCCAAATTTAAAGAAATATCTCAGATTGTTTTTTTTTAATTTCTAATGATACATAATCTCACACAATATTAAAATATTTTTAACAGTTTCAGCAAGTCAGTGTAATGAATTCACCATCTTTTTCTCAATTTGCAATATTTCCTCTTTCCTCTTCACTACCTATGACCTCTCCAGTATTTCCAGTTGCGTTGTGAAGGCATGTCAGACAGAGCACAAGCATAGGTTAGCATAGCAATGTCAGTAGTTTATGAAGACCTGGAAAGAACAGTCTATTGTGGCACCTAGATTTTGTCTGTATCTCACTCAGCCTTGAATCAGGATGGAAATGAAGTTGTCAGAAAAGTCTTGCAGTTGGGATTTCAGGACTTCCATGACCCCAGTAACAAATGGAATAAGTAGGTTTAAGTTTGTGTTTATACGTGAGTTTGTGTTTCTATCTGCAGCCCACTCAAAAAAGTGTATGTTACTTTAAGTGCTAAAAAAACCCAAATCCCAGTGAATTGCTGAGGTTTGATTGCATCCTCTAACTTTACCCAAATAATTTTCTGTCCCTGCAGGATTAGGGGTTAAAAAGAAAAGAAAAGAATGCTTTAATTTCATACTAAAGTCTAAGTGTCTACAATCTGGTTAGCATTTCCAATGTTATTAGGGCAGCAGGTTCCCACAGAAAATGGAAATTGAATTGCTGCTTGCATCAATCAACATGCCTAGGTTAAATCTCAAAGCACTATACAAGTATTTTTCTCTTAAACTGGTTTTTCAAACATACTGTTCTTTACCTGTACTAGTCTCTCCATTGAGATGAAGTGCATGAGACTCGTGAAGCTGCCCAGCCTTTTCATGAAGCTGCCTGACCCTCCTGTTTTCTGCCCCTCATGTCAGTTTCTTTTCTGGGAAAAACTGGTGGCTACTCTGCACAGTTCAGCTGCCTGCTGTGTGAAGCTCAGCCTGATTTTTATGAACAATGGGCAATGCAGGTCTGGATATATGTTGTAACCTTATCAGAGCTCATAATAGCTACGGTGCTGAGAACATCGTAATCCTGTTAGAAAGCAATGATAAAAGGTAGCAGACTTTCTAACTGAATGTAATACATGTATTTTTGTTGGTGTTTCTTTTTGCACAAAGAAAAAATATAACCTTCCTAGTTCAAAACATACTCCAAATTAATGTTTAATTATTTGTTCCTACAGTGCTGTTTTTCACAAATGTGACCAAGTACAGCAGTAAAAACTATAAATGTAGAAAAGAAGGAAAAAACCCCACCAAATTCACTTGTTATTTTTCATTTTTTGAGGAAAAAATTTAAAATTTTATATGAGGAAACATGGTCCTCATGTGGTTCGTGACCTGCATCACTGATTTGTCTGTGTTGAACAAATGTCCAGCAGTCATCTGTCTGGGATGCTGGTAATGGTCAGCAATGACCAAGCTCCAGGTGGCTTTAGGAAATTATTCTGATAGATGATCCTACTCACATCTGAAGTAAAATCAAAAGCCTGGTCACTTCCAAATATGCAAGTAACTGGGTTTTTTGGGGAGGTTGTTTTGTTTTCCAAAGAGATGTACTTATCTGCATGTCTTTTGCAGCTTCAAGCTTGATGATTAATTCCAGGCCACTTAATGAGTCTGCAATTTCAATACTTTTCGTGGTCAGCCTAAAATCTGAGGCCATTGATGTTTGTTATTGTAGTGGTTTGACCCTGGCTGGAGACCAGATGCCAACCAAAGTCACTCTATCACCCCCCTTTCCAGCTGGACAGGGGAGAAAACATACATTGAGAGGCTTAGGAGTCAGGATAAGGACAGGGAGAGACCATTCCGCAATCAGCATCACAGGGAAAACAAACTCAACACAGAAGAAAGGAAAGAAACTCTCTCATTTATTACACTGCACCACACACCCAGTGACACCAGAGTCAGATAATGAGAAGTGCAAGGAGGTTTTAAAACACCTCCCCCTGCAATCCCTCCTTTCTTGGCAGACTTCACTTTAGTCATGATTTCGCTCCCTTCTTCCCCCCTCATTGTGGCACGGGGTGGGGTAGGGAATGGGTGAATGGGGGTTTCAGTCAGTTCCCCATGAGATGTTTTCCTTCTTAGTCGTGGGGGGTATTCCTGACACCCTTCCCCTGCTGCTCCGTGGGGTCCCACCCACAGGGTACAGTCCTCCATGAACTTCTCCAATGTGAATTCTTTCTGTCAGGGCTTCATCTCTTCACCAGCTGCCCCCGCGTGGGTCACTGCTATGGGGTGCAGTCACAAATCACAGAATGTCTCTCAGTCTCTCAGGCCCAGACTGCTCCAGCCTGGTCCTCCACGGAGTCACAAGCCCCATCAAACCTGCTCCAGCATGGAAGCATGGATCTCTCTCTCTCTCTCTGTCTCTCTCTCCATGGGCTGCAAGTGCTGGCAGGGGCTTGCTCCAACGCGTATCACAGCATCTTCTGTATGTTTCCGCTTGCTCCAGTGTGGGGCCTCTCCACAGGCTGCAGGTGGGATCTCTGCTCCCCATCTTTTTCTATGGGCTGTGAGGGGACACCCGCTCCACCATGGTGTTCTCCATGGGCTGCAGGGGCATCTTTCTCTCCAGTGCCTGGAGTACCTCATCCCGTTACACCTCCTCCCTCCCTTCTTCACTGGCCTTGGTGTCTGCAGAGTTTCTTACATCTTCTCACTCCCTTCTCTGGTGGCAAAAAGTGGATTCTTTTGGGTTTTTGTCTCCTGAATGTGACTCCCAGAGGTGCTGTGACCATCACTGATGGGCTCGGCCTTGGCCAGCGGTGGGTCCAGCCTTGAGCCCAGCTGGTGTTTAATCTCTCAAGCCTACAGAGAGCTTCTATCTGCTTCTTGCAGAAGTCAGCCCTGGAGCTCCCCCTCCTCCACCAGAAGCCAGCCTCAGAAAACTACAACAATTATCCAAATAACTAGTTTTGAAGGGAAATACCAATATACAGTCAAAATTGCATGTTTTCATTTAATTTTTCACTCTTCCAAAAGGGCTGGTGAAACGACTCCTCAGAGGTCAAAGCACTCCATTAAACAAGTGTCTGCTTGATGGATTGAGATCATCAGATGGCTATTTCCTAACAGAACTGTGATTAGTGAAGGGATTTTCATGGTTATTTATGGCAATTCCTGTAAGCATAGTAGCCCATCTTTTAAGCTAGGCTTTGAGAGTCTGTAGCCCACAGGTATTTGTTGAAACTTTCTAATGAAGGTCAAGGAGACCTAAGAAAAATTAACTTTCCTCCCCAACACCCCCAGTGGCTTAGACACCAGGGGCTGTAGTGTATCTGATATTTAATAGCACTCATAAAACAGAGCCATCAAGTAGCTTTGAACTCAGAAGATTGTAATAAAATATATATGTGTGTTTCAAGTCTTTAGAGCTGTTTGTAAAGCTCCACCAGTATGTGTGTTGCTGCAACCAGTTAGAAAGTAATTTTTTTTAAGTGCCTTCTTGATGTCAGAAGTCTTTAAGGAGCTTTCATGGTTACTGAGATTTTGTGCTAGGGGAAAGATTACATAACCCAGTGTTTTCTTGGGCTGATAAAATGCTATTTGTAAGTAGACCAAAATGGAGACATTAACCCATACTCTCCCGAGTTGGGGAGGGCAGTACCCCACGCAGTGTTCTCTTACCAAACCATTCCCCCTCAGAAGTGGCCAAAAATGAAAGCAGCAGTGGGGGCCTGTGTTTTGGAACTCTGCATTGCTGTAGGTGCAGTGTCTGTTCTTTGCTTATAAATTTAACCATCATGAAAACACAGTCTGGCTGTAAACATCTTTACTATTCTGTGTAGTCCAAGAGTTTTAACATGTATATTTAATGGAGTACTCTGTCACTCTGTTGCTAGGTGATTGACAGAGACAACAACCAAAAGACACGCTATGTTATGGCTTTTTTACTTATTTTTAAGTAATGCCTGAAGGACCCAGGTTGTACTTTAACAGTGCAGTCACTGGATTGATTGCCTTAGAGTTGTTTTATGAAGAGCAAATAAAACCAGACCACAAAAGGTCATAATGACTCTGATGAATTTGCACATGGCTGAAAATGGACTGGAGAAATGTTTCTCTGAAAACCAGCTGTGTGGTTCTTGGCCCCTTGGTCCTGCTTCCCAAGCAGAGAGCCTGACTCCAGCCAGACTGGAGTGTAACCCTGGATACTGAAATTATAGATTTAATCAAGACACTGGCTTTGTAATACACTGCCATTTCCCTCACAATATAGCTCAACCATCTACTCAGTGATCTGCAGGTAGTAATTACTTGTGTCTCTCCCTCCCACCAGAGATAATGACTTATCATGTTTGTTACTAGCACCCATTTATGCTCTGGTAGTGCCAATCACCATTCTGTTTCAAGTGCTCTAATTATCATGGTTGCATTAACTCAGAATAATTATTCATGTTCTGCATTTAGCTTGAAATTACTCCTGGTTCATATGTGAAGTAGCAAAATGTGCTTGGACACGCTTCTGGCCTTTGCTACAGATACCAGTTGGATAATGCAGGATTTCTAGTAACCTTAACTGATAAATACTGGTTAATTTCCAGTTTTGATCTCTTCAAGTTTATTTCTTTCTACATGGTGGACTTGTGGAATTATTGCTGTGTTTTTCTCATTGATGTCCTTTTTCGTGAGTAGTTGTTCTATGTTACATACAGTAAATAAGAAAATCCTAGGGAAAAGTCATCCATGAATTTCAGCAGTTCTAACTACATTTTGCAACAGACCTTAGCACATGACTTTTGTAAAAATTGAAAGCTCTCATGAAAAAAAAAAAAAGATGCTATCTGTACACTGTGTCAGTGTCGTTGTTTCACTAGTCCCTTCTGTTCTTGGCTGTGAGTTGTTGTTTGGAGCCCATGCTGTGTTTTCAGACGTGCTGTGTATGCATTCCAGCCTCCTTGGTTTTGCTGTCAGTAATTGTGTCTTCCTGAGAGTTTTTTTGCAATATAGCACTCTTTCCTGCCTGTAATCAGTGTTTTTATCAGACAGAGAGGTTAGTCTGTTAAGTTTCCTCTTCATAGTGGTAGTTTGAAACTTCTAACTATTCTTGCTTGGATTTCTAGGATTTACATGGGTTTTTTAAAGTTATTTTTGAGCAGGATAAAAGTGTCAAGCAGCTGAAGTTGGCATGTCAGTACTAACTGCATTTGAGAAACAACAATTCAAAACTTCTTAGTTGACAAATAATTCTGTAAGTTATTAGTATCTAGTGAAATTGTTCTGGTACAAAGATGGGACTGGATGTTATCAGTAATTAATAAGATCAGTGCTATAAATAATGCTCAGTTTGCTCATCACAAACACTGTACCATCACTCTTTAACTCCAAGCAACAATGAAGCTTTAAACAATCTATTGTTTTGCTTTTTATGGTCATGAAGGAATATGCAAATGTATACACAGTTTGAAAATCTGATTTGATTAACAAGCATTGTTATGTAGACTGGAATTAATTAAACATGACATAAACTTTGTGTGTACCCTGTGTCTTGAAACTGCTGGTTCCTTCTGTGATGCTTATCATGCAAAGAAGAGGAACTGGAATATGTATAAAGAGTCCTGATAATCTCAGATGGTGATCTCCAATTTAGGCTGCCAATTAAAACTGATTCTAGTTCATCAGTTCAGCTATCTGGGAGCTCCTCTCAGCATATGAGGCAAGGGCAAGGAGCTGGCAAGAAGAAGGGTGTGCTCTTGACAAATGAAGCTGGAGTTGTAGTTGTTTCAGACACAGATATATTGTCTGCAGGAAATTAACTGTCTCCGCTATGGTCCTACCACAGGTTTGTGATGTATCCAAAGCAACAAATAACCTTGCTAAACTTTCAAGATCCATGTGGCAAAAATGACCACAAAGCCATTTTAAGGTGTAGATGAACATACATTTCAATGCTGCCTTGGGTGCAACCACTTGTTTACATTCAAATTAAGGTGGAAGATGTTTTGCTTGTCCAGAAATGTTGTCTATGTCTTGTGCAATTTGATTATCAATATTGTTTTCATGGCATTCTTTATGGCCAGATAATGAAAACCGTGTTCTGACAAAACCAAAATTACAGACACATTACTATCTGTCATTACCCACCAAAACCTGTTATGTGAAGGCAATGTTCTGTAATTCAAAAGCCATAAGCTCCAGGTAGCCTGTCTAATTAGCGCAGCAAGTTGTTAAGCACAGTAGGACTGGTCAGCAGTATAAATCATTAATATAGATGGAGTGTTTTAGCAATATTATTTAGCTACAAGGATAATTGAAGTTTTAAAGGGTCATCAAACCTTGTGTTTCTCTGTGTACTCTATTATGAGTGTAATTGCTTTCATTGATTGCTAGTACTGTTGCAAAATAAGTGGAGTGATGCTAATCAATCATTTCAGAGAAACAAGAATAGGCTCTGATAATAAGTTCCTTGAAAGTTTTTGTTTAATTAAAAATCCAGCCAGACAGGAAGGACAATGAAATCATCAGCAGTGCTGTAGAGTGCTTCTTACAGTTTCACAGGTGAATATTAACTCCATCCTGGCAACACAGTCAGAGGCACTCCTTTCCTTGGGCAGCTCAGACATCAGTATCTTTTTCCAGTACTTCTATATGTGATTATGCTAAATTTCATTTTCATTCACACACAACAAGAAAGAAGTCTAGGAGAAAAATATGTCCTCATTGACTGGAAAACGGGAAACATAACCCCGTTTTTTAAAAGGGGAAAAAGGAAGACCCAGGGAACTACAGGTTGGTCAGTCTCACATCTGTGCCTGGCAAAATCATGGAGCAGATCCTCCCAGAGACTACGCGCAAGTACATGGAGAATAAGGAGGTGATTGGTGACAGCCAATATCATGCCTGACAAATCTGGTGGCCTTCTATAACGGAGCAACATAGATCATGGACAAGGGAAGGATGACAGACATCATCTTCCTGGACTTGTGCAAGGCATTCAACACTGTCCAGCATGACATCCTTTTCTCTAAACTGGAGACATGGATTCGACAGATGGATCACTTGGTGGACAAGGAACTGGCTGGATGGTTGCACCCAAAGAATTTTGGTAAGCAGCGTAATGTCCACATGGAGGTCTGTGACAAGTGATGCTCCTCAGGGATCAGTACTGGGACAGGCACTGTTCAGCATCATTGTTGCTGACATTGGCAGTTGGATAGAGTGCACCCTCAGCAAGTTTTCCAATGACACCGTGTGGTGAGGTTGACACACTGTAGGGAAGAGATGCCATCTGGAGGCACCTTCACAGACTGGAGAGGTGGGCCCATGAGAACTGCATGAAGTTCAACAAGGCGAAGTGCAAGGTCCTGCATGTGGGTCGGCACAGGACCAAGCACAACTACAGGCTGGGTGGAAAATGGGTTGAGAGCATCCCTGAGAAGAGTTTGGGGGTCCTAGTTGATGACAGGCTCAACATGAGCCAGCAGTGTGCACTAGCAGCTCAGAAGGCCAACCTGGGCTGCATCAAAACCAGCATGGCCAGCAGGTCGAGGAACGTGATTCTGCCACTCTGTTCTCATGAGACCTCACCTGGAGTACTGTGTACAGCTCTGGGGTCCCGAGTACAGGAAAGAGATAGTGCTGTTGGACTGAGTCCAGAGGAGGGCCACAAAGATGATCAGGGGACTGGAACACATCTCCTATGAAGACAGGGCTTGTTCACCCTGGAGAAGAGAAGGCTCCACAGAGACCTAATCATGGCCTACCAATACTTAAAGTGGTCCTACAGGAAAATCAAAGAGGGATTGTTCACCAGGACGTGCAGGACAAGGGGTAATGGATTCAAGCTGAAAGAGGGTAGGTTTAGGTTAGCTGTTAGGAAGAAAGTCTTTACTATGAGGGTGGTGAGGCACTAGCACAGGTTTCCCAATGTGATTGTGGAAGCCCCATCCCTGGAAGTGTTTAAGGCCAGGTTGGATGAGGCTTTGGGCAACTACGTCTAGTTAATAGTGTCCCTGCCCATGGCAGAGTGGGTGGAATTAGATAATCTTTGAAGTCCCTTCCAACCCAAAGCATTCTATGATTATGTATCTCTTAACTTGAAGTAGTTAAATCCACAATATTAGTTATATTTTCTAGGATAAAGTTACTCCTGCTTAAGACAACTATTTTGCATCCTAAATTTTCCACAGTATTTGCTTTCAGAAGATCTTAGAAAAGGAATGGTGTCTGGGTGTTCTTGGTGGATTTTTTTTTCAAGAGCTTTCTCATGGGCATTCTGATTTTCATTTTGTACTGATACCTTACTCGCACACTACTTCCCTAGTATTTATTTTCCTGCTGGTATTGTTTATGTAGCCTCCATTTTCATAACTTTTAAATTAATCAGAAAAATGGACAAATTTGTCATAAGAACGGCACTTGACTTGGTCATTGCCACGTAACAGATGAAAAAACCTGGTTCTTAAACTGTTTCTGAAGTCCTACTATACCGTGAAAATAACTGGGATTTTCTCTTTCCATTTGCCATTTCCTCAGGATAGCCATACTCTAAATATACCCAAACCAGAACTGCGTAAGAATTACAGTCTTTTATGAGTCTGAGGGTATGTAATAACTTCTCTGAAAGTGGGTTCAGAACATCTGAAAATATCAGGTATGCTTGGACTGGAATTTCTTTCTAATAATGAAAAAACAAACTCTGGTTCCAGTGCTGTGATCTTCTTTGTTGCATTAATAATATTCTCTTAAATATTTAAAATATTTTCCCCATATGCTGATGACAGTCCTCTGCATGGATGTCTCTTTAAAGTCATGCATAGACATCTGTCACAGAAGAACTAATTTACAAAAAATATCTTCAGCAGCAGAATGAGTGAACTCTGAGGGAAAGTGTTATAAATCATTAATAACAGGAATGCATTAAATCTCCTCTAACACCTAAAATGGAAATTCCCTTGTTAGGCATGAATGTAGTATTTATTTAGCAAAGGCAAAGATGATAACTACATTGTTGGAAAGACTAATTTGTTAACAATTCTAGAGTAATTTAAATGGTAGATCAACTTGCAAAAATCTACATGTATTAGTCAAGATGACTGGTTTGTCTTGGTGCTAGAGTGCCCCAGGATTTCTTCCTGCTGAATGTATTATCATTGGTTTTTCCTCTCTCAAGTGGTATCATAGGTGCCACGCATAGCCACCTTGTTCCATGTTGTCATTTTCACACTGAACCAGCTATTGATTATTATTTTATTCTTCCATTTCACAACTGAGCCCAGGATGTTAAAATGGTGCACTGGGATGTAGGATTCATGTACATTTTACATGGATCTTGACAAATGCCCTGGCGTATCGGCAGGAAACTGTACATTTGTCACTGGTCCCACAGTGATAGTTGTGTGCTGCAACCACCTGAGTTTACATGAGGCAAATAAAATTTAGAAAATCTGGTCAAACTGAACCTGACACATTGCTTATCTCAGAAAAATCCTCTGCTAGATCCCAGTAAAATTTGAGTAGCCTCAGTTTACGTGCTTTGTGAGTCAGAGGGAACATTTTCACTTTCATAGTGTCTTTTATAAAGTCCATGACCTTTCTGTCTTGTCTTCTTAAACATCCAGTGTTGTCTATTTAAGATTCAGTGCCCATATGAGAGAAATCTGCTGATAAATAGCTTATAATTTTATTTCACTAAACTCAAGTCAGGTAGAAGCTGCACTGGGAATAAGCAATCTTGTCCTGAAATCAAACAAACATACAACTTTTTCAAATACTCTCTGTTAATAACAACATTCCCTTCTGCTGCAGAATTGTGAATGTTTTCCTAAAAAGACATTCAAATCCCACATTGTCTTAATCTCCACAGTGGGATTGGATTCTCCTACTGGGAGAACTTGGGATATGCCCTTGTTATTCCTAGAATGAATACTGCAAATTTTATGATCTGGTGCTTTGCCTTTCCTGAATAAGCAATCCAAATAAGCTCTCAAGGTATCTTACCAGCATTTAACACTGCCCTTTTGAAGTGATATTTGTTCTTTCTGATGAGGGACATGGTGATGCACTTTGTTGGCTTGCTGAAGTGTTTCCAGATCAAAAACTAGGTTGGTAATACTCAGACTTACAAAGCTGCAAGTAACCTTTTGAATAATTGCTTTTCTCATAGATGTATCTTGGTAGAAGACTTATCTCATCATGATAAAAGCCAAGGATTAAGAAATATGTTGATGACTTTAAAGTCATTGAAAGTTCATGGCTTCCAAAGGTCTGCAGTGAGTCAGAAGTTTAAATTAAGAAAGGGAGAGAAATCCAAATTTGGATCAAATTAGGAAGACCCCAATATAAACTAGATAGGGATATAGCACTATGAGATGGTGTTTAGTTATCAGGTGCAGCCACATATTATTGGTTCTAACTGTACAGTGCTATTCTTCTAACATGACAAGTATTAATATTCCCTGACTCCAGTAACATCCATTTAATTGACTTATGTATTGAGCAAATGGAAGCAATCAAGTTAAAACTGTTCTGTGGCTTTGTGGTAACAATATCTGTGCTATTATCATCCTCTATTTTGCTATAATCACATTGCTAAAGGCACTACAGTTCCCATAGCTAACCATGTAAGAGGATAAAGAAATGGTTCTATTCTTCCATCTTTGATTCAAAGTGATGTATAGAGCATTATTTTATGTTAACAAATTTCTTGAAAGGTCATTACTTGAAAGAAAAGGTGCTTGTCTGAAGGAGTAAAGAAACCATGAAAATTATATACTCTGTTTTAATGTCTTTCCCCTTCATATTTGAAATACTTCCATTAGGGAATTTTATTTTTCCTCTGAAGTATTACTGAACCTTCACCCCAGCTGGTCATAATGAAAATTTCTTTACTGGACAAGGTCATATTTGCTCAACTGTGTGTCACAGACTTGGTGGTATGACTAAAATATGCCTGCTTGAGCTTCTAACAATGAAAGGAGAATCTACTTCTGGTTTTGGAGAATGGGTACAATTCATCACTGCTGTGAAAAGAAGATCGTAAAGTCTATGTATGATAGGCATATTCTTATTGCAATATTATGCATGCCTTTCTACTCTGTCATTTCAAGACTTTTGTGTAATAGATCTTCTATATTAAATGCAGGAATTTTTAAAAACATTACATTAAAAGATGATCTTTATGAATGAATAATTTCCAAATGCAAGGAGATATTTCCAATGTTTCCACACAAGTTTGGTAAAAAATTTGGAAACCATTAGAAAATTTTTGACATAATGGCCTGCATTATGAACCAATTCTTTTAGTGAATAATTTTCAGCATTTTATTGATGTGCTTACATTCCTTTTATGAACAAAATCATAGAGTCATGAATCATTTAGTTTGGAAAAGAACTAAGATCATGAAGTCCAACCATGAATCTAACACTGACAAGTCTACCACTAAACCATGTCCCTAAGTGCCACGTCTACACATATTTTAAATAACTTCAGAGATGGTGACTCAGGCACTGCCCTGGGCAACCTGTTCCAGTGATCGACAACTCTTTCAGTGAAAAAATTTCTCCCAATATCCAATCTAAGCCTCCCTGGTGCATCTTGAGGCTATTTCCTCCTGTTCTATTGCCTGTTACTTGAGAGAAGAGACCAACATCCACCTGGCTACAACCTCCTTTCAGGTAGTTACAGACAGCAATAAGGTCTCCCCTCAGCCTCCTTTTCTCCAGGCTAAACATTCCCAGCTCCCTCAGCTGCTTCTCATCAGAATTGTGCTCCAGACCCTTCATCAGCCTGGTAATCAAGGTGTGACCTCTCCAGTGCTGACTACAGGGTGATGATCACTCCCTGTGACTATGCTACTCCTGATGCAAGCATATGGTCATACTAGTCTTCTTACTGACTGTGTTGAAAGTAATCTTTTTAAATTCGGCATTGGTGAGGCCACACCTCGAGTACTGTGTCCAGTTCTGGGCTCCTCACCACAAGAAGGACATTGAAGTCCTCAAGTGAGTCCAGAGAAGGGCAACCAGGCTGGTGAAGGGGCTGGAGGGCAAATCCTATGAGGAATGGCTGAGGGAGCTGGGGCTGTTTAGCCTGGAGAAGAGGAGACTGAGGGGAGACCTTATCACCGCCTACAATTACCTGAAGGGAGGTTGTAGAGAGGTGGGCGATGGTGTCTTCAGCCAGATGACAGGAGACAGGATAAAGGGAACTGGCACAAAGCTGCATGAGGGCAGGTTCAGATTAGATGCTAGGAAAAAGAATTGTCAGGGCCTGGAACAGGCTGCCCAGGGAGGGGTTTGAGTTACCGTCCCTGGATGTGTTTAAAAAAAGGGTAGATCAGATACTTAGGGATGTGGTTAAGCACAGGATGGGAATGGTTGGACTTGGTGATCTTAAGAGTCTTTTCCAACTCTGTAATTATGTGATTCTATGATTCTGTGAAATGCTATTGCAAGTCAGAAGTTCACAAGTTTGTAAGCTGACTGTGACAAAGTAAGTCTCTCTCTCATTAGCAATCTTTTTTACCTCCTTATTATATTTTCTAGATGTGGAAAAGTGTGATTGAAATCAGATTAGAGCAGAATTTAAAAAAAACCCAAACAAACCAAACTGTTTCTTACACACATCTATACATTCTCAAAGCTGAAGTGAAATTCTGTGAACTGAGAGGCAAAATGACCCCTCAGTGCAAGCCTACTACATAGTGACAGCTATGTGGCAATGAAAGCTGTTACCCAATAAAAACTGTGGTTCTCTTTCATTTCAGGATCTAGTGCAAATCTCTTGAGTTTCAAGATTCTCATTCAAATTGGCTCTGCACATACAGTATTTATGTCTGTCTACCCCTTTTTGCTTACACGGCACCGTCCTCCTTATGTGCCTTTTCTGCAAGTCTCAACATAGTAGGTGGGTACGTACAACTAGTGATTTGAATAGCATTTATGTCAACTACTCTGGTTCTTTAGGCTAAATCTGTAGGAGCCTCTTTTCTGCCAATAAAACGCATTTCTTTCTCATGCTGATTTCTGCAGTCACACTACACTAACAGGGAGTTTGGTTGTTTATATTTACTTCAAAGATGATTCAGATAACCAAGATGAATTATTTCAGGCTCTAACTCACTAGATAGAAGAAAACTGTGGAAAATGAGTTAGGGAATTTGTAGAAAACGTCTTGAAATTTTAAGGCTGTTTGATATTGGGAGGGAGCCTTAGTAAGATCAGTTTTAGCTGCTCCAGACCTCCTTATGTTTTTTAATATCTTTCATTCAGACCAACCTTTTCTGCTGTGTTTTCTGTTTGAACTACTAGGCCTGCAAGATGATCAGGTTGTTTCAGCAGGTGAAGCTCTGCAGTTGTTCCTGCAGCTGCAGAGCTGCCTGGCAGAGGGACTTTTGAGATTTCAGGGTGGCACATGGACACTGGTGGGAAGCAGAGCTCAGAGTGGGCCATGAAGCTCATGCTGACCTCTTTCCTTCTGCAAGCACCTGTGGCAGTTTGGTTAGAGCTAACCTGGTGTCTTTTTTTGTGGTCTAACTGCAGTCGCTATACTGGCTTCGGTAGAGGCTTGTCCTGAAGAGATGATGAACATTTTCTGTGTGGAGATGATGAGATTCGCATGCATTAGTTGCATGGTTTGGCTCTACTCTTCTGCTTGACTATGGAAACTGCAGTTTCCCTTTATTGTTAAGGTATGTGAGTCTAAGTTTCTATCTCTTTATCTGTGCACTAACATATAACTGTGCTAAGCTTCCTACTTTCTACCTGGAGGACAGAATAGTCAACATGGCATCTGACAGTCAGAGGTTTGTTCAGAGACCTGGAATTAGGAAGAATGGATTGTTTTTCATTATGCTAATTTTGATACTTTTTATAACATTTTAACTGTCTGGTTTTCTTATTAATGATTTCCTTGACAACTTTTAAGCAGGACTTTGGTAGGACTGTTCTACTGGGTAAAATTCCCTACCTGTAGTCTGCTGACTATATGAATGTAAAGTTGTCTTTTGGTCTTCTGATCTTTGAAAAATGGAGATGAAAATATGGCTTCTTACAGAGAAGTAGGTGTAAAACATTCCAGCAGTACTGCTGCTGACGTACGCCACACAAACCTTGAGGAGTATCAGGAAGAGAGGTGGTAAAGTATGGCATCATGCTCTGGGAGATGTTGATACAATTGTGAAAATATTTGGGGCATGCCTAACAGACATAATGGCTAGCTCAGCATTTCTCATGTTGTGAATATTGCCCCTTGAATATTATTCAGATTAATGCATTCTGTGATGAGTGTGCTGGCAATTTGTTTCCTCTAAATTAAAGAGGTGATAGCATGTTGAGTTCAGTATAATTGTAGGTTGGAGGTATTAAATAATAACAAATGTTGTATATTGCTGTTGCTTTGTTGTAAACCTAGACAATGTCTTTTGATTTAGAAGCAATTAGAATTATTTCCTACAGCAGTGCCAATAATACATGATGTATTTTCCAGTAATTAATTGATATGCATTATCAGTGAACTGAGCTACACTATACTTGCTCAGATAGCTGGAGAGCAAACTGAATGCCTAAGTAGCATCTTTATTTGCAGGCAGATTGCTGCCTTGACAGTTCTTGAAAATCTCAGTCTGTTCCACCTGAGTGGAGCAGTGTAGGGATCTGGCAGCTGCATCTAGTGCCACTCCATCTCCTCACCAGGACTTCCAGCTCCTTGCTTTTCCTTAGTCACTTTGCTATGTCTGTGTGATCTCACTTTACTTCCAGGTTAGTCCAGCTAAACCTTCGGACTAAGTGCAAGGTGTGATAATAGGCCTTTTCTGTGTGCCTCCTATTGTTTTTGGTTTCAGGCTTGTGGTCCAGAGACATATGAACATCCATGCATACAGCAACAGCTACCCATGGCTGGGGATTGTGTGAAACCAAACATAACCTAAAATGAATGAAATTATTTGCATCTCCTGTTCAGTGTTTGAATATTGGTTACAGTTGTTTGTTTTCTCTTTCTGTCCTCCAAATCGGTTTTCTCCAAAAATAAAGCTTTTATTTATTTTGGGGCAGGAGGTAAGGATACTTTAAAGCATGAACCTTTGCTCCTTAGGTCAGGAGAACATAAAAATTGTTTAGAATCATTAATGAAAATTCAGCTTTTATGAATTAACTGCATTCATTTGACTAGTCACATGCAACTGTTTACCTCATGAAATTAAGTTTAGCATTATGTAGCACTTCTATCAATGGTGTATGTAGAACAATATGAATAGTTTCTGAGAAAGGAAGTGAGAAGAAATAAAAGTAACTTATCTAGTATATGTGACTGAGTTAAAATTAAATGCATGTGCAGGGATTGTAATCTATTATATATCCTGTGCCTACCACAATGAGCTTGTGCTTTTTGACAGCACAAGTTTTAAACACAGGTTCTTGGTTACAGCAGGTTTGTAAAAGAATGGATTGTTGCAGACATTTTGCTGCTCTGGCTGTAAAATATATTTAAGAATTACCAAGACTGTGGTAATTATTTACAAAGCAAAAGCACCTGTAAAGCAATTGAAGTTTTCAAAACACTTTAAAAAGGGTTTGGTGTGATATGTAGGGTAAACCAGTATTTAAATGTTGTTGGGTAATGTGAATTGCTCAACAACAGGTTAAATACTTGGAAAAAATATTCAGCTGGGGTCCTCTAAATTTTTTAAAAGTTTGGTTGTTGCAATGGGATAGGCAGTTCTTATAGTTGTGGTTTTGTCGTGGTTTTGCCCCAGCCGGGGGCCGCACCCCACACAGTCGCTTGTACTTTTAAAAGGAAGGGGGAAGGAAAGTTGGGGGAAGGGGAAAAGGGAAGGAAGAAAGGAGGAAAAGAAACCACAACCTAGAAACCAGAACCACGCAGGTTGGGATAAGGATAGTTTACTAAACAATAACAGAAAACTAGATATAACAATAACATAAGTTTAAAGCACAAAATAGATGAAACTGGTGATACACAATGCAATTTCTCACCAAACCACACAACTCAGGCCGCACAGCTTAGAGCCCGTCCCGGACAACCCGACCGCCCCAGAAACTGCACGTCCTGGCGTTTTCTCCCCCTCTTCCCCCCAGTCCCCCCTTATACTGAACATGACATAACTGGTATGGAATATCCTCTTTGGCCAATTCGAGTCACCTGTCCTGGCTGCGTCCCCTCCTTTCTCACTAGTAAGGAAGTATGCAGAGCTGAGAAAGGTCCTTGATTGCCCGGCAACAAATCGGAAAACATCAGGGTGCTATCAGCACTATTCTCATGCTAACACCCAAACATGGCATTCCATCCACTGCTAAAAAAAAAAGTTTAACTCCATCATAGCTGAAACCAGGACATTATCCACCCCTTATTCCATACCATTTACGTCATGACCAGATCCAACAATTTTCTTTGGGTACAACCAGTTTGGTGTTTCACACACCCATATATGTATGTACACATGTATGCACACATACGTGCATACAGATCTTATTCCCTCAGTCTGTGAATCATCCCTCTGAAGTTGTTGAGTTCATTTAGTCCATGATTTTCAGGCTCTATTTGTCGTAACAGTTTCTCAGGATAATTGTATGTTCCATTGGCTCGCTGCATGCTGCATCTCAGGCTCTTGACTGATACGCCTGGCATGGTCCATGCTCATAGTCTGTGGGTCAGAGTTTATTTTCAAAGGGAGAAAAAAGTTCTTGAGAGGCCAGGCTTTAGTTCCATCATCATGGCACTCCTTCTTCATTAACTTGTATGACTCCGGCTATAATGCTATGGTACAACATACAGCAATCATAACAATAATGAATATAAAATAATGGATTATTTGGCAATTATTATAATTTCTACTTTATTAATTATATTGGCTATTCTCACCCAAAATCAAATCCCCTTGAGGTACACATCGAACTTCTCCATCCCTCTGCATTACCCACCAAGTACAGCCAGGTCCTTGAGCAAAAACAATTCCAGACATGGGTTTACCTTTGCCTGAAGCAGGGATGACCCAAACTCTCTTTCCCAATACACTCTTCATATGCACTACTGGGACTCTGTCTCCCTCTACAGTACGTGGAAATTTTGACTGGGCAGGGCCAGCCTGATTGGTAGATCCCCTAGAGTTAACTAACCACGTGGCTTTGGCCAAGTGTGTATCCCAATGCTTGAATGTCCCACCACACATTGCTTTCAGTGTAGTTTTTAAAAGTCCATTATATCGTTCAATTTTCCCAGAGGCCGGTGCATGATAAGGAATGTGGTACACCCACTCAATGCCATGCTCTTTGGCCCAGGCGTCTATAAGAGTGTTTCGGAAATGAGTCCCATTATCTGACTCGATTCTTTCTGGAGTACCATGTCGCCAGAGGACTTGCCTTTCAAGGCCCAGAATTGTATTTCGAGCAGTGGCATGGGGTACGGGATATGTTTCTAGCCAGCCGGTAGTTGCCTCCACCATTGTAAGCACATAACGTTTGCCATGGCGGGTTTGTGGGAGGGTGATGTAATCAATCTGCCAAGCCTCCCCATATTTATATTTCATCCACCGTCCTCCATACCAAAGGGGCTTTAACCGCTTAGCTTGCTTGATTGCAGCACATGTCTCACATTCGTGGACAACTTGTGCGATGGCGTCCATGGTCAAGTCCACCCCTCGATCCCGAGCCCATCTATATGTTGCATCTCTCCCTTGATGACCCGAGGTATCATGAGCCCATCGAGCCATGAATAATTCACCCTTATGTTGCCAGTCTAGATCTACCTGAGCCACTTTAATCCTAGCAGCCTTATCTACCTGATGGTTGTTTTCATGTTCCTCCATGGCCCGACTCTTAGGTACATGGGCGTCGACATGACGTACCTTTACAACAAGTTTCTCTAACCGAGCAGAGATATCTTGCCATAAGTCATCAGCCCATATAGGTTTGCCTCTACGCTGCCAGTTGTTCTTTTTCCACTGCTGCAACCACCCCCACAGGGCATTCGCCACCATCCATGAATCAGTATAAAGGTAGAGCCTTGGCCACTTTTCTCTCTCAGCAATGTCCAGGGCTAACTGGATGGCCTTCACCTCAGCGAACTGGCTTGATTCACCTTTTCCTTCAGTGGCTTCTGCTACTCTTCTTATAGGATTCCATACAGCAGCTTTCCATCTCCGATGCTTACCCACAATGCGACAAGACCCATCAGTGAACAGGGCATATCGCTTCTCATTCTCTGGCAGTTCGTTGTAGGGTGGGGCTTCTTCAGCGCGTGTTACCTCCTCATCCTCTGGTGACATCCCAAAATCTTTGCCTTCTGGCCAGTCTGTGATCACCTCCATGATTCCTGGGTGATTGGGGTTTCCTATTCGAGCCCGCTGTGTAATTAGTGCAACCCACTTGCTCCACGTAGCATCAGTGGCATGGTGTGTAGAAGGAACCTTCCCTTTGAACATCCAGCCCAGCACCGGCAGTCGGGGTGCCAGGAGGAGCTGGGCTTCAGTTCCAATCACTTCTGAGGCGGCTTGAACCCCTTCATAGGCGGCCAGTATTTCCTTTTCTGTTGGAGTATAATTGGCCTCAGATCCTTTGTAGGCCCGACTCCAAAACCCCAGCGGTCGGCCTCGAGTCTCCCCTTGTGCTTTCTGCCAGAGACTCCAGGTCGGGCCGTTCTCCCCAGCTGCAGTGTAGAGCACATTTTTAATATCTGTTCCTGTCCGGACAGGCCCAAGGGCCACTGCATGGACTATCTCGCGTTTGATCTGCTCAAAGGCTTGCTGTTGCTCAGGGCCCCATTGGAAATCATTCTTCTTTCGAGTTACATGGTAGAGTGGGCTCACAATGAGACTGTAGTTTGGGACATGCATTCGCCAAAAACCTATAACACCTAAGAAAGCTTGTGTTTCCTTTTTGTTGCTTGGTGGAGACATAGCTGCTATTTTATTAATAATGTCCATTGGGATGTGACGACGCCCATCCTGCCATTTTATTCCTAAAAACTGGATTTCTCGCGTAGGCCCCTTGACTTTACTTCGTTTTATAGCAAAACCGGCTTCTAAAAGGATTTTAATTACCCTGTTTCCTTTTTCAAAAACTTCCTCTGCTGTGTTGCCCCATACAATGATGTCATCAATATACTGCAGGTGCTCTGGTGCTTCACCCTTTTCCAGTGTATTCTGGATTAGTCCATGGCAGATGGTGGGGCTATGTTTCCACCCCTGGGGCAGACGATTCCACGTGTATTGGATGCCTCTCCAAGTGAAAGCAAACTGTGGCCTGCACTCTGGCGCCAGTGGGATCGAGAAGAAAGCGTTCGCAATGTCGATTGTGGCGTACCACTTGGCTGCCTTCGATTCCAATTCATACTGGAGCTCTAACATGTCTGGCACAGCAGCACTCATACCTGGAGTGACTTCATTTAGGCCACGATAATCTACTGTCAGCCTCCACTCTCCATTGGACTTCCTCACTGGCCATATGGGACTATTAAAGGGTGAGTGGGTTCGGCTGATCACTCCCTGATCCTCCAGTTGACGAATCAACTTATGGATGGGAATCAGGGAATCTCGGTTAGTACGGTATTGTCGTCTGTGCACCGTCGTCGTAGCAACTGGCACTTGCTGTTCTTCACCCTTCAACAACCCCACAACAGCAGAATCCTCCGAGAGTCCAGGCAAGGCACACAATTGATCAATTTCTTCTGTTTCCAAAGCAGCTATTCCAAAAGCCCATTGGTACCCTTTTGGGTCTTTAAAATACCCTCTACGTAGATAATCTATACCTAAAATGCACGGAGCTTCTGGACCAGTCACAATGGGGTGTTTTTCCCAGTCCTTCCCAGTTAAGCTCACCTCAGCCTCTAGCACAGTTAGTTGTTGGGATCCCCCTGTCACTCCAGAAATACAAACGGGTTCTACCCCTTCATGATTCGATGGCATTAGAGTACACTGGGCACCAGTATCCACCAGAGCTTTGTACTCTTGTGGGTCTGATGTGCCAGGCCATCAGATCCACACAGTCCAATAAACCCGATTATCCCTCTCCTCCACCTGGCTGGAGGCAGGGCCCCTCTATTGCTGCTGATCATATTTGTTTTCCACTGGTTGCATAAAGGACTTAGAGGTCCCTTCAAAAGGATCAGGCACATCAGACATATAGGTAGGCCTTCCAGTTGGTCTAGGGAACTGCCCAGTAGAAACTGGTGCAGCCTTCTTCCTGGCAGAATCTCGTTGTGCGAATGTTTTACCCCGCAGCTCATTTACTCGTGCTCGAAGGGCTGAGGTGGGCTGCATATCCCATTTCCTCATGTCCTCTCCATGATCAAGCAGGTAAAACCACAATGTACGTCGTGGTGTGTATTCTCCCTCTTGGAACGATGGACGCTTTCTCCCAGTAGCTGCAACATTGCTCCATACGGGTTGGGAGTTGGACACATTGTTGTCAAGTCGTTGAACCAGTTTCTCTACTGCTGCAATGACGGAGAGGGAAACACTGTCTTGGTATTTCCGGAGTCGGCAGGCCACCTCATTTACGGTTGGCGGATTCGTATCATTCCAGTCAATTGCTGCCAGTGAATTGGTATACCCTGCTGGTGCACTTCGTACAACCTTACGCCACATATCTGGAGTGCATAGGACTTCATCGGGATCAGAGGGAAGCCGTGAATTGTCCAGATCATAATAAATTATCTCCCGTACAGCTAATTCTCTCAGGTGCTGGACAGATGTCTCTATGCTGTTACACTTGGGTGTCTGGCATGTAATATATTCCTTTATGGGATATCTTTCCTGCACACTTGACAGTAGTCGCCTCCAGAGGCTGAGGATTTCCGGCCTCCTCCCAATTGCTTTGTCAATTCCTCCTTCTCTAGCTAGGGATCCCAACTGCTTGGCCTCTCTGCCTTCTAATTCCAAACTACTGGCCCCGTGATCCCAACATCGGAGCAACCAAGTGATAATGTGCTCACTTGGGTGGCGAGTGAAATCTTTTCGAACCTCACGCAGCTCACTCAGAGTCAGGGATCGGGTAACAATCTCTGGTTCTGCCTCATCCTGATACCCTCGAGATGATCCCAGTTGATCATCATCCTTATCCGTCACTATGCGAACTGATTTCTTTGTGCCTTTCCTCTTTTGTACGGGAGCAACAGACACTGGTGTGGATTGGTTTTTCGGATCATCTGCAGTGTCTGCTGTAGAGATTACAGTAGCTGCAGTGTTGGTCACAGGGGTTGCAGTAGCTGCAGTGTCAGCCCCAGTGGTTGCAGCAGCTATAGTATCTGCCAGTCTGTTTCCTTTCCCTTCTCCCTGACAGTGCTGACAGTGCTGACAGTGCTGCCTGCTGTCAAGCAGTGTTTGATAAATAGTGGCCAGAGCCCAGCACAGTGCAGTAAGGTGTCCATCTCTGGGAAACCTACAGCAATTTTTCCTTAGGTATGCAGTCACTTGATCGGGGTCTTGTAGCTGTTCAGGAGTGAAGTTCCAAACCATCGGGCGTGAGAAAGTACCTAGGTACTCGCCCATACTTTGCCACATGCCCTGCCACTCGTGATTATTCTGTCTCGGAGAAAGCTCTTCAGTGGTATTCATAAACCTATGCTTGATATATAACAAAAACTGAACCATCTGCACCAAACCTACCAATAGCAAAATGCTAGTTTGAATATCCCAGAGATATTGAAGATTTTCAAAAACTGCCCTAAGAGCTGTTGTATTTAGCCCAAAGGAAAAGAAAGCAGTGCCCCCACCATACCGGCTGCTGTTATTAACCCCTCCCTGTCCAAAGAATGGACAGGACAGCAAAACCTCATACAAGTACCAGATTAAGCTCATGATCATCGATATTATTGTATCATAGACCGATATCATAAAATACACTATAATGAAGTATGGGAACAAATACGGGAGCCGCAGACCTGAGAGAGTAAAGAATCCTGCCAGGATTGTATACAGCATGCGGTGGTTTTGCTGCCACAGCCTTGTGAATAAATACCACAGCATCGTGACCAGAGATTGCTTAAACAACAGTGCTTATCTTAATTGCGATAGTTAGGGTCAGATCTACCGTTATCCCAACCGTTCGTGCCCCACGTTGGGCACCAAAATAACTGTCGTGGTTTTGCCCCAGCCGGGGGCCGCACCCCACACAGTCGCTTGTACTTTTAAAAGGAAGGGGGAAGGAAAGTTGGGGGAAGGGGAAAAGGGAAGGAAGAAAGGAGGAAAAGAAACCACAACCTAGAAACCAGAACCACGCAGGTTGGGATAAGGATAGTTTACTAAACAATAACAGAAAACTAGATATAACAATAACAGGAGTTTAAAGCACAAAATAGATGAAACTGGCGATACACAATGCAATTTCTCACCAAACCACACAACTCAGGCCGCACAGCTTAGAGCCCGTCCCGGACAACCCGACCGCCCCAGAAACTGCACGTCCTGGCGTTTTCTCCCCCTCTTCCCCCCAGTCCCCCCTTATACTGAACATGATGTAACTGGTATGGAATATCCTCTTTGGCCAATTCGGATCACCTGTCCTGGCTGCGTCCCCTCCTTTCTCACTAGTAAGGAAGTATGCAGAGCTGAGAAAGGTCCTTGATTGCCCGGCAACAAATCGGAAAACATCAGGGTGCTATCAGCACTATTCTCATGCTAACACCCAAACATGGCATTCCATCCACTGCTAAAAAAAAAAAGTTTAACTCCATCATAGCTGAAACCAGGACAGGTTTTCTCTAGCTTTTTATTTTAAATGAGTAGTACCTTAATAATTAATGCTTTACCTACAATGAGAAAGACTCAATGGTCATTGACTGGAAAGTATGCAGGTACTCTAACCTATTAGTGGAAGAAAGTCTGCCAGCAGCTTCTGCTACCCATGTTTCACTTTATTCACAAAAGGGAGGTGGTGGTGCTAGTCCAGTTCTATGCCAAATCTTGCTCATTTTGTCCAGCCAATAGTGAAGCAGAACGTTTCAGCCTGGAGGAAGCATCTGAGTGTACAGCTAGATACCAGATGCTTTTCTGCTCCACCACCTTACCTTTTCTCGTATTTGGAATGACTTGTGCAAGGTTCAGATAATGTAGGTTCTGCAAAAGCTTGGGGTTAAACACCTTTCTCTGAGCACTCAGTTATGGAGTCACTCTGCAACGGATGGTAACCAGGCAGGATGCTACATTCACAGCTGTCTCAAGTTGCACAGCTGCTGTGGATAAAAGCCATTCTTTTTTTTGCTGCCTTTTTCACGACTCACCCTTTAAAATACTTGTGGATGGTTAGGGTTAATCTTGTGTACAAATACTGTCATCCTAAATCCCTGTCTTACCTGGGACTGCTGGAGCATGCAGTCATCCTTTCCTTTGCAAGACAAACCAGGCAACAGAAGCGAGAGGGACTATTTCACCTTCCCTGGCATAGAGCCGTAGCTAGCTGTCCTCTGCTTTCCCTGTCTATAAACTCAGAGTCAGACAACTGTATGTCAGAAAAGGAGTTGGATATAATAGGGCATTAACCAAATATTAGCCAACAAGGTGATGGTGCTGTAAAAAGATGACTAGGCACCCGGAACGGGTAAGCAGGACTCTTCAGCAATGCACCGGTATCTCACCTCAACCCTTATAAGGCCTCAGTAGGAGTGGTGTGTAGGTTTCTGTTGGTTGTAGGATTACTGTGACAGCAGTGGCATAAAATCTGTTAACACATCATTCCAACACAGAATGGACAGTATTACAGTATTTTATTGAAAAGCTTAACGAAGTGGTTAGATAGAAAACAATATTTGAAGCAGGTGCATTAGTGATAAATACTGTTTGAGGAGAAAAAAGTATTGGTAGAGGTTACTTTTAATATTGACAAGTTGCCTGGAGGCCAATAGCAACAAGTACATTTGGGGGGAGGTAATTTTTTCTTGTTGGGTTGGGTTTTTTGACCTCTAGATCCTTCTTCTTCATGTCCTATGTTTTTCTCTACCACAGAACCATTTTTTTCCTCCATTTTCTTTTAACTCACTCCAGCCTTGACTGTGTTCTGATGTTCCATGTAGTTGAAAAGCTAGCAGGTTTATTTTTCTTGACACACATGATTATGAGCAGTGAGGGAATGAGTACTATTAGTAATTACCTAAGCAGTACACTTTTGAGGTCCATAACCATACTTCCTTCTGTCATCCCTGCAAAAAGTCCCAGCAAATGTTTTATTTGGTGCACTTAAGGAGAATGATGACACAGAATAATATCTGCACTTTCTGTTAAAATATTCTGTTTTCAGTGGTGTGCCTGTGACAGCACAAAATATTGGCAAGGAAAGCTTTCTTTTAATACAGGTCTAGCTGTAGATTTTCAAGGGTAAATCTGTGTTCCTTTACAACCACTGCAGAAGCGTATGGATGACCCTATTACGCTCTTTCAGGTTTTCTTTTTTCCCTCATGCTTTAGTTATTCCTGGGAGATTACATAAAAGGAGAATTTTTTTATCTACAGTAAAATGTAAATGTAATCAATTCTGATAGAACAGTCTTTTAAGTTGGCTTTCTTCTGAATCCTGGGCAAGGCCAGTTCTTGCAGCATAATACTGTTCTCCCTGTTGATATGAAAAATATGCAAGGTAGTGGGACTGTTACTGTGAACATTATTTCTTTTGGTGAAGAGAGAACAGTGAAAGGACACAGATCATTCACTCTTAAATCTTTGTTCAAGTAGAAGCGAGAAGCAAGTCCCTCTGCATTTCTCTTGGTGCCAGGGCAAGAGAGAGTACGGTAATCTGAGAGACAGTCACTGAAGAAGGTGGTTCCCAAACAATGGCAGACTCAACATTTCAGTGAGGTAGAGGGGGAGATGCTTGATGGACGTAGGGTGGTTTGAGGAGGCATGCAGTGAAGGCAGTAACAGGACACTAGTCTGAAGAGCAGTGAGTGTGAGTCTTTCTGCTATCCCAAAGAAGTAGTTTTGTCTGTTGAAGGCAAAGGCAAGGGTTATTTTACTGAGTAAGGTGGGATTGGAGAGATTGTTTCACACTCGGGGTAGCAATCACAGGTCACAGCCACCCCATACAGGAAGAATGCCCTCTGTGTGCAGGTGTGCATATTTGGAGTGCTGCAGTGGTCTGAGTCATGCTGTCTTCCACTGTGTGTACTGTGTTTCAAGTTGACAGAATTACTTTTTGTAACAGAAAGTATGGTGAGTTAGTTTCCTAGATTATCTCTGCAGTAGAAAAGGAGAAATTAGAACACCCCAATTCAACCAATTTTACAGCATCACAACCTCTCTGCCTTACTAGTCACTGGTTAAATGCTCTTGCAGGACATACATACTGTGTTCTGAGTTTTCAGACTCACAGGCTTATGTTTCTATTCCTAACAGCAGCATCATTATTCTTACCCCATTTAGCTGAAACTTTGCATTAACTTGGACTCATGCCAGGTGAGAAGCTCATTATTGCCAGCCATCCCTGCAGTTCTTCCTGGCAAAATCTTTGAATTCTAGTTTCCTTGGCTGTGGACAGCACTGGCAGTCAGAGCTCCTCAGGAACTTTTGACTTCCCTAACACCTTCATTAATCAGTTATTTTCCTTCTTGTTCCACATACATACCAGTATTCTTTCAGTTTACAATCAATGTGAAAGCTATGGTTTAGCTGAAAAAGAATTGTGAGAGTAGGAGAGCATGACTCCAAAAACTGCTTGTGTCACAAGCACAGTGCTTAATTTAGCTTTGTTTCCTTGCTAATTATCATTCTGATGGTGGATCTCAGAACTTTTTGTTATGTTTCATTTTTCCTTGTTATCATAGTTTACAGCCTGAAGTAGGTGACAGGATGAATGCCTTTTCTTTACAAAGTTTTATCTTTTTTAAAGCCGCTATATTTTATTTTTTAAAAAGAAATACTTGTGTTCTGACTTGAAGCTGTACTCATGATTGGGAACTGGGTTAAAACTATTAACCTATCAAGCTGTTGATATGAAATCGTATCCTTTAACAGTATTTAAAAAAATATAAATAGCTGTGGTAAAACTTCATGAAAGCAGAAAGGAGTGATCTTGACTGTAACTGTTTTCTCCCTCCTCTGAAATCTTTGGAAAGCTATATTAGGCCAAGAATTCAGAAGAAAGGTAATAAAAATAATGGCAATAGGAGCAGCAACATTTGCTGGACTGAATGTTGCCTGTTCCATAAGTGTCTGACTTTCTGGATAGCTAGCAAAACAGCCTGTGATGTCTTCCAGACCAGTTAATGGCAATTAACTGATTGTCACTTTGCAACCTCATTCACTGTTTCTAACCCAATATTGTTTTCCTTTAATCTGGTGTCAAGCAAGAAATCTTGTTTTGATAAAATATGGTCAATCCACTCATAGAAATTTAGTGTTCTATTTGAAAATAGTAGTGTATTTATTCTCTTACATTCCAGAGAGTAATATAATTCTAAGTCTTACATTGCTCTCCACGTATTTCAAATATTTTTTGACATAGTCCTCCGTATTTTTATGGTAACTTGTAACAATTAGCATACTATGTGTGGATGCTCTTCTGCCAGATTATAAGGGATAATATGCCTATATAAGACTTTGTCAGCTGCTGTTGAAAGCTGCAGCTTGGGGTGTGAGGTGTTTTTCCAAAGCTGGTAAATGACCTTGATCTGTGATCACAGCTGAAGTGCTTAACTGTCCTGAACCTTATGAACCCTCAGTTAACCCTCAGTTATTCACTACTGAGCACTGTTTTGCATCATTGAAATATTTTTGTGTAATTCTTCAGATTTAATATATTTTTTTTTTACTTTCACTTACAGAAATATTGATCAACAGCCTTTATTTAGCAAGAGATTAGCCTCATCGAGATTCCTGGAGATTTATAAATGCTGTAATTATTCCTATTTCTAGTGTATTCAGTGTTATCATGGATCAATATAAATGATGCCTTTCTTAATTTATCAGTTTTTACCTGATAAACCTCACTGGACACACTCAACAGCAAAAAAGTATTTTTCATTGTTCTTTGGGTCCCATTTTTGTTGAAGTAGAGGACAATGCTGCCAGCAAAAATGCCAAGGTTTTAATGGAGCTGAGAAGAAGCACCTTTCTTTTTAAGATGTCTTGATATACCTGTGTCACTTCTAGCCATTGCTTCTAATGTTGAGCTAGAATTTTTCAGAAACCACCACAGGGAGAAACAACATTTTTCCTTTTTCTTTATACAGTTTAGATGTACCATTCCATTTGCCCTCTTCCAGACCTTTTTTGAAGTATTCTGTAATGGGAGGGTGATGTAATTTATATTTGTTTAGTTAAATTTGCTTTCTAGGAAACTTGAAATAATAGAAACTGCAATTAGAGCTGTGTCTTTTTTTAACATTTTTGTTTTGTTTTTTTTTTTGACCACAAATACAATGTCAGTAATGTTGCTGTGGTCAGTGAAACTTCCAGACACTTCTTTAAAATAATACCCTTCTTTATCAGTGAAGCATTTTGATATTTTAATTTGGAAATTTTTGTCTGAAATTACTTTGAAAAGTTGTAGTAAACCCCAAACAGCATTTACAGCATATAAAAGTGTATTTGTTTGCATACCTCTTGTTATTACCACAAGATGTCTCTGTTCTTGCATTCCATACAAAGGAAGATGCTATGTTATGGAGTTGCATCTGTAAGAAATTCACTGGAACTTAAAAAATGTTGTAAACCAGAAACAACCCTCTGGTTTCAATCACCTCTTGATCAATTTTGAGCTATAAATCAGCGGGAGGTTTATACACTTTATGTGTTACTCCCTGAAATTATCATATAACTGCCTGGGAACCTTAAACATAATCTCTCCTTAGACTTAAAAGCAGAAGGTTATATATTAATTTTAATCTGTGTTTTTATAATGGGAATTTCTAGATTTATGATGCCATGACAGTCTTTTGTTAGGTAAATTGAAATTAAGCAATCAGAATAGGTAAACAGAAACAAGATTGAAGGCATTAGAGACAAAAAAAGGAGCCTAAAAATAGTAAAAAGCAATGGACAAAGGGGGAAACTAACAAGGTGCATGATTAAGCTCTGAGGAACAGTTTGGAGAAACATTTGTGATTGCATTTAGGTACCTCATACCATGAATTGTGTCACTCTGGTAGCAAAGTCTTACAATTCATGGTCACTATTTTCTCTTTTTTCGTTTCCATCTCAAACCTAATACTTCATGATATGCTCTTTCTCTGTGGGCTGTGCTGAATGCACTGTAATTAATGCTCCCTGTGGGACTGTGCTTGTAGTAATATAATGGGGACCAGAGCAGAAGGTACAGCAGCTCCCACTGTCCACACATAGGGAAGCCAGCTTTGCATCCCTGCCTGTTTCAGACTGATGGTTCTGTTCTGGACATTACAGATTTCCAATTCAATGGCTTTCGTTTGTCAAGTCTCAATTTAGCAATACTGTGCAACAATTTGTGAAGTTTAAGAGATCTTCTTATTGAAAGCTTTCTTTAAATAGATTGAAAATGCTTCCTGTGCTACATAAAATAGCTTCACAGCCACTGAAGAAAAATCAAGCTAAGTGTCTGACTATTCTTTTTCGAATGTCAATGCTGTAGGAAAAAAAACCCTGACCTTTCTACTGGCTGCCTCTGTCAGGGAAGCTACCCAAAGCCCCATGAAAGAAAAAATGAAATTCCTGAACTTAAAGGGGAGCCATGAAGTGCCTTCCCACTTTACCTCTGGCTCCTTTCCAAGTCTTCGATTTGACAGTCAAGTCCCAGGGTGAGAAGTGCTTCTCATCATCTGCCCTTTTAGACCGCTGTGCAGAGGGGGAAGGCTGTGGCTCTCAACTTGAATGCTGCACCAATCAGTTTTCCTTTGTATAATAGGTGAGGCCTGGAATGTGTTAAGTGTGTCCGGAAGTTTTCAGAATATGGCTTTTGCTCTCTCTGCTAATCAGGCATTCAGGAAAAAAAAGGAAAAAAAAAAGTCACCTTCTCAGAATTTGAGACTCATAACTGTTTAAAACCTTAGCAAATACCACAGTATGTGTATACTCTAAATGTCAGCCATATTTTTCTGGGGAGATTGAATTTTTGCAGGAGGGAGTGAAGAATATCAATCAGCTGTAGCCCAGTGACCCTTTACTCCTCAAGCTTAACAGGAGATGGGTGTGTAGCTTTTGATCAATGGCAGGGTGGACTGCTTCAGGAAGGATAACCTCGCTGAACCATGGAAAGTATTTAAACAGTCTAGAGCCCCCATCCTTCTACATTTTGTATTTTGTCTTCATTGCCTTATCAATGAAACTTGGTCTCCTTCCAAATATTTTGTGTGTGTGTGTCTTTATTAGCTCTTACAGGACATAAAATTTTACTGCAATCAGTTTCTTGCTACGGCCTTAAGTTGTCTTTAATTTTCACCTCTTGTTCAGTAGGTATTAGTCTTCTGTGTCTGTAATCTCTGCTATCTTCTGGCTTGTCTTTAAAAATTGTATCCTTGGCCAGCTTGAGCTGCCTTCTCTATAAAAGCCTTGATTCTCTACCTTATCTTGCATGTAGTGCTCGTGAATGTTCTCATTCATGTAAATAGCTTAATTAAAGTTGATTTATTAGTTTTAGTAGGATTATAAGTATTATTCCCAGATGATATCCTCTATCAGTGTAATAAGGCATCAAAACCTCTGTTTATGCTGCACTACCCAGCAAGATATTGTCTTCTAAAGCCCTATCAGAGCTTTGAAGATCATCTATCTAAGCAGCTGCAAGAAGGCAGGAGGAGGCTGAAGTTAGACAGAAGATATTTGACCTACAGCTACTTTTATGTCTGTCAGGTTTCTTTTTCATCTCCTGAGACCAAACAGAGCCAGATTTATTTTGTATGCTAAATTTAACAGTGGGAGAGCTGTTATAAGTTTGCTTTTTACTTAAATGCTTGACCAACACCAGATTCCTGTAATAATTCTCCTGTACTAGGAAGGGGGTGTTTTCTGCTTTATACTCCATTTTGTAACTTTAAAAAGAGAATTCCAAGCTCATGATGTAAATTTAAACCTATTTAAAAGCATATAAAAGGAACCATTATTCTGTCAAGCTTTCTTTAAGAAACAATAAAGATACTTTCCTTGCAGGAAAAAAATAATTCATACCTCAGTTGCATTTAGAGGTATTGTTAAATTGTGGTGCCTTCCCTTTGAGCTGCACGTGTTTTATCTGCTCTTAGTATCGATTTTGTGATGCCAGATTCTGTCCATCCAGACCAACAGCAGGACATGCCAAGCAGCAACTGAGCAGTCCCAGGAGTTCTGTCCATCTCTGTCCCTTCTTATTTCCTATTAGGGCACCCTTCAGTTGTCATATTTCCCCCTCATTTCCAAACTTTTGCTCACTGTCTCTTGCCACTGTAGAAACCATCAACTTCGAATAGTCGCTCTGACCATTCTTCCATTTTTCAAGGGCAGGAGCTATAGGTGGGGAAAACGGCAAAGGAAAAAAAAGAGTACAATATTCCACACTGAAATTTTAATGACCCTCTTTCTGGAGACAAAATCTTTGGAGTTTATGCTTTAAGATGAGCAAGAACACATTGAAATGAACGCAAACGAAACACATTTAGTGTTGTGAAAGCCTGTTTTTTTCAGTTTGTCCATAAGAAACCTAAAGGGGAAGATACATTTTGTCAGAGCTACATGTAACATCCTGGGAAAAAAAGGTTTTGTGAAAATATCTTGAAATAAATAGCTATTTTCTTAGCACATTCTTCCATTTTTTTGGGGGATCCTAAATGTTAGCATATTGAAAACTCAAAGATGCCAACACTGACTCATGGTTAATTTTGTAGATTTACAGCCTGTAAGACCTTGGGAAATTTGATCATCTAGTCTGAGTAGCCTGATGTAGACTAAGGTAATTTTCTGAATTAGAATTTAAATATTAGGGGAAAAGAAGTGATCCTGAGTTAAAATGGCCAATTGGAGATTCTGTAATGATTTGTAATGCAGTTTTGTACTGTAGTAGCTGATTTTAAACAGCTTCAGCTTCTATCCACTTGATGTTATTTTTATTGCTTATGGTATGTGGAGATTATTTAAGTTTTGTTAGGTGTTTATCATGTTTTATCCTTCTGTTTGAGAAGAAAAGAGATTAAAATTCTGTAGTTTCTCATAAAGCATGCTTAATTATTTTTGGTGGCTTTTTAAAGTTTTCTTTGATTTTCAACTTTCATCCTAAAGTGCTGACACCAAATTTGCACGTAGTTGTAAAGTGTTTCTAGTGGGTGATTTAAATCCTTGGGACTCCCTGTCAAGCCAATCGGGAAGAGCACTTGTCGTCTTGAGCTAGGAACAGATGTTCAGCTTTTTACCTACCATAATTCCAAAATCCTACTTGGAGTTCCAGCTTCCCAGGATGATGCCCCATTGTGTAAATATTTACTGTGCTCTCCTAACAGTTTGGACTAACATAAAACAAAGAGTCCAGCAGTGGTCTCTGAGGCAGCAGAAAAATACTCTAATTTTGTGCAATCCAGAATGAAGCAGTCCTTACAGGATGATGTTTTCTCCATGGTGTTATGACTTTTCATTCAGGTTTTCACCCATTTAATTTCTGTCATGGTATTTTATAGCCTTCTAGTTTCTTAATTTGGAATTTTTGTGGTGTTATGAAGTATTTTATGAAGGTCTAATTATATTGCATTGATATTACTTTGTGGTCAGTTGACCTTGGCTGACTGCCAGATGCCCACCAAGCCACTCTATCACTTCCCCTCCTTCAATAAAATGAGGAAGAAAAAAATAATGAAAAGCTTATGGGGTGAGATAAGGACAGGGAGGTCACTTACCCATTACTATCACAGGCAAACCAGACTTGACTTGTGGAAATTAATTTAATTTATTATAAATAAAAATGAGAATAGGAAAAATCTAAAAATTTGCCTTCCATCCACCCTTCTCTTCTTCCCATGCTCTACTTCACCTTTTCTCTACATCCCCCACCCAGCAGTGGCACAGGGGAACAAGGAATGGGGGTTGGGGTCGGTTCATCACACATTGTCTCTGCCGCTCCTTCCTCTGCAGGGGAATGACTCCTCACACTCCTCCCCTGCTCCAGCTTGGGGTCCCTCCCACAGGAGACAGTCCTCCACCAACTTCTCACACGTGAGTCACTCCCATGTTATGCAGTCCTTCACCAGCCGCTCCAGCATGGGTTCCTTTCACAAAGTCACAAGTCCTGTCAGCAAACCTGCTCCAGCATGGGTTCTTTTGTCCACACACTGCAGGTCCTGCCAGTATCCTGCTCCAGTGCGTGCTTCCCACAGGGTCACAGCCTCCTTTGTGCATCCACCTGCTCCAGCATGGGGTCCTCCATGGGCTGCAGTGGGACAGTTTGCCTCACCATGGTCTTCTCCAGGGACTGCAAGGGAATGTCTCCTCTAAAACCTGGAGCACCTCTTCCCCCTCTTTCTGCATTGACCTTAGTGTCTGCAGGGCTGTTTCTCACACTGTTTCACTCCTTTGTCCCAGTTGCTGTTGTGTAATTTTTACCTGTTCTTAAACTAAGTTATTAGACAGGCACTGCCAATGTTACAGATGGGCTCAGCTTTGGCCAGTGGTGGCAGCTTCTGGCATCTTCTCACAGAAGCCACCCCTGTAGACCTCCCACTACCAAAACCTTGCATAAACTTGTGTTAGACTTAAAGTTCTTCCTTTTACATCTTAAGTGATGCTTAGGTTAGTGAATCCATTATTTTGACTTCAGTGACCTTTCTCACTTGTTTAAAGCATAATGTGCTCCTAGAATACAGCCATAATTAGAACATTTGAGTCCCTACTATGGGGGGAAAAAAAAAAAGACTATGTCCTATTTTTGACATTTTCCTCCTCTCTTCTCTCTTGGCTTCAGAGCTGCTTGGCAGCCAATGTTTCTAAACCATTTTACTGTTGTTTATGCATCTTCAGTCACAGATGCTTTGAATTATCACATTATAATTTTTACAGCCCTCCATTTTCCACACTATTTTATCTGAGCTCTGTGAAGGATGTGCTCAAACCACTAGGATCAATTTGTACCAAGGGCACAGAAAGCATAATATTATAATAGGGCTAGCAGTTAATGGGATGCTAACTGTTTGCATTTGTTGCACTGGTAGAACAATTTGTTCCTTTGGCTCCCTGTTAGCAGTATACTGTGAATTCCTTTAATAATGTGTTGGTTTCACTTATGAATCCATTTCCATTTTCTAGGTATGCTTTTACTATCAGCACATTTTTCTAACCTTCTTTCAAGAAATACTTAGTTTTATATTCAGCATGCAAAATCACAGTAGAATCTCATCTTTAGCTGTTGTCTGTTTCCTGACTTGGAACTTGTTTCTGGTAGACTTTAATGATTGCATCATGTTTATTGTATAATGTTTATTGTATGATGACATGGGAAAGTGTTAGAAGTATGTGTTCTATACAAGTGTAGTAACAGAAACCATACACAGTTCCAAGAAATGTTTGTGGGTTTCTTCTTCCTAGTGTTTCAACATTGGCCTTAAAACAGCTGTAAGTTAGAAAAATAATGACAATGACATATTGTTATAAAACTGTTCTGAGTTTACTGGCACAATCAGCTCTTTTAACTAATTTAATTTATTTCTGTTTGTGTTGCAATACACAACAGTTTGCAATGCTTTTTCATGGCATTTTGGGGTAAGGGTGGTAATAAAGGGTATGATTCCATCTTTATCAACACCATGTCTGTGCATTAGTAGGTCAGCTGACTGCACTATTAGGTTTGTATCATCTAGAACCCATGGCTGCATTTCTGTAAGATATGCAAAAATGCAAGTAACACCATAATGCTTGTGGGAGAAGAGGCAATGCGAACTGAAAGTGCTTGTCAAGTAACTGTTTTGTCAAAACTCTTTCAAAAGGTTTTGGACAAACAAAAACTTTTGAATAGAGTGAGGTCATACAGATTAAGTGTTTAACTTAGTTTGCGTAGGTCAGTGGTTTAATTCTTTTGTGAAATAATTGTGGTGTTAAAACATGATCACAAGCAATCATCAGCTTTTAGTCTTAGACATGGTTATAGCATGTAAAAAAATCAAGCTGACATTTCTATGAATTATATATATATATAAAATATAAAATTATATATATAAGAGTGAACTGCTTAGGCTTCTTTGGGCTTTTTAACATGATTATTCAGCAGGTTTTTTCAAAGAGGAAGGACTGACCAGGAGGAGGCTATTTGTATCATGTCACTGTCATTTTCTGGAAAAGTATATGTTGTGCTGTGGGAGAAAGATGGTTGGAATTCAGCAGCAGAGTGTGGGAGTTCCTAATGAGGGAAAGAAATAGGCAAAAGGGAAAAAAGTAAAGGAGACGTTTTGGAGCATACTGGAGTGACAAATATGTGTTGAAAAGGCAGGCTAACAAAAAAACTCCAACTGCTGTCTTGAGAAGGTGGAGGGAATTTGAGCAAAGAAGCTGACAGAAGAGATTAGAAATAAACCCCAAAGACCAAGTGCCACAAGGTAAATGCTGCAGTTTACAGCATTCAGACCAAGGTGTGGAGCCTGTTAATGTCCATGCTCTTTTCGTTCTAAGAAATGCCAGGCACAGAAAATCACTGTAAGGTAGGAGACCATAGGCAAAACTGCCTTTCGCTTTTGTTGAGGAGTAAGAAATATTTGACTTTACAGGAGAAAAAGAAAAGAGATTGAGTATGTGAATGGCTCTGCTTGCTTGGCAATAATTCCTTGTATCGTGACAGAATGAAGAAAGTTTGTGGGTTCTAATCACAACATGTGATCCATTGATGTACTCTTCTGTACTGCATTGCTCCTATGTAAGGAAAGCCTGATTTAAATCTTGAACTGCTGTGAACCCTTGAAAACTTGCAATAAATTTTTAATGCACAGTTTTGATAGCCCAAATGGTATTTCAAATTCCTGAAGGATTCTGTGTAATATTTCAGAGTTCCAGCTGTCATTCCTTCTGATGCCCAAAATGGTGTCGTTTGATTTTCAGTTTGCACTGTTTTCTTTAATGGGATAATTTCATACTTTTGTTTTGTGAAAATGTGAAAAAGTGAGATCTCTCATCCTGTTATTTGTTAATTCCAGTCATCTCTTGCAGACCAGCACTCTGCTCTCTGGAGAGGTTCCCTTTTCCTGCACTGGCACTTTTTTCTGTGTTCTTCACACCATTACTTCTGGCTCATGGACATCAAAGAGTTAGGAAAGTGCTTGGCAGCTGTTGCTTTATGTGACTTGACCTTCACTTTTTTCCAGAGAAGGTCTTAAAAGTGGTGAGGAGAGGAGGCTTTTTAAAATCTGACCTCACACATAGCCTAGAAGATGTGGAAAAATACTTTCTTGGCCAAGAGGAATCAGTGATATACTCAGGGATTAAATGCAATGTTGTTCATTAGAAAAAAAAAGTGCAGTTGAGTGCCTCTAAACACATCAGGATCAAACAGCAGGAAAGAGGTTATTAACAGTTCAGATTTTCTCAGAATTCCACATCTAAGTCAACTAGTATTCAGCACCAGAACTCTATTCTCACCTTCCTCAGAGTTACTCCACCTGTCTTTTCTGACATATCTTGTGCCTAACTCTTTTCTTAGTCCACGCATCTCTTAGTTTCTCTGCATATGTGCACAAATGTGAAAACTGCAATCAAGTCAGTCCTCCCACTTTGTCATTTAAAATCAGTGCATGTAATTCAAATTCCTGAAGGACTTCCAGTGTGGCATGTGGTTTGTGTGATGGCTTTTACTGTTTCACCATCTCTAATCAAAGGGACATTTCACAGTTCCCTTGGGCTTTAGATGAAAGGTGTTTCTGTTTACCATTTTCAGTCTGGTTTCTCCCAAGCAAGAATAACATTCTTGTTTTCAATACTTTATAAAATTGAAGATTGAGAATTGAATTGTCAGTGCTAATTACACATATGTTGTGGGAAGAGCAAAGTAAGGAAATGTATTTGCAGCATTTTTAAAATTTAAAATGATCTATTGGGGAAAACACTTCTGTAGTCCTTTTGGCTTTTGCAAGCCTCAGAGCAGTGAACCAAGGAGAAAAAAAAATACTTTGTTTAGTAGGAAGACTATAAAGGCTTAGCTGCTAATCCAAGAGTAAAATTTGATGGATTAGAATGAATTTTCTGCATAAGTAAGAATGAAATTTAGACCATAGAAAGAAGCTTTAGCTTTCAGATGAGATCTATTACCATATTACTTGCTAAAAAAAATCTGCTAAGCTCCATATATGCACTTAATATTACTGGTCCTACATGATCATTCTGCACAACTTGAGTTCTGATTATAGCGTATGGTTCTCCTACATATAATATTGGAAAATTTTGTGTATGCTAAATCAGGTTCTCTGAATAAGAACCTACTATTTCATATGTTTACTTAGCAATCAAACAGCAATCATAACGGTGTATATTAGAAATCATTTTTACTTTGACCTGGAAGAGTTTTTGTGAAGTGTCTTACTTCTCTGTTCTTTTTTTCTGGATAAATGCTTATCTTAATAAACAATTGTATGCTGGAAATATTTCTGAAAAAAGTTGCACAACTGTAGGTTACTTTGTACTGCCCTTGGATAATGCACCCATTACAAACAGTGCTGCGCTTAAGCAGGATTAACAGAGACTGCTCACTGGCCACACTTCATCCTAATTAATAGAAAAATATAACCAGGATAACCTTGCAAATGTTACTTACTTTATTTTTAAAAGACCAGTGGTGTGGTATGAAAAACAGTGTCTTGGGGGCCTTTTGAAATTTGTTGAAAACCTTGAAAATAATGTTAAATTGCATATTTTTGCTGTAATCAATATTTCTTAGCTTATTTAATAAGGCTGCTACTAAGACAACCATTTTATTGTCCTTTAAACCCTAATGAAATTACTTTAAAAAATCCTGCAAAATGTCAAGCTGACATTAATTTTCATTATTTTCTAAGAACATAAATTAGTCAACATAATGTGATGCTCTAATCTTTTTCCTCATTCTCTTTTATACTTGCTTTGGTGCTCATTAATAGCAAAACATTCAAAACATTGGTTATATTACTATTTTATTCCTATTTTTTCTTAGTAATGGAAATAATTCTAATTTTATAATGCAAATGACACCTTTTATACTACGCACAAAATATGGAAAACAACTCTCAACAAACTGGTACAAAAGAAAAAAGTTGTCAAGGCAGAGTAATTAATGGAGGGATTTTTTCTGATTTTATGTTGTTGTCACTGGTATTGAGCTGATGGGCTTGAAAAGATCCTGGATAGCCTGCTCTATCATGTTGGAAGGAGAAGCCAGCTGTGACTTACGCTTTCATAGAATCATAGAGTCATAGAATGGTATGAGTTGGAAGGGACCCCAAGGATCATAGAGCTCCAACCCCCCTGCCACAGGCAGGGCCACCAACCTCAGGCCTGGATCTACACTAGGTTGCCCAGGGCCCCATCCAACCTGGCCTTGAACACTTCCAGGGACGGGGCATCCACCACCTCTCTGGGCAGCCTGTTCCAGCACCTCACCACTCTTTCTGTAAAAAACTTCCCCCTAATATCTAATCTAAACCTTCCTTCCTTTAGTTTTAATCCATTCCCCCTTGTCCTGTCATTGTCTATCCTTTTAAAAAGTTGAATCCCCTCCTGCTTATAAGCTCCCTTCAGGGACTGGAAGGCTGCAATGAGGTCCCCCCGCAGCCTTCTCTTCTCCAGACTGAACAAGCCCAGCTCCCTCAGCCTCTCTTCGTAGGGCAGGTGCTCCAGCCCTCTAATCATCTTTGTGGCTCCTCTGAACCCTCTCCAACAGTTCCACATCCTTCTTGTATTGGGGGCCCCAGATCTGGACACAGGACTCCAGATGGGGCCTCACGAGGGCAGAGTAGAGAGGGACAATCACCTCCCTGTCCCTGCTGGCCACCCCTCTTCTGATGGAGCCCAGGATACCGTTGGCCTTGCGAGCTGCAAGAGCACACTGCTGGCTCATGTTAAGTTTCTCATCCACCTGGATGCCTGAAGCAGACTCGTTCGCTGATACCGTGCTTTGAGGCCACAGTAGTGTTGTTTGGTTAGAGTCTTAGCTTGTGCACACAATGAGGAAGAGCGTGGAGAGCTGTTTCATGGGAATAAGCATGAGAAACCCATTCATTATGAAAGGAAAAGACAGAGGAGCAGACTTGGAGAGTGGCTTGTGCATCTAGCAGCCAGGGTGGTTGATTGCCAAAGGGAGGGATGGTCTTCTAGTCCTTTGTGTCCAGACCAGGAAGGTCATCACTGGCAGGCTGTTGTTACCTGCCTTTCTGCTTTACAGCCTCCTGAGCACTCAGACAAATATTTTGCCTCAGGCCTAAGCTGCAGATCATACTAACATGTATCAGAGTGACCTAGAGGGGTGTGCTGGGGTGTACTGTTGGCACCGTGCCAGCCTCACTATGTGTGGGTGACTCCTGAAAGGGCTGTGCACAGGGTTGAGCAGAAAAATACTGTCTGCCTTGTAGCTTTAGCTACATTACTTGTCTTGGGACCCAGTCTTCACACCATTAGAGGGCTGTGTCCTGTTGTGCCATGGAGCTATTTCAGGCTATGTAAACTGTGTCTCTTTGGACTCCATCTTGCATCTCTCTGCATTTGCTTTTTAGAATTTTAAGCCTGGAAATTGCTATAGCTGTCTAATATCCTGTAAGACTGTTGCTGATTGCTTATAATTTGCTTTTCTGCCAACGTTCTGAGTGCTAGATAATTGTTTCACCTTTTTCCAGAAATCCAAAATGCAAAACTGTTTCTGACCAGAAGAATAGGGAGAAGTACTTTTTGTTATTCTACATTTAAAAAAAGAGAAGTGGATGGTTTTGTTTTGGAAAATGTTACTACATCTCCAAGCTTTGGGCTGGGAACCTGAACTGTGTCAGTGTGTCTTTCTCAAGCATATGACAGTTGCCATAACTGTAAAATCTGTCCAGGATTATTTTTTAAGTGCCACAAATTAGCATTTTCAAGACAGACTTCAAAATTTTGTTTACTGAAGGTTTCTCCTAGCTCTTAGTGTTTTTCAGAAAGTCATAGAATCATAGAATATCCTGATTTGGAAGCGACTGATGAGGATAATCTAGTCCAACTTTTGGCTCCACACGGCCAGCCAAGTCAGAGAGTGTGACTGAGTGCATCATCCAGACACTTCTCGAACTCAGTCAGGCTGAGGACATTTGGCAATATGTTTCCCATCTTTGATGGAGGAAAAGAGGCTGGGACTATTTGGCTGAATTGTAGGATCTCAAATGGAGGTAAATCTAGGTCTTGTATACTGTGGATTTGGGATGGAGCATTGCTTCTGTACACACTGCATCATGTAGACAGATCCCTGCATGATATGGTAAAGTGGAGAACTAGATATTTTTTATGGTAGCTGTGCTTTAAGAAGGGATTAGAGAGCCAGAACGAATTGCTCTAGGCAAGTGTCCAAGTCATGAGTCCAAATGTACAGTACTTGGAATAGCTTACTCAAAGTTGGGAGTAGTAAATCACCAATGGTCATGACTTGGTGGGACACTGTATTGTAATTGGTGCTAAAATTACCTCAGTTTTGAATTAACTAATCATTAACTGTCTTTAATAATGCTGTATAGCATGATTATGTATGTTTTGCTATACACATATACACCATGAGGCTTTTGTACCAGAAGAAATATTGTCTTAGGGATGCTGGCTCTATGGCCTGGCTGACCTGGCATGAAGCTATAGCTGCAAGGCTCTGCTAATTATGCTATAATACTTTAGCTTTTGGGGGGAGAAAATTTCTCACACAAGTAATATCAAATTTATTTCTTGAAATATTTTTTTTCCCCATAGGAAAAGGATCTGAGATGATGTCTGTGTATTTTGATAGACATCTAAAGTTTTACAGTTTTACATTTTACTGCTTAATAAATGCGCAGATGGATATCATGCTTTTATTCTCAGCAGTACCTGAAGGGATCCTACAAGAAAGCTGGAGAGGGGCTGTTTACAAGGGCATGGAGAGATGGAACAAATGGTAATGGCTTCAAGCTGAAGGAGGGGAGATTTAGATTAGATATTAGGAAGAATTTCTTCCCTGTGAGGGTGGTGAGGCACTGGCAGAGCTTGCCCAGGGAAGTTGTGGCTGTCCCCTCCCTGGCTGTGTTCAAGGCCAGGTTGAATGGGGCTCTGGGCAACATGGGCTAGTGGAGGGTGTCCCTGCCCATGGCAGGGGGTTGGAACGAGATGATATTTGAGGTCCCTTCCAACCTAAATCATTCTGTGATTTGATAATTCTATGAGATTTGCTTTCAAAATCTGGGATTCAAACATTCTGATGTTTGGAAAGTTTTGGGAATTTTTTGGTTTTGTGGATTGCTTTCTTTTTAAAGCTCAGTGATCTGTATACATTCTTTGCTCTTTTTCAATTTTGTTGTGAATTTGTTACCATAAACAAACTAAGCAGACTGACTTCAGCTATGCATTCAAAAATACCACACTGTTGATGTCACTTTGCACACTGTTGACCTTAATATGTGTGAGATGTTTACTGCTTGAATCCTTGATTTTGAAAGAGAATCATATATTGATAGATTTCATGATCTGATGTGATTTGGCATATTTGCACGCAAAGCCCTTGAAGTAAGACAGGAAAAAGAAAATAAATTTTGGTTTATCATGTTACATATTTACATTTGAAATACTTTACTACACAATATTGTTATACATGAGAATTAAGGAGGGTTTTGTTTGTGGGTTGTTTTTTGTTTGAGTTTTAAAAATGTAAACCTTGCAGGTAGCTGTCTACATGTGTATATATTAAGTGTCATGTCACAGGACGAAAAAAAAGCTCTGAAAATGTTGATGTTAAAAGAGGCAGGAGAAGCTTGAAAGCATTTGAAGTGGAGGACTATGCTGATCTGAGCATGGGTCTAAACAAATGCAGCTCTTCTGCTTCTGATGTGAAACTGGTGTCTCACTTTGAGTATATCTGTGCTGCAAGATAAAAATAAGAGATTTAAGACCAGTGCCTTAAATAGCACAGTACCTAATTAAGGGTGTGTCTCTCTATATGTGACTTGCTTTGTTAATGAATAATAGATTCAGGGGCCGACAGAAGTTGAGAGAGCACCATTCCAGGGTAAATATTTAGATTTTGTAGGTATTACAATAAACAACAAACATGCATATATATGTCCAAGGGGTGTGAAATTACAGATATAAAAGTAGAACTTATTAATTTTCAATTTGCCAGTACAAGATGAGCAGAATTTCTCTTTGTGTGTTCGAAGACTTTTCAAAGAAGGATGGAAATGGACTGTGCAGTAAGTATGGGGCACTTTTATGTGTTGTTACACTCTTCAGGGTTAGGCAGAATGTTGATTATTACAGGTCCAATCCCCTATGCCATAGAATACCCTAATTCCTAACATTCCAAGTGAAAAAGAATTGAAAAATCAAGAAAATAGATGCTTGTGACACTCCTATAGTCTTGTTGGCAGTCAGGACAATGATAACAAAATCCGTGATGTCTCAAAAAGAGTGATGGTTTGGAAAAATCCCAATTAATAGGAAGAAAAAAGAGATTCAGTAGTGGATAATGTATGTCTGTAATCTGGTCACCTAGAGGAAAGGCTAGGGCCGTACCTTAAGAAATTGTCAAAAACCCAAATAAGCTGCATTCTATAGAAAATGTAAATTTTTGCTTAGCTTTTAGGACTAATAACTGTCAATTACATTTCATATTTGCAGCAGAAATGCTGTAACATTTTCCACACTGAAGAACCTCTATGCCACAGGAACTGAATCGTACTTTAAAGGCACTGAAAAGTTCTGTCTATTAAGACAGGTAAGTCTGTGCTCTGACCAATATGCTTTTGGGTATGTTCTTAATAAACACTGCCAAGCAGTCAAGTACTAGTCAACTTCTTATGCTGCCCTGCTAACAAGAAGGCGGTAGTGCGGGGTGGGGGGCACCCAGGAAGCTGGGAGGGGGCACAGCCAGGACAGGTGACCCAAACTGGCCAAAGGGGTTATTCCATACCATGACATCATGCTCAGCATAAAGGTGGGCTGGTGGGAGAGAAGTACACTTCTCTAGAACACACTGTTTGGGAACAGTCTGGATTTAGGACAGCTCTTGAGCTGTATAGCCTGAGTTGTGTGGTTAGGTGAAACATTGCATTGTATATCACTGGTATTGTGTATTTTATATATAGGTCTTTATATAAGGTCTTATTATTGTTATATCTCTCTTTCTCTGCTGTCCCAGCAAACTCTCCTTATCCTAAGCCATGAGGTTTGCTTTTGTTCTTTTTGTTTTTTTCCATTTTCCTTCCACCAGCCCCCACTCCCCCTCCCACAACCCCAGAGAGAGCAGCTGCATGTTGCTCAGATGCCAGCTGGGGCAAAACCTCAACAAGCCCACAATCCAAAACATATGCAGCCTTCATTATTCACAGAAGCCAGAAAAATCAACAAATAAACCTTTTGTTTCACTGGAGTCATACTTTCTGACTATCCACACAGAAAAAATCTTTTAAATATTTGGAAACCTGCGTCAATAAAAAGGTATGAGTCTGATACATGTCTGAGGGGGGCCCTCCCAATGAGTCCCAAGGTTCGTAAAGGACCCCCTTGCCTTCTAGACCCCTTCTCTGAGAGGAGTGTATGTGCAGCTAGGTCCAGTCTTAGCCACAGTCTTGGTCAATGGTTTGTGTCTAATGGATTGTGTATAGTCACATATCAGAGCAAATGTTTTCCTGTTAGAGCTGTTGAAAGACTTTCATTGAGAGTTTCACAAAATTGAAACTAATGGCAAGTTTGTTAAAGTGACAGATATTACGAGTTCAGGATTGCTGTTAATAAATGCACATACTGCAATAGTGCTAATATATGACTCTGAATATAATTACAATGCCAGTAAAATCCTGTCCTGGGTATTCTCACCAAAAAAGAGACATTGCAATTGCTTACCAAAAAGGTATCCCCATCTTGGGTGGAGGAGAAGGAGAACAGCCTGTTGACTGCCTCTTTGGGGACTTCAGTTTCTTCTTTCTCTCCGCCAGGGGTAGCTTCCTCAATATCCTTTATACCCCAGTCTTAGCCTCTCAGGGGTGATGTGTAACATGATTTGGGTGGAGAGCTGAGCACTACAGCATGTACTCCTTTTAGCTCATTAGCCTATTTAGAAACTTAAGTTGAGAAACTTAACATGAGCCAGCAGTGTGCTCTTGCAGCTCGCAAGGCTAATGGTATCCTGGGCTCCATTAGAAGAGGGGTGGCCAGCAGGGACAGGGAGGTGATTGTCCCTCTCTACTCTGCCCTCGTGAGGCCCCATCTGGAGTACTGTGTCCAGATCTGGGGCCCCCAATACAAGAAGCATGTGGAACTGTTGGAGAGGGTTCAGAGGAGGGCCACGAAGATGATTAGAGGGCTGGAGCACCTGCCCTATGAAGAGAGGCTGAGGGAGCTGGGCTTGTTCGGTCTGGAGAAGAGAAGGCTGTGGGGGGACCTCATTGCAGCCTTCCAGTCCCTGAAGGGAGCTTATAAGCAGGAGGGGATTCAACTTTTTAAAAGGATAGACAATGACAGGACAAGGGGGAATGGATTAAAACTAAAGGAAGGAAGGTTTAGATTAGATATTAGGGGGAAGTTTTTTACAGAAAGAGTGGTGAGGTGCTGGAACAGGCTGCCCAGAGAGGAAGTGGATGCCCCGTCCCTGGAAGTGTTGAAGGCCAGGTTGGATGGGGCCCTGGGCAACCTAGTGTAGATGCAGGTCTGAAGTTGGTGGCCCTGCCTGTGGCAGGGGGGTTGGAGCTCTGTGATCCTTGGGGTCCCTTCCAACTCATACCATTCTGTGATTCTATGATTCTATGATTAGGGGTGCCAACTTTAATATTTGTGTAACAGATAATGAAGCAAAAGGTCTCTGTCCGAGGAACCATGGTCCTCAAAATTTTGTGATGAAACCATTGGTTTATTCCCCATTTTCTAGCCAAAACAGGGACATCTTACCTCTCTAAGATTCCCTCCTTGAGCTGTTTCTCACCAACCCTGTGTAAGGTACTGGAAATATGCCTTAACAATCGCTAACACAACAGTACCCCTCTTTTCTCTCTTACCTAACCAAACCGCATCCTACCACATCACATCACCACTGGTCAGGCTTAAAGTGGCTTGTGCCAAGGACATAATGACTATTCAACAAACCGCCCTGAAGACATCAGGAGGGACATCAGGAGCTATTCACACATCAGGAAAGCATTCCACCATCAGGAGAGTCATCAGGAGCCATTCACACCTCGGGAGCCATTCACACATCAGACCTTCCATCATCCACTCTGAAGCATTCCCACAAGCCAGGTGGAAGATTGTGGCTATGCCAAGAATGACTACGAAAGGGAGCATTCCGCCATGGAACCAACAGGAAAACCAAGCAAGGAGGAAACGAAGCAACTGAGAACCAAACAACCAGAGAATGAAGCAACAGGAAACAAGTCAACCACGGAAGACATGGAGACATCAAGGAACGTTTCCCCCTCCATCGGACCCGGAGACACTGAAGAATACTCTGCCATCGGACCGAACGCCATACCCTTGTGGTGGTAGATATAGCCCCCTACCCACCCTCCCCTCTCTCTCTTCCTCTTTTCTACTCTCTCTCTCCCTCTCTCTATCTCTCTTTTCCACACTTTTCTCTTTCTTCCACCCTTCCCCTGCACATTTGTTGTGGGCCAAATAAAATAACTTTAACCTTGACTCAGTTTCGAGTCTTAATTCTGTTCTCTGAGAATTGCTAAGAACTGGTCACGAGAAAACACCCAACACTTGGACGTCACTCAGGGTAACAAGCCCAGCTGCCTCAACCACCCAGAGCGATCTGAGGTTTGGTGGTTTGGTTGGAACGCAAGAGGGTTTAACCTTTGCGAAATTAAGTTTTGTCGAGGTTGTGGATTGTGGCACCCTGCCTATCTCCATCCACAATGCTTGCATCGGAGAGAAGTAGACAGCCGTGTTTTAAACATCTTAGGTACAACTCCCACCACCAGTCTGCTGCTGTGCCTTTTGAAGAAATAATTTGGCCCCAGAGAAGATGTGACTTTGTAACAGTAAGAAGTTTCAACCTAGTGAAAGAATTTGTCAAAGCCAACCTACTAACACTCAGTTTTCCAGTCCTAACATTCACTGTTGGGGTACTGCAGAAAACCATAGACTTCATGATGGGTCACTGTCATGTCTTCTAATCAAAATTTTAGTGTTGCATTTAAAAGGAGCTAACTAATTTGCATTATAAAAAGCCTCATAATCTCATTATGCTGATAGATACAGCTACTTATGCTTAATTGATAGAATTAAGTAATTATATTCTATTATTTTATGTCAGAAGTACCTAGGCTGAAAAAACAATGTGCTGCAGCATGCTAGCTCCTGTAAATGAAGTTCTGAAGAGTCTAGTGTAGTTTGACACAGTGTTTACTAGATACAACTTTTATTTACTGGGTATGAGTTTAAAAACTAACCCAGAAAAACAGGGGATATATTAGCATCCATGCACTGACATCTAATTCAATTTATGGCAACTCAGCTAAGAATGGCTTTAGATGAATCTAGGGAATTAGTATTTGCAGTCTAGCCTCTTACTTAGATCTGAAATCATTCATGATTTTGCCAGCAAAGATCAAATATACAGCCAAAATGCAATTAATGCTATTATGGGAAAGGTACTTAACATGCTATACAATCTATATGTAATTTGAATTTGCACTACTACAACTAAGCTGGAATAGGATGTGATATACGTGCTCTGGGATATGGCCTAGAATTTTGCACCTGTGATTACACAAGATTTCTCTACTGAAATTGGATTTTTCTGGCAGAGAAAAACTGGATTCAAGAAGACAGCTTGAGTATGAACATTATGGGCAGTCCAGATCTTCTTTATCATGTCTGAAAACAACAATAAACCTTCACCATTTCTTGTACAGCTTGAGAAAATAATTGACTGTCGTGGTTTTGCCCCAGCCAAGGGCCGCACCCCACACAGTCGCTTGTACTTTTAAAAGGAAGGGGGAGGGAAAGTTGGGGGAAGGGGAAAAGGGAAGGAAGAAAGGAGGAAAAGAAACCACAACCTAGAAACCAGAACCACGCAGGTTGGGATAAGGATAGTTTACTAAACAATAACAGAAAACTAGATATAACAATAACATAAGTTTAAAGCACAAAATAGATGAAACTGGTGATACACAATGCAATTTCTCACCAAACCACACAACTCAGGCCGCACAGCTTAGAGCCCGTCCCGGACAACCCGACCGCCCCAGAAACTGCACGTCCTGGCGTTGTCTCCCCCTCTTCCCCCCAGTCCCCCCTTATACCGAACATGACGTAACTGGTATGGAATATCCTCTTTGGCCAATTCGGATCACCTGTCCTGGCTGCCTCCCCTCCTTTCTCACTAGTAAGGAAGTATGCAGAGCTGAGAAAGGTCCTTGATTGCCCGGCAACAAATCGGAAAACATCAGGGTGCTATCAGCACTATTCTCATGCTAACACCCAAACATGGCATTCCATCCACTGCTAAAAAAAAGTTTAACTCCATCATAGCTGAAACCAGGACATTATCCACCCCTTATTCCATACCATTTACGTCATGACCAGATCCAACAATTTTCTTTGGGTACAACCAGTTTCGTGTTTCACACACCCATATATGTATGTACACATGTATGCACACATATGTGCATACAGATCTTATTCCCTCAGTCTGTGAATCATCCCTCTGAAGTTGTTGAGTTCATTTAGTCCATGATTTCCAGGCTCCATTTGTCGTAACAGTTTCTCAGGATAGTTGTATGTTCCATTGGCTCGTTGCACGCTGCATCTCAGGCTCTTGACTGATACACCTGGCATGGTCCATGCTCATAGTCTGTGGGTCAGAGTTTATTTTCAACGGGAGCAAAAAGTTCTTGAGAGGCCAGGCTTTAGTTCCATCATCATGGCACTCCTTCTTCATTAACTTGTATGACTCCGGCTATAATGCTATGGTACAACATACAGCAATCATAACAATAATGAATATACAATAATGGATTATTTGGCAATTATTATAATTTCTACTTTATTAATTATATTGGCTATTCTCACCCAAAATCAAATCCCCTTGAGGTACACATCGAACTTCTCCATCCCTCTGCATTACCCACCAAGTACAGCCAGGTCCTTGAGCAAAAACAATTCCAGACATGGGTTTACCTTTGCCTGAAGCAGGAATGACCCAAACTCGCTTTCCCAATACACTCTTCATATGCACTACTGGCACTCTGTCTCCCTCTACAGTACGTGGAAATTTTGACTGGGCAGGGCCAGCCCGATTGGTAGATCCCCTAGAGTTAACTAACCACGTGGCTTTGGCCAAGTGTGTATCCCAATGCTTGAATGTCCCACCACACATTGCTTTCAGTGTAGTTTTTAAAAGTCCATTATATCGTTCAATTTTCCCAGAGGCCGGTGCATGGTAAGGAATGTGGTACACCCACTCAATGCCATGCTCTTTGGCCCAGGTGTCTATAAGAGTGTTTCGGAAATGAGTCCCATTGTCTGACTCGATTCTTTCTGGAGTACCATGTCGCCAGAGGACTTGCCTTTCAAGGCCCAGAATTGTATTTCGAGCAGTGGCATGGGGTACGGGATATGTTTCTAGCCAGCCGGTAGTTGCCTCCACCATTGTAAGCACATAACGTTTGCCATGGCGGGTTTGTGGGAGGGTGATGTAATCAATCTGCCAAGCCTCCCCATATTTATATTTCATCCACCGTCCTCCATATCAAAGGGGCTTTAACCGCTTAGCTTGCTTGATTGCAGCACATGTCTCACATTCGTGGACAACTTGTGCGATGGCGTCCATGGTCAAGTCCACCCCTCGATCCCGAGCCCATCTATATGTTGCATCTCTCCCTTGATGACCCGAGGTATCATGAGCCCATCGAGCCATGAATAATTCACCCTTATGTTGCCAGTCTAGATCTACCTGAGCCACTTTAATCCTAGCAGCCTTATCTACCTGATGGTTGTTTTCATGTTCCTCCATGGCCCGACTCTTAGGTACATGGGCGTCGACATGACGTACCTTTACAACAAGTTTCTCTAACCGAGCAGAGATATCTTGCCATAAGTCATCAGCCCATATAGGTTTGCCTCTACGCTGCCAGTTGTTCTTTTTCCACTGCTGCAACCACCCCCACAGGGCATTCGCCACCATCCATGAATCAGTATAAAGGTAGAGCCTTGGCCACTTTTCTCTCTCAGCAATGTCCAGGGCTAACTGGATGGCCTTCACCTCAGCGAACTGGCTTGATTCACCTTTTCCTTCAGTGGCTTCTGCTACTCTTCTTATAGGATTCCATACAGCAGCTTTCCATCTCCGATGCTTACCCACAATGCGACAAGACCCATCAGTGAACAGGGCATATCGCTTCTCATTCTCTGGCAGTTCGTTGTAGGGTGGGGCTTCTTCAGCGCGTGTTACCTCCTCATCCTCTGGTGACATCCCAAAATCTTTGCCTTCTGGCCAGTCTGTGATCACCTCCACAATTCCTGGGCGATTGGGGTTTCCTATTCGAGCCCGCTGTGTAATTAGTGCAACCCACTTGCTCCACGTAGCATCAGTGGCATGGTGTGTAGAAGGAACCTTCCCTTTGAACATCCAGCCCAGCACCGGCAGTCGGGGTGCCAGGAGGAGCTGGGCTTCAGTTCCAATCACTTCTGAGGCGGCTCAAACCCCTTCGTAGGCGGCCAGTACTTCCTTTTCTGTTGGAGTATATTTGGCCTCAGATCCTTTGTAGGCCCGACTCCAAAACCCCAGCGGTCGACCTCGAGTCTCCCCTTGTGCTTTCTGCCAGAGACTCCAGGTCGGGCCGTTCTCCCCAGCTGCAGTGTAGAGCACATTTTTAATATCTGTCCCTGTCCGGACAGGCCCAAGGGCCACTGCATGGACTATCTCGCGTTTGATCTGCTCAAAGGCTTGCTGTTGCTCAGGGCCCCATTGGAAATCATTCTTCTTTCGAGTTACATGGTAGAGTGGGCTCACAATGAGACTGTAGTTTGGGACATGCATTCGCCAAAAACCTATAACACCTAAGAAAGCTTGTGTTTCCTTTTTGTTGCTTGGTGGAGACATAGCTGCTATTTAATTAATAATGTCCATTGGGATGTGACGACGCCCGTCCTGCCATTTTATTCCTAAAAACTGGATTTCTCGCGTAGGCCCCTTGACTTTACTTCGTTTTATAGCAAAACCGGCTTCTAAAAGGATTTTAATTACCCTGTTTCCTTTTTCAAAAACTTCCTCTGCTGTGTTGCCCCATACAATGATGTCATCAATATACTGCAGGTGCTCTGGTGCTTCACCCTTTTCCAGTGTATTCTGGATTAGTCCATGGCAGATGGTGGGGCTATGTTTCCACCCCTGGGGCAGACGATTCCACGTGTATTGGATGCCTCTCCAAGTGAAAGCAAACTGTGGCCTGCACTCTGGCGCCAGTGGGATCGAGAAGAAAGCATTCGCAATGTCGATTGTGGCGTACCACTTGGCTGCCTTCGATTCCAATTCATACTGGAGCTCTAACATGTCTGGCACAGCAGCACTCATACCTGGAGTGACTTCATTTAGGCCACGATAATCTACTGTCAGCCTCCACTCTCCATTGGACTTCCTCACTGGCCATATGGGACTATTAAAGGGTGAGTGGGTTCGGCTGATCACTCCCTGATCCTCCAGTTGACGAATCAGCTTATGGATGGGAATCAGGGAATCTCGGTTAGTACGGTATTGTCGTCTGTGCACCGTCGTCGTAGCAACTGGCACTTGCTGTTCTTCACCCTTCAACAACCCCACAACAGCAGAATCCTCCGAGAGTCCAGGCAAGGCACACAATTGTTCAATTTCTTCTGTTTCCAAAGCAGCTATTCCAAAAGCCCATCGGTACCCTTTTGGGTCTTTAAAATACCCTCTACGTAGATAATCTATACCTAAAATGCACGGAGCTTCTGGACCAGTCACAATGGGGTGTTTTTCCCAGTCGTTCCCAGTTAGGCTCACCTCAGCCTCTAGCACAGTTAGTTGTTGGGAACCCCTGTCACTCCAGAAATACAAACAGGTTCTACCCCTTCATGATTCGATGGCATTAGAGTACACTGGGCACCAGTATCCACCAGAGCTTTGTACTCTTGTGGGTCTGACGTGCCAGGCCATCGGATCCACACAGTCCAATAAACCCGATTGTCCCTCTCCTCCACCTGGCTGGAGGCAGGGCCCCTCTATTGCTGCTGATCATATTTGTTTTCCACTGGTTGCATAAAGGACTTAGAGGTCCCTTCAAAAGGATCAGGCACATCAGACATATAGGTAGGCCTTCCAGTTGGTCTAGGGAACTGCCCAGTAGAAACTGGTGCAGCCTTCTTCCTGGCAGAATCTCGTTGTGCGAATGTTTTACCCCGCAGCTCATTTACTCGTGCTCGAAGGGCTGAGGTGGGCTGCATATCCCATTTCCTCATGTCCTCTCCATGATCAAGCAGGTAAAACCACAATGTACGTCGTGGTGTGTATTCTCCCTCTTGGAACGATGGACGCTTTCTCCCAGTAGCTGCAACATTGCTCCATACGGGTTGGGAGTTGGACACATTGTTGTCAAGTCGTTGAACCAGTTTCTCTACTGCTGCAATGACGGAGAGGGAAACACTGTCTTGGTATTTCCTGAGTCGGCAGGCCACCTCATTTACGGTTGGCGGATTCGTATCATTCCAGTCAATTGCTGCCAGTGAATTGGTATACCCTGCTGGTGCACTTCGTACAACCTTACGCCACATATCTGGAGTGCATAGGACTTCATCGGGATCAGAGGGAAGCCGTGAATTGTCCAGATCATAATAAATTATCTCCCGTACAGCTAATTCTCTCAGGTGCTGGACAGATGTCTCTATGCTGTTACACTTGGGTGTCTGGCATGTAATATATTCCTTTATGGGATATCTTTCCTTCACACTTGACAGTAGTCGCCTCCAGAGGCTGAGGATTTCCGGCCTCCTCCCAATTGCTTTGTCAATTCCTCCTTCTCTAGCTAGGGATCCCAACTGCTTGGCCTCTCTGCCTTCTAATTCCAAACTACTGGCCCCGTGATCCCAACATCGGAGCAACCAAGTGATAATGTGCTCACTTGGGTGGCGAGTGAAATCTTTTCGAACCTCACGCAGCTCACTCAGAGTCAGGGATCGGGTAACAATCTCTGGTTCTGCCTCATCCTGATATCCTCGAGATGATCCCGGTTGATCATCATCCTTATCCGTCACTATACGAACTGATTTCTTTGTGCCTTTCCTCTTTTGTACGGGAGCAACAGACACTGGTGTGGGTTGGTTTTTCTGATCATCTGCAGTGTCTGCTGTAGAGATTACAGTAGCTGCAGTGTCGGTCACAGGGGTTGCAGTAGCTGCAGTGTCAGCCCCAGTGGTTGCAGCAGCTATAGTGTCTGCCAGTCTGTTTCCTTTCCCTTCTCCCTGACAGTGCTGACAGTGCTGACAGTGCTGCCTGCTATCAAGCAGTGTTTGATAAATAGTGGCCAGAGCCCAGCACAGTGCAGTAAGGTGTCCATCTCTGGGAAACCTACAGCAATTTTTCCTTAGGTATGCAGTCACTTGATCGGGGTCTTGTAGCTGTTCAGGAGTGAAATTCCAAACCATCGGGCGTGAGAAAGTACCTAGGTACTCGCCCATACTTTGCCACATGCCCTGCCACTCGTGATTATTCTGTCTCGGAGAAAGCTCTTCAGTGGTATTCATAAACCTATGCTTGATATATAACAAAAACTGAACCATCTGCACCAAACCTACCAATAGCAAAATGCTAGTTTGAATATCCCAGAGATATTGAAGATTTTCAAAAACTGCCCTAAGAGCTGTTGTATTTAGCCCAAAGGAAAAGAAAGCAGTGCCCCCACCATACCGGCTGCTGTTATTAACCCCTCCCTGTCCAAAGAATGGACAGGACAGCAAAACCTCATAAAGGTACCAGCTTAAGCTCATGATCATCGATATTATTGTATCATAGACCGATATCATAAAATACACTATAATGAAGTATGGGAACAAATACGGGAGCCACAGACCTGAGAGAGTAAAGAATCCTGCCAGGATTGTATACAGCATGCGGTGGTTTTGCTGCCACAGCCTTGTGAATAAATACCACAGCATCGTGACCAGAGATTGCTTAAACAACAGTGCTTATCTTAATTGCGATAGTTAGGGTCAGATCTACCGTTATCCCAACCGTTCGTGCCCCACGTTGGGCGCCAAAAATAACTGTCGTGGTTTTGCCCCAGCCGGGGGCCGCACCCCACACAGTCGCTTGTACTTTTAAAAGGAAGGGGGAGGGAAAGTTGGGGGAAGGGGAAAAGGGAAGGAAGAAAGGAGGAAAAGAAACCACAACCTAGAAACCAGAACCACGCAGGTTGGGATAAGGATAGTTTACTAAACAATAACAGAAAACTAGATATAACAATAACATAAGTTTAAAGCACAAAATGGATGAAACTGGTGATACACAATGCAATTTCTCACCAAACCACACAACTCAGGCCGCACAGCTTAGAGCCCGTCCCGGACAACCCGACCGCCCCAGAAACTGCACGTCCTGGCGTTGTCTCCCCCTCTTCCCCCCAGTCCCCCCTTATACCAAACATGACGTAACTGGTATGGAATATCCTCTTTGGCCAATTCGAGTCACCTGTCCTGGCTGCGTCCCCTCCTTTCTCACTAGTAAGGAAGTATGCAGAGCTGAGAAAGGTCCTTGATTGCCCGGCAACAAATCGGAAAACATCAGGGTGCTATCAGCACTATTCTCATGCTAACACCCAAACATGGCATTCCATCCACTGCTAAAAAAAAGTTTAACTCCATCATAGCTGAAACCAGGACATTGACATACTTGTTACCTTTTCTACATTCCAAGATGTGATGAAATTTACCCTCATGTAATACATGAAAAGGATTGATGTACAGCTTTTATTGACTTTGTTGTGTCTTTGCATAAGTATTTATTGTGCTCTTTCTTCGCATAAATATTTATTTTACTGTTTCTTTGCAAATTTTGTCTTGTAGCAGTTTAAAAATAAAAAAAAGAAAAATAAAGCTGTCAATGTTTTCTACTTTCTGAGGAGATTTTGCTTAAGATTTGGCTGCTTTGAGTTATAAACACTCAGTGAAACACAGATTGGGTAAAGAAGAGTCTCACAATCAAAAGATAGAATATGAACCAGCCTAAACAAATCATCTGCTAGATCACATTTAATGTTTCTTTTTAGCTCTAATTTATAATGCTGTCATTCTTATGGCATTCTTATTTCTAGCTGTAAGATAATGTTTCCATATCCTCCACACCATTTTTTATTTTATAGTGACAAAGACAAAATAAAACCTGTACTAAACAATTTCTTAAGCATTTAGTGTTTAGGACAATAAAGGTAAGGGTAGGTACTTTCCTGCATTACCTGTTATTCTTAGCTACACTGAATATCAGTGGGGTTTTTGTTGATTTTTTTTTTTGGTAAAACTTTTAGAATAAATTATGTAAAAAATACTCCAGTATTTAAAACCAGTCTGGTTTTAAGAGACTCTGATTGGCAATAGAGATAATGTGTTGTTGAATCATAATAATTAAAATTGGACTTTTGATGGGAGCTCTGGAAAAAGCGTGAACCAAAGAGGGACCTGGTTTGAAAGCAATATGACAGAGTTTATGACATCTTAAAATAAATGACAGATATACTGTGAATTTATTTGGCAGGAGTTCTGTTTGTATGAGTTGATAATTGTATGCTCTTCCTTAATTAGGCTGAAAATGCCACCATGTGATAGACTTCAATAGAGTGGGCCCAAGAAGAGCAAAAGCAATGTTGCAAACAAAAACCTATCCATCAAATAGATCTTAAAGGAAAACCTGAAGACTTGGCTTTTCAATGAAGTGTAAAGGGAGCTTTTCCCTTGGTGGTGAAACCAAAAAAAGGGAGGAGGATGATCTGAAATGAACTGCCTTTTTTCTTTCTTTTTAATAGAAGAAAGGGAAAAAAAAGAAAGGAGAGTTCCTGGTGATAATGTTAGGTATAAGTGGAAAGCTGTACTTTATTTACTGTGAAACAAAATGTTTCATGTTCATTTGGGGCATTTCAACAAGTCAAACATATGGTACATCTGTGACTGCTTGGGGGGCAAGTGAAACAATTGCTATTAGGAAAACGGATTCTTTTTTTCCTCTTTACGAGCTTTGAGGACATGAAGTTATCAAATTATTCTGTTCTCTTTCTTCATACTGATTGAATACATGTCCCTCAGATGGACCATATCCTAACAAAACTGGTGAGGAGAAGATTATACACTTTCTATAACACAGTGAAATATGTGAAGGGTGCAGAGGGCACAATCTAGTCCCACTGTCATCCGCATCTGACTCACACTCTGGTCATAAATAGAAGGTATCACAGGTAGTAAGAACTACTCCCTTCCAGTTCATAAGGTGTAGTATTGTGGCATGTTATTTTACTCCCTTTATTGGTGTTGTCAAGGGTAAAGGCAGGTAGGCAGAGCTACCCATTTCTTACTGCCTGACCTTTCAGTATCATGCAGTATGATAAGAACTATGAACTATGGAAACTGGGTCTGTGCACCTGGGAGGAATATAGGGATGTTGTCAGGGCCTGTAGGGACACGACTAGAAAGGCTAAAGCCCGCTTGGAGATGAAACTGGCAAAGGACATAAAGTATAATAAAAAGAGTTTTTTCAGATATGTGAATAGTAAGAGGATGACCAGGGATAATGTAGGTCCCTTGCTGAATGAGGCGGGTGTCCTGGTATCGGGTGATGATGAGAAGGTGGAAATACTGAATGCCTTCTTTGCCTCAGTCTTCACTCCAAAGGCCCCTCGGGACCCGCAGATCCTGGATGAAAGTAGGAGTGTTTGGGGAATGAAGAGCTTCCCTCTAGTTGAGGTAGGGGTGGTCCAGGAGCGGCTCAAAGGGATTAATGCAAACAAATCCATGGGCCCAGATGGGATACATCCACGTGTGCTGAGGGAGCTGGCGGAAGTGATTGCGGAGCCGCTTGCTATCATCTTCGACAGCTCTTGGAGAACAGGAGAAGTACCTGAGGATTGGAGGATAGCCAATATCACTCCAGTCTTCAAAAAGGGCAAGAAGGAGGAACCTAACAATTATAGGCCAGTCAGCCTCACTTCTGTCCCTGGAAAGGTGATGGAACAGCTTGTTCTGGATGCCATCACCAAGCAACTGGAAGAGAAGAAGGTCATGAGGAGTAGTCAGGATGGATTCACCAAGGGGAGATCATGCTCGACCAATCTCATAGCCTTCTATGATGTCATCACCGGCTGGGTGGATGGAGGGAGAGCAGTGGATGTCATCTACTTTGACTTCAGCAAGGCTTTCGATACTGTTTCCCATGACATCCTGATAGAAAAGCTGAGAGATCATGGGATAGATGAGTGGACAGTGAGGTGGGTTGAGAACTGGCTGTCGGACCGGGCTCAGAGGGTCGTGATCAGTGGAGCAGAATCTGAATGGAGGCCTGTGACTAGTGGTGTTCCCCAGGGCTCGGTGTTGGGTCCAGTCCTGTTTAATATCTTCATCCACGACCTTGATGAGGGAATAGCATCCACCCTCAGCAAGTGCCGATGATACAAAGCTGGGAGGGGTGGCTGACACGCAGGAACACTGCGCTGCCATCCAGTGAGACCTGGACAGGCTGGAAAGCTGGGCAGGGAGAAACCAGATGAGGTTTAATAAAAGCAAATGTAAAGTCTTGCACCTGGGGAGGAATAGCCGCTGGAATCAGCACAGGCTGGGGGATGACCTGCTGGAGAAGAGCTCTGTGGAGAAGGACCTGGGGGTCCTGGTTGATGATAGGTTGGCTATGAGCCAGCAGTGTGCCCTGGTGGCTAAGAGGGCCAATGGGATCCTGGGATGCATCAGGAAGAGTGTGGCCAGCAGGTCGAAGGAGGTGATCCTCCCCCTCTACTCTGCCTGGTCAGACCGCACCTGGAGTATTGTGTCCAGTTCTGGGCTCCCTGGTATTAAAAAGACAGGGATCTCCTGGAGAGAGTCCAGAGAAGGGCTACAAAGATGATTAAGTGCCTGGAACATCTCCCCTATGAGGAAAGGCTGAGTGAGCTGGGGCTGTTCAGCCTGGAGAAAAGAAGACTGAGGGGGGACCTAATTAATGTTTATAAATATCTTAAGTATGGGATGCAGGGGGAATTGGCCAACCCCTTTTCAGTCATCTGTGGAGATAGGACAAGGGGCAATGGCTGTAAACTGGAGCACAGGAAGTTCTGCACCAACATGTGGAAGAACTTTTACACAGTGAGGTTGACAGAGCCCTGGGACAGGCTGCCCAGGGCGGTGGTGGAGTTTCCTTCTCTGGAGATATTCAAGACTCGTCTGGACGCCTGTCTGTACAATATGTGTTAGGGAGCTGCTTTGGCAGGGGGGTTGGACCCGATGATCTCTCGAGGTCCCTTCCAACCCCTACGATTCTGTGATTCTCTGTGATGCAGGGCTTTTCTCCTTTTTAGTTTAACATGCTCTTAAGTCTACTGAAAAAGCGAATCTGTTCACTCATTTATCACTTTTATACTGTACTATGGGTTTTTTCCCATAGATAGATTATATTTTGAAACCATAGTATGAGGAAACAGGCAATTTAACCATAACTACTTATTGCACTGTAATTTCTACAAATCATATCTGCATTAGAAAACTGTGCCATGTGTAGTAGCCAGGTACACTAAGAAAGTCATCATCACTGTGGCTGCAGTGAAGAAATTATGTACATAAACCAAGAGACAAAATCCAGGCTGTGGTCAGCGTCTGAAAACCAGATGGCAAGCTCTGATCCTGACACATAAAGGATGCTGCCTTTGGCTTCAGTGATACAATCCACACCCTCTGTAGGTCATTTGTAAGCTTCCTTTGTGCCCTCAGAGTACCAGCCCTCTACTCCTCCCTACTTTTCCTTTCCATAAGAGGCTGAGCTAGGTTGCTTCATTGCTTTCCTAATGACAGCCTACATTAGCTTACAGCTTGTGTATTGTTAACGTCCAGGACTAAACACACAGTCTGCTGCTCTGTGGTTTGATAACACAATAATGATTACATTAAGAGAGAATTCGCATCTGAATTGTGTAAGTTAGTCAGTACTGACCACTATATCTCTTTATGGCATGTTTGTCCTCTCCTTACCCTTTTATTTCAGAGAAAATTTAATTTAAAAACAAACAGTTGTTCTTCTTTGCAAATAAAATACTGAGGACTCAATAATTTTCTAAGTAATTTTCTTTTCATTCATCCAGATCTGACAATTCTGTAAAAGGCAGTTTCATTGGATGTCTGAATTTTATCATTCCTAAAGAACAAACAGGTCCAGAAGAACACCAGGAAAACCAGTTTGGCTTTTGAGGTATAAAACCACGTTAACCTTTCATTATAGCTCAGTATTGCTATTTTAATATTAGCATGTGACCTTTTATTTCTGTATCTCTCTTTCCCTGCTCCAAAGTAAGCCATGCCACACTATTATTTATCACTTGTTTCTCTAATTTTGAGAAACCTCAGGCTAAGCTGAGAACATACTGCTGTTGTTGGGGCAGACAGGCAGTTTGACTGTCCTGTCTCTGACACTTCTCATTAATTTTAAACTGCCTTTGGAAGAGCATCCCCCAATTAGCTGTAGCTCTCTAACAAACACACTTAATTCTCTGCATCATCCTGAAAAGTGCTCCTCGGTAACCTTTCCTTGTCTTCAGCAAGTGGGTTAGTTTGTCTGCTGAGAATTGCTTAAAGCAGTCAAGTGTGTTTTTTTCCACCTTTCTTTGTGAAGCAGTTTGCAGCAGCTCTCCCTGGTGTAGACTCGGCTGCAGCTAACCACCTCTTTGTTATTGCTGTTAGACTAGAAAACTGATGTATTCTTGGAAATACTCAAGCACAGTTTTGATAGTGCAGGATGAAGAGTGGAAGGACGCTGTTAGCTGATGATTTATAAAATCCAACCGGCTCAGCTGGTGCTCAAAAAGAAGCACAAAAGCATAAAAAAGCTCATGTTATCCCAGGTGGTATCCTGGAGACAGGTAGAGAGCAAAGTAGTTTCAGACTCCTGAAGCTTCTGCAGACAGATCAAATAACTTTTTCTGACTTTGTGAGATCTATGTTGACTTGACAACTGTGTCTTTTAACCCTTCAGATACAGAAAAATACATTGGCATTCAGGTATTTGATTGCTCATGTTTCTGAAATACTTAATGGCATTACTGTGCCTGTGCATAGCCGTGCTTGTAAACTTTGCCTGTTTACCTAGTCATGCCTTCAGTGCAGTCAATTCTGGACAGACTTCCTTGGTCCAGCAATTCCTGATTTCAGCTTGGGTAGAATAGTGTTAAAATATTCTTGCTTTAAACAGGGGAAAAATATCGAGTATTATGTCTCTCTTGGTTTGCTTGTGGTATGCTAAAATGTTAATTTTTCATTTTAATCTTCCTCAAATAGGATTGTGAGGTTTTTTTAGTTAGAAAAATCTGTGTTAGGAAATATAGAAGTGGATATTTGCCAAATTCTTCGTATAGAATTCATAAAGTAAAAATAATGACAATCATAATGCCATGTCTTCAAAAATTGTAGGATTTTATTTTATAAATACTTATTTTATGTGCCCTCATGGATAAACCTGATTAGTATAAAGTGTGAGTTTTTGTGGAAGTAGTTTTAGTTATCAATCAAGTTAAATTTTCCCCAGCATTTTATTTAGTCTATCAATCATGTTTTTGAACTGAAAAGCTGACTGAATAATCAATACAGGCTAAATTCCTGTCTCATTTCTAGGAGCAATACGGTTGAGAGAGCAGAAGAAGCGAAGGCCAGTGCTATCTTCTTTCTACTCCTTGGAGGTCTCACTATCAAAGATGCCCCATACATAATACTTAATGAAATACCTGTTAATGTCCATATGGCTCCTGTGGTATTTAGCACTCTAGATTTTATGTTGCCTGGTCTTGAACCCTTATGAAGTGTAATGTTCTTTAACCTTTCAAAACCATGCATGTGTGTGATGTCAATGTTTCCTAAATACTTTTGTTATTGTAAACCTGACTTCCATTAACAAAAGTCAAGGCTGCAATTCAATGTCTTGCAGAAAAAAAAAATGAAAAAAGAATAAAAAGGCATATTTTGCATCTTAACACTTTCTGTATTTTCTCTTTAAATTTCCATTCCTCTTTGATAAGTGAAAATGTATAATTTTAATATATATTTATTTAAAATTATTTGCTGAATCTTGAACTTTTGCTGTTATTTATATTAACATTTAAACTTGTGTTAGCTTTTTAATTTTTTAATTTTTAACTTTTTTTACTATCATAGTTATACCAAAGCAGTACTCCTATCCCTTCCACTCTTGAGTTTTGTTTAATTCAAACTCAAGCTAATCTATATGGTTAAAGATTTACCTGCTACTAGAAAACTGTAATTGTACAATTTAAATGTTGGCAACTTGCCTGTACTTACTAGTTCTTAGTTTTTTCACTATTCCTTTGACATGATAAACATATTTCTTTTTTTTCTGTAGTGTTACAGTTATTATTTGCTTGAGTTACCCATCTGCAGAACTGAATTTAAAAAAGCCCAACCAAAACCAACTGATTTATGTCTTTGGAAGCTGCTAGTCTCTCTTGCAGGGTTTGACATGGTCTGTTTGCATACTGAATACTGAAAGCAACATGGAAACAATCAGAGTCGTGCTATTGTTTCCAGTCAGCCTTTTGAAAGCACAGTCATTTCCAGCAGTTGTGGCATGGTATGCCTACACAGGAGAGTTTTCAGTATGGGAACAAAGTTCCTTATTGGTCCTAAGGATGGTCGTATGTTCATGGTGGTACGAAATCACAGACGCGCTGTTAATTCATCTTCATCTGTGGTACAGTAACTGCTTCCTTGGAGAAGTTTGGATATTAGCTGTCAACTTATTAAAAGCCTGTATTAGCAATCACTGTGTCCTCACTAACTGATTCTTTTAAATCTAATTAATCATTAAAACTTCAGTAATTTTATTATGAAATACTTAGCCAAGGTAATTTCTTTTGCCACTGGATATTATCTAGGTTTTGTATATTAAAGTATGTTTTTTCTTCTATTTTGATTCATTAATCTCTAGCTTTCTGAATTATTTTTTCTCTTTTCCATACATAAAATCCTGCTCGTTTCTTTCTCACACAAAACGTTGATTTTGACTAAAATCACAGCAATCACATTCTGTAGCAATGACTGATCTCTTTTCATTTGAAGCACATTGGTGGAAAGTGATTGAAAGGGTTTATAGCCTTTCAGAAAACTAGGAAGATGGACTTTATTTAACTTACGGCTCATATCACTGAATTTCTAGTGTAGTGCATAAATTTTATGAAGACATAGAAAGCAAGTTACAGAATCACAGAATCACAGAACATTAGGAGTTGGAACTGACCTCGAAAGACCATCTAGTCCAAGCCCCCTCCCAGAGCAGGATCACCAGACTAAATCACACAGGAATGCATCCAGGTGGAGTTTGAATGTCTCCAGAGAAGGAGAGTCCACGACCTCTCTGGGCAGCCTGTTCCAGTGCTCTGGCACCCTCACAGTGAAAAAGTTTTTCCCTATGTTCACACGGAACCTCCTATGCTCCAGCTTGCACCCATTGCCCCTTGTCCTATATTGGATGTCTCTGGGAACAACCTGTCTCCATCCTCCTGACACTCACCTTTTACATAGTTATAAACATTAATAGGGTCACCCCTTAGTCTCCTCTCCTCCAAGATAAAGAGGCCCAGCTCCTTCAGCCTCTCCTCATAAAGAAGATATTTCACACCCTTAATCATCTTGGTGGCCCTGCACTGGACTTTCTCAAGTAGTTCCCTGTCCTTCTTGAACTCAGGGTCCCAGAACAGGACACAATATTCCAGGTGCAGTCTCACTGGGGCAGAGTAGAGAGGGAGAAGGACCTATCTTGATCTACTAACCACACCCCTTCTAATACACCCCAGGATGCCATTGGCCTTCTTAGCCACGAGGATACATTGCTGGCTCATGGTCATCCTGCTGTCCACCAGGACCCCCAGGTCTGTCTGACCTATGTTGCTCTCCAACAGATCTGTCCCCAACCTCTACTGTTAGCTGGGGTTGTTCTTTCCCAGATGCAAGACCCTACACTCCCCGTTGTTAAATCTCAAATGTTTTTATTTCAGTTTTGTAACTAAATGGAAAAGCAAAAATGAATTCTGTAGGTATGGGTTCTACAACATGAGGAAAATCTATTGTTTTGGAAAATATGTTTGTCTTTTTTCCTCCCTAGAAAGCTAAAAAAGTAAGCATACTGTCAGGGATCACTTTGCTTCACTGTACAGAGAAACAGACCAACTATTTTAAGGAAACAGAATATCTACTGAAATGATTGCCAGATTCCCTCAACAGTTGTCTTAAATTCTCATAATCTCTGTTTAATTATAGTCTGGTAGATTTTATCCATAGCCATTTCTACTCAACTTGTTGTTGATTTTATTATGTTTATTGAAAAGGAGAAGCTAATGACAAAGGTTTCCCTAGTTATCATGGAAAACGGTAAAATGCAGCGAAAAACAGGAAAGTTTGTTTTTGTTTGGTGGGTGGGGCTTTTGTTTTTGATTGTTTGTTTGTTTTGGTTTTTATTTTATTCCTTAAAAGGAAAGACTTTGGGAAGCAGGAACTCTGTGAAGTATCTGAATAAACATCAGATTAGCATATAAACAACGTTTTGCAAGTCTGCTGTAACTGTAACAAGGATGACTTAAATTAGTTTCAAATTTGACCGGATTTCTAATACGTGGCAAAATAAACAAATAAAAGTTCATGGACAAATTTATTGGAATAAATTTGAGAACATTGTAATTCTTGACTTTTGCTATTTTAATTTTATTTTGAATTCTTTTCTGAGTTGTAGTTGTTACACAAGTGCCCTCCCCCCAGAATGGGGACCCTTAGGAACGTATCTTTATGGATGATTTGGATGAGGGAATTGAGAGCACCCTCATTATGTTTGCAGATAACAAGAAGTTAGGGGAAGGGTTGATCTGCTGTAAGGTAGGAAGGCCCTCCAGAGGGACCTGGACTTGATCAATGGGCAGAAGCCAATGGGATGAAGTTCAACATGGCAAAGTGCCAGGTCCTGCATTTTGATCAAAACAACCCCAGGCAAGGCTACTGGCTTGGGGCAGGGTGGCTGGAAAGTGGTACAGAGGAAGAGGAGCTGGGGGTGTTGGTTGACAATCACCTGAACATGAGCCAGCAGTGTGCCCAGGTGGCCAAGAAGGCCAGTGGCATCCTGGCTTGTATCAGGAATAGCGTAGTCAGCAGGACAGGGAAGTGATCATCCCCCTGTACTCAGATCTGGTGAGGCTGAACCTTGAATACTGTGTTCAGTTTTGGGCCCCTTACTACAAGAAAGACATTGAGACCCTGGGGCATGTCCAGAGAAGGGCAACAAAGCTGGTGAAGGGTCTGGAACACAAGTCTTACCAGGAGCAGCTGAGAGAATCTGCGGCTGTTTAGTCTGGAGGAGGGTGAGGGGAGACCTTATTGCTCTCTACAACTACCTGAAAGGAGGTTGTGGTGAGCTGGGGGTCAGCTTCTTCTCGCAGATAGGTAGCAATAGGACAAGAGGGACTGGCTGCAAGTGGCACCAGGGGTGGTTCAGGTTCAAAATTAGAAGAAACTTCTTCTCAGAATGAGTGGTTAGGCCCAGGGAGGTGGTGGAATCAGTCCCTCAGGGTGTTTAAGGAAAAGTTGGGAGAGGTACTTAGGGACATGGTTTAGTTAGTAATATAGGTGGTAGGGGGATGGTTGAACTAGATGATTGTGGAGGTCTTTTCCAACCTTTATGATTCTGTGGGCATAGAAAAAAAAGAGACGTTCTTGCTAGGATTTTAGCAACAAACCTTAGCTGCAAGAGAGGTCCATTCTTTGTTGTAGAAGCAAAAAGTCTTTAAATCTCCTGGCAAAAAAAAGTAAAGGCTGTAAGGGAAATGGCTTACCTATTGTCTTTAATTTGTTGAAATCATATATAATGTCAATTGTTTTGATTGTCTTCATGGACAAGGAAAGAAATTTCATTTGTAATAACATTCCTTTTTTTTACATGAATCTCCTGAAAGCACCATTCATATGGATTACAGATATTGAACTGTGAATGTTGAGACATTTTTTCATTTCACATTATACATATCACAGTTTATTCAGTATGGATGTTGATACATGCATGCTGTATATTTCTAGATAATCAGTGCATTCATGAAAGTGTGTCTTACAGAAAAAGTTAAGGTTGAGGAAGTAGTTTTCTTTTAAACTACAAGATTAATTGATCAGATCACATGACCTAAGAGTATTCCTTTAGGAAATAAAAGATTTGCTATTTTATAACAGAAAAAAATATCCTCAAGATACATCATTATAGAAGGGGATCTGCACTGTCATAGTATTTCTCCATTGATTTTATGCTTGGTAGATTCGCAGAAGAAGAAACTATTTCTACAGCACTTTTACTAGAATTTTGCTGAGTCTCTAACCCTAATTCATCTGTAATACATGTTCTTTTCTTTCCTAAATCCTACGTTTCTCTGAATCAGTTAGGGAAACTTAGGTGTTAAGGGAATAAATCTGAATATATTTAAAGCTCAATTGATCTTTGTGATATTTTTTTCAATTAAATTCTGAGTAAATCACAGAAGTTTAAAGAAAGTGCACACAGAAATTTTGTGTGACATTCAAGCTATTTGTACTTACCCAGAAGCCAGGCACCAAGTAATTGTACTTGGTTTTAAATTCTTTGGGCTTCATGCAAGCAGCTTTTCTGAGCTTCTAGCTATAGCCATCAATTTCTGCTGAGACTGAAGACTACCTTGTCACTGGACATGTGCTTGGTGAGAATGATGTTGCATTAAGCCTACCTGAAGTCCACTGGTGGAGGAAGCAGAGAGTACCAAAGGTGGATCAGAGCATGTCTTTATGTATCATCACTGATTGCGGCATGTAGCTGCCAGCTGTTGAGGTTAGCTGTCAGATGTGAAGCTCTGCAAGGTACTCTGTGGATCTTCAAGAGGCAGTTAATTATGCCTCCTCCTTTGTATGGCAGTAACAGATAGGCTGTATCTGCAAGTCAGATAGCTCTGCTTCTACCACCTACTGCCATTTTGACACTTTAAAATGCTCAGGTGTTTTGGGTTTTTTTGCATGTTGAAAAGTAGCAAAAGCTACTGGGAAGCTTACATGATAAAAGATGCTTTCCTTTTGTGTCTGTAATATCACTGGAAAACAATAGTGAACTTTGGCCATCTTATGCAGTAATTAATTTTTTTTTATCTTTTGGGCTCAAGCCATTTGCTTAGGTTTCCTGGTTAGGAACAAGAAGCTTAGTAGCTCCTGAATCCCAGGACCAGTCCTCTTCATATTGCAGGAAAAGTGTAAAAATGATCCATTTCTGTGATTGTGGTATTTGGGAACTGGTAGATTATAAAGTCACTTCATTGCCTCCTTTTACATTTTACATTTGCCTTTTACATTTACCTTTTACATTTGCCCACTTACATATGACACAAATGAAATGGAAGGAATGAGGACAGAGCTGTGATATCTTGGGCTACATATGATCTCCTTTTCCCACTTTCCTATTTATTCTGTGAGGCAGCTGATACGGTGTTTAAAATCTTGGGGGACAGAAGCAGCTGAATGTTATTAATTCCTGTTGGGTTTTTTTCCCTCTAGAGAACATATGCACATTTACTGTAATCTCTCTGGAGGATAATGTTCTCTACAGAATGCAATTAAGATGGCAGTGAATAAGAATTAGATAATAGTCTTTAAATTACACTTTGTGCTGCCCACTGTGTTCTATATTGTAGAAAGCAAACTGACCAGCATTGTGTGTAATCTTCTAGTCACTACATAGAGTAGTCTGCAGATTTCAAAACGAGGTTATTTGACTCCAACTGAACCCAGTTGGTTTCCTCATTACTCTTCTTGCTTAATGGAAAAATCTTTTCTATATTATGAACACTAAAAATTCAAAGTTTAGAAATCATCACAACCAGAACTACATGCAGACATACAGTTAAATAGGACCTTCACAGTAGGAAATATTTCTCTTAAAGCTTGTCTGACGTGTATGATTTGGTACATTGATGTGGAATTGGCACATTTATGAGATTCCATCATGCCACAGCTGCCAACTTTGGCTGTCTGGTTGTTGACAGATTGCATAGAGAGACAGGTTTTTTAATCCATTTGCTGCACCTGCTATTGATTTATTGCTGGTCATTTTACTGATATGGTCTCATTCTTTCAGCACAGCTCACCTTTTCTAGTTTTACTGGTCATTCCTTTATGTATTAGTCCTTTTTCCAGAAGGCAGTTCTTCATTTTTCACTGTTGTATTTCTGTATTGGGAACTTGCTTTGGAGAAACACAGCTAAGTTGTATGGCCTATCCGGAAGATTTCCATAGTGAGAGGTAGCACTTTTAGTGGTACTCATTTATATGAGAAACCACAAATAAAAAGTATAGGTGAAAGAGAAATATGAAAAAAAAGCAGGTTTTGCTTCTTTAATTGCAGATCTAAAAGCACTTTGAATTTGTAACCACAACCTTCGAGTTCCGTGCCCTTCACATCTGACTTTAACTAGAAACCCCTTTAAGTTCTGTGTCAGTGTTTAACATGTGGCAATACTGTGAAAAGTGATCATAAAAGAGAGACTTTATTATTCAACAAATATGTCCTTTTGTGTATTCAGTGACATATCTGCTGACTTCAGTTATAAAAGAAAGATATACTGCATTTTCTCTACCTAACAAGGCAAAAGTGAACACAGCCAGGAGAAAATAAGTTGGATTCTTGCTCATCTTGTATACCACCACTGATTTAGTGCTGTTTGTGGGTTTCCATCTATTATGCCTATGCTCTGAAGACCAAAGCTGTTGCTTGTATGTCAGCAAGGCCAGTGCTTGCATATACTCAGGGTATGACTGGGAGTTTAAGCTGTCCTGCAGGCAGGTGAGTGAGCAGCCAGAAAGGAGACGTGGTTAGAAGGGAAAATTATTGAATGGAAGAAAAAGTCAGCTGAAATACTGACTGAGAAACTGACAGAGAAAATGCCTGCCAGCTTGGGAACTATCAGCCTGGGAACCAAGCCTGTGAAGCATCCCTGAGAAGTGCAGCTGTCATTTTTAAAGTGCAGCTGGACACCTGGAAACTGGACACATCCTGAGACACGACTGATAAGCATAAAACCAAGGAACTGTATTAACTACTTATCACATGAAAAGGTGGAAAAACCTGAGAAAGTAATTGGTAGTTACCTTTTGTTGTTTTAACTGCAAGAACAGGAGAACAATCTGAAAAATTCAAAACTGGTCTGCGAGGACAGGAAATATCATTATCTACTGGTTGTCCCAATTGAAATTATCAACATCTATTGGATGCTTAAAATGGTGGTGTCCTACACCCTCTTACATCCCTATGACATAAAAATGACTTAATATTAAAAGTGGAGCTTTCTCTTTGGAACTTCCCATAGTGCACTCACTTCTCCTAAACAGAGAGCTCTAGCTCTCTGCATCACCTTTCTATGAGAATTTGGCCCCTTGTTAGGGGTCCCTGGCTGTCTCCAAACTCTGTAATGCAGATCACCTTGAAGCGAGACTTTGCTATTTATTTGCTGCCCTCTGGACCCACTTCTGGGGTCAGATTAGTCTGTCCTCCACTCTGAGATGCTTCAGCCCTAGGACCTGTTTACTGTGCTTGGTTCCATATATATATATATATATGTATATATATATATGTATACATATATATATACACACACACATATATATACATACACATACACATCATTCATCATGAGTATATCTGCTGTTGTATTATTGATAAATTTACTGGTGATAGGTTTGTAGCAATCGCTACTGTTATATGTATACCTGTTGCTCCTGTTACTGAGTGCTGCTATTACTGACTATCACTATATTGATTACTCATAATAATTTGTAATAGCTTGATATATATATGTGTGTATACACAGCCACCTGTGTGCATGCACACACACACACACTCTCTCTCTTTGCTAATCATAGGTACACTAGCCAGTGGTGTTTTCTGTGCTAGTTTGTAGTAAATTAAAGAAACTTAGAGGGTAAAGCCTGACTTGTACATTATGTAACCCTACAGACCTGTGGTCGCAAAGTCTATACACCCCGCAAGCCTTTTGGTTGTGAGGGGAGGCAGTCTGCTTTATGAAGGACAGTGATGCCCATGCTAGGAAGGATTCAGTTTAGCAGGTTGAGTTTATAGAGCTATTAGGAATAGAAGTATTTATTAACTTAAAATATTACTATTTTTGTGGAAATTAAAATGAATGAGCATGTAGATATAGAACCCTCAATGTAATTTTTACAGCTTTCTCAGGACATAGGCTGATTTCCTAGGAACTCAGATAGAAATATATGCTATTTTTCCGTGCCTTAGAAAAATTCTTTAGATTTTGCCACAAAGTCAGGCTAAACAACAATTTCTTTTACAGGATGAGAAGGTTCAGATTTCAACCTTCATTTTTCCCCTTTTCTTTCTATAATTATAGTATTTGAAAATAAAAATAATTCACTTGATTTAAGACATTTGTCATGTAATCTAGGTTTATCTGTAATCTAGGCTAATCTATCCTCTAGAACCAGCCTGACACCTCATAATTTCCTGACCTTAATCTTGTAAATGTTAGACAGGATTTAAGTTCTGTGTCTCAACTGCATGTGCTAGATAGAAAGGTAAAGAGTATTAAAAATAGCTCTTCACTTGCAAGTGAAATAATGGAAAAGTTCATGTGTGCCCTTCTAGAAAGCTTCTTAATTTCATATTCCTGTTCAATGCATTTTGGTTTTTTTGAAGGAGTGATATTTAATTCAGTATTTTGTATATGGTAACATAAAGTTAATTGGTGATATAATATAAAGTCACTTTCAATCAACATTGAAAACTGATCTGAGAGCTAGGTAATCAGCATATAGAAATCTTAGTAGGTTTTTTTTTTTTTTTTGCTAAAATTTGCCTCCAGCCAGGGTCAAACTGACACAGTCCCTTTTGGTGTCAACCATGGGGTTTGAGTACTGCGATATAAGGACAGTAATTGGAAGAGGGAATGGGCAAGACAGACCGAACGTAGCCAGGGAGTGCAATAATTGTGTGGAATTTTGGTTGGGATGTAGATTTTAATGATAATTCTTAAATATGTGATTCACAGAGGTGAGAGGTAGAATGTTGTGGGTTTGTGTGACAATGTTAGAAGAGTGGGGGCAGGCTGCAGCGGTGGCTTCTGCAAGAAGCAGCCAGGAGCTTCCCCTGGGCCCAACAGAGTAAATACCAGCTGGGCTTAAGGCCAGACCTAGCGCTGACTAAGGCCAAGCCCATCAGCGACGGACAGTGTCTCTGGAAATCACATTTAAGAGGAACAAAAATGCAAGCAGCTACTTTTTGACACCAGAAAAGGGAGTGAGAAGATGTAAGAAAGTTTGCAGACATCAAAGTCAGTAAAGAAGGAGGGGGGAGAGGTGATGCAGGCACCTAAGGAGAGTTTCTCCTGCAGTCTGTGGAGAAGACCCTGGTGAAGCAGGTTGTCCCCCTGGAGTCTATGGAACATGACAGGGAGCAGAAATGCCACCTGCAGCCTATGGAGAGGCCCCATACTGGAGCAGGTGGAGACACATGGAAGATGCTGTCACCCGCAGTGCAGCATGATTAAGATATGGTTGTACTTCTCCTTACCCGACTCTGGTGTCACTGGGTGTGCAGTGTGGTGTAATAAACTAGTTTTCTTTCCTTTCTTCTGTGTTGAGTCTGTTTTCCTGTGACGCTGATTGCAGAATGATCTTTCTCTGTCTTTATCTCGACTCCTCAGCCTCTCAATTTATGTTTTCTCCCCTGTCCATCTGAAAAGGAGTGTGATAGGGTGACTGGTGGGCATCTGGCCTCCAGCCAGGGTCAAACCACACATGAGTAGTTTTATTTATAGAATTTTTGGGCTAAAATTCTAACGGACATTGTGTGATAATGGGCTTCAGTGAAATAAATGAATGTTCAAAATACATACATATTTGAAATAATAAATATCCTTGTATGCACAGACACTAGTATATGCTTGTCTATTTCTCAGCATATTATATTTCACAACTTTGGTAACAAAAATTTTCTAAAAAATAAATTAACTCAAAATAGGCATATTGGATATAATTAATTTAGATTTTATTAGAAATTAATAAAAAATAAAAAATGATAGTATAATGTACTAAATGACACTAAATTAATTTAATGAATAATTTTATTTATTAATTTGACTAGCCTAAATTAAATAATAATTTAATATATTTTTGAGATACTGACATAAAATCCTGTAGCAAAGTATCACCTGCAGTATATTGACATAAGATGAAACTCAATATATGTGGCACATACAGGCAAATACGGGAATAACTCAAATTCAGCAGTAGTCAATGAAGTATATAGTGCTTTGGCTAATGTCTACTTTTCAGCAGATAGTTAAATTATCTTTACTAAGGTGCTACCCTATATTGTATAATCATACAGATGTATGTTACCTCTTATGCCTCACAAACAAAATACATTAGACCACTAATACTGAAAAAGTTCTTGGAGTTCAAGTAATTCAAGGTGAAAAGTTGATTGATAACTGTTACATTTTCTGTTTATGCTCTCTTTTATGAGCTAGTGGAGAAAGAGTAGGAAGTGTAGTAGGGTGTCCTATGTTTTTAGGATAATTACATTGATAAAACATGCATATGGCAATGCTCTCCTGCATATGTAAGTTTGTAGAAGTGTAATGCACAGTAATTTTAATAAGCTAGCCTAATTAAGTCTGATATGAATTTGTAAATTATATTTTTGTAAATCATAACCCCACAAATTCATATGATCACAGAATCATAAAATGGTTTGAGTTGGAAGGGACATCAAAGATCATCTAGTTTTAATGCTCTGTCATACTCAGGGACATGCTCCACTGGACCAGGTTGGCTAAGTCTCCATCTAACCTGGTGTTGAGCACTGCCAGGGAGGGGGTTGCTACAGCCTCCCTGGGAAACCTGTTCTAGTGCCTCACCACCCTCATGGTACAGAATATATTCCTAATATCTAATCTAATTCTATCCACTTTCATTTCCCATTGTTAGATTCCCTTATAAATACTCCCTTTCCGCTTATATGTAGGCCCCCTTTTAGGTTCTGGAAGGTGTCCCTGGAGCCTCTCCAGGCTGAAAAAGTTCAAGTCTCCGTCTGAAGTCTCTGATCATCTTCATGGCCCTCCTCTGAACTCACTCAAGTAGCTCCATGCCTTTTTTGTGCTGGGCATCCCAGAGCTGGACACAGTACTCCAGGTGGGGTCTCATGAGATCAGAGTAGAGGGAATCACCTTCCTCAACCTGCTGGTCACACCTCTTTTGATGCAGCCCAGGGTACGGTCGGCTTTCTGGGCTGCAAGCTTGCATTGCTGGCTCATGTTAGCTTCTCATCAATCAACACCTGGATTTTAAATCCACATGGATGGTTAGCTTATCCAAAAGAGATTAATTTCTCTGACCACTTCAAGGTCTGTTCACTACATTTTCTGCTGGCGCACTCTAGCATTATACATTTCATTGTTTAATTTACTGTGCTTTCCTTTATTTACAAGCAAATGAAAATTGAGACAGGCATACATCTAAAAGTTTATTGGCTGTTTTATTGTATCCCCTTGTGAGCAAAGCCTCTGTCATTGAAACTGATCATTCTTGATGTGAGAAATATGCTTTCTGCAGCCCTTAGATTTCCTTTTGATGGCTTTCAACATCTAAAAGATTTCATACAAATGTCTTATCCATTATTTTATTCTTAATATCTGACTCTCCATTTTTGTTACTGAGCATAGGATTTGCTTTTCCTAAAATAAAAAGGTTCTATATATGATATAAATTTACAAACTTGTATGTCTCAGTGTAGATGTATTGTTTTTGGTTGTAGATATTATGATCAATTTGTGTAACATATTTTCCACTTACTCAAAGACCCCAAAACACCCTCAGTATTAAGTTTCTTCTCTGATCTCAAATATAATATGAATTAAAAATAAGCGCACATAGGAAAATAAATTTTGTGAAAACCTGAGCAATGTACTCTTTTGTCTTGACTATTTGAAATCACATTCTTTGAATAAAACAATAAATTTTTGAATGAAAACAACTTTCCATTTAAAAGTGATTTCTACTTAATGAGCATGCAAACTGATAGTAAAGCAAACCACATACATTTTATAAGACATATTCTGTGTATCACAGCAAATTTTTGTGGCTACTGTGTGGTGTGTATTCAGGGTTATTTGTGTTTGAGTTACACATGTTCAAAGACAAACATTGGGAAAAGAGTTTAGGACTTTTAAATCTCTCATTGATTGGAAGAGAGAAAGACTCCTTCCAGTCCAAAACAGAAGAAGGATTTATCTATAACGTTAATGATTCTCCCCACTGTTCTCAGAAATATAAGCCATCACATATCTGGGAAAGAAGCATCTCAGTTTAATTTAGCACTCTTCTATGTCTAATCAGAGCATCTATTACTGTTTTTGTCTGTGTGACTAATATTTCCCAACATGGAAAAATGATGTTTCAGAGTGGCTGAAACATGGGAATTCAGGTCAGTAGTCTGAATACAAGATGGCAAAACATCTTAAACTATTAAAACAAGTTAAAGGAATTTCAAAAACATTTTTTGATGCTTGCAATAAAGTCCCTTGCCCTATTCCCATGGGAAGGTTTAAAAAGGTGAATCCACATGTCGTGGTTTTGCCCCAGCCGGGGGCCGCACCCCACACAGTCGCTTGTACTTTTAAAAGGAAGGGGGAAGGGAAGTTGGGGGAGGGGGAAAAAGGGAAGGAAGAAAGGAGGAAAAGAAACCACAACCTAGAAACCAGAACCACGCAGGTTGGGATAAGGATAGTTTACTAAACAATAACAGAAAACTAGATATAACAATAACATAAGTTTAAAGCACAAAATAGATGAAACTGGTGATACACAATGCAATTTCTCACCAAACCACACAACTCAGGCCGCACAGCTTAGAGCCCGTCCCGGACAACCCGACCGCTCCAGAAACTGCACGTCCTGGCGTTGTCTCCCCCTCTTCCCCCCAGTCCCCCCTTAAACTCAGCATGACGTAACTGGCATGGAATATGCTCTTTGGCCAATTCGAGTCACCTGTCCTGGCTGCGTCCCCTCCTTTCTCACTAGTAAGGAAGTATGCAGAGCTGAGAAAGGTACTTGATTGCCCGGCAACAAATCGGAGACATCAGGGTGCTATCAGCACTATTCTCATGCTAACACCCAAACATGGCATTCCATCCACTGCTAAAAAAAAGTTTAACTCCATCATAGCTGAAACCAGGACATTATCCACCCCTTATTCCATACCATTTACGTCATGACCAGATCCAACAATTTTCTTTGGGTACAACCAGTTTCGTGTTTCACACACACATATATGTATGTACACACATATGCACACATACGTGCATACAGATCTTATTCCCTCAGTCTGTGAATTATCCCTCTGAAGTTGTTGAGTTCATTTAGTCCATGATTTTCAGGCTCCATTTGTGGTAACAGTTTCTCAGGATAATTATATGTTCCATTGGCTCATTGCATGCTGCATCTCAGTCTCTTGACTGATAAACCTGGCATGGTCCATGCTCATAGTCTGTGGGTCAGAGTTTATTTTCAATGGGAGCAAAAAAGTTCTTGAGAGGCCAGGCTTTAGTTCCATCATCATGGCACTCATTCTTCATTAACTTGTATGACTCCGGCTATAATGCTATGGTACAACATACAGCAATCGTAACAATAATGAATATACAATAATGGATTATTTGGCAATTATTATAATTTCTACTTTATTAATTATATTGGCTATTCTCACCCAAAATCAAATCCCCTTGAGGTACACATCGAACTTCTCCATCCCTCTGCATTACCCACCAAGTACAGCCAGGTCCTTGAGCAAAAACAATTCCAGACATGGGTTTACCTTTGCCTGAAGCAGGGATGACCCAAACTCTCTTTCCCAATACACTCTTCATATGCACTACTAGGACTCTGTCTCCCTCTACAGTATGTGGAAATTTTGACTGGGCAGGGCCAGCCTGATTGGTAGATCCCCTAGTGTGAACTAACCACGTGGCTTTGGCCAAATGTGTATCCCAATGCTTGAATGTCCCACCACACATTGCTTTCAGTGTAGTTTTTAAAAGTCCATTATATCGTTCAATTTTCCCAGAGGCCGGTGCATGATAAGGAATGTGGTACACCCACTCAATGCCATGCTCTTTGGCCCAGGCGTCTATAAGAGTGTTTCGGAAATGAGTCCCATTGTCTGACTCGATTCTTTCTGGAGTACCATGTCGCCAGAGGACTTGCCTTTCAAGGCCCAGAATTGTATTTCGAGCAGTGGCATGGGGTACGGGATATGTTTCTAGCCAGCCGGTAGTTGCCTCCACCATTGTAAGCACATAACGTTTGCCATGGCGGGTTTGTGGGAGGGTGATGTAATCAATCTGCCAAGCCTCCCCATATTTATATTTCATCCACCGTCCTCCATACCAAAGGGGCTTTAACCGCTTAGCTTGCTTGATTGCAGCACATGTCTCACATTCGTGGACAACTTGTGCGATGGCGTCCATGGTCAAGTCCACCCCTCGATCCCGAGCCCATCTATATGTTGCATCTCTCCCTTGATGACCCGAGGTATCATGAGCCCATCGAGCTATGAATAATTCACCCTTACGTTGCCAGTCTAGATCTACCTGAGCCACTTTAATCCTAGCAGCCTTATCTACCTGATGGTTGTTTTCATGTTCCTCCATGGCCCGACTCTTAGGTACATGGGCGTCGACATGACGTACCTTTACAACAAGTTTCTCTAACCGAGCAGAGATATCTTGCCATAAGTCATCAGCCCATATAGGTTTGCCTCTACGCTGCCAGTTGTTCTTTTTCCACTGCTGCAACCACCCCCACAGGGCATTCGCCACCATCCATGAATCAGTATAAAGGTAGAGCCTTGGCCACTTTTCTCTCTCAGCAATGTCCAGGGCTAACTGGATGGCCTTCACCTCAGCGAACTGGCTTGATTCACCTTTTCCTTCAGTGGCTTCTGCTACTCTTCTTATAGGATTCCATACAGCGGCTTTCCATCTCCGATGCTTACCCACAATGCGACAAGACCCATCAGTGAACAGGGCATATCGCTTCTCATTCTCTGGCAGTTCGTTGTAGGGTGGGGCTTCTTCAGCGCGTGTTACCTCCTCATCCCCTGGTGACATCCCAAAATCTTTGCCTTCTGGCCAGTCTGTGATCACCTCCACGATTCCTGGGCGATTGGGGTTTCCTATTCGAGCCCGCTGTGTAATTAGTGCAACCCACTTGCTCCACGTAGCATCAGTGGCATGGTGTGTAGAAGGAACCTTCCCTTTGAACATCCAGCCCAGCACTGGCAGTCGGGGTGCCAGGAGGAGCTGGGCTTCAGTTCCAATCACTTCTGAGGCGGCTCGAACCCCTTCATAGGCAGCCAGTATTTCCTTTTCTGTTGGAGTATAATTGGCCTCAGATCCTTTGTAGGCCCGACTCCAAAATCCCAGCGGTCGACCTCGAGTCTCCCCTTGTGCTTTCTGCCAGAGACTCCAGGTCGGGCCGTTCTCCCCAGCTGCAGTGTAGAGCACATTTTTAATATCTGTCCCTGTCCGGACAGGCCCAAGGGCCACTGCATGGACTATCTCGTGTTTGATCTGCTCAAAGACTTGCTGTTGCTCAGGGCCCCATTGGAAATCATTCTTCTTTCAAGTTACATGGTAGAGTGGGCTCACAATGAGACTGTAGTTTGGGACATGCATTCGCCAAAAACCTATAACACCTAAGAAAGCTTGTGTTTCCTTTTTGTTGCTTGGTGGAGACATAGCTGCTATTTTATTAATAATGTCCATTGGGATCTGACGACGCCCATCCTGCCATTTTATTCCTAAAAACTGGATTTCTTGCGTAGGCCCCTTGACTTTACTTCGTTTTATAGCAAAACCGGCTTCTAAAAGGATTTTAATTACCCTGTTTCCTTTTTCAAAATCTTCCTCTGCTGTGTTGCCCCATACAATGATGTCATCAATATACTGCAGGTGCTCTGGTGCTTCACCCTTTTCCAGTGTATTCTGGATTAGTCCATGGCAGATGGTGGGGCTATGTTTCCACCCCTGGGGCAGACGATTCCACGTGTATTGGATGCCTCTCCAAGTGAAAGCAAACTGTGGCCTGCACTCTGGCGCCAGTGGGATCGAGAAGAAAGCGTTCGCAATGTCGATTGTGGCGTACCACTTGGCTGCCTTCGATTCCAGTTCATACTGGAGCTCTAACATGCCTGGCACAGCAGCACTCATACCTGGAGTGACTTCATTTAGGCCACGATAATCTACTGTCAGCCTCCACTCTCCATTGGACTTCCTCACTGGCCATATGGGACTATTAAAGGGTGAGTGGGTTCGGCTGATCACTCCCTGATCCTCCAGTTGATGAATCAGCTTATGGATGGGAATCAGGGAATCTCGGTTAGTACGGTATTGTCGTCTGTGCACTGTCGTCGTAGCAACTGGCACTTGCTGTTCTTCACCCTTCAACAACCCCACAACAGCAGAATCCTCCGAGAGTCCAGGCAAGGCACACAATTGTTCAATTTCTTCTGTTTCCAAAGCAGCTATTCCAAAAGCCCATTGGTACCCTTTTGGGTCTTTAAAATACCCTCTACATAGATAATCTATACCTAAAATGCACGGAGCTTCTGGACCAGTCACAATGGGGTGTTTTTCCCAGTCGTTCCCAGTTAGGCTCACCTCAGCCTCTAGCACAGTTAGTTGTTGGGATCCCCCTGTCACTCCAGAAATACAAACGGGTTCTACCCCTTCATGATTCGATGGCATTAGAGTACACTGGGCACCAGTATCCACCAGAGCTTTGTACTCTTGTGGGTCTGATGTGCCAGGCCATCGGATCCACACAGTCCAATAAAACCGATTATCCCTCTCCTCCACCTGGCTGGAGGCAGGGCCCCTCTATTGCTGCTGATCATATTTGTTTTCCACTGGTTGCATAAAGGACTTAGAGGTCCCTTCAAAAGGATCAGGCACATCAGACATATAGGTAGGCCTTCCAGTTGGTCTAGGGAACTGCCCAGTAGAAACTGGTGCAGCCTTCTTCCTGGCAGAATCTCGTTGTGCGAATGTTTTACCCCGCAGCTCATTTACTCGTGCTCGAAGGGCTGAGGTGGGCTGCATGTCCCATTTCCTCATGTCCTCTCCATGATCAAGCAGGTAAAACCACAATGTACGTCGTGGTGTGTATTCTCCCTCTTGGAACGATGGACGCTTTCTCCCAGTAGCTGCAACATTGCTCCATACGGGTTGGGAGTTGGACACATTGTTGTCAAGTCGTTGAACCAGTTTCTCTACTGCTGCAATGACGGAGAGGGAAACATTGTCTTGGTATTTCCAGAGTCGGCAGGCCACCTCATTTACGGTTGGCGGATTCGTATCATCCCAGTCAATTGCTGCCAGTGAATTGGTATACCCTGCTGGTGCACTTCGTACAACCTTATGCCACATATCTGGAGTGCATAGGACTTCATCGGGATCAGCGGGAAGCCGTGAATTGTCCAGATCATAATAAATTATCTCCCGTACAGCTAATTCTCTCAGGTGCTGGACAGCTGTCTCTATGCTGTTACACTTAGGTGTCTGGCATGTAATATATTCCTTTATGGGATATCTTTCCTGCACACTTGACAGTAGTCGCCTCCAGAGGCTGAGGATTTCCGGCCTCCTCCCAATTGCTTTGTCAATTCCTCCTTCTCTAGCTAGGGATCCCAACTGCTTGGCCTCTCTGCCTTCTAATTCCAAACTACTGGCCCCGTGATCCCAACATCGGAGCAACCAAGTGATAATGTGCTCACTTGGGTGGCGGGTGAAATCTTTTCGAACCTCACGCAGCTCACTCAGAGTCAGGGATCGGGTAACAATCTCTGGTTCTGCCTCATCCTGATATCCTCGAGATGATCCCGGTTGATCATCATCCTTATCCGTCACTATGCGAACTGATTTCTTTGTGCCTTTCCTCTTTTGTACGGGAGCAACAGACACTGGTATGGATTCGTTTTTTGGATCATCTGCAGTGTCTGCTGTAGAGATTACAGTAGCTGCAGTGTCGGTCACAGGGGTTGCAGTAGCTGCAGTGTCAGCCCCAGTGGTTGCAGCAGCTATAGTATCTGCCAGTCTGTTTCCTTTCCGTTCTCCCTGACAGTGCTGACAGTGCTGACAGTGCTGCCTGCTATCAAGCAGTGTTTGATAAATAGTGGCCAGAGCCCAGCACAGTGCAGTAAGGTGTCCATCTCTGGGAAACCTACAGCAATTTTTCCTTAGGTATGCAGTCACTTGATCGGGGTCTTGTAACTGTTCAGGAGTGAAGTTCCAAACCATCGGGCGTGAGAAAGTACCTAGGTACTTGCCCATACTTTGCCACATGCCCTGCCACTCATGATTATTCTGTCTCGGAGAAAGCTCTTCAGTGGTATTCATAAACCTATGCTTGATATATAACAAAAACTGAACCATCTGCACTAAACCTACCAATAGCAAAATGCTAGTTTGAAAATCCCAGAGATATTGAAGATTTTCAAAAACTGTCATAAGAGCTGTTGTATTTAGCCCAAAGGAAAAGAAAGCAGTGCCCCCACCATACCGGCTGCTGTTATTAACCCCTCCCTGTCCAAAGAATGGACAGGACAGCAAAACCTCATACAAGTACCTGCTTAAACTCATGATCATTGATATTATTGTATCATAGACCGATATCATAAAATACACTATAATGAAGTATGGGAACAATTACAGGAGCTGCAGACCTGAGAGAGTAAAGAATCCTGCCAGGATTGTATACAGCATGCGGTGGTTTTGCTGCCACAGCCTTGTAAATAAATACCACAGCATCGTGACCAGAGATTGCTTAAACAACAGTGCTTATCTTAATTGCGATAGTTAGGGTCAGATCTACCGTTATCCCAACCGTTCGTGCCCCACGTTGGGCGCCAAAATAACTGTCGTGGTTTTGCCCCAGCCGGGGGCCACACCCCACACAGTCGCTTGTACTTTTAAAAGGAAGGAGGAAGGGAAGTTGGGGGAGGGGGAAAAAGGGAAGGAAGAAAGGAGGAAAAGAAACCACAACCTAGAAACCAGAACCACGCAGGTTGGGATAAGGATAGTTTACTAAACAATAACAGAAAACTAGATATAACAATAACAGAAGTTTAAAGCACAAAATAGATGAAACTGGTGATACACAATGCAATTTCTCACCAAACCACACAACTCAGGCCACACAGCTTAGAGCCCGTCCCGGACAACCCGACCACCCCAGAAACTGCACGTCCTGGCGTTGTCTCCCCCTCTTCCCCCCAGTCCCCCCTTAAACTGAGCATGACGTAACTGGCATGGAATATGCTCTTTGGCCAATTCGAGTCACCTGTCCTGGCTGCGTCCCCTCCTTTCTCACTAGTAAGGAAGTATGCAGAGCTGAGAAAGGTACTTGATTGCCCGGCAACAAATCGGAAACATCAGGGTGCTATCAGCACTATTCTCATGCTAACACCCAAACATGGCATTCCATCCACTGCTAAAAAAATGTTTAACTCCATCATAGCTGAAACCAGGACACCACATTACATGTAAGACTTTCAACATTTCTACTGTAACAATAATACAACCTGCCAACATGGTTGTTCATCTCATTGATAAGGACTTGCTCTTACCCTTTGCTGCGTAGCAGAGCCGTACAATCTAATACAGAACTCCAGAGCAAAAACAATGAAAATTACGTTCTGTAGTGTTCAATGCCTGTCTTTCTTTGAAGATCCCCAGTCTCCTTTCTCTCATGGAATCTTAGAATCCTAAATGACTTTTGATGATGGAACTTCTAGACTCAATGCACACGTAAATAATGCATTGCAAAGGTGTGGTGGTTTAACCCTGCCTGGAGGACAGGTGTCCACCAAAGCCACTCTATCACTCCCTCTCTTCAGCAGGACAGAGGAGAAAATAAATAATTAGAGGCTTATGGATCAAGGTAAGGACAGGGAGAGATAATTCAGTAATTAATGTCACAAGCAAAACAGACTCAACAAAGAATAAAATTCATCTAATTGATTAATCAAAACAGAGTAGGTGTATGAGAAATAAAGCCAAATCTTCCAACACCTCTCCCCACCACCCCTTCTTCCTGGAATCAATGTATTCCTTATTTCTCTCCCTCCTCCCTTGGCAGCAGCACAGAGGATTGGGGAATGGGGGATGGGGTCAGTCCATCTCATGCCTCTGCTGCTCTTTCCTTCGCAGGAGGAGGTCTTCATCTCCAGTGTGGGACCCCTCTCACAGGAGACAGTCCTACATGAACTTCTCCAGCATGAGTCCTTCCCATGGGATGCAGTTCTTCATGAACAGGCCCAGTATGGATCTCTTCCATGGGCTGCAGACTTTCAGACCAGACTGCTCCAGCACACGGTTACAGATCCTGCCAGCAAATCTGCTCCAGAATGGGCTCCAGGACTGCAGGTCCTCCCAGGACCTTGCTCATGTGTGGGTTTCCCACCACATCAGAGCCTCCTTTGAGTGTCTCCACCTGCTCTTCCATGGGGTCCTCCACAGGATGCAGTTTGAACCTCTGCTCCCCATCATCATCCATGGGCTGCAGGGGGACAGCGTGCATCACCATGGTCTTCTCCAGCATCTGCAGGAGAATTTTTCCTATGGTGCCTAGAGCACCTCCTTCCCCTCCTTCTTCACTGACCTTGCTGTATGCAAAGATTCTCAGATCTTCTTGCTCCTTTCTCTGGCAAAAAGTAAAAACCCTGATGCTAATTTTTTTTTTTTTCTTCTTAAATTATCATCCCAGAGCTGCTGTCACTGATTGGCTCAGCCTTGGTCAGTGGTGGGTCCATCTTTGAGTTCACAGAACCACAGAATCATAGAATAACAAGGTTGGAGAAGACCTCTAAGATCATCAAGTCCAACCATTCGCATCCTAAATTAAACCATATCCCTAAGTACCTCATCTACCCTTTTTTTGAACACATCCAGGGAAGGTGACTCAACCCCCTCCCTGGGCAGCCTGTTCCAGGCCCTGACAACTCTTTCAGTAAAAAATTTTTTTCTAACATCCAATCTAAATCTGCCCTGGCACAACTTCATGCCATTCCCCCTTGTCCTATCACCTGTCACCTGGCTGAAGAGTTGCCTGGCATCTGCTCTGTTGGACCTCAGGGAAGCTTCCAGCAGCTTCTTGAAGAAGCCACCCTTGCAGCCCCCTCCCACCCCACTACCAAAATGTTTCCACACAAACCCCAAGAAAAAGATTAATTTACTAACGCAGCTGTTTGTTTCCTTGTGCTACAGATTAACAAAATTATGGTAAAATAAAATATTTCCATGCAGCTTAAAGCACTGGCAGCAAAACCAATCGAAAATACAAGGCTGAGGTTCTCTGTGCAAGCATAATAAAAGAGGAAGGGATCTTGCAGTCTGGTAGTTAAGTAAAATGACTTTACTCCATGAAAATACCATTTATTTTAGTCAAATGTGTGGACTGCAGAGGCAGTGAAATAACTACAGAAAGGTTCTGTAAGATTTCTCAAGGACTTACTTTTTAAGCATCCATTACATTCAGCAGGTTTATGTGATATGATGACAGCATGAATAGCTGTGAAGCTTTCTTAATATTTTTATGCATCTTCTTTGTATGAAAACTGTCATAATTTTAAACTTTTAAAATGTCTTTCCGTCATGTATTTGTCAATTACTGACACTTAGGGTATCAGACCAGCTCTTGCATCCGACTGAAGATATAGATTTAAGCTTTTAGTGTAACTGATGCAAATAAAATATTGCTCATGGTCTGAAGATGGTTCATCATTGGTAACCGAACAATAAAACTCAATGTTGTATATTTTCTCAGTCCTCCTTGTGTCAAGAGTGATGCAAACCAATTCACTCTAAGATCTGTAGGCTGTGAAATTAAACATTTGTAAATCACCGGTACATATTTGATCATATTTTGCAAAAAGATAATTTAATTCTAGAAAATTGCCTTCATATTCTATTGCATTTCTTGTAGTGATATCTAATGGCCAGATCTTGATGAACTGGTTAAAGCAATAATTCATTTGCTTTCTTGGCATGTTTCATGTTTTTCAGAACAATTTGGCTTTCTGTGAGAACATGAAATGTGCTATGAAATGTGCTATGAATATATTTGGGTTGTTTCCTCTTTAGCATTTCACCCACTATCTCACATTTATGGGTGTGTTTCTTATGGTATATCAATAAAAGTTGACTTTCAAGTGTGAATCTTGGTTTCATAAAACTTTCAGAAAAATTTAGGATGTCATAGCACATATCTTAGAAGAGCAGGAAAATAGATAAGTTTTGCTTGGTTTAGATATCCAGGCACATCAGAGCTGGCTGTATTTTCTAGCTTGTCCAACTTCCCACATGGAAATGCATACCTTCAGAAATTTGCAAAGTATTTTTATAATTGGAAATGTATTTGAGATGTATCAGTTGGATCCTGATAGATTGACGTGGCTGACCTAGCAACAGAGTAAGGAGTAAGTGCCTATACAGCTTATTTAAGACTTTAAAAAAAGTTGTTCTAATTAAAGATTTAAACAGCTGATGAACAAAAGTATTTGCGAAAGGATTTTCACCCATTAAAAAGTAAAAAGGTTGTTGGAATGAAAAATTTTATTTACCTAATATTGAATTCTAGTACTATCAAAATGAAAAAAATCAACTTTTTTCCCCCCAAATATTCTGTTTTGTTCCCCTTGTTTATTCTTTTCACTTTTATTTTACAACCCAAAGTAGAATAATACTTATTTTGGCAGGTAAATACATATTCTATATGGTTGATGACAACAGAAAAATGTTAAAACCTAAGAAAACTCCACCCAGTATACCCACTGATCCTTTAAGTGCCCTATTTTGAGACTGAACCTTCATGTCCCCTTTCATAGGAGGAGGTTGTGAAGGAATGTGATGAAATCTAAAAGAATCTGAGAGGCTGAAGGATTTTGTAACTTAACGGAGAGGAAAGGTGTCTAAATCAGAAGGTGGAAGGACTTTTTTACTTTGAGAGATTGAAGTGTCTGGACACAAAGTTGCATAATTTAAAAAATACCTATAAAGTGAAAGCTGTATATTGGAAAGATCTTCATTTAAAAAAGTAAATTGTGTCATTTTTGATGCATTGTCCCGGGTTGCTTAGGTTTACTTTTCAACTCTTTACTTCCTCAGGCCTCTGGATTTAGGTGTTTTATGTACAGCTATGTTACTGGTTGCACTGAGCAAGGCTTTGATTAAACAACTCTGTCTTTGTTTGAAAAGACAACATGAAGAAAAGGTGCTCATGAAGATATCAGCTGGAAGTTTAGAATCCTGTTTTGAACTTTAGAGTATGTGCATAATTAAAACATCCTTGTTATGGCCATTATTGGAGAGGAGAACAATAGCTGTTTTCCTTCAAAGCGATCTTTAAACTATGGAAAAAGATGGCCCAACGTGCTAGCCTGCAAGTGACTAGTATGCTCCCAGTGCTATAGGAATAAAATAATTTTATATTCTAAAAGCAACTATGGCTTGTTATAGGCAAAGACATATATAGTCAAAATAGTCTAGTTTCACATTTAAAAAAAAAGAAAAAAGAAAAAAGAAAAAGATTTGAATAGCAAATATGGAAGCAGGAGACAGGAGATGTCTGTTCACAGAGGAGGAGATTAGGTTCATAGAGCTCAGTTTTTGAACCTAATCTAATGTAAACACTGTAAAAATTTTGTTTGTTATAAAGATAGGCATGTTACTATGGTGACAACTGCATGATTCAAAATTGCATATGTTCTGTTACTTGAAAAATCCCTTGGTGAGTAAGCAGGATGCATGCATTTACCATCATTTATAAAACCAACCTCTGCAAGGCATGAGATTTTGCATACTAATCAATGTTAAAGAATTTCCTGATGAATAAGTAATTTATTATTTTTGATTGATTTATTATTTATTTTTAATTTATTAGTTTTGCAGTAGTTCAAATAGAATAATTTTTTTAAAGGAGTATTTATGTCATCCCACTAACCTGGTCATCTTACAAAGCCATAAATGCATTTTGGCTTGGTATGTCTAGTGCTCCTAAGATTTTTAAATTATGTACCAGACTAAGAATATTTGCTTCAGAAGAAGGGAAAATCCTCTCTACTGGTATTCAGATGTCTGTCTATATGCAATTAAAAGCCTTATAAAGAATCAGTAGCAATCTGTCTTTTAACTTTTTTTACCATACATGTTTTAAATTCCAAGAAGTAATAATGCTTGAGTTAAATTTTGATAAACTGACATTAGGATTAATACTTATTTCTGAGACAGTAATTATTTCATTTAAAACAGGAAATACATTGCACTGCATTCTTAGGAAGCTAGAAGAACCTCGTCTTATGCCAAAGCTACCTTATACTGCCACAATGTAGTCTATGTCCCTTCAGCTCTGAGGCTTATAGGGCAAGGAATTATTAGAATAATCCAATAGATATTCCAGTGTGTAGAAATATACTACAATATGTGGCAGCATTTGATATCATTCTATTCAGTTTTTACTTTAAAACATGAATCATCTTTGAGGGGAGAATGCTCAAAAGAGACCGCATTTCCGTCAGGAGATAAGAAGTGTGTGAAAAACACATCTAATAGCAGTCATTATCTAAAGATTTTATACTGAGTCATGGAAATAGTAGTTACTTATTATCATGACACATAACGATGTCATGATGTAAATCAACGCTGGACTGTAGTAATCTTTCAGTAATAACCATCCAGTTCCTCCAAAACCAACTGAGATCTATGTTAAGTCTCACTTTTTTTGTTGCATTAAAGAGTATCAAACTTTCCTTCAAAATATCGTTCCCCAAATTCAGTCAAAAAAATGGGCCTGTCAAAATTTATTGCATATGTCCTGGGATCAAGACTGCCTATCTGTAAGATAAGCTATTAACAGGTCAGGGGTTTATGATGCATCAGATACTGATGTGTTACCTATTTGATGTCTGAGTTGATGAAAGTGAGTATGATGAAATGAATATGAAAAAACAAAGAAATAAATAGTTGTAAAATTTGGCCTTTCTGATCATATCTTTATATATAGAAAGCGGAAAGTATGCATGCTAGGAATCTGAAAGTTAATCCAATACAACTGACGTCTTATCAGTGTACAAGAAAAAAACGTTGTTTGCTGAAATATTTTGATGCAGCATGTATTTGTGTAATTTTGTATAATTTTTTCTTCATCACTAGACTTCTGTGGTTTGTGTGTTCTCAGTTTCCATGTCTAAAAACCTGTATTATCATATGAATGATTGCTGTGAATTATCATTATTTCTGCTACTTTTCTTCTTTTTTCTTTTGCGTAACTTACAATATGTGGCTATGGTGAAAATGATTGTATTATTGAGAATATTTTAATAATTTTGGTCAAGATTACCTGGGACTGTAAACCTGACGCAAGATGAAGTTACTGACATGGCTTAGAAATTTTGATATAAAGACTATTAGGTACAATGTAACCATACTGGAAAAACATCCTGTCCAGAGCTGGGAAAACTAAGTATATGGGCAACTTGCTCTAGGTGACCCTGCTTGAGCAGTGAGCTTGGATTATATGACCTCCAGGGGTCCTTTCCAACCTCAAACATTCTGTGATGTCAAGTATGTCATTAAAAATTGCTGTAAAAATATTAAGATAAATTGCTGAATACATTATTCCTTTTTTAATAAATCAAATAGTTTTATAATCCACTGTAACCATAATAGTATTCCTTTGTGGGTAGTTAAGTCAATAATTTAAATATGTTGGTGGTTATTTTTCAAATGTCCTTCCTCAATGACATTGTATTTCTGATTCCATTTGTTTTAGCCATCACCACAGCAGACCCACCACAGGACTCTGTTGACCCCATCAGTCAAGCATGTGATGTTCCTGTGAAAACACATTTAAGACATGGTGATAAAGGCTGAGGGAAAGGACCAGGAAGAACAGAGTGGAGGAGGTGTTTCATAGTGGAGCAGGCACATCTGCAGAGACCGCGGCCTGTAGAGGACTCATAATGGAACAGGGGAAATGAATGAGAAGGATGGAGCAGCAGGAATAAGATTGAGAAGCAAGGAATGGCAGAGAGAAACTACTGTGTCCTAACCTCAGCTGCCTTCACTATCAGTCACCTCACTGAAGGGTCTGAGCACAACTTGAAGAGATAACTGGGGGTGTGAGGGCTGGAGATGGCAGGGTGGGGGGTGAGGGGGAAGGTGTCTGGAGGAAAGGTGAGCTTGGAAAAGCAGAGAAAAGGTGTCTTTCTTGGGTGTTTAAATGTTGTCTTTTTTGTTTCTCAATACCCAATTCAGTAATTAAATGTTTTAATTAAGTTAAATTTGCAAAGTTGAGTCTGCTTTGCTGTGACAGTAAAACCCATGAGGTATTTTGCTCCTGTTCTTTCTATTTTTTTCCTTTCCTGCATGGGGGAGTGAGCAAGAAGCTGTGTGGGTGCTTGGCTGCTAGCTGGGACCAGCCCACCACAATGTCATAGGTTGGTGCTGAGTTTGCAGTCTTTTTTTTTCTTTTGTCATATGTTGCTGATCGCTCAGTTTTTATACAGATGGAAAATTAAAGTTTTCAATGGAAATGATTAAAAAAATAATGTTTGGAAAAAAAGAAGATAGTACTAAAAATAACTAGGATGTTGACTGAGAAATAATATTCCATGTATTCTTCAGGATCAGGATGCTGTTT